>CM061134.1:48344000-49009000 GCA_030789695.1 Scilla litardierei
CACCCAGTCGGCTGTGTTTCCCTCAACAAGCGACTGACGGAAAGCCAGAGACTCCAAATGAGTCTTTGGACAAAGTGAACCTATTGGGTTGGATTCTATGATAATCCTAAGGTTCACTAAGATGGTTAAATGCATATGCATAATAAGTAAACCATCTAACAAGGCATTACAATAACCTAGACTCAAAAGAGAGAGAAAGCAATAAAGTAAATTACATGGATTACAATGCTTCTCAAAGATTCTAAGTCTTCAATCTTGATTCCTTGAGTGCTCTCCACCATCTCCAAGCTTTGGCACTCCTTGAGTCCAAACTATGGCCCTTCTTCACATGATGTCCATCCTTACACCAAGTGATTAGTCTCCAAGAAAGATATCCTTGAAATAAACTGAGAGACTAAAACATAAGATTCAATAGCAACAACATAATGTTGTGATCATCATCAAAATAAGATTGGTATGAAACACCAATACTCAACATGAGATAGCTATCGGGTTGGAGGAATTGGTTGGGGTGTTGTTGTTGGTTCAATAATAAAAAGGACTAGGCGTTAGGGATCACTGCTAAGATCATCGGGGATCGACGTTGGAATAGAATCCTCACATTGCAGTAGGGTTAAGGGATTAATCTCACAATTCGTACCACTCTCATGGGTTAGAATTGTGAGGTATTTCGATAGCTCTTGTTGACGCAATGGCGGTAGCCGTCAACGTAGCGGTATAGTTCATCGATGGATCCCCTCAAGGCACGAGACAGGCATGGTCACTAGCCTTGGTTGGATCCACCGATTTTCATATTCGAATCCCAAAGATACCCCTTAAGCACATCAATTCCACAGACCGTGGGCATGATCTCAGTACGGGTTACCTAGGGATTCGGTAGAATCGACCAAAATACTCCTCTAAATCCCTAATTCAACCTAGGGATCCAGATCTACGTCTTCCCCCTAGGATCTTAGGGCTAACCCATCAACCCTAGAAAGGACTACTCGCTCATGGCAATGTTAACGAATAAAAACATCATTTTTAGAGAAGAAAACATCTTGACAGATTAATAGAATGAAGATCAAAAATTTACAGCGAGAGACAAAGAAAAATAGCACTTAATATATCCGAAGAAAAGCCAAAGATTCCAATACGCAATCGCAATAGAGCACCAAAATAACAATCCAAAAATTTCGATCCAAATAGTATTCAGAAGTTTAATCTAAAACCTAACAAAAATCCGCTCTAATTTTTGCTCTCCAAAAAAGTGTTTAAAAACTCAGAATGAATCGCCTCCGAAAAAACGTTGCCAGCTCCCCCCGACTTCACTCTCAAAATCACGCAACAGACGGCTCCATAAGATCCTTCCAAAAATGGCCTCAGCATCGTCGACCGAGTAGGTCGAGCAGTTCGTTGCTCGGTCAGTCTGCTCGGGCCTGTGCTGCTCGACCGAGCACGACAGGAAATCGAACTTCTCCCAAATCTTCACTCTGCCTGTACGGGCCGAGTCAGCTCAGCTCGGTCCGAGCAGAGAGCTGACTCGGTTGCTGAAAAGTTACTCGGGCCATGCACTGGGTTGGTCGGGCTTCTGAATGGAAGGTTGCACGATCAAGCACTATGAGTGCTCGGTCTGAGCAAGCTGTGTATCTGCTATTTTCTCTAATTGCCTCTGCTCAAACCGAGCAGCTGATCTGCTCGGTCGAGTCATCTGGGAAAATCCTTCCTGCAGCCTCTGAAGCTCCTCTCTCCTCCTGCTCTCTCCTCCACTCCTCCCAAGTGCTCCCAAAACATGGCAAACTCCTGTAGAGCTTCGCCAATGAGCTTATGGGAGTGTCGGATGTGTCCATACCCATGTCGGGTCCCAAATCGCTACAAAATCCCTGAGAACTCATAAAATACTACGAAACTCGAATATAACATCAGAAATGCGATATCGTAGGGAAATTTGGGATTTGGATGCGAAAATGGCATGGAATGCGATGAAATGATGATATGAAAAAGGTAGAAAATATGGACACATCACCTCTGCCTCCTCAAGCCGTCGGCCCAGATCATCCAAGATCGTATACCGCTTCTCCATCTCCTCCTTCTGGGCTGCATGCAACCCGTAGAGTTCTTCCACCTTCAACGACCTCCTCCGTAGCCACTATACGACCTCCTTGAGCTCAACGTCCTTCTTCTGAAGCTCGCCGGTGGCTGCCTTCAGCTCCGTCTTCTTCTGATAGAGAGTCGTCGTGAGCGCATCCACGTTAGTGTGGCGCTGTAATGATGTCATCGCTACCACCGCCTATAAGAGAAAAAGAATACATGAGCCCGCATGAAAGAATGCAGATCGACAATATGAGTAGGGGAAAGCATCAAACCTGCATGCTGTGCCAGATTGTCGTGCCGCAGAGGTGCTCAGGACCAACATTGTACAGGGATTCCTGGTCCCTGGGCAGCAGACTGTTCTTTGCCAGACGGGCCACGACCCCGACATCCTCGAACAACAACTCCATGGCCCCCACCGGGTAGCTCGGTCCGTAGAGCTCGATCTTTGGGATTGCCATGATCTCGACCTTCTTCACTTTGAAGTAGGCAAGCGCTGCCTCGCAGCTTGGATGCCCCGACGTCCTCGAGTCCGGCTTTCCCTGCTCTGAAGAGGGGCATCGAATGGGCCAACGCTCGACCCGTGTAGCTTTGACTTGGGCCGGCGGGCCCTGGGACGTGGCGATCGTCAGATCGGCCACCAGCTCCTTGATCGCAACAAGGTCGGCTAAGCTGCCAGATGCAACCTCGCTCGTAGGGGAAGAAGCAGCTACCGCGGGTGCCTTCTTCTTCATCCTCTTGCTCTGTTCCTCCTCGTCAATCCGCGCAGTGGACGCCTCCTCAAGGCTCTACTTTTGCCCAGCCTTATTTGGCAAGCCCTTTGACATCGTCGCCTTGCCTTTGACTTGGGCCGCCTGCTTCTTGGGCACTGATACCCCGGTTGACCCTCCCTCCATGGCCATCCTCATCAGTTCTTCTCTCGACAAACTCATGGCCGCACCTGCAAAAAGAAAAGAGATCAGGGTGAGCAAATATGAAGAAGGTCGCTCAGATCGTAGTACCTTCAGGCCAGATATGGAGGGCGATCTGGTGGTCCTTGACAAGCTTCGCATGTATCCGGAGCTCGCGGGGAATCTCCATCAAGATCTTGGAGTTCTCCAGATCATACCCCTCCAGAATCACCTCCTTTTTCACCTCGGGATTCAACCTTCCCCAATTCAACTGCAGAGACACGTCCGCCGGCGTCGAGATGAATACGAACTTCTCTTTTCACTCGCTCACCTTACTCGGCATGTCAAGGACGAGGTGCCGATCCTTCCTTGCACTGACATAATAATATGCCCCTCGTCGCTTCGCTTCGAAGAAATGCCGGAACAATGGCATGGTCGGATTTATGACACTACCGAAGCAGATGACAAGGAACCCAACCATGGCGCTGATCGAGTTTGGCATCAGTTGGAAGATCGGAAGTTCGAGGAAGCTCACCATGAGCATGAGGAAGGGATGGAGCGGAAATCGAAGTCCGATCTCGAAGGTTGGAGAGTAGACCCTGACTTCGTTGTCCCTTGGCAAACAGACCCGTTCATCAAATGTAGGGAGGAGAACTTCATAGGGTGGCCGGATATAATTGGAACGAATCTCGGCGCGGTTGATGTGCTTTGTATCGGGCGCTATGGCCAAGATCTCCACCGGAATCATTGTTGTAGCCACGCCGACGGTTGGCCCTGAGCTCTTCTTTTTGGTTTTCTTAGGGACCGTCGATATCTAGGGGACAGCAGCGGCTGCTTCCTGCTCCTCTGGCCAAGATTCTGCCGCGTCCGCCAACGGCGTCTGTTCCCCCGCCCCCCTCGGAGCTAACATCCTCAAACTCATCGAAGTACTTCTCGACGTGTTTGTAAGAAGAAGAAGACTCGGATGAATTCATCGGTTAGAGTTGGAAGAAAATATCGAAGAGAGAAATCGTCGAAGCTCCAATGAAGCGAGATTGGCTGCAAGTGCTCAAAGACGAAGACCGAAAGGAAATTTGAAATTCGAAAGCAGGAGCCCTCAACCGTTCCCCCCTTTCGTGTTTTATAGAGAGCATCGGCCAACCTTGACTGCTGAGGGTGGGCCACGTGGCGAGATCTGTAGCAGAGCCGTCGCCTCAGCTTCTCCCCAGAGCCGTATGTGGCACATGTCATGCTCCAAGCGGTAGGGCGCCTCGATATCTCCTCGCTACCGAATCGTCATGATGACCCTAGAGATCCATCGTCATCTCGCATTTAATGCTACAGCTGTCATCCAATAGAGTGAAGTTCGTCATCCGAGCCAATCCGGACTTCCCGTTTCGAACTCGGATGACGGTGGCAATTATTACGACCTCAAGATCGGCCCAGTCGATCTAGACATGCATGTTCAAAGCCCAAGTCTTGGCCCGCCGGATCTCCACAATGAGGCCTAGTTCACCAAGGCTTAGAGAAGCTTACCAAGGCCCAGAGCAGCCTGCACTTGCGGTGCTGCGGACTCGTCGACCCAACCACAGAGAAGAGACCTTCTGCGGATCACGTGATCTACACCAGCTTGCCCCCGAGGCAGCTCGCCTACCTCTCCATCCAGACGAAGTCCGCTTATGGAGGAAGACGACACGCCACTAGCGTCACTATCAGTTTAACTACAGAAAAGTCTGACAAAAGCGCACCTAGCCACTTCGTCGCCTGACCGCCTGCCGAAAGCACGCCTGGCTGTTTTACCGCCAGACAGCCTGACAAAAGCACACCTGACATTAACGGCCCTGACGGCCAGACAAAAGCTCACCTGACACGTTCGGCTTTGACATTCTCAGTCGGACCACTGACATCGCCAGCTCAGCTAAAGCAACCGACTCCAGCAGCCTATAAATACCCAATCTCCTCCAACGGGAAATGGGCTGGCTAATCTGTAAGAATTCCTAACACATCTACATATATTTAAAGTCGAATATCCTTCACATATTCGTGCCTTTCACACTAGTTCGCTACACAAGTGCCGATCTGCCTCTAAGATCGCACCGTGTGTTCGACATTCTTCAAGCAGTCACCCGCTGACTTAAGCATCGGAGAGGCTACGGGCTGACACCCAGCCCCACCTTTCTGACGAGTTGTTCTCCTTGCAGGTAGTTCGCCTCTGCTGCCGGCGGTTGAAGCAACCTAGGGCGACCAACTCCAATAGACGAGCGATCCATTCCGATTGAAGGGCGACCATGAGCTTTCTATCTACAAAGCGTCTTCCAATCGAGCTTAGCCTCATTTTCCCCCCAAAACTTGTAATCACTGTACCCGTGATTCTCATTTCAATACAAATTCAGTGTTAGCGGATTTCACCCCGCAACAACTTCAATCTCCATTTATCCTTGGCATAAGGAATGCAACTTGTATTTGCATATACTTATTTATTACTACATGCATTGAATCAGGATGGATTCAGGAGTAGGGTTTAGCTCAGTGAAATTATACTCCCTCTTTTATGAGAGTTCGTTAGTTGGATCCCTTTTCGATGTATCAAAAAAAAAAGCCAGGGTTTAAAACATTATTGATTCGGAAAAACACATTTGGATCCTTTCGTCTTTGTATTTTGCATTGTACAAATTATGTCATCAATTAACAATACTGGGTTCAATCCACGTTACATTTACTTATTATCATATCCAGCAAAAACCATAACGGTATGTTAACCTCTAATCGAGTATAATTGATGCAGCGGGCCGTCGTGCAGATGAAAAGATCGATGGGTGATCACGTGCAATTCACAATGACTCGGAATGATCACGTGGGTGCAGGCCAAGGGGAGTAGAAGATGAGGAGGCGAGCTATCTGAAACTCTAAAACTCATTGACGATGTAGTGACTTGTGTAGGGGTTCAACTAGAAAAAGCTCTCTACTTTCTTTCTTTTTTGTTCCTCTGGTTTCCAACCCAACCACCTTCGGTGCATCGGGGAGCGAACAGCTTTGAAGACAGTGTCATCTACACATATAACAGTTGCCTGGTTTCTTAGGCATCCTCTCTCTCTCTTTCTTGCTGCTTACGATGATTAAAGGAAGCAAGAAAGCAATGTGTGAGAGAGAGAGCCCTCATGGGCCTTCTTCTTAGGGTTTGATGAGAGAGAGGGCTTATGATTCTTCTTCATAGGGTTTGATGATGAGTACAAAAATGCAAGCTACATGTGTTCAGTTCCAACTTCCAAGGCAATCCAGGCATAGACAACATATGTTGTGTCTCTCTCTTGGTCAAAATATCCAAATTGACTTCTATTTTGATATCTTTTTATTACAACTATAATCAAGTGCGATAGATTGTCTATATGTAGGTCTTTTTTAGCATTTCAAAGAAAACAAGAAAGAGATATTCTAATAAGGGTTTTTTTAGAGATAAGCCCCCAAAAACACGTCTTATTTGAAAGAGTCCCTCAAAAAATTGCATTTGCAGTAAGGTCCCCCCAAATTGCATAAGTCACGCGAAAAGAGTCCTTTGTGGGGCTTATTTGAAAAGATTAAGTTCCCCCAAATTGCATAAGTCACGCGAAAAGAGTCCTTTGCGGGGCTTATTTGAAAAGATTATATCTTTTCAAATAAGCCCCGCAAAGGACTCTTTTCGCGTGACTTATGCAATTTGGGGGACCTTACTGCAAATGCAATTTTTCGGAGGGACTCTTTTCAAATAAGTCGTTTTTGGAAGGCAATTATGAAAATAACCCTAATTTTTTAAAGGTAAATCTTAATATACTTGTTGACTCATTAAGCCGAAATTCGATCTAACTTGACCGACAGATGACTAAAGCCCACGGTGCCTACAAGAAAAGCCCGCTATCGACTCAGTCAAAGCCCATCGACCAATCGACCGTTGAGCCCACCTCACTCAAACGTGGGATTAAAGGCGGGCTCGTAATTCGCGGGAACGTGCACAACATTTACTCCTATTAAAGGGAAAAGATCGTGGACCCATTATGGACGCCGTTATCTCCCCAACGTCTCAAAAAGGACCCTGAACGCCTATAAATACAAGGAAGTGTCCCGTCTCCAATGTACGAGGTCTAAGACATAGAATCAGCTGATATTTTGTACACTACAGAGCTAGCGACGACAGATCTGAGGCGAACCTCCGTGGGTCGATCTCAGTTGCTCCTAGCTCCCTCTCTACCTTAAGTTCCCATACTAACTTAAGCATCGTAGGGGATTTGGGTTGGAACCCAGATCCGATCACCCTAACGTGTCCCTGTGGTACAGATTTACGGTCATCATCCAGTGTCTAGGGTCGTCTTCGAGCTTCCTAGCCTCGAACGATCGACGCATCAGCTGCTCGAAGGTCGATCAAGCACCGCACCATCATCAACTACCATCACTCGACCCAGGTTCTTCCAACCCAGGGTCCCACTTCATCTGCTGACGAGGGTCCGACCCAGCACCAAGAGTCTGTTGGATCCTGTGGATGGCAAACAACACTAGAAGGGGGGGTTGAATAGTGTTGTATAAAGATAAAACTTTTTCGTTCTTTAATCAATCAACACAAAACAAAACCTTCCAATGTTGCCTAAGAAACCAAGTAGAGCGATCTACGCTTGGTTCTTAATCAACAATATAATTTAAAGTGCACAGCGAAAATTCACAGCAGGTAGTCGACTCCTTATGAGCAGTAGTCGACTCCCAGAGTATATGTTAGAGCAAATAAAATTACAGATGTAAATCTCAGTGTATAGAAATAGGATTGATATTTGCTGAAGATAGAATAAATGCAAGGATAATCAAACACAGAAAATGCAAGCGCAAAGACAAGGATTTTTATCCTGGTTCCCCGCAACCCGGGTATGTCCAGTCCCCGACCAAACCGGTACGAGATTTCCACTATCTGCCTTGGCAAATACAAGCACCTAACTTCACTCGTTAGGATTTCCAACGACCTAGCCTTGACCAGGATTTCCGAACACAACGCCTAGACTTGTCTAGGGTTATACCCTTGCCTCACAAACCGAGGACTTTCCAACTGGCAACAACTAGACTTGTCTAGTGTTCCAACAATTCAACACAATAAGAAATTTGTCCAATACTCTACAACAAGTGATAGAGATTGGAAATACACCCGATTCTATAGCCAACCAAAAGATAGACAATTGTGTAGTGGCTTAATAGAATGATAGTCTAGATCACACAAAGATACGAGATAAGTTCTTTGTGATCTAGAGCTTTTTCAAAAATCCTTCAAATAGAATTAAAGAGAAATAATAGAGAGGATTTTGAAAAAAATAACTTAGCCAACAAAATAATATGATCTTCAAAAGAATTGGAAAAATATTGCAAGATCAAAAACTGAAATTAAAATTGGCTAGAGAAGAAATGAGAGAGCTTTGATTCACGAGAGCTTTTGCAAATTTTGATTTTCAATAATCTTGTATTTTTCACAAAAGAATTAAGCTCTATTTATAGGGAAAAACTGGGATTTGAAATTTGAATTTCGTTTGACTTTTGTCCCAAAAATTTCGGAGTAAATCACTCAAAAGAATTTAAAATTCAAATTCAAAACGTTTGAAAATTTCCAGCAGGTAGTCGACTCCCTATATAGGTAGTCGACTCCCAGAGGAGTCTAGGAAATTTTCATCTCTGAGAAGTAGTCGACTCCCTACTTTTGGTAGTCGACTCCCAGAGGAGTTTTTCCTGTTGTTCTAGTCAAAAGTGTAGTTAACTCCAGGGTGCGTGGAGTTTCACTACTATAATTGAAGTGACTAGAAAAGCTCTTTAAAAACCATTTTTGAAGATAGTAAAAAACATTTGTTTTGAAATCATTTGTGTGTGTGTTGTCTATTTGATATGGCTTTGACAAATATCCTAAAAGACACGACACACTCACACTAGACTCTGAACATGTCTTCGGCAGTTTAGTCAACTTGATGAAGTGAGGATGAGCTTCTCTTTGAGCTTCTTGCTTTGTTTGAGCTTGACCTTCATCACTTGAGTTTAGCCATGTTCGTCTTTGTCGTGGAGCGTTGATGCGTGCTTCTTGGAGTATTAGTAGAGCTTCACGAAATCTGTATACTTGTAGTGTAGTGTAGTTAGTATACTAAGCATTCATTTGGTGTGCTCATCATCAAAATTACTTAGGGGTGGAATTCAATTTCCATCACTCTCCCCCTTTTTGATGATGACACCCAAATGCAAAATTTGAAGGAATACATGAATATGAATAATATTTTCAAGTATACTTACTCCCCCTGCTTTGATGCGGTTCTCCCCCTGCATCGAAGCTATTTCACATATTCACATTTTTGCATTATAACATTTTTCTCCCCCTTGTCATCAACAAAAAAATAGAGCAGTAATTTCTACAATTCAATAAAAATAAATTCCATATGCCTGCAATGGAGATGTTAGTACATATAACAACTAAGTTTAGCATAGCATATAGCTTCATAGAAGCTAGCATCACACAATAAGAGTTATTACAAACCATAGTTTAAGAGAACATTGTTTTTGAAACGAGAACCATTGTTTTTGAAATAGAGGTGCATGAAACTAAGGGTGACCGCTGTTCTTTTTCAGTTCCTTGATCTCTTCAAGGATCATAACAAGCGTCTCCTCAGTCATCTTCTTGCTTTGCACTACGATTTCCTTGAGGTCATCCACCTTTTGGTTGAGATCTTCAAATCCTTTCTCCTGTGAGATTTTCAATTTTCCAATCTTTTTCAGGAGCATCTCCTGAAGTTCAAGGATGTATGCAGGAACTTCTTCTTCTTCCTCGCCGCTTCCTTTTTCTTCTTCTTCACTTTCTTCATCAGAATCTGCAATTACAACCTTCTTACCTCGCCTTGAGGATGATGATCCTCCTTCGGTAGCGATTTGCTCTTCAGGGACGTTCTCATCAAGGTCATGATGGAGATTCATTCTCCCAAGAGCATGAACATCAAAAACACGAGCAGGTTCTAGAATGGTTGTTTCATGATCCAAAGGCACGTTAAAGCTAATGAATAGAATGGTCAGATAGTGCCCATGAGAAAGTGTGGAGGAAGGTCTGTCAGATGAAGCTGAAAGTAGGATGGAATCCATGATGACTTTAGCCCAATTCACACGAATGTTACCAAGAATGGCATAGATGCATTTAGCTTGTTTTTCAGACAGGATAGCATGACTTCCAGATTTTTGAGTAATGTTATACGACAGAATATTAGCTAAGATTCTCGCCGGATAGCGAAGATGGCTACAAGGAAGTTTGGTCTGAAAGTGTTTACCAGGCAGATACATTCTCTCTAGGATATTCTCGTCAGTCATCTCAATTTTCTCGAGGATCATACCGGAGTATGGGATTCCTAAGGCTTCACCTAGGGATTTTACAGTTATTGCAAGTTTGGTATCGAGAACTTTAGTAATGAAACGACTTTTTACGAGATCATAATCCATGTTTGCATAAAAGAGATGAATAAGCCTAGGATAACACATATACACATTTTCTGAGGAGAACAAATTTGCTAAGTTCTGGAAATCTAGCAGATTGTCAATACCGTAATTGATAACATCATTGAGTTTGACAAATCTTTCATGCAAGATAGGTTTCTTAGACACTTTAACAAAATGTTCATAGGTAGTTGATTTGAAGAGATATGGTAGAATGATTTCTTTTTCAGAATCAACATTAGCAGTAGCAATCTTTCTCTTCTTAGGAAAAGCTCCTTTGAAAGGCATCTAGATAGAGTAAAACAACAACAAAGAAATATTTTACACTACTAGATAACCAAGAGAAATGAAGTAACAAAGTTCATGAAAGTAAAAATTTTACCTTGGGTAAATTTGAAGGAAGATGAAAAAGAAATTACTCCAAAAAGTCCAAGCCTCAAGATGAAAACCCAAGAGATGAGAGGGGAAAAGAAGGTAGTCGGCTATCTCTAGGGTTTTCTTGGGGTTTTGATTGAAGAGATGAAGAGATGAGGAGAAATAGGAGCCATTAGATCTAGATTTGGGTGGCTAGGATGGGTTTTAGACTTTAGTGGGTAAGTTGTCTTAACGGATCTTGACCCAACCACTCAAATAGAACCCAATAGGAGTTAGTCAAAAAAAATGCAACCCAGAAATTTACGCGCTGGTAGTCGACTCCCTCCTGTATGTAGTCGACTCCCTCCTGGGTAGAGTCGTTTTCTCATCCCGGAAAAAGTTTGGTCCAGGTTGAGCGAGCTCTTTTAACAAAAAAAATATTTTAAGCAATAAAACACAATCATGCATACAATTTTAACTTATTTCAACTCATTTAAATAATTATATAAATATATAAAAATTTGTTCCGATTCAGCCGTTTGACTCCCTGAATTTTCTTCATTGTTTTCCTCCTTTTTAGAGCACCTGAAAGATGAGCGTTTTATGGTACTCTTTGGTTTTGAGTCCGAGGAGTTAGTCTTTAGGAAACCAAACCCAATACGGTTTAGTTCCTTCATGAACAATATACTTATAATTTTTGTTAAAATGAATCTGTTGAACAAAGTTAGTGGCGTACCTTTCTTTTTGCTGATCAGATAATTTCCTTGGTACCCAGATGCTTAAAACATTATCGTTAGCATGATGCATCCTAGTGTGCTTAACCCGTTTCTTGGTATGATATGAATCATAGCCAAGTCCGGTTTTGCTAGATGAAGTTTTTTGATTATCTATTATATTATCTAGCTTCCCTTTTCCTTTATTGAAATTCTCAATAATTTTCATCGTAGCGTCGTATTTATCTTTGACGGATACGAGAAGATTATTCAGACTTTCAACTTTTTCATTTACTAGCAAAATATCTTTTTGTAAAAGATCATTTTTCTCTTTAAGAAGACTATTTTCTTTAACAACTTCTTCCTTTTCTTTAGTCTCTCTTTTAGCAATTCTAAGTGTTTTTCTATGTTCTTTAATGAGCTTTTCATGCATTTTGCATAGCTCTTTATATGCTCCCCTATAGTCCAAGTCTTCATCATCGCTTGACGATGACTCATTGCCGCTAGATGAATCATGATGCGAGCTTACCTTGGAGGATGTAGATGCCATGAAACACATGTGTGCCGTCTCTCTTCTTTCATCATTATCTTCGTCTGAGGATTCGTCGGATGAAGAATCGTCGCTCTGATCGAAGGCTGCATAAGCTTCTTTCTTTGGTCGTCGAAACTTGTTTCTTGTATTGGTTCGTCTTTCATTATTCTCTTTGTTCTTCCCACGATCTCTGGAATCACGGTTGTTTCTTTCCAATGGACAATCTCTCTTGACATGTCCTGGTTTATTACAACCAAAACAGATAATACCGTTAGTGGGTCTAAAAGATCGTTTTCCATACTTACTTGTGATGAACTCTTTAAAGTTCTTTGAGATGAACGCGATGTGATCTTCTTTGTCCGTGTAATCGGAATCTTCTTCTTGAGCTTTGAATGCAAGATTTTTCTTCTTTGGTTTTTCTTCGATCTTCTTGTCTTCTTCAAGCTCGATCTCATATGCCATGAGATTTCCCATCAGTTCTTCGATGGTGAGATCCTTCACATTGTGAGCTTCTCGAATGGCCGTGGTCTTTCCCTTCCATTCGGGTCGAAGTGATCTTAGTATCTTCATTACCTGTTCATACTCGGAAAGTTTCTTTCCTAGTCCTGCAAGCTCATTTGTAATGTTAGTAAAACGAGTATTCACATCGGTGATACTCTCTCCTTCTTCCATTTTAAAAGTTTCGAATTTTGAATGTAATACATTTATACGAGATTCTTTTACCTTTTCTGTACCTTCGTGACTTACCTGAAGAGTGTGCCAAATTTGATGTGCTGTCTCACATTGGGAGACTCGATTGAACTCATTTCCTGTAACAGCGCAAAACAAGGCATTCATTGCTTTTGCATTGAGATTAGCTTTCTTCTTATCATCGATGGACCATTTTCCAAACTCAACGTCGGTGGGTGCGATGTACGGGACTTTGGTGATAGTCCATGCTTCTATGTCTAATGACTCTAGGTGAGTCTTCATTCGGATCTTCCAGCTGGCGTAGTTGGTTCCGTTGAATAGAGGTGGTCGCATAGTGTTCAGTCCTTCGGAGTGAAAAGAGGTTGACGCCATCACTATTTCTAGCCTCGCTTTGATACCAAGTGTTGGATCCTGTGGATGGCAAACAACACTAGAAGGGGGGGTTGAATAGTGTTGTATAAAGATAAAACTTTTTCGTTCTTTAATCAATCAACACAAAACAAAACCTTCCAATGTTGCCTAAGAAACCAAGTAGAGCGATCTACGCTTGGTTCTTAATCAACAATATAATTTAAAGTGCACAACGAAAATTCACAGCAGGTAGTCGACTCCTTATGAGCAGTAGTCGACTCCCAGAGTATATGTTAGAGCAAATAAAATTACAGATGTAAATCTCAGCGTATAGAAATAGGATTGATATTTGCTGAAGATAGAATAAATGCAAGGATAATCAAACACAGAAAATGCAAGCACAAAGACAAGGATTTTTATCCTGGTTCCCCGCAACCCGGGTACGTCCAGTCCCCGACCAAACCGGTACAAGATTTCCACTATCTGCCTTGGCAAATACAAGCACCTAACTTCACTCGTTAGGATTTCCAACGACCTAGCCTTGACCAGGATTTCCGAACACAACGCCTAGACTTGTCTAGGGTTATACCCTTGCCTCACAAACCGAGGACTTTCCAACTGGCAACAACTAGACTTGTCTAGTGTTCCAACAATTCAACACAATAAGAAATTTGTCCAATACTCTACAACAAGTGATAGAGATTGGAAATACACCCGATTCTATAGCCAATCAAAAGATAGACAATTGTGTAGTGGCTTAATAGAATGATAGTCTAGATCACACAAAGATACGAGATAAGTTCTTTGTGATCTAGAGCTTTTTCAAAAATCCTTCAAATAGAATTAAAGAGAAATAATAGAGAGGATTTTGAAAAAAATAACTTAGCCAACAAAATAATATGATCTTCAAAAGAATTGGAAAAATATTGCAAGATCAAAAATTGAAATTAAAATTGGCTAGAGAAGAAATGAGAGAGCTTTGATTCACGAGAGCTTTTGCAAATTTTGATTTTCAATAATCTTGTATTTTTCACAAAAGAATTAAGCTCTATTTATAGGGAAAAACTGGGATTTGAAATTTGAATTTCGTTTGACTTTTGTCCCAAAAATTTCGGAGTAAATCACTCAAAAGAATTTAAAATTCAAATTCAAAACGTTTGAAAATTTCCAGCAGGTAGTCGACTCCCTATATAGGTAGTCGACTCCCAGAGGAGTCTAGGAAATTTTCATCTCTGAGAAGTAGTCGACTCCCTACTTTTGGTAGTCGACTCCCAGAGGAGTTTTTCCTGTTGTTCTAGTCAAAAGTGTAGTTAACTCCAGGGTGCGTGGAGTTTCACTACTATAATTGAAGTGACTAGAAAAGCTCTTTAAAAACCATTTTTGAAGATAGTAAAAAACATTTGTTTTGAAATCATTTGTGTGTGTGTTGTCTATTTGATATGGCTTTGACAAATATCCTAAAAGACACGACACACTCACACTAGACTCTGAACATGTCTTCGGCAGTTTAGTCAACTTGATGAAGTGAGGATGAGCTTCTCTTTGAGCTTCTTGCTTTGTTTGAGCTTGACCTTCATCACTTGAGTTTAGCCATGTTCGTCTTTGTCGTGGAGCGTTGATGCGTGCTTCTTGGAGTATTAGTAGAGCTTCACGAAATCTGTATACTTGTAGTGTAGTGTAGTTAGTATACTAAGCATTCATTTGGTGTGCTCATCATCAAAATTACTTAGGGGTGGAATTCAATTTCCATCAGAGTCTACGTTAGCTTTGATAACTGTCTCGGTTAATTTTGGCCTTAACAGTTTGGCGCCATCCGTGGGAAACATTAATCAGCTCGATATCCCAAAGCGATCAAAAGTTATGACAGCTGGACCCAGCAAAATGGGACCGATCGAATGTCTGAGGAGAAACAGAAAGCGAACATCATCATGTTGGAGGATGCTGCGGACTCCATATCACCATCATAGCGACCAGCAGAGACCATGAAGGAGTCTGTGGTGACCCAGAAGGAATTCACCCAATTCACCGAGCAGGTTGACATGAGTCTTAGCGCATTGGCAACCTTAATACACCAAAACATGGGGAGTCCATCGCCCTTAAATGAGCCGTTTACCGCCTCCAAACCTAAACCTGATGCTAACTAGGGGCACGACCTTCCTCCAAGATCTGGGGGACCTAAGGGCAGCCCAACTGGAGATTAGCCCCCACAACGCGACCCCCCGAATCACCAATATGGCAGAATGGGGGTCGACAATCGGGTCTTCGTTCTCCAAGGGGAACTCACCCCCTCCAATTATCGGGAAGCAACTAGCAACATCCTAGATCAGGTAATGCACGGGGCTTCCCCAGGTTATAACCCTTTGAACCCTGCAGGTGGATTCGGAAGGAGGGAGGAAATCCCGACCCGATCCTCGGGAGCCAATTATGTGCACCCCGGAGAAGGATGATCTCTACTCATCCGATCCGTGATTCGGAGGATCCCACTGAGGGAGAATATCATCTTTGCTCCTCTCCTCAATTTCAAGCTCCCAACCCTACTGGCTTATGATGACAGAGACGACCCATTGTCGCATATTCATAAGTATCTGAAAATCATGATGCTTCACGGGGCCGATGAGCCATACCTTTGTAGAGCCTTCCATGCTACCTTATTCAAGAGGGCAGAAATCTGGTATGAAGGGCTACTCCACGGCTGCATCGGCTCGTTCGATGAATTGGCAGAAATATTCTGCAAATAATTCGTCGCGGGACGACGTCCTAAGAAGAAGTCCTCCTACCTCTTCTCGCTCAAACAGAACGAGAATGAGTCGAACCGATCCTTCGTTCAGAGATTCAACGACGAGAGGCTCGATGTAGAGGAGACACCGGACGTAACTGTCATAGCGGCGCTCACCCAGGAGGTCCGAAATACGCACATACGAAGGGTCCTCCACCAGTTCCCTCTAACACCATCGCAGAAATGCTCAACATAACGGATCGATTCACTGTCTCCAAAGAGGTGGAGGAACCAGTCGGAGCTAGTGCGAAGGGCATCCCCTCCCGTCGTGGAGACACGAGGCGAGAGAAACCAACCTCGGGAACCCCTCGCCAGGAGTCTCGAGACAATAGACCCAGGGAAGGAGCCCTCAAAGTAAGGAGCGCCCTACCTATGCTAAACCGGTCGCTCCTAAGACGGAGGTCCTCGCTTACGCCCCACGAGAGGATCTGATCCAAGAGACAACAAAGAAGGACAAGTAAGAGAAGAGTGACGACCTCAAATTCTGCAAGTACCACAATGACTATGGAAACAATACCAACGACAGTTGGACTCTCAAAAAAGAGATCAATGCACTGGTCAAGCGAGGACACCGCAAAAATCCGTCTAACGATCAACCTAGCAAAGAGGGACCCTCGAAGCAGAAGGGCAACATGACGGGGTCACCTGTCATGAAGGTGATCGACTAGAAAGCCGTCTGAGCTCGGGGCGAATAAAGAGGCATTAGACGACAACAGCTCCGATGAAGTTTGAAAACATGTACACCTTTTGTTTTTCTTTGCCAATCCTTTTCAATAAAGTATGTCTTTTGTATCAAATAAAGTTTCGCTTTCATAAGCCTTCATGAAATCTAGAATAACTATCCCCTCAGAACTCCCCTCTAAAAATATCCGATCCTCGGGAAGCATGGGGAAACTGAATTCATGTTGATGAAATCCGCACGAGTGACACCTAAAGATCGTCAGCCGTAAGTCGAATGGGCCACCCCTTTGCTACTGAACGACCTACCTAAAGATCGTCAGCCGTAAGTCGAAGGGGCCACCCCTTCGCTACTGAACGACTTACCTAAAGATCGTCAGCTGTAAATCGAAGGGGCCAACCCTTCGCTACTGAATGACCTACCCAAAACGTTGTCAGCCGTAAGCCGAATGGGCCACCCCTTCGCTACTGAACGACCTACCCAAAACATCGTCAGCTGTAAGTCAAAGGGCCACCCCTTTGCTAATGAACGACTCTCCTAAAAACATCGTCAGCAGTAAGTCGAAGGGGCCACCCCTTCCGTACTGAACGACCCACCAAAAACGTCGTCAGCCATAAGTTGAAGGGGCCACCCCTTCTCTACTAAACGACCTACCTAAAAAGACATTTGTCGTAAGTCGAAGGGCCACCCCTTCGTTACTGACGACTCTCCTAAAAAACATCGTCAGCAGTAAGTCGAAGGGGCCACCCCTTCGCTACTGAACGACCTACCTAGAGATCGTCAGGCGTAAGCCAAAGGGGCAACCCCTTCGCAACTAAACGACTCTCCTAAAATAGGTTGTCAGCCGTAAGTCGAAAGGCCACCCCTTGGCCACTAAATTACTTTCCTAAAGTATATTGTTAGCCGTAAGTCGAAGGGCCACCCTTTTACCATTGAACGACTCTCCTAAAATAGGTCGTCAGTCGTAAGTCGAGGAGCCACCCTTTCGCCACTGAACGACTCTCCTAAAATAGGTCGGCATCCGTAGGTCGAGGAGCCACCTCTTCGCCACTGAATGATCCCCCTAATATGTCTAAGGGCCACCCCTTCGTCACTAAACGGCTCATGTGCCGTCAGTCGTGAGTCGAGGAAATCGCTACCTCACCATGGAACATGGTGATCGACTTCTAAACATGGTTCGATGGTTTATCCTCGATCATTCTGAAGCACCGCCTAACCCATCGAGGGGTCAACATGTGTTACAACCACCACACGACATGCATGACAGCAAACAAAGAGATGCAACGACAAACATGGACATGCATGCCAACTCTTCAGGCACTCATATTACAAAAAATAGTTTTCGTTTACATCTACATCACCCCCTATACATTCAAAAATTTCTAAAACAGGCGTAAAAAGAACGCCGAGACCCTACAACGGCTGGCTAGGCCCTTGGTCCCCATCTAGCATGGCTATAGACTCTGAATCCCTTGTAGCATCCGCTCTGGCATCATCGTCAGCCACGGTGGCATCATCATCGGTGGGAGCAACTTCATCTGTGTCTTGGCTCGATTTATTGTCACCAAGGTCCGAAAAAATCACTAAGATCTTATCGATCTCCACGGAAAGGTCAGGGAATCGATTCTTAATCTCCAATCGACATCGCTCGTAGCCTTCCTTGTATAGCTCGTCGAAGTCGGAAAATGTATCCTTGAACTCCTAAACCGCCCTCTAAAGTACATCATCAGCCCTATGTAGGGAGTGGATAAGTCCACTTTTATCCCTCAAATACTCTCAAGGGACCTAAAGGTCGTATTATGTTAATGATGATAACAAATATACCATCTTAAATTCTTTTGAGGAAGTGAAGAGATTCAATGTCCACGTGAATGGAGATGATCTCGTAATCATTTTTTCCTTTTGAATGGGACAATGAAAGTTTCACCCTTTTTGAAGAATCTTCGGGTTCGTCAGATTTACAGGATTGGCTAACGATGTCTTGCATCATCAATCCAGGGTGACATCATTCCAAAGTTGGTCGATTCTGAACACTTCTGGTGTTCCAAATTAATTTCTCTTTTCGAATTTATGTGGGACTTTTGAAAGTCCATTAAAATGCTCAATTTAATTTTGTCCGGTAATAGGTGAATTGTGTTCTACCTGTGAAGGATTACATCTTCACATTGACTATTATGCGGATCATAGTGAGACAAAGCGGTAGGCTTGTAACGACCAGTATTTTGATATACATGTTTTATTCTTACTCTATCCTTTATTGTACCGTCCGTCTCCGTAAATAATACGTATACGCGCTAGGTGTATTCGTTTTACGTACTCACTTTAGCTACGTATCCTTAAGCGTAATAACTATAATTATTTACGAATCTAAATCATATAATCTCATTAAAATAAAATTTCAAAGTCTCTTTTTTGAATTCAAATTTATTTCTATATCAGTTATGAGACCTTTCTTAATGCGAATTAATTCCCCTTAATTTCAATTTATTTCATTGTCCTTTCCTTGTTTCCCTAGGTTTAAAACTTCCATATTTTAGTTAAACCTTATCTCTCCCAGTAACCCACGCACCCAGCCTTTATTAAAAAAAGAATGAAATAAAAACCTAAGCTAACCTATAGCTGAAACTAGGGCTCATTCACGTGCTGGGCCTTTTAAACCCCATAACAAACCCTAAGGCTACATATAGAAGCTCTACCCTAGGGTTTCTTCTCCCTACAGCAGACAGTCGCCCCCTCCCTTCTTTCTCTAATCACGGCCATCTCCACATCCGAACACGCCGGCGCCTCCCTCCCTTACACCGCTCCCAGCATCCACACGTGAACCCCCAACCTCCATGTAACCATGTCACCAGCCTTCTCCCTCACGCAGCCTCCCTCCATCCCCACGCACAGGTCATCGCCGGCCTCCTACCCTCAGAACTTGTCGCCGGCAGCCCCAAAAACCACAGGCCGTTCAACTCGCCCAGCGCCGCCCCATCTTCATCTCCCTCACGCGAACCCCACTCCGCAACCCACACAAACGCCAGCAAACCACGCTAAAACCCCCTCCCATCTGCTAACCACAGCCCCTACTCGCGTGCAACTGCCGTCAGCGCTTCTCCAAGCGTCGACAACACCTTCCCGCCTGCAGCAACTGTCGGCAGCCCCAGGTCCGCGCCACCCCGTCACGCAGATCCCTGAGGCTCAACGTCGCTGCTTTGAGGTCGTACGCGCTGCCGCTGTCCATCGCTGTGTCTCGACCCTTCTCTGTGTTACCGGTTAGTAGATCTACACCTTAATATACTATAACCCACAACGTAATGTAGAAAACCTAATAAAACAGATTATTAGACGTCGTAGGAATCATTTTAACGTTTGTTATAATTGAAAAGAACCTGATCTGATTATATGTTTTATCAAACCAGTGAACCAATCTCACTGTAGCGTAGTACCCGTTGAGACGAACCCGACGACACCAAGAACGCTGAAATCAGGCAAGCGTACAATTTATAGTGAATTTTTGAAGTTAAATGCTCATTTAGTCATTTGCATGTAAAGCTGTATAACCTGAAATCTACACGTGAAATGATGCATGAAATTAATACCATGATGTTCTGAACTGAAATTGTGACCCAGCGACATATAATTTGATTTACTTTAATTTTAAACAATGGCGAAGAAAATTAGTTTCCGTAACATATTTGTTAAATCCAAATGTTCAACATTCTTGTTAAAATATTGTAAATGTTGTTCAACACCCTTTAATCATTGAAAATGTCGTATAAAAAGAAATGATGATATTGTTAAATTGGTGCATGTCTTGGAATATTTAACAAATGAGTGACATCGTAAAATCGTGCGCCTCGAAGGCGAAATCGTGACTTCGTGATGTCGTGTGAGTCGACTAGGCTAGCTCATGTTCCAGCACAAATATGGGGTGGGGTTAGGCTTCACCGGTCCAGTTCATGCGAACCTCGTAGCGTTCTCGTTACCGGTGTATTTTGGAAAGCGGGGCGTTACAGGTTTTAGTGATGGCCCATGCAGGTCCTGCAACTGCGAAATTTAGAAGAATGAGAACTCTTACATTAGCCAAATATCTAGAGTAATCATGTACACGAGATTAACTTAGGGTTTTCTTGTCTCAGAATGGCTGGGAGATGTAACACCCGACAGGGATCCGGAGCTGCTGGAGGTGGAGAGGACAACATCCGCCAGATGCTTGGTGTTATAAGAGAGATGCTAGAGGTTTAGCACCATCTGGTCCAACAGGGACGTCAGGCTGCGTCAGCTGCACCACCACAACCCCACTATGAGTCTGGAGCCAAGCAGTTGCAAGAGATGCATCCGACGAGCTTCTCTGGACGGGAGGGCCCACTAGCGGCCGAGGAATGGCTTCGTAATATTACGGATAACTTGGGTCTTGCCCGAGTCAATCCGAACGATTGGGTGGAGCTCGCCAAGAAACAGCTGACAGATAATGTCTGTCACTGGTGGGATGCTGAAGAGACTAGGCTGACCAAGCCGATACCATGGGGTACCTTCCATCAGAGGTTTGATACCCAGTACTTCACGAAGGCTGCAAAGAGAGTGATGCAGCAGCGCTTCATCAACCTGTAGTATGGCACCATGACAGTCGACGAGTATGAGGCTGAGTTTACCATGCTGAGCCGCTTCGCCCCCACTCTGGCAGCAGACGCGGAGGCCTGTGCTCACCGCTTCCAGCAATGCTTGGATCTGGATATACAGGCTGCGATGTCCGCGAGTACCTTTACCACACAAGAGCAAGTACTTGTAGCTACGAGGAAGCACGAGCAGATCATGCAGGAGAAGAAAGCACGGCAGGCGGGTAAGCACCCGATGGAGCTGCAGAGGAGTGCACCTAGGCCTGGTGTTCGTCTAGTTCAGACCACCCAGTTCAAGAGGCCAGCTACACCTGTTCCCAGCCGAGCTCAGCTGACTTGCCATTTCTTTGGAAAGCTTGACCATGTGAAGAAGGACTGCAGGAGGATGCTGAATCAGTGCTTGGTCTGTGGATCGCCTGCCCATACTGCCAAGGACTGCCTCCACGGTTCTCGACCCATACATGCTGGAGCACCTAGACCTGCTCAGCGGATATTGCATGTATCTGGATAGCGAGGACCACCTCTGATACCACAGGAGCGAGTCTTTCAGCAGGCCAACCCACGAAGCGTCGGGCTTTCACTATTACAGCCGTTGAGGCTGAAGCTGAGGATGACGTGATTGCAGGTAACCTCTAGACTACTCTTTCCTTATTTATGCATTTATGTTTGCTTAGATAGATCCTTGTTTAACCTAGTTGCATGTTACCCTTAGGTGTCATCTTAGTTTCATCTCACCCGGCCTTGACCCTGTTCGATACTGGAGCTTCCATGTGTATCTTATCTCGGAAGTTCGTAGTCGAACACTCGATACCCACCTACACACTTTCCAAGTGTTGGAATATTACAACTGGGAATGGTGTAGTAAAGGTTGCACTGGGATGTAGACCATGCCCGTTGGTAGTTAGTGGACACGAACTATATGTTGATTTCATTATCCATGACCTATCCAACTTCGATGCTATTCTCGGCATTGACTGGTTAGGAGCTTTTTATGCCATGATCGACTGTCACCGGAAGAAAGTGGTATTCAAAATTACTGACCACCCAGTGTTTGAATTCGTCAGCAGAGGATGTTCACTTGGACCTGTCAAGTTCCGGGCCCAGTCATACAGATTGACTGTTGCATCCATGATAGCAGAACCGGAGAAGACATCAGTAGTGAGAGATTTCAAAGACGTCTTCCGAAAGACATTTCTGGATTGTCGTCCGATCAAGCGTTGGAGTTCGACATTGATCTCATGCCAGGAGCTCAACCGATTTCAAAGGCGTCATACCGTATGGCTCCTGCAGAGCTGGAAGAACTGAGGAAGCAGTTGGATGAAATACTACAGAAGGGTTTCATTCATCCCAGCGTATCTCCCTGGGGTGCACATGTCTCGCTGGTGAAGAAGAAGGATGGATTGAAAAGGATGTGCATTGATTATCGAGAGCTAAATCAGGTCACAGTGAAGAACAAGTAACCACTGCCCCGTTTTGATGATATCTTTGATCAGCTTGGTGGATCGAGAGTGTTTTCGAAGTTGGACCTTCGGAGTGGATACCATCAAGTCAGAGTCAAAAAGGAAGATGTGCCCAAGACCTCTTTTCAGACTAAGTACGGGCATTATGAGTTCGTTGTCATGCCGTTCGGTGTGACCAACGCTCCTGCAGTGTTCATGAATCTCATGAACCTTATCTTTTATGACTTCCTTGACAAGTTCGTGGTGATCTTAATAGACGATATCCTAGTGCACTCGAGAAGCGAGAAGGAGCATGCAGAGCACTTGAGGATGGTATTGGAGACGATCCGTCATCATAGACTATATGCCAAGTACAGCAAATGTGAAATCTGGCTTGACAAAGTTGCATTTCTTGGACAAGTAGTATCAGGAGCTGGCATCTCAGTGGATCCGAAGAAGGTCAGAGCAGTCAGTAAATGGCCTACACCTCGATCAGCATCGGACATCAGGAGTTTCCTGGGATTGGCTGGATACTACCACATATTTATCAAGGAATTCTCGAGGATAGCTGAGCCGATGATGAGATTGACGAGGAAGGATGTTAAGTGTAGCTGGTCTGATTCTTGTGAGCAAGACTTTTCTACTTTGAAGGAGAGACTGACTACTGCACCAGTCTTAGCTATTCCAGACAGAAGCGGACGCTTCGAGATTTTCTGCGATGCATCGGGCAAGGGACTTGGATGTGTTCTGCACCAACATAACCATGTGGTCGCATATGCTTCGCGACAGTTGAAGGTCCATGAGAAGACCTATCCGACCCACGATTTGGAGTTAACCGCTGTCGTCTTTGCCTTGAAGATCTGGCAACATTTCTTACTGAGTGAGAAAGTGAAAATTTTCCTTGATCACAAAAGTTTGAAATATATATTCACTCAGAAGAAGCTGAATATGAAACATCGCAGATGGTTGGAATTGATGGCAGACTACGACATCGACCTTCAGTATCATACAGGGAAGGTGAATGTTGTACAGGACGCTTTGAGTTGACTACCCAAAGTGATGATTCTCAAAGCTCAGTGGAGATTACAGCAGGTTCTGCAAGAGATGGATGTTGAAGCTGCCCTACCAGGAGTCACTTCGTCATTGATGAACATGCAGATTCGGTCGTCGATTGTAGATCGGATCAAGACTGCTCAAGCTGCGGATGCTAAGTTGAAGAAGATCAGAGAGAAAGTCGAAGCAGGACTCCAGATAGATTTGCTGATTCACGAGGATGGATCTTTGAGATATGGCAGTAGAATCTATGTACTTGCAGGAGATGTCAGAGAGGAGTTGATGAATGATGCTCACAGTTCGACTTATTCCATTCATCCTAGAGGTACGAAGATGTACAAGGATCTTCGTCAGAATTTCTGGTGGCACGGGATGAAGAGAAGTGTGGCACGGAGTGTTGCCAAGTGTCTTGTGTGTCAGTAAGTGAAGGCTGAGTATCATCGCACTGCGAAACTACTACAACCTCTGTCGATTTCGGAGTGGAAGTGGCAGCACATCACAATGGACTTCGTGACTGGATTACCTTGGAGCACCAAGCAGAATGATGCAATCTAGGTCATCGTTGATCGATTGACCAAGTCTTTGCACTTTATACCATTCCGAGTAGGACAATCCACGGAGATACTGGCAAGGAAGTATATGGAGGTAATGACCCAACTCATCCCTTCGTAATTCCCATTTAGTACCAATAGTGATGTGGATTATGTTGTGTAGGAGATCGTGCACGTGCATGGAGTCCCTGTGAGCATTGTGTCAGATCGTGATACGAGGTTCACGTCTCAGTTCTGGAAGAGTCTGCAGACCAATCTGGGTACTAGTCTGGAGTTCAGCACTGCGTATCACCCGCAGACGGATGGCCAGTCAGAACGGACCATTCAGATTTTGGAGGATATGCTGAGAGCTTGCATACTGGATTTCAAAGGCTCGTGGGAGGATCATCTACACCTGGTGGAGTTCTCCTACAACAACAGCTATCAGGCGAGCATTGACATGTCGCCATTTGATGCTCTCTACGGGAGAAGATGTCGATCGCCACTGAGCTGTGATGACATTGGAGATAGAGAGTTATTGGGACCGGAGATGATTGTTGAAGCAGTGGATGTTTTTTGAGATATCAGGGACAAGCTTCGGGCCGCTCATGACCGTTATAAGCATTGGACAGATGCTAAATGATGTCCTCTAGAGTTTCAGCCGGGAGGCCATGTATTCCTGAAGATCTCCCCTAATCAAGGAGTGATTCGCTTTGGGAAACGCGGCAAGCACAGCCCGAGATACATCGGATCCTTCTATGTTCTGGAGAGAGTTGGCGAGGTAGCCTACCGCTTCGCCTTGCCACCATCTTTGGAGGGAGTTCACGATGTATTCCATGTGTCTCAGCTCCGTCGATACATCAGCGACCCATCTCACGTTGTGGACTACTCTGAGATTACAGTCCACTCGGATCTGACGTATGACCAGCAGCCAGTGCAGATTCTTGACAGGCATCAGAAGACACTCCGGAACAAGACTGTCGATCTTATTAGAGTGATGCAGCGACATGACTCGCCAGGAGAGTCCACTTGGGAGAGAGAAGACGAGATAAGAGAGCATTACGCACTTCTGTTTCCTGATTAGTGATTGCTAGGAATTCCGAGGGCGGAATTGTCTTTAAGGTGGGTAGGATGTAACGACCAGTATTTTGATATACATGTTTTATTCTTACTCTATCCCTTATTGTACCGTCCGTCTCCGTAAATAATACGTATACGTGCTAGGTGTATTCGTTCTACGTACTCACTCTAGCTACGTATCCTTAAGCATAATAACTATAATTATTTACGAATCTAAATCATATAAACTCATTAAAACAAAATTTCAAAATCTCTTTTTTGAATTCAAATTTATTTCTATATTAGTTATGAGATCTTACTTAATGCTAATTAATTCCCCTTAATTTCAATTTATTTCATTGTCCTTTCCTTGTTTCCCTAGGTTTAAAACTTCCCTATTTTAGTTAAACCCTATCTCTCCCAGTAACCACGCACCCAGCCTTTATAAAAAAGAATAAAATAAAAACCTAAGCTAACCTATAACTGAAACTAGGGCTCATTCACGTGCTGGCCTTTTAAACCCCACAACAAACCCTAAGGCTACTTATAGAAGCTCTACCCTAGGGTTTCATCTCCCTACAACAAACAGCTACCCCCTCCCTTCTTTCTCTACTCACGGCCATCTCCACATTCGAACACGCCGGCACCTCCCTCCCTTCTGCCGCTCCCAGCATCCATGTGTGAACCCCCGACCTCCACGCAACCCTGACGTCGGCCTCCTCCCTCATACAGTCTCCCTCCATCCCCACGCACAGGTCACCGCTGGCCTCCCACCCTAAGAACTTGTCGCCGGCAGCCCCAAAAACCTCAGGCCGTTCAACTCTTCGCCCAGCGCCGCCCCATCTTCATCTCCCTTGTGCGTACCCCACCCCGGCACCCACACAAACGCCAGCAACCCATACTAAAACCCCCTCCGATCTGCTAACCACAGCCCCTACTCGCGTGCAACTGCCGTCAGCGCTTCTCCAAGCGTCGACAGCACCCTCCCGCCTGCAGCAACTGTCGACAGCCCCAGGTCCGTGCCACCCCGTCACGCAGATCCCCGAGGCTCAACATCGCTGCTTTGAGGTCGTACGCATCGTCGCTATCCATCGCTGCGTCTCGACCCTTCTCTGCGTTACCGGTTAGTAGATCTACCCCTTAATATACTATAACCCACACCGTAATGTAGAAAACCTAATAAAACGTATTATTAGACGTCGCAGGAACCATTTTAATGTTCGTTACAACTGAAAAGGACCTGATCTGATTATATGTTTTATCAAACCAGTGAACCAATCTCACCATAGCGTAGTACCCGTTGAGACGAACCCGACGACACCAAGAACGCTGAAATCAGGCAAGTGTACAATTTATAGTGAATTTTTGAAGTTAAATGCTCATTTAGTCAATTGCATGTAAAGATGTATAACCTGAAATCTACACATGAAATGACGCATGAAATTAATAACATGATGTTCTGGACTGAAAATGTGATCCAACGACATATAATTTGATATGCTTTAATTTTAAACAATGGCGAAGAAAATTAGTTTCTGTAACATGTTCGTTAAATCCATATGTTCAACACTCTTGTTAAAATATTGTAAATGTTGTTCAACACCCTTTAATCATTGAAAATGTCGTATAAAAAGAAATGATGATATTGTTAAATTGGTGCATGTCTTGGAATATTTAACAAATGAGTGACATCGTGAAATCGTGCGCCTCGAAGGCAAAATCGTGACTTCGTGATGTCGTGTGAGTCGACTAGGCTGGCTCGTGTTCCAGCACAAATATGGGGTGGGGTTAGGGTTGAGCGGCCACTAGGCGTATGAAGGGGTCCTCTCTTCAAGAGCACCACCCGCATGCGGTGGGGTAGCGTCAATCACGGTAAAACCCCCGTGAGAAGAACGATCCACTCATTACGACCTAAAGGCGTGAACCCTATGAGAGATATGAAATATTGACATGGAACTTACAATTACTATTGTTGTCTCAGTTAAATTGACATGCTAATGAATCGAAATAAATGCCTTACTTTACTTCTTAAATTGTTTAGAACTGCATGTTAGGAATGCTTTACTTCACGTAGAACTGGCATGTTTAAACTTGTTGTTGACATCTCGTATAAATTACTAATGCCTCTTAAATTCAATATTACTTTTGTACATCTTGCCTTGGGTTTTCTAACCTCTTCTTGCAGACCCTTGCTGATATACATTCATGTTTTTGGATGTATGTCAGATCCCGAGCTTGCGTACCAGGAGGATCCTTTCGAGACGCCTGACTTGGAGAGCCAGAAGTTCGCCGTTGACGTCGAGTCTCTCCCTGCGGAGGACTAGTGGACTTACATAGTTGCTGTTTTTCCTTTAGTCTTACTTTCAGTTTCGCTTAGTGTACGTTTCCTTTTGTCTTACTTTGGCCCAGCTGTGGCTTTGACGTTTGATTTCGTGTATGGACATTTTTAAATTCTGGATGTGGCTTTAATTTATGAATATTCTTATTGTTCTGAAACACATGCAAGGACCTGCTTTGTGTTTTTATCACAGACGCTCATTGAACTCGAGCTTCACCGCTCCAGTTCATGCAGACCTCGTAACGTTCTCGCTACCGGTGTCTTTTGGGAAGCGGGGCGTTACAAGGCTTTATTGATTTCTTGAGTCATTAGGGATTTCGTTTTGACGAATATCCTTTGAAACTTTATAAGTTTTAGAGAGTACAAGGCATCCTCATTTTATGTTTTAGGAGTATTCAGGATAACAAATCATTAGCAGTAAAATAAAATACATAAAAAGCATGAAATTCATCAATAAGAAATATTGTGATAATGCATTTAAGCACATATATACTGCAAGAGAATACTACTGATAATTTTGTTATGGCAACAAGTTTTATAGTTTGATGTGTGCTCTTGAAAGCATACGTCTACAATTATGCTCATTAAGACTTATGTTATGACAACAGATAAAATTTGTTTTCAAAGTTTATTTGTCCTCGGGGAGTAGCTAAATATACATAAGGTCAACTTGACTTTCGTCGTTTAGACTAGATATGTATATATTTTTATATGGCATAAGTTAATGCACATTCATGTTGCAAAAGCATTATGAGTCTTATTAGAACTTCTGGTCTGATATTAGTTTGTCATTGCTTACTCCATGTCGAGGTATATCATATCTTCCCTTTCTCATTTTATTCAAGACTTCCCCTGTTTACTGTCTTCCTTATTGTTATTTATAAGGAAGAACGAATATTAGTCTTACGAAGTAGACATATACAAGGGAAATGAGTTAGTTTCTATATTTCCACTTTTCTAATTTATGAGAGACTTTTAAAAGTCTATTTGAAAACTCAAGTATGGTCTCCAGGCCATTTTTATATAGTCATTCAAGTATTATGTGGATAGAGAATCATGCTCAAGGGAAAACAAATACGTGGTTACGAAATTTATAATTTCTCACTTATCTATTAAGCCACGACTTCGGGCGTATGCTTAAAATTAAGGCTAAATTCAAGAATCATACCTTGTAAAGTGAGATTACTCTAAAAGAGTTTAGCAGTGTTATGAAAACTGCTGGTGTCAATATTGGTTTATATAAACCATAGATCTGTGAGATCTATTTACAGCAAAATGTGTATCTCTAAAAAGATCGCATAAATGGTTTTCGCATAATCCATCGTATTTGATAAATTTATTTTATTTGAGTAAAAGGGTGTTGACTTTTGATTTGATTTGAACTTCAAGTTCAATTTGTCAAAGTGGATATGATGTTAAACTTTTTGAAATTATGATTGGTTTGTTGTCATAAAATATTGGCATATCATGAGCATAAGCATGGGATGAGCATATAAGTCTGCATTATGTAACAATTCATGATTTATCATGCATATAATATAAAGCTTGTAAGCTAAAAAGGTATGCTTAATAAAATAGTTGAAAGAAACTAAATTATCCATGCAAACAATATCAAGCATGTGATCTAAAAATGCATGCTTAGTTAACATGAATTGAAACATGTATAATGTATACACATGTTATTTATATGCTGCAGGCATTCAAATAATTTCATTGCAGACATATAATTATGCTACATGCATTAAAAATATATCGTAGAGATTTTAGCATGCTAAATAAAATGTGGATCATAGAACATTAAATATGCGGCAGGCATATAATTTTCTACACAGGCATGTAGTATGTTTAAGGCAAATTCATGCTACGGGCAATGAAAATATGCAACATCACAGGCATGTAATATGTTTAAGCGCAAATTCATGCTACGGGCAATGAAAATATGCAACATCACAGTCATGTAATTTGTTAAGCGTAAATTCATGCTACGGGCAATGTAAATATGCAACATCACAAGCATTTTTAATGGAATAAAATATTTTTGTTTAATAATTAATCGGACCACGTGGAAATGTCATATCCCGTTAGGTTAGCTGACTAACGAGAGAGCGGTCTTAGAATCCTCATAATTATTAAACGTAAAAAATAATCCATTAATCCAAAAAATCCGATTAGTGATGGTTTACACATATGATGAATCAGAATTATTTGGGAAAAAATTGATCAGGAAATCCAAATAATTTCTGAAAATAGCATTTTAATTAAAAACGGAAAAACCCTAGTTAGGGTTTTGCGGCAGGGCGCTCGTCAGGCGCGCGACGGTGGAGTGGGCGCACGCGCGCAGCAGGCACGCGGCAGCAGGGCACGCACGCGGGGCGGTTGGCCGTTCGGCAGGCGCGGCCGCGCGTCGCGCGACGGCGGCCCGCATCAGGCGCTACCACTGGCAGCGCGCGGCACGCGGCGCGCGTGCATCGGGCGCGCGCGGAGGGTGCCAAGTCCTCTGGATTCATGGATTTCGGAGGGAAAATTCGTTTTATTGTAAAAATACAATTTTTAATCTTTGACTCAACGTTTTTACCGTAAAAATATGATTTTTAGCATAAAAAGTTGATTTTTCATCCGAAAAATGATGTAAAAATCTTTTTTTAAAAGAGATTAATATTAAAAATGTGATTTTTCATTCAGATCTAAGTAAAAAATAGATCTTATTGATGAAAATCACAGATCCATTATCATGTGCATGAAAAATTTAGATATAGTGGATGCATATTACCTCTAGATCCTACCCGCCGGATCATACATCCCCTCCGAAAATTTGGTCACGTAGATCTTCGATTTTGCCGGAATTCGTTGATTGCTCCGTACTTATTTATAATGGAAAAACTCATGTTCGTTGTAAGATCACTGAAGGAAAGGTTGGTCATAAATTTGGAGAGTTTGCTTCTACACGGAGACGAAGACCCTCGAGAACAAATAAAGGTTCGGTAAGAAAGGGGAAAAAGTAAAGTCTAAGCGCTATACATATGCCACGAAAAAGCAATCCAATTTCAGTAAGACTTGATCTGAATCGTAGTTCAGATCCAAGTCGGTTCAGTGAGGGCGACCGCGAAAGTCACCGAATGGGTCCGGTCCGTCTTTTCCTGATCTGTGTCCCATATTCAAAAAGAAAGGCGTGGGAGGACGTTGCAGATGTCCAGGACGGACACGACTTCTTCTAACGCTAGAAGACCACATGAAGACACCCGGGACCTTAGCATGTCGTGAAAGAGGCACACTGGACGGGCGTGCTTCGACCGTGTCTCCAGGGCACAGTTGAATGTAGATATCATGAACGTGAGGTGCGGGATACCAGGCCGAGAAACCCGGGCAAGCACTCCCCTAATGTGCCGATTGCTAGCGCATCCAGGGCCCGGCGCCCAGCGGAGCTGGAGAGGCCATCACTGATCTGAGAAGTGCGTCTTCAGTTTGGATAGACTGATTCTGCAAAGGCCTAGCCATTATTTCAATAAGAAAACAAGTGCGGAGTTTCATTGCAGATCAGTGAATAAACTGAAAGAAGAGACGTTTCTCGCTCGGTGCCGCACTATGCTCCGCTTCCACAAATGAGAGTTTTCGGTGGAACCGGTGAACCACGCAAGCTGGTTAGATGCGTGGGACAGAGGGCTCGTAGTACCTTATATCGCAGCTATGCAGTAGAAGGGAAGGAGCCTAAATCGACCCCCTTCCTTCTTTTTTATTCAAAGACACAAAAGCACAGTACAAAGAGATTGGACTCTCGGATGAGACTAAGCAGCTACCGTTCCGACGCGCCCCTGACCCTATCTAAAGTGGAGCCTAGTTGAAGCTGTGATGTAAATCACAGAAGATAAGAAAAAAGAAAATGTGATATAGATAGAGTCTCGCTAAGTAAAGAGAGTTGTAGATTCGTAGAAGAGGATCAGAGTACGCGCGCTACAAAACGCAGCCAGCTTAAAAGCAAGGCGATGTAATCGTGGAAAGAAGATAGTACTTGATTGAGTACTGACCCCGGAGGGGGTCCCGGGTTGCTTTGGCGCGCCCCACCCCAACGTGAGAGTATTACCTTTTCAGCCTATGCTTGCTGCTTGTAGCATGGATTCTTTAGATCTAAAGAATCCATGCTTCCCCCGCCCCGGAGCGAGACTCTATCCAGATCTCAAAGAATAACGAGCTAGGCGGCCGGCGGGCAAAGAAAGGGGCCGACCGGTCGGGGCCTTGGCGATATGTTCTTCTTTCGAAGCGTTTTGCCAATAGAGCGAGGGCGTCCTTCTAGGGTGGGGCGTTTACTTTCCAATGACAACCGCCTGTTCCTGCAGCAGGGGCGTTGCACGAAACCAAACCGCCCCCCGCCCGATTAAGTACCAGTTGCTTCACTGGTAGGCCCACTTAGGTTAGGGGCATTGTCCCTCAGTTCTTACCAACCTCAGGTGTGTAATCGACATCTAGCTTATTATCGGTAGAAGTTTCATGCAAGCACTGTCCATTTCTTATTCATTCAGGGCGCCCCCAGTGGACGTCGGCGGTGCTCCTTTCTCAAACCAGAACAACTCTGAACGTTAGGGAAGATAAGGGAAAAAAGACCACCTGAGCGACATGAACAATTAAGGCCGAAGGGACTTTACTTATCTGAACGTTAGCGGCTTAAGCTAAGCCTATCACGAGCAGCGTCGCTGCTTGATCGGCGGGGAGGAGCATTTCCAAGTATGGGGCAAAGGATCAAGCGCTTTGACTTTGTCTCCCGGGATCCACCACGGGTTGGGTTTGAGAGCCGTGTGATGGGTGACTATCCAGTACGGTTCGGAGAGCACTTGTATGTAGTCTGCGCTGGTGAATGGAAGCCCCGCCGCAAGAAAGAAGCGGCTCTTCCCACGGCTCCGTCACCATTGACTCTATTTATTATTATAGTAAATCAGTCTATCAAGATGTCAATCTGAGATCTTATTTCAGTTCGATACGTCCACCTACGATACTTACCTTTGGCTTTCGTCTCGGTAGGTGTATTATTCTACATTTTCCCAAAAGGACATTCATTCATTTCTTTCTTCCCCGTCGACCACTACGACTGAAATGACGCGACAAATCAAGACCCGGAAAGGAGAAGGGCCGGTGGTGGGCATTTGGGAAAGTCGGTCCGATCGGATGTCTTCATTCAAGCGACGGTACAGAGAAAGAACGAAACGAAGTGAGAGGCCGGGGGGCAGGGAAAAGAGTCGAGTTGATAAGGCTCGACGACCGGGAGAAGCAAAACGAAATCAGGATTTGGCCGAAAAAGATGCAACGCTATGGATACCATGACCGATCACAATCGAGAAAGAAGAATTTCTCTAAATCACTTCGGGTCAGCGGGGCCTTCAAGCATCTGAAATACGCCGTGGTTGTAAATGACATAGCGTTCATGATAGAAAATGACGACTCCTTCAGAAAAATGAAGTTATTCAAGTTCTTTTTACCAAAGAAGTCCCGCTCTGACGGCCCGACGAGTCATCTACTAAAAAGGACCCCCCCCCCCCCCCCCCCCCGTGCGCCCCTCCTTGAATTATTCGGTTATGCAATACTTATTGAATACAAAGAACAAAATGCATTTCGACCTCGTCGTAGTTCTCAATCATTTCGTGGCACCAGGCGTGGCTGAACCATCTACGATGGGGGGAGCGAAGGAAGGAAGCTTAGATAAGAGAATACGCTCTCGCATCGCTTTTTTTGTAGAAAGCTATACCTGCTAGAAAAAGTGTTTGGCCCAAGCCAAAAAGAGGTTGATCCACTTCATTCGCTTGGCAAATGATCTTCGCTTCGCGGGAACAACAAAAACCACCATCTCGCTCTTTCCTTTCTTCGGTGCTACCTTTTTCTTTCCAAGGGATGGGGTTGGGGTGTATAATAACCTATTTTTGAGTATGCCCGGGAACAACTCCTAGGTCAATTAAGGATCAAATGTTGGAACCTCATGGGTAAGGATAAGGTAATGGAATTGATAGAGAAATTCATAGACCTAGGTGGGATAGGAGAATTTATAAAGGGAATAGAGATGATGATAGAGATCATACTGAGAAACAGAAGAATTCCGTACGGGTACAACTCTTATTTGAACGAAGTGCAAAAAATGCGATCTTTTTTGTCTAATAGAACAAACACTAATACCTTAATTGAGTCGGTAAAGATCAAATCTGTTTATCAAAGTGCTTCTCTGATTGCTCAAGACATCTCTTTTCAACCGAGGAACAATCAAATCTCATTTCGTTCCATTTTTAGTAAAATAGTGAAGGATATTCCATTAATAATGCCAAAAGGGGTGGAGGGGATACGTATTTGTTGTTCAGGTCGATTAGGAGGTGCGAAAATAGCTAGAACTGAATGCGGAAAGTATGGAAAAACATCTCGTAATGTATTTAACCAGAAAATCGATTATGCTCCTGCGGAAGTATCTACTCGTTACGGAATTTCAGGTGTCAAAGTGCGGATCTCATATAGTCAAAATAAGAAGGGACGTGCTATATCCGAAACGTACGAAATATAGTAAATATCGTAAAGGAAGATGTAGTAGGGGTCGCAAACCGGACGGTACACAACTCGGTTTTGGAAGATATGGCACCAAAAGTTGTAGAGCTGGTCGTCTTTCATATCGAGCCATTGAAGCAGCGCGTCTGGCTATAATCGGACAATTCCATTGTGCTATGAGCGGACAATTCCGAAGAAATGGTAAGATATGGGTAAGAGTTCTCGCAGATCTTCCTATTACGGGGAAACCTACAGAAGTTAGAATGGGAAGAGGAAAAGGAAATCCTACAGGTTGGATTGCTCGTGTGTCCACGGGACAAATCCCATTTGAGATGGATGGTGTAAGTTTTTCAAATGCTCGACAAGCCGCTACATTAGCGGTGCATAAACCATGTTCGTCAACCAAGTTTGTTGTGTGGTCGTAACGTAATTGGTTAGTGGGGAAAAACCGGGCCGGGACTCAAAAGAATTTGGCGATGTTCCTGAACGACGGAAGTGGAAAGACAAACAGGGAGAGGGCGGAGTTCGACGGAGACTTTCTATTTGTAATCGCCAAAATTGTACGACGAACCTTCTTGTTCCAGGCGTACGACCCTGAGACGTGACAGTGTCACTTTTCCGGCGTTTTACGTCAAGTAAAATTATTAAGAATAAGAAAGAGAAGAGCTAAGATTCAGGGCGCCTTACTTATTTACATGAATTCTCACAACCCGACAAGTAGAATCGGAACCCTCTGTGCCACTCACTGCTTCAACTGCGTCAACTTCGTGCTCTCCTTCTCGCACACTGCTGACTGACCTTTCCGGGGCGTGATTTTCCCAGTTCCTATGAAAAAGGAGTTTACTTCATTCGATCTTGAGCAACTAACTGGATTTATTGAATCACAGACATAGGGGTCATTAGATTCAGATATGAAAGAAGAGACGATGGAATCCCTTTCCAGTCTCTAACCATACTAAACAACTGGCCATTCCACCCTATCATCAAACCCCCACCTGAACCATCTGCATTTAGCCAAGACCAATCAGATAATAGATTGCCACCAATGGATTTTAGTACCTGTCCAGACGGATCAATCAACTTTGATTCCTGGATACAAACAATATCAATCTTGCTGCTGAGAAGAAGACCCTTAACATCCCTCCTTTTCTCTGACATGCCTAACCCTCAACCATTCCAAGACAAAACATTCATTTTTTGAATTACAACTCATCCAATCCACATTGGGTCTCAGGAATCACCTGATCAGATATCTCCTTATCCTTAGCACCTTCTGGCATTTTCTCTGCCTCTATTTCTCTTAGCCAATTATCCTTAGGACCCTGTTATCCTTGAGACTAGCTCACATCCTTACCCCGTGATAATTTTCACATTCTACACTTTTGTTTTTATTTCGCATCATACCATACGTGCTTCACGGTATATCTTAATTTTTCATGCGCAAGAACTCAAGGAGTCTCAACGACTTAGTTCCTTTGGATCCCGAGATCAACGCTACCCTGAGGCGTTTGAACGCGGAAAGAAGAAGAAGAGAAGAATTTACCGCCATGGCAGGAAAGTCACTTCTCCAAAGTCTTTGCTCGAATATTCGATGCTGTCTATTGGGTCTACATCTAGCATTCAACCTCCGGTCATTACGACCGGAAACTTTGAGTTGAAGCCATCACTTGTGGCTTGGATCCAACAAGACCAATTTTTTGGAGCTCCCATGGAGAATCCCATCGAGCACTTAGACTCATTTTTGGAGAAGTGTGAGATATTTAAGATCAATGACGTATCGACCGAGGCTATTCGGTTAAGATTATTCTCGTTCTCTCTACGGGATAAAGCGAAGCAATGGCTGAGGGGGAAGGACCCCAACATGTTCACAACCTGGGAGCGGCTTTCAAACGCATTTTCCTGAACAAGTTCTTTCCTCCGGGGAAGATGATGAAGCTAAGAAGCGAAATCTCCTCTTTCTCATAGGCTAGCCATGAGTCTCTACATGAAGCATGGGTGATGTACAAAGAAATGCAAAGGAAGTGTCCTCACCACGAGCTCTCCCGTTGGCAGATCATCAACCTATTTTATAATGGACTGAGGGACGATTTGAAGTCCTCTATGGATGCCGCAGCGGGTGGATCTTTCATGTCAAGAAACGAAATGGATGCCGGAACTATTTTGGAGAACATGGCATCCAATAATGAGAGGTGGAGTGATGAGCATGCTATGCAAAAAGCAGGTGGAATGCATCGGGTTGAGGAAGTGGACAAGCTGTCAAGCAAATTCGATTTGCTTTCCACTCAAATTTCAGCATTTATGATTTGAGCCGGTGCCGCTAACCCACAGCAAGTAGTGGCCGTGGAAACTGAAGTGATGGGAGACTTCGATGTTGGAGAGATTTCGGCGCCCGTGGATCAAGCAAGTGCCCCATTCTATAATCCTACGGGAAATGTGCCCTATCCATTGAGAACAAGTTCTAATCCTGGATATTCTCCAAACAATCGGAATCATCCAAATTTTAGCTACAAGGCACCCTACCAACAATTTCAGCAACCTCCTCAGCAACAAAAATACCAGCCTCCTCCGCCTCAATAAATTTATCAACAGTTTCCTCATTGACATCAGTAACCTCCGCCCCAGAAACAACAGTACAATCAACAACAATGAGTGGTCTCTCCGATTGAAAACCTCCTGGCTCAATACATTTCGAATTAGGAGAAGATCACTCAACAACTATAGCTTAGTCAGAAATCCTTGGCCGACCAAGTGACCCAGTTGGGGTTACAAGTAGCCAACCTCCAAAAGGCACAAGGATAATTGCCGGGTCAACCGGAGGTGAATCCTAGGGGACCAAGCCAAACCTTAGCCTTGACACATGGTCAAGAGAATGTCTCCGCTATTGTTCTGAGGAGTGGAAAGAAGATTCCGGCATGGGAGGCCGAGAAAGATAATGAAGCACCCATTGTAAATGTGCAACCGGATATGGAGGGGAACAACAACGAAGCTGTAAGGACCCTGGCTATGGAGAAAATACTAGAAGGGGGTTGAATAGTGTTTAAGCAATTTAAAAATATAGTTACACCAATTTAAATGCTAACCAACAAAATATTGCGGAATTAAAATTAAACTCAAATAGAAACAAATGCAAATGTAAGGATGTTTCAAGGGTTCGGATTACCCAACTCACTTCCTGCCTTGTTCCCGGTAATCATACATCCCTTCCACCCGGATATCTCCGGATACTCAAGCTAGAACCCTAACTTGAGGTTTCCTTAAAACCCACTTGTAGCAACCCTACAAGTGAAATCGAAATACAATCGATTGACCTTGACTCCCACAACTTGGGAGCAAGCAAACCACTCTCACAACCCGAGAGCAAATTCAAATAACGAAAGTTAAGAAATAAGAAAGCAACACTTACAATCACCTATGCCTTAAAGTAGAACTTGAAGAAGAAGTGTGTTGTGTGTTGAAGACTCTCTTGGAAGAGAGGAGAAAGCCCTTTCTCGTGACTGCACCAAATGCCTAGAAGATAACTCTTTGGTTCTAGGTTGGAGAGCAAGAGATCAAAGATTGGAATTCTTAGGGCTTTTGGATTTGAGAACTTTTGATCTTGAGAATGAAAGCTTGAGAGATTTTGCAATAGCCCAGGTAACATATCAATGGAACAGTAGATGCTCCTTATATAGGTTTCTCAAATCCACAAAACAGAATTAGCAAAAACCCTTTTGGAATCCATGAGAAAAATCTCGACGGATAGAATCTGTGCTTACGACAGTCAACTGTTGAGGAAACTACAGTCGACTGTTGCACAGTCAGCATGGGTAGGTGAGAATTCATAACGGTAACTTACTACGTGGACAGTCGACTGATGAAGCTTAGACAGTCGACTGTTGAACCAATAGGTGACTATAAATCCTTCTACAGGCGACTGGCCGCAAGATGGGTAAGTTGAAAAATTCTGGAAATCTTCTGAGATAACAGGACAGAAGACTGATGAGGAAAAACAGTCGGCTGTTAATCAGAATAGGCGACTGTAAATCCTTATACAGACAACTGTCAAAACCCTAAGAATTTTCAGAGAGCTGAGTCAACAAATTGGCTTACAGACAGACGACTGTTGCAGCATAGACAGTCGACTGATCCAATGGACAGTCGACTGTAAATCCAACATAAGTCGACTGGCTGTAAAAGACAGATCAACAGAGTTTGGCAAAAGATAGACAAGCGACTGATTTACAAATCACAGTCGACTTTCACTTGGACAGGCGCCTGTGAATAGTTCATGAGTCGCCTGTGGGAATAAAAACAGAGATGCCCAAAACTAGTTTATAAAAGATTGTGCATAACATGCGTCTATAGAACAAAACACAGTCGACTGTTTTTGTGACAGACGACTGTAAAACGTTCAGTAGTCGACTGTTATAAACAATACAAGCACAATCAAACAAGAAATGAATTGGAGTCTAAGGACAAATGATCTAATGATGTCCTAAGACTGAAATGAAGATGAGTGTGTGTGCTCCAACAAAGTTCTACTTCTAAGCTACATACTAGAAGAGATAAAAGAAATTTACATTGACGAACTCTCTCTTCTATCCAACGTATGAGCTTGAAGTCTTCATGGAGCTTCAATCATCATCAATGATCATCCAATCCATTTCATTTGCCTTCAATGATCTTTGAGAGTCATCCATTGCTAGTAGATCTTCATAATTAGCTTAGGCAATGGATTAACTGCAAAATAGGGGATTAGTCATAAGTATTTATGTTTGCTCATCATTAACACCAAGTAGGGAGAAGTCCAATACTCAACATTCTCCCCCTTTTTGATGATGACAAACAAACATAAACAAAAAGACAAATAATTGTGCGTAATGAAAACTTACTCCCCCTACATAGATGCCAATCAAGTTAGTCAACAAATATTTGGGCATCTATATATCAATTGAAGAAAATAAGTAAGATATGAGGGAATTCAATTCATGAAATCTAGGAAATAAAAATCCCTATTCATTGTAATCTTACTCCTCCTGAATCTAAGGCAAATTCAATCTTAGATTCAAAGTGTTAGCACATACTAAGCAACATTCATTATGAATCTTGTATGTTTATTTCTCTCTCCCTATGGCATTATCCAAAAAGTGGGAGTAAATAACAACAACAATAATCGTGCTAAATAAGAACTAACAACAATCAAGGAGTATAAAGATATATATAAAATCAAAACTCATAAAATCACATCATAAACTTATGTGAATAGAGGAATGGAAGTTCAATATCAACATTTTAGAAAAACGAAAAACAATATATAGTCTCAAAAATGCATCACATCATAGATAGCATGAATAATCCAATATCAAGTCCAAATTGTCTCAAAATCACATCAGGGGAGAATATATCATTCATGGAGACAATATCACAATCAGCACACAGATACGATTAGCAATTATTCACGGTGTGACACAAAAGACGAAACTGCAATATCATATATATATCAAAAGATGACATGAGTACACAGACATATGGACATCATCATGTCCATCAAAATACATCATAATCGTAAAAAAATACGTCATAATCATACATCAGCGTACATAAAAATCTAAACATCATACACATAAACTCCATCAAACACACTGAAGAACCACTCAACCCAACCAAGAACAGACCAAAAAAATCTAGGTCTCTAGGTGAGTGAACAAAAGGAAACAGCTGCAACGTCAGTCATTGTGAATGACAGAGGGGTCCGAAGGGCGACCAGATGAGCGGAACATCAGCCTAGCAGAGCGACGAGTAGGAAAAGTTGGAGTCTTCCTCTTGGAAGACGAAGCATGAGCAGCAGAGGATTCTGCATGACCATGAACAGGAGTGTGGACAACAGGGGTCTGGACCACTAAAGATACAGGCACAAAGCCTGGAGGAGGAGGAACACCAACAGGGACAGTATCCTCGGATTTGGAGAACAGAGCCTGAAGCTCGACAGGAATGGGAAATCCATGAAGCATGAGGGATTTGTACTGAAGCTCCAGAAGAAGATTGAGCTTCTCATCCATAGAAGTAGAAAGCTTCTCGAGAGCGGTGACACGATCACACAACCTACCGAGAAGAAAATCCTCAAGGGGTACTGATGGAGGAGTACGAGGAGGATGATCGGCCGGCAGAGGAGTGTGTTCAGCAATATTCTCAGAAGGAATAGGGTCACCGACCACGATATTCAGGAATTCCCCAGAAGATGGAGGTGAGGATGGAACCGGGTCAGTGGGTTTAAGGGAAGGAATCGGATCATCGAGGAAATCGAAGGATCCTTTAGGAAACAGATGACCAAAAGGATCCATGAGCTCACTTGACTAAAAGTTAGGTCAAGCAAGCTATGAGCAACGAACGGACACGATTCCCGCGAGAAGTCGATCTTCAGGCGAGCAATACACGATCAACCAAACGAAGGAGGAAGATCGCGTTGCCACGAATAAATCGGAGGAGAGATCGACAGAGAATTTCGAGCGGGAAAAAGAGTAGTTTTCAGTCGGAGGAAAGAGAAAGACATGTCGAAAAGATACGTCTCGACGTATATAAGGAAAGGGAAATAATCTGGGCCGTTGGATCAAAAAATCGACGGCTCAGATCGAAGCAGTGAACCGTCACTACAGTAGACAGTCGACTGATGAACAAAAGTCAGTCGACGGATGAAGTGATAAGAAATAAGCTCAGGATGACAGACAGTCGACTGTTGGGTAAACCACAGTCGCTTGTCCGAGGGACAGTCGACTATAGTATACGCATCAGTCGACTGACTGAGAATCAATAAACTTCATCAAAAAGACAGAGAGCACTGGAAAAATTTGACAGAGAAGACAGTCGCCTGATGACTAAAATATAGTCGCATGTTGATATAACAGTCGACTGTAAAATTGTCATCAGTCGGCTGCGTGAAAGATACAAGTTTTGACTGAGAAGATAGAGTATGTCAGTCGACTGTCGAAGGAAAGACAGGCGTCTGTCCTGGTCCAAAAATGCACAGTAAGATAAAAATCCAGAGGATATGAACATTCACCCTAGGACCTATACTCTAATCATAAACTCATCATAAAAACAATGTAAAACAATAAATCAATTATAACATAAATCTCTAAAATCAATCTCAAAGAAATCATGAAATCACATAAATCTCAATGGCCTTTCTTAAACACACATATATAAGATATATCAAATGAAGATAGGCAACATGATGATATGAGCTCAAAAAGTGTTATAAATGTTGAGCTCCTAAATTTCAGATTCACCCATAATTCCTAATTCTCCACGCAACCTCACAAATAAATCTTCTTTAAGAGGTTTTGTGAAGATGTCGGCAATTTGTTTTGGGTTTAATGTACTCTAAAATGATGTCCTTCTTAGCTACATGATCATTAATAAAATGGTGTCTCACATCTATGTGTTTGGTACGTGAGTGATGTATCGGGTTCTTGGAAAGACATATAGCACTTTGGTTATCAACCATGATAAGGCAAGTATCACAATTGACACCATAGTCACTAAGAGTGTGTCTCATCCAAAGAACTTGTGCACATGCAAGACCCGCGGCAATATTTTCCGCTTCGGTCGTGGACAATGACACCGAGTTCTGTTTCTTGGAAAACCAAGAAACTAAGGAAGTTCCTAGAAAATGGCACGTGCCACTAATACTTTTCCTATCGGATTTGCATCCGGCAAAGTCGGCATCACTATATGAGATTAACTCATATGTGCTAGATTTAGGGTAAAGTAACCCATAATCTAGTGACTGATTGAGATAACGAAATATTCGTTTAACCGCAATCAAGTGTGACTCCTTAGGTCTAGCTTGATATCTAGCACACAAGCATACTGAAAACATGATATCGGGCCTACTAGCGGTTAAATAAAGTAAGCTACCGATCATACCTCGATATAGACGAACGTCTACATCTTTTTCGTTCTCATCCTTGTGTAGATGGGTAGTCGTACTCATGGGAGTCCTTTTGCTTGAAGACGATTCCATCCCGAATCGCTTAATAAGCTCCCATGTGTACTTTGTCTGATGTATGAAAGTACCATCCTTCATTTGTCAAATTTGAAGTCCAAGGAAATAAGTGAGCTCTCACATGTGGCTCATCTCGAATTCATCCTTCATAGACTTAGAAAATTCTTAACAAAGATTAAAGTTAGTAGAACCGAATATAATATCGTCTACATAAACTTGAATCAAAAAGATGTCATTTTTATAATCTTTAATGAAGAGTGTAGAATCAACCTCTCTCATTTTAAAACCTAAATCCAAAAGAAAGGTCTTGAGTCGATCATACCAAGCTCTAGGAGCTTGTCTCAATCCATACAATGCTTTCTTAAGTTTGAAAACATGGTTTGGAAATTTTTCATGAATGAAACCGGGAGGTTGAGAAACATATACTTCTTCATTGACAATCCCATTTAAAAATGCACTTTTGACATCCATTTGAAATAGTTTGAAATTCTTAGGGGATGCAAAAGATAAAAGCAATCTAATAGCTTCTAATCTAGCTACGGGGGCAAAAGATTCTTCGAAATCAATACCTTCCTCTTGCCGGTAGCCTTGAGCTACTAACATTGCTTTGTTTCTTGTGATTAACTCGTTCTCATTGGTCTTGTTCTTGAAGATCCATTTGGTCCCAATGACTTGGTAACCACTTGGAAGAGGAACGAGCTCCCAAACTTCATTTCTCTCGAATTGCATTAGTTCTTCTTCCATTGCCACTATCCAAGAGCTATCCTCATAAGCTTCTTGGACGTTCTTTGGCTCAATGGTAGAGACAAATGCGCAATGAGATAATTCTTCAATTCTTGACCTCGTTCGAACACCCACACCAATATCTCCAATTATTTGGTTATGTGGATGGTTTCGAATGGTCCGGTAAGCTTTGGGTATTCCTGCATCACTTGGAACATCTTCAACAATTTCATTAGCAGTGTTAGTCTTAATAATGGAATCATTAATCTTAACATTACTAAGATAATCACAAATAGCATGTACACTATCATCATCAACATGAGGAAAATCAAAATCTTCATAAAATGATACGTGTAGTGATTCCTCGATCGTTGAAGAAGTTTTGTTGTATATCCGGTAGGCTTTGCTACATGTGGAATATCCAACAAAAATTCCTTCATCGGATCTTGGCTCAAATTTATCTAAATTACCAAAAGTGTTCTTGATAAAACATTTCGAACCAAAAACTCAAAAATACTTAACTTGAGGCTTTTTGTCATAAAATAGTTCAAAACAAGTTTTGTTCGTTCGGGGTCTCGCTAGGATCCTATTGAGCACATAACATGCCGTGTGCACCGCTTCTGCCCAAAATTGTAGTCCAAGATGACTATCATGGAGCATAGTACGAGCACACTCAATAAGAGTCCTAATCTTTCTCTATACAACACCATTTTGTGGTGGTGCCCGAGGGAAGAAAAAGTTATAAGTTATCCCGGTGTCATCACAAAACTTTGTAAAAGATTCATTCTCGAATTCTCATCCATGATCATACGGATAATGATAATGGTGGATCCTAAGAAATTCTGAATCTTCTTTGCAAATATGGTAAACTCTTCAAAAGCTTCATTCTTATTAGATAAGAATGAAACCCAAGTAAATCTAGAGAAGTCGTCAACGACAACTAATCCATAATGAGCATTGCCTAAAGAAGCGGTTCTAGTTGGCCCAAATAAATCTAGATGAATAAGTTCTAGGGGCCTCTTAGAAGTAATTGTCACGCCCCGCTTCCCAAAACAACGGAGGCGAAGCGTAACTAAGGCCCGCTCAGGCCAGAGCTGAGAAGCTCTGACCCAATAAGCGTCTGTAGGGGTACCATTTTAAATATTTTCAGGTTCTTGCATTTATAAAGTTCGAAACAACAGAAAGTACAGAAAGGAAGTTGCATTCCTTAATATAAAGGGTTAATATCCAGCGAGTACAAAAATTCTAAAAAGAGGGAAGCCTAAGCATGGCAACAACTATCGAAAGAGCAAACTAAAAGTAGTAACCTCTGAAAGGTGGCGACCGAAAAGTCCTCAAGGTCTAGTCCTCGTCAGGCACGTACTCTGTGTCGACGTCCACGGGCTCCACGTACTCCGGTAAGTCTTCCGCGTCCACGAACTCTGGCTCAACCCCCTGACGTACAGCACCAAAAGAAAAGGAACTGTACGTCAGGTAAAGTCTACAAAAGAGGTCAGACACTACTGCAACTGTACCGAACTATTAAACATTGTTTTACTGGTTGATTAGCATGTTGGGGTTATAACTGAGAAGTAAAAGAAGTAACGTAGCAGGAAAGTAAAGCGCTGCAAACAGTAGTCGTAGCGTGTGCTACCGACTACGGGACTATCCTAAAGGGGACAGGACAAGACGGAACTAGACAAGACAAGACGGATAGGACACGTGAGACACGAAGGGTTCACGCCTTACGGTTCGAGGGGGATCAGACCCTCTCCCCGTGCGCACGCTCAACCCTACCCCAAACCCAGGAACTCAGGACAAGAAGTACAGAGATCACTTCCGCTAGGGAAGCACCTGAAACGTCCGCAGGCTTTTTGTATCACAGAGATCACTTCCGCTAGGGAAGCATCTGAAACGCCCGAAGGCTTTTTGTATCACGGAGATCACTTCCGCTAGGGAAGCATCTGAAACGCCCGAAGGCTTTTTGTGTAACAGGGACATGACATGACAAGTGTAAGGGAAAGTTATTCTCGGGTGTCCACACGCACTCACACACAAGATAATCCTACGGTGTCAAAAGTTGTTGTTTGTCTAGCTTAGACTTCGTCGTCAAGTCTAAGTCGTCAGGGCGACCCGGACGCTATCATTTCACGTCCGGTTCAATACACTCACAGTCTAACAGTTCTAACAATTTAAGACCAAGACGCGGTCAAAAATGCAAGTGGGTACACTTGCCTGTGATGGCGAGTGTGTCGTCTGTCCGGGGCGTCTCGTCCTGTCGTCGCGTCCGCGGTAGTCCGTCTGAAAAAGGGTCACGGCGACGGTGTCAAGTCGCGTTTTTCAATAAGTCATATTTAGGGTTTGTTTCTAGATTGTCGGGACTACCCTATTTGTCAAAGTCACATTTTTGGTGTTTCGTTCAACCTAGATCGACTACTATCCTATGTGCACAGAAAATTGTCTGATTGTCGATCTTTCTACGGTGAGCAGTGTTTTACAAGTACTGAAAGTGAATTTAGTTATAGTTGTCCAATTTTAGTTTAGGGTTTGATTAGCTACGGTGTGGGTTTTGCTACTCGTTAGGGGAACCAACCTCGTGATGCCGTCCAACAAGCGGAAGTCGGGTCTGAACGGCGAACGTCGGCGTCATCTGGAACTTCTCGACCATAGGTAGCGCAGCGAGGTACCTCTAGACAGTGGGGTGGTGACGTAAAATCAGCGAGCTAATCAGTGATCTCCTTCCCGTTGCGGGTAGCACAACGGATCTTCACGACGGTGACGACGTCGGGTAAAAACACGTGTGCACGGCTACGCACGTGTATTCCGAGGGTCCAAGGGGCTGTCGGTAGATGAGGTAGGACCAGAGGAAGATGCTCTTCCCAGTGGATGGCCAACGGCGTGAGCGTACGGCGGTGGGTGGCCGTGAGAAGCCGGAGAGGACAGATTCGTGCAACGTTCGTTGTCGCGCATCCCAGCGGAATTTCAGCGACGAACAGCGAAAACGGGAAGTTGCAGAAGGTTAAGGACTTCAAGACGAAGCCAACGGCAGTGGAGTTATTGCCAGGGGTGGTTGGAGATGATCGTGCGCGGGCGTCGAAGTTCAGCTTCCAGATCTGTGAAAAACAGCCGATACGGCATGTTCCGACGAGGATTCCCAGAGCTACAGATGGGCTATGAGCGTGAGTGAAGTTGCAGTTGGTAGGGGGTTCGATAGGAGTCCAACGGCAGTAGGGTGATAGTCGTAGGTGGCCGGATGGCCGGTGGGCGCAAGTTTTCCCGGTGGTGGCACAGATCTGTAAAACTGTCGTTACGTCGAGTTCGAGAGATGTTTCGAGGAGGTAGAGATGAGGAAAGAGGGTAAGAGGAGTTGGAGATGCTTGGGGGGTCAAAGGAGAGTTCGATGGTGGTGGAGATCGCCGGAGGGGGTGGCTGGAGGCGGGCGTGAGCCGTCGTTGAAGTTCAGCCTTCATATCTGTGAAAAACAGCCGATACGGCGTGTTCCAACGAAGATTCCGGGAGCTACAGGTGGGCTATGAGCGTGAGAGAAGTTGCAGAGCGGAGAGGGGTCAAAGGGGAACAAATTGGCAGGGGTGGTGGCCGGAGGCGGCGGCTGGCCGTGAGTTAGATGGCCGGCGGCCAGATCTGTGCCATCTTGCGGCTATAGGTCTTTTAGAGAGAGAAAATGGAGGAGAGAGAAAGGGGGCCGGAGGGGGATGGGTGGCCGACGGCCAGAGGTGGTCGGAGGTGGCTTGGGGTGGCCGGAGAAGAAGAGGAAACGCAGCAAGAGATGGGTTAGCGTGAGATGTTGGCGGCTAGGTTTGTGTTGCCATATGAAGAAGTAGGGTTTTGATATTTAGCTTTGGGCTTTTGGTTAAATGGGAGAGATATATAGAGATAGGGAGAGTGGAGATAGGGAAAAGTGGATGTGTAAATAGTGGCTGCAACTAATTTCCATGATACGTGGGAGAATAATTAGGGATTAATTAGATTTGAATTTCAAATCGATTAGCGGTTAATCAACGGCTGAGAATTGATTAGGAGATATCTTCCACTACGGGCATCGGAAAAATAATCCGAAAATATCGGGACGATCGTGGAGACGAGAAGTACGGGCCTACAGTGTCCGATTGCGTGTTACACCTACCAAAAATTATCGTAAAATCAGGAACCGTGTATTTGTGCCAAAAGACCAAAACGCCCTTCAATTCAAAGCTGTTTTGCGAGAAAACGAGCCGTGAGATGACGTTCCCAAAAATTATCATAAAATTCTACACTTCCATACGGTCACAACGGCATATCACATCGTATATACCAAAACCAAGAAAGAGTCAAATAAAATACGTGCACGAAAGGTACGTGCACGTAGAAAATACGAACGGTCGGAAAGCGGCCGTTACATTCTACCCACTTTAGAAATGATTCCGTCCTCGGAATCACCTATAATAATAATAATAATAATACCTATAAACACTTAAGCCTATAACTCCCATCTTCCACACAATGATCTCTAATCCTATAACTTCAACATCGCTCCTCAAATAATCCATCGTAACCCGTCTTTTCACTGGATAATGCAACGACTAAACTCACATCCTAACACTTAACTATAGACCCATCACTGCTGTTCAAATTTCCAACTCCAAGTTCTCATAAAGGAATAATAATCATCTTCTCATACCATACCATTCCACTAAACATCATCGCTCAATAACATCTTCTAATTTCTCAATCTCTTTTCAATATTAATCAATCGCTAAAATGATGTTCTAGTCAATCACCAATCCAAGACAAAAACTTTGTCGATCTTATAACACCTTTCACAAATCAACAATCGTCGTGTCCTCAATACATTCCTTGTCATATCTTCCTATAAATTTATCCGCCGAATAATTGAACTATCAAAATCACATCTTATCCTACTCACTATAACTAATCACAACCAATATTAAGTCCGACTACCTAACCATCCATTTATCTCAACACGTCGTGTTATTCCCAATGTCTTCTCACATCAACATTAACAATCAAATCTTGATGCTTTAAATGCTCTACTCATTCTCATGATCACCCTAACTCATACTATACTTCGTAGCTACTCCTATTTACCACTCGTCCAAGTCTCAAGTCTGATAAGTTATCATCCCCCCTGCATATAATTTCATCCGACCAGAATTCTCCATTGAGTCCGTCACATGTTTGCATTATAAATAAGTCTTGGACACCTCATTCTTTTCATCCAAAGAAATCTAATCTAATATCTTTGTGTTCCAAAATCAATTATCCACCGGTACAACATATCTCATCTCACTCTAAACCTACCCACAAACATAACCCTATAACAATAACAGTTATTACTAACAATATCATAACAATCAAACTTAACACTCCCGAAGAGGGAAGGAAGGGAAGTTTAATGCCAAAGACATATTTAAAACATTCAAAAAAACGTGTGGAGTTGTGGTATTGGATGAGGGAAGATAGGGGTTGTGATCTTGTGTGCTAGTCTCAAAACTTTAAAGATTTGGTTTAAAAGAAAACAAAAAATTTGATACAATCATATGCAGCCAAAGATAAGTCATACCATAATACGAAAGACTAAGTCTAAGGAATTGCCTGCTATGACGCTATCGATACCTATATGAATACCATCATTCAGACAACTCCATACGTATATCACGGACCACACTGAGTATACATACACGACACAAGAGACAATCACTAATATCCTAAGGATAGCACACTCATACAGGTCCGCACACTCTACCTATATACATGCACCATGACGACATTACAAAACCAATGGACCCACTCCTAGCCTAGAATTGACACAGGCAACGACAAGCTCTAATATCCTAACAACAGAAAGGAATCTGAAACCAAAAGTGTACCGGAAAGATCGGTAGGAACAAGTTCAAATAAGGCGAGGTAAGGAGATAGCTGGTTGGGTGAGACAAAAAATATTGCTCAAAATAATTAAATGGATGTAAAGAAAAGTTTTACGTGTAAAATATGGTATCATATACTTTTATACTTATAAAAATATGTAGAAAAAGTGAGCAGATGGTAGAAAACTACATCCCGGAAAAAGAGTTAGATGAAGGAAAAAGAGGAGGGTGAGGTAGCGATTGTTTTGTAATGAAAAATAAGTTTATACAAAAAAATTCTTTTAAAGTATGAGCACGATGAACATAGAACTGATATATATAAAAATTTAAGTTCTCTTTAGTTTAGAAAGTGTTCTAAAAGTACGTACGGTAAGCGGGTAAAATAAATTTCGTAGTTTAGAAAAAGTGATATATTGAATTTCCAAAAAAACTGAAATACGAAGGATACCGATTCGAAAATAAGTACGAGACAGTAACTTAAAATTTTCAACCAAGAAGGTTTCAAAAATCAGAGAAAGAATATTTTTTTTTTCTCAACCGAAAGTAAGAAATTTAAGTATTTAATAAGGGTTTTCAAAGAAGTTAAACCGAGCGAAGAATTTAATGAGGAATTTCGAAAATACTGTCAGAGGAAACGGAATTTGAAAACGGGGAAGGTTTCGAAGAATTAACGACGATCGTCGGGAAGCGATCGCGTAATTCAGGAGAGGAAAATGATCGCATGATGGATACACCTAGGATATGATTCATGAAAGCTGCGATGGATCTCTACGGCCGATAACACAAAAGTGTAATGATCAGGAAGGCGCTAGAAGTCAGGGATTCTAGTTATCGGGCCGTCTAAAGATCAGGAGAACTCGGCACTAAGACTTCCTAATGAGCTAGACTATAATCAGGATCTAAGGGGAAGGTTCCTAAGAGAATCAAGTTACGTTCTGCTGGGCCCGAAGTCGATGGAACTGAGCGAACGACTAAAAGGACTCTAGAAATCTAACACGGCCAGAATCAAGTGAGGGCTACTAAGGTATCCTAAGACGAGGATGACTAATTCTTAACCAAGGCGTCTGACTATCAAACTGGGACGTCTACCTAAGTCTTCCTACCATCTAAGACAAGGAAACCTAACTTAGACTCGTACATGTTAAACTGGATATTAAATGAATGCGGTACTCTCATTGTTCCGAACTTTTGCATGACCTGCATGGGCCACCACTAAAACCTGTCACGCCCCGCTTCCCAAAACAACGGAGGCGAAGCGTGACTAAGGCCCGCTTAGGCCAGAGCTGAGAAGCTCTGACCCAATAAGCGTCTGTAGGGGTGCCATTTTAAATATTTTCATGTTCTTGCATTTATAAAGTTCGAAACAACAGAAAGTACAGAAAGGAAGTTGCATTCCTTAATATAAAGGGTTAATATCCAGCGAGTACAAAAAGTCTAAAAAGAGGGAAGCCTAAGCATGGCAACAACTATCTAAAGAGCAAACTAAAAGTAGTAACCTCTGAAAGGTGGCAACCGAAAAGTCCTCAAGGTCTGGTCCTCGTCAGGCACGTACTCTGTGTCGACGTCCACGGGCTCCACGTACTCCGGTAAGTCTGCCGCGTCCATGAACTCTGGCTCAACCCCCTGACGTACAGCACCAAAAGAAAAGGAACTATACGTCAGGTAAAGTCTATAAAAGAGGTCAGACTCTACTGCAAGTGTACCGAACTATTAAACATCATTTTACTGGTTGATTAGGATGCTGGGGTTATAACTGAGAAGTAAAAGAAGTAACGTAGAAGGAAAGTAAAGCGCTACAAACAGTAGTCGTAGTGTGTGCTATCGACTACGGGACTATCCTAAAGGGGACAGGACAAGACGGAACTAGACAAGACAAGACGGACAGGACATATGAGACACGAAGGGTTCACGCCTTACGGTTCGAGGGGGATCAGACCCTCTCCCCGTGCGCACGCTCAACCCTACCCCAAACCCAGGAACTCAGGACAAGAAGTACAGAGATCACTTCCGCTAGTGAAGCACCTGAAACGCCCGAAGGCTTTTTGTATCACGGAGATCACTTCCGCTAGGGAAGCATCTGAAACGCCCGAAGGCTTTTTGTATCACGGAGATCACTTCCGCTAGGGAAGCATCTGAAACGCCCGAAGGCATTTTGTATCACGGAGATCACTTCCGCTAGGGAAGCATCTGAAACGCCCGAAGGCTTTTTATATCACGGAGATCACTTCCGCTAGGGAAGCATCTGAAACGCCCGAAGGCTTTTTGTGTAACAGGGACATGACATGACAAGTGTAAGGGAAAGTTATTCTAGGGTGTCCACACGCACTCACACACAAGATAATCCTACGGTGTCAAAAGTTGTTGTTTGTCTAGCTTAGACTTCGTCGTCAAGTCTAAGTCGTCAGGGCGACCCGGACGCTATCATTTCACGTCCGGTTCAATACACTCACAGTCTAACAGTTCTAACAATTTAAGACCAAGACACGGTCAAAAATGCAAGTGGGTACACTTGCCTGTGATGGCGAGTGTGTCGTCTGTCCGGGGCGTCTCGTCCTGTCGTCGCGTCCGCGGTAGTCCGTCTGAAAAAGGGTCACGGCGACGGTGTCAAGTCGCGTTTTTCAATAAGTCATATTTAGGGTTTGTTTCTAGATTGTCGGGACTACCCTATTCGTCAAAGTCACATTTTTGGTGTTTCGTTCAACCTAGATCGACTACTATCCTATGTGCACAGAAAATTGTCCGATTGTCGATCTTTCTACGGTGAGCAGTGTTTTACAAGTACTGAAAGTAAATTTAGTTATAGTTGTCCAATTTTAGTTTAGGGTTTGATTAGCTACGGTGTGGGTTTTGCTACTCGTTAGGGGAACCAACCTCGTGATGCCGTCCAACAAGCGGAAGTCAGGTCTGAACGGCAAAAACGTCGGCGTCGTCTGGAACTTCTCGACCGCAGGTAGCGCAGTGAGGTACCTCTAGACAGCGGGGTGGTGACGTGAAATCAGCGAGCTAATCAGTGATCTCCTTCCCGTTGCGGGTAGCGCAACGGATCTTCACGACGGCGGCGACGTCGGGTAAAAACATGTGTGCACGGCTACGCACATGTATTCCGAGGGTCCAAGGGGCTGTCGGTAGATGAGGTAGGACCAGAGGAAGATGCTCTTCCCGGTGGATGGCCAACGGCGTGAGAGTACGGCGGTGAGTGGCCGTGAGAAGCCGGAGAGGACAGATTCGTGCAACGTTCGTTGTCGCGCATCCCAGCGGAATTTCAGCGATGAACAGCGAAAACAGGAAGTTGTAGAAGGTTAAGGACTTCAAGACGAAGCCAACGGCAGTGGAGTTATTGCCGGGGGTGGTTGGAGATGATCGTGCACGGGCGTCGAAGTTCAGCTTCCAGATCTGTGAAAAACAGCCGATACGGCATGTTCCGACGAGGATTCCCAGAGCTACAGATGGGCTATGAGCGTGAGTGAAGTTGCAGTTGGTAGGGGGGTTCGATAGGAGTCCAACGGTGGTAGGGTGGTAGTCATAGGTGGTCGGATGGCCGGTGGGCGCAAGTTTTCCCGACAGTGGCACAGATCTGTAAAACTGTCGTTACGTCGAGTTCGAGAGATGTTTCGAGGAGGTAGAGATGAGGAAAGAGGGTAAGCGGAGTTGGAGATGCTTGGGGGGGTCAAAGGAGAGTTCGATGGTGGTGGAGATCACCGGAGGGGGTGGCCGGAGGCGGGCGTGAGCCGTCGTTGAAGTTCAACCTTCATATCTGTGAAAAACAGCCGATACGGCCTGTTCCAACGAAGATTCCGGGAGCTACAGGTGGGCTATGAGCGTGAGAGAAGTTGCAGAGCAGAGAGGGGTCAAAGGGGAACAAATTGGCAGGGGTGGTGGCTGGCGGCGGCTGGCGGCGGCTGGCGGCTGGCTGGCCGTGAGTTAGATGGCCGGCGGCCAGATCTGTGCCATCTTGCGGCTATAGGTCTTTTAGAGAGAGAAAATGGAGGAGAGAGAAAGGGGGCCGGAGGGGGATGGGTGGCCGACGGCCAGAGGTGGTCGGAGGTGGCTTGGGGTGGCCGGAGAAGAAGAGGAAACGCAGCAAGAGATGGGTTAGCATGAGATGTTGGCGGCTAGGTTTGTGTTGCCATATGAAGAAGTAGGGTTTTGATATTTAGCTTTGGGCTTTTGGTTAAATGGGAGAGATATATAGAGATAGGGAGAGTGGAGATAGGGAAAAGTGGATGTGTAAATAGTGGCTGCAACTAATTGCCATGATACGTGGGAGAATAATTAGGGATTGATTAGATTTGAATTTCAAATCGATTAGCGGTTAATCAACGGCTGAGAATTGATTAGGAGATATCTTCCACTACGGGCATCGGAAAAATAATCCGAAAATACCGGGACGATCGTGGAGACGAGAAGTACGGGCCTACAGTGTCCGATTGCGTGTTACACCTACCAAAAATTATCGTAAAATCGGGAACCGCGTATTGGTGCCAAAAGACCAAAACGCCCTTCCATTCAAAGCTGTTTTGCGAGAAAACGAGCCGTGAGATGACATTCCCAAAATTTACCATAAAATTTTACACTTCCATACGGTCACAACGACATATCACATCATATATACCAAAACCAAGAAAGAGTCAAATAAAATACGTGCACGAAAGGTACGTGCACGTAGAAAATACGAACGGTCGGAAAGCGGCCGTTACAGTAATGCCTTCTTTAAGCTTAAAGGATGATTTACTAAGTTCCTCTTTGACACGAATCACAAAAGTTTTTCTTACTAAAAGCAATTTTAGGAAAACCTTTGACTAGATCATGCTTAGCTAACTTATATAAGTGTTTGAAGTGAACATGACCAAAACGGCGATGCCATAGTAGTTGTTCACTTGTATTAGCAACTAAGCAATGTTCTACGGTTTTAGGCAAGCTCAAATAATAAATATTTTTACGCCTAATACCGGAAAATAAAACATTCGAATTAGAATCAACAATTGTACACAATCCTTCTCCAAAGTTAACCTTGTAACCTTTGTCACAAAGTTGACTAATGGAAATGAGATTGTGACATAAGCCACTAACAAGAAATACATTAGTAATTAAGGGTTTTGAAGGGTTACCGACAATACCTACTCCAATGATGGTTCCCTTTTGATTACCTCCAAAAGTGACCGTTGCACCATCCTTGATGCTAATCACTTCGGAGAGAAATGAGGGATCTCCCTTCATATGTTTGGAGAAACCACTATCGAGAATCCATCCTTTCCCTTTAGAGCTAGTTTGACCTTTATTGCTCTTCTTCTTTCTCTTGGGTACCTACATAATATACCATAAGCTCATGGTACCCAATGTTTGTTGGGTCCAAGGGGATTAGCCCTTTGGAAGCCAAGTCCAAGTGGACTTCCGCTTTCCAACATAATTACCATTATTGATAACATCATGAAAATAGGAATCAACATATGCATTCCTATCATTTAGGCTAGTGTTCTTAGGACCCCAAATGGTGTAAATTTTGGGAGTCCTTTTCCTAGTTGCATGCATACTTGTAAGGTTTCTATGTGGTGCATGCTTCTTAGGAACATGGTTTCTAGCATAGAAATGAGGTGGTGGGTATGCATTGAACATACGAGGATGATATGTATGCTTGGGAACATACATGTTGTATGAAACATAAAGGTTATGCATGACATGAGGAGGTTGTGCATACATGTAAGAATGATGCGTTTGAGCATATGGGTGTATAGGAGCACGTACATGAGAATTTCTCATGTGTGGATTTGTACGTATCCGTGGGTGTGGAGCATAAAAAGTGTCATGAGTATCCACTTGTGAAGTAGGAGGTTTCCTACGTGGATGAGTGTTAGTGTACATATAAGCATGGCTTCTCTTTTGGTTTCCACCCTTAGTGGGTTTCTTGCCAAAAGGAAGAGATGGTGAAGTGGTGACTTTCTTGGTAAGTTTGCTACCTATAGTGTCTTTGACATCACTTGTGGATGCACCGGAGGATGGCCTCACAAAGTCTATAGTGACACCACTATAGGAGGTGCGATCATTGGATGTATTTGCTTTTACAAAACCAAGACCAACACGATATGTGGCCAGAAATTGATTTGCAAGCAAATCGTCCAATTGTCCTTTTCCCTTATTGAATCTCACAATACGGGAGGACATGAGCTCATATTTCTCCTTAAGAGAAGAAATATTGGTATCCAAGGTGGACACCCGTGCTTTGAGCTCGTGCACTTGAGTTTTAAGAGAGTCATTCTCTAAACCCAATTGTGTGTGTGACGTGTAACTAGATCACTATTATCCTTAGGATGAGTTTGATCTAGTTGAGATTTGAGGTTTTTCACCTCATCTCTCAAAGTGACATTTTAAGAAGCTAAATTCGCTTTCTCAAAAGTTAAAGTATCAACAATGGTGTCATTGTTGACAATGCATGGTATGGATGAATTGCTAACATTCAATTCCTTTAAGCTAGTATATCTAAGCATTAAAGATTGATATTTAGCAAATAATTCTTCATTAGTAATGCGAAGTTCATCCATTGTTACCTCAGTATCATCCGTGTCGGAATCACTCTCATTGGAGAGTGGATCTTCTCGTGCCATGAAACACATATGGGCACTCTCACCCTTCTCATCATCGAAATCACTTGATGAATCTCCACTTGAGTCATCGAATGTACCTACGAGTCCTTTCTTTTTGTCTCTCTCGTTCTTGTCGGACTTGTGGTACTTCGGAGCCTTCCACTTCTCTTTGTTTCTTAGCATTGGGCAATCCCGTTTGATGTGCCCTGGCTTATTACACTTAAAGAAAAAAGAGGAAGTATTATTAGTAGACTCAAATCTTTTATTAGTGGGAACTTTACCTTTGCGAAAGAAGCATTGGAACTTCTTCGCCATTTGGGCCATTTCACCCAAGTCCATTTCATCTTCTGAATCTTCACTATTGGAGGATGATGAATTGGCGTTGAATGCCAAAGCTTTCTTCTTGGCCTCCGAAGGATTCATCATAACTCGAATCTTTAATCGATTCTCCCGTCTTACTTCATAAGACATGAGAGCCCCGATAAGATTCACAACTGTGTAGTTCTTCAAATCATTGACCTCCTCGATGGCGATAGCTCTTCTTTCCCATTTGGAGGTCATTCACATTATGATCTTCCTTACCTTTTCAAGTTCGGTGTATGTTTGGCTAAGGGCTTCCAATTCATTGGTGATGTCGGTAAAACGTCCGTACATCGATACAATGCTCTCATTTTCCTGCATATGAAACAAATCGAAGTTTTGCACTGCAACATATAACTTTGAAAGTTTTACCTTGTTCGTTCCCACATGGGTAACGACAAGATGGTTCCAAATTTGATATGCACTCTTACATGTGCATATCTTGTTGAACTCATTCGGATCCAACATACAATGAAGAGCGTTCATTGCTTTTGCGTTGTTGACTTCGGCGGATTTCTCGGAAGTCGTCCATTTTTCGAAATCCTCTTTGGTGGGCTCGACGTATTCCTTGTGGAGTGTTCTCCAAAGCGAAGCGCTCCTTAGGAACGTCTCCATCCTACATTTCCAATAGCCGAAGTTCATGCCATTGAAACGCGGAGGACGCACAGTTGATTGACCTTCGAAAAGAGTGGATGCTCCATCACGGTCGTGATTGTTGTACGAAGGTGGCAGCGGAACGTTGTTGTTGTTGGATGCCATAGCTATAACCTTGCTCTTTGATACCAATTCTAAGGACCTTGGCTATGGAGAAAATACTAGAAGGGGGGTTGAATAGTGTTTAAGCAATTTAAAAAGATAGTTACACCAATTTAAATGCTAACCAACAAAATATTGCGGAATTAAAATTAAACCCAAATAGAAACAAATGCAAACGCAAGGATGTTTCAAGGGTTCGGATTACCCAAGTCACTTCCCGACTTGTTCCCGATAATCCTACGTCCCTTCCACCCGGATACCTCCGGATACTCAAGCTAGAACCCTAACTTGCGGTTTCCTTAAAACCCACTTGTAGCAACCCTGCAAGTGAAATAGAAATACAATCGATTGACCTTGACTCCCACAACTTGGGAGCAAGCAAACCACTCTCACAACCTGAGAGCAAATTCAAATAACGAAAGTTATGAAATAAGAATGCAACACTTACAATCATCTATGCCTTGAAGTAGAACTTGAAGGAGAAGTGTGTTGTGTGTTGAAGACTCTCTTGGAAGAGAGGAGAAAGCCCTTTCTGTTGACTGCACCAAATGCCTAGAAGATAACTCTTTAGTTCTAGGTTGGAGAGCAAGAGATCAAAGATTGGAATTCTTAGGGCTTTTGGATTTGAGAGATTTTGATCTTGAGAATGAAAGCTTGAGAGATTTTGCAATAGCCTAGGTAATATCTCAATGGAACAGTAGATGCTCCTTATATAGGTTTCTCAAATCCATAAAACAGAATTAGCAAAAACACTTTTGGAATCCATGAGAAAAATCTCAACGGATAGAATCTGCGCTCGCGACAATCGACTGTTGAGGAAACTACAGTCGACTGTTGCACAGTCAGCAAGGGTGGGTGAGAATTCATAACGGTAACTTACCACGTGGACAGTCGACTGATGAAGCATAGACAGTCGACTGTAAATCCTTCTACAGGTGACTAGCCACAAGATGGGTAAGTTGAAGAATTCTGGAAATCTTCTGAGATAACATGACAGACGACTGATGAGGATAAAACAGTCGACTGTTAATCAGAACAGACGACTGTAAATCCTTATACAGACGACTGTCAAAACCCTGAGAATTTCCAGAGAGCTGAGTCAACAAATTGACTCACATACAGACGACTGTTGCAGCATAGACAGTCGACTGATCCAATGGACAGTCGACTATAAATCCAACATACGTCGACTGGCCGTAAAAGACAGATAAACAAAGTTTGGGCAAAAGATAGACATGTGACTGATTTACAAAACACAGTCGATTGTCACTTGGACAGGTGCCTGTGAATCATTCATGAGTCGCCTGTGGGAATAAAAACAGAAAAGCCCAAAACTAGTTTGTAAAAGATTGTGCATAACAGGCGACTGTAGAACAAAACACAGTCGACTGTTTTTATGACAGACGACTGTAAAACGTTCAGCAGTCGACTGTTATAAACAATACAAGCACAATCAAACAAGAAATGAATTGGAGTCTAAGGACAAATAATCTAATGATGTCCTAAGACTGAAAAGAAGATGAGTGTGTGTGCTCCAACAAAGTTCTACTTCTAAGCTAAATACTAGAAGAGATAAAAGAAATTTACATTGACGAACTCTCTCTTCTATCCAACTATGAGCTTGAAGTCTTCATGGAGCTTCAATCATCATCAACGATCATCCAATCCATTTCATTTTCCTTCAATGATCTTTGAGAGTCATCCATTGCTAGTAGATCTTCATAATTAGCTTAGGCAATGGATTAACTGCAAAATAGGGGATTATTCGCAAGTATTTATGTTTGCTCATCATTAACACCAAGTAGGGCGAAGTCCAATACTCAACAGGAGCTTCAACATCAAATCCCATGACTCCGGAAGAAGAATCTGAGGAAAGGAACAAGAATGAGGGTGAAGACTTGAGGGTTTTTAAGCCTCTGATACCATTTCCGCAGAGGCTTGCCAAGGCCAAGATTGACAAAAAGTATGGAATGTTCTTTGAGATGGTGAAGGATCTAAGTCTTCAGATCCCGTTCCTAGAAGCAATTGAGACTATTCCTTCGTACGTAAAATTTCTGAAGGACCTAGTGACGAAGGGGACAAGAAAGGAAAAGGTGGTCTTACGGCGGAGTGTAGCGCTTTGATTCAACGAGCAAATCCGCCGAAGCTTAAAGACCCGGGAAGTTTTTCGATTCCGTGCTCTATAGGGGAAGTCTATATCAATAGAGCGCTTGTTGATTTGGGAGCAAGTGTAAGTTTGATGCCCCTCTCACTCTATAGAAGGATCAATATATGTGAACTGGAACCTACAGGGATGACCTTGCAGCTAGCGGATCGATCCGTCAAGTATCCCATGGGAGTTGTTGACGACCTACCAATTAATGTCTGCGGTGTACGTGTGCCGGTGGATTTTGTAGTGATGGATATGCCCGAAGATAATCACACTCCGATTATTCTCGAAAACCCTTTTATAGTAACCACCGGTGTGCTCATCGACGTAAAGAAGGGAAAATTGTCTTTAAATGTCGGTGATCAAACGATGGAGTTTGACTTGGCGCTGTCCATGAAGCTACCACCCGAGGAATCCAACGGCAACCTTCTGGAGATTGAAGAAGAGAGAGTTGATGAAGCAGGAGCATTGGAAGCTCTTTCTAGGAACCCCCCTGAAGACTTTGATGGAATAGTGGAGAACTCTGGGCTAGACGGAGAGGAAATTATTGGGCCAGAATGTGTCTCCCAGTCAACTCCCCCTGGACTTGGAAAGAATGCTCTGATGAAGAGCAAGGGGAAAGGGCTTTGATGCTCACCGCTGACGAAGTTCAAATTTTGAAGAGAGTGGCGAGTGTCGCCAACACAAAGGAGAAGCCCCCGGATATCACCAGTGGGGGAGTGATTGAGACCATCCATTTGTCGCTGCTGTCAACAACCAGAGTTCTTGCCCCAACCGCTGAGAGGACGCCAACCATTAAGCGTCACCCTTTCAAGCCACCCTGAATATCATATCGGGAGTCGAGAGAACGACTATAAAAAATAGCGCTTTATGGGAGGCAACCCATGTCCTAAACTTCTGTTGGTTTTTAATAGGATTAGTTTATTAATTTTTGTGAATAAATGCTGCTGTGGGGAATTTTTGTTGGGAGACTTATAGATATAAAACTTTTTGTGCAGGAATTGCCCCACCCGATCGGGTCATACATCAACCGATCGGATCATACATCAACCGATTGGGTGGATTGTTTCAGTAAGTGGTCAGCTTTAGTCAAAGGATAAACCGATCGGGTGAAGAAAACAGAGTCCTGGGAAGTTTTCCGGAGAGCGGTCAACCGATTGGGTGAGATCTCACCTGATTTTTTTTAAAAATTGATCCAACCGATCGGGTGATTTTCACCCAATCGGTTCACCCAAACCCTATATATATCAACCCCCCACCCGACTTCCATTTCACCCGACCTTCGAAAAAATCCATTCGAGCGGTTCGTTTCGACTTCTTCCAAAATGATCTTCCCCATCACTCCTACTGCTCCTAATCGTACTCCCCCACTTCCTCCACTACTTCCCCACCATCAAGGCCCCTCCATCGACCACGTTCAAACCGCAAACCCCTCAAAACCCTAGCCCTAATCTTCCCAATTTTCAGAAATTCTGTTTCCTTTGGATTAGCGTACGGCGGCTCCCCGGATCACTCCTTCGTGCATTGTGGGATCTTTTGGGAGCTAGGAGTCGCATCATTGCGGGTTAAACTCGCTCCATAAATTGATTATTATATTGCCCAGGAATTTTTATTTTGTCACGTTGTCATTTGTTGCGTGCACCCACATATCATCTTGCATATCACACCAAATCGCCACAACATCATGGCAAAAGACAAAGATAAGGGTAAGCAACCCATGGTGGATGAGGAGCCGTCTCGCAAGAGACAACGACCCACACGTCCTACACGTGGACGTGCTCCTCAACCACCGCCTACCCAACCACCACCCCCCACCCCCACCTATCATTCCGGTGAGAGACCCATTGCTTGGACCTCAAGCTATTCGCTTTATGAGCCAAGCCCACAAGGATTTTTTTCTCTCGCTTGGACCAGTGCCATCACCTCGCATGAGATCTTGACAGCCAACCGTAAAGATAAACCATGTATCAGCTCTCAACCGATCGGGTTGACAGATCCACCCAATCGGTTCATGCAGCCGTATCAGTCCCGAGGAAGAGGCAATTCCACCCGATCGGTTCAGTGATCGGGTGGATGTGACACAGAACGCTGTTTTGAGAGCCAAAGTTCACCCGATCGGTTGACTTGTCAACCGATCGGGTCACCTGTAGTTGCTGCTTCCCATGCTCAAGAATTCTAAGAGTCACCCGATCGGTTCAGCGATCGGGTGAGATTTTGATCGCACCCCGGATACACGTCCCGAGGCGACGGTTGTAGTTTTACCGCAAGCGCACGGTATGGTGGCGAGCGGGTATCGAACACAGGGAGGATGAAAGACCGTGCTTGCTCCTGATCAACCTGGCTATTTAGGAACAGAGATAATTGCCTTGGGCGATCCTGTCACAATCGTCAGACAAATTTGCGAAATATCAAATCAAATAAAGAACGTCTAAGGAAAGGGGAATCCCCACTACTCACCGTATTTCATAAATGTGGTTTGCCGGTATCGAAATCGCTAGAATGAGAATTTGGATGAACTAGTTGCAACTAAATGTGGAACCAAGCTCACGCTCTCGCGCTGTTGCCGGTCTATAGCTATCCTAGGTTTGGGTCCAATCTCTTGCAAACCCTAGCCTAGTGAAGCTAGCATTAGGATCAACATCATCGTCCAATTGCGCACCGAGCCCAATCTCTTGCAAACTCGGTCCACAATCTAAATTAGGATAGTTCCTACCCGTCCAATCTCTTGCAAACGGGTATCGGCACGGAATTGCAACCGGAGGTCCTAGTATCGGTCCAATCTCTTGCAAACCGATATTTCGAAAATCCGACTCCAACCCAATTCGGATTTCTAGGGCTTCCTATCAAATTGGGATCCAATCTCTTGCAAATCCCAATTGATATGAATACCTAGCCATCCGTAGTAATTCGATCCCAATCTAATCCCTAATAACAATCCTAGCTCAATTTCTACCAATTCAACACAAATAGGAAATAGGGCTTGTAGGGTTCATCCCCACGCCCCGAGACGTGGAGACTACTCACAAATCATAGCAATAGCACGAAAATAATCAATGAAATAGGCAATGGAATTCATCACAACAATGATATAAACAATAAAAATAGAGTTTTTGGGGAAGAGAAATGCAAACCAATGTAGATCTTCAATTAATCCAACAAAAATCCAAGTTTTTTCTCTTCTCCAATCACAATTAATAAAGCTAAAAAGTAGACTCAAAAAGCTGCAAAAAATCTGAGAGATGGCCCCCAAAACTAGGGTAAAAACAGAGCTTAAATAGCCCCAAAAATCGTCTAAAAATCCTGACCAAAACGCCCCTGCACAGCCTGTTTTCCGCAAATTTCGCTACAGGCAGCGCATCACACTCGGCCGAGTGACAAAAGTCGCTCGGCCGAGTGAAAACCCTGTCAATTTCCAGTAAGTCGTGGGCTTCAGGGGTCTTCAGTTCGGGGGCGGCTCGGCCGAGTGAGTTGTCGTCACTCGGCCGATGGCTTCACTTCACTCGGGCGGACGGGATTTACCACTCGGCCGAGTGGGTCTTCTGAAGCTCAGATGGCCGAAAAACAGTAACTTCGATATTCTGGAGGGGCTTCGTCTGGGCGCCACTCGGGCGGACGTGGTATCGTCACTCGGCCGATGTGGTCTCCGTCGCTCGGCCGAGTACACATGGAAATCGTGTCTGAACGGGTCGGCCGAGCGGTGTCTCGCTGGTCGGCCGAGTGGCTCCTCCACTCGGCCGAGTGGGACACAAAAAATGCCCATTCTGCTTATTTTGGCCTCCTCGTCGCTCCTGCGACGTCCATTCTTCTTCCGCTCCTCTCCAACAGCAAAATACCCCTCGGGTAGGTCGTCGGTGGCCGTCTATCGTGAGCGCATCTCATGATCACTCCAAATCGCGCCAAATCACCTGAAATGCGACAAAAACAACAAATCGTGAAAAGCATCGCAATATCGTCGATATATCGTGAAAAACATGATTTGGGCGATCCAAATGGCCTGCAAACATGCGGAAAAAGGGTGTAAAATAAGGAGTGATCAAAATCCCCCAAGCTTGCCTCTTACTCGTCCTCGAGGAAGATAAGTAAAAAGCGAACCCGGTGGATTCGGAAAACAAAAACGGCGAAAAACGAAAAAAAAAAATGAAAAACGAAGAAGAATGAAAACCAAACGAAAATAAAGAAAGAAAGAAAGGAAGAAGCGAAGAGGAAGGATGCTAGATCATTTTCTCAGGACGTGGGTTTCACTTACTCTTATAGCATGCACCGAATGAGAGATACATGTCAAAGAATCTCATTTTGATATCATAGTAGAATAGTGCAAGTAGAAAATAGAAAACCCACGAACAACGGTATAATCATGACAAACGGAATAATTTTAAAATTAACATCGCCTGAATCATCTAAAGCGGTATACAAATCTCAGATCACACACTTTTCAATTAAACGCTTTCTATCTGGAGTATAAGAGTATCACATCATAGAATAGAGAGAATAGAAAAGTATGGATTTCATGAAATGAATGTTAGGCTTAGATTTCTGGATTTCGTAAAGCTAGAAACAATCTCACCGAGTATAGAATATTACTTAGCCTAGGTTGTCGTGCGATGTCAAGTAGTCACTCTCTCACACATCAATGGATCCCCTCCCCCAAGCTTATCTATAAGCGTGGTGGCACAAAAATATTTACATCCCCATTTTTATATAGCTCCAAAGGCAAAGAAGGGAAAGAAGAAAGAAAGTAAGCGAGATGGGATCTTCTATTGAGGATTTTTCCTCTTTTCTCCTTTTTTTTTCTCTTTTTTTTTTCTTTTGCAATAAGCAATATATATACAATGATCCCAACTCAGAGAGAGGTAATGATATACAAGAATGTTTTTCTCTCTTTTATTCTTCTCCCCTTTTTTTGGAATAAGAGATTTGGAGCTAGGAATTAATAGCGGGGGAAATGCCATAAAATAGAATCACTAAAGGGAGATTCACCAATGATTTTTAAAAGTAGAGAAATGATGTTCAAGATTTGTGGAGAAAGAAATAAATATAACTCTCGGCTCACTCTATAAGACATGCACGACAACTTCAGCAGCGTAATCTAATCTACTCAGTTGCGATCACAAAAAAGCTAACTAATCCAGATATATCATAGCTAATCATCATTCAATCATCCGGAAGTGAAGTGTACAATTCATGCATATAGAAGTGATAAAGGAAAAGAAATCAGTACTCCAGACATAGGCATTCAATGCGTGAATCTTGGTGTGTTCTCTGTGATAGCATACATATGAATATTCAGGCTCAGCTAATAATAAAATTTCATCCATTTTCATGAGGCAAAAGTGTGGGTTACTACTCCTAAATGCAAAGCAAGTCATAGCATATGATATCAGAAATGAAATCTAAGACACGACAAATATAGTCATGCATATAGAATAAGCTAACTCCACGTAGACATCATCACAGAAAATTCATCTCTAGCATGAGATGAAAAAGAAAGAAGTAAAGATAAAAAGGAAAATAGAACTATGCAATGCGGCACACAGGGAAGTAAGGAAAACGTGATGCATGGCAAAACAAAAGGAAAATAACGAAAAATGAGTGCAAAAGTGAAAAGCGGTGTGAAAAACTGAAAATAAAGGTGGCAAATCGAAAAAGAACGTGAGAGCTCACTCCCCCAAGCTAAACGGCACAGTGTCCTCAATGTGCAAAGTGTGGCACACAGAGAGACAAGTAATGTGAAGGGCAAGTGAGGATGCATGCATGATGGGAAAAAAAAGATAATGAAAGGAAAAAAAAGAAAGAAATGAAAATATGATGCGAAAATGATGCATGCACAAACAGGAGTGATATGAAAATAAATACGGCACCAAAAATGCTCCCTCTCTCACAAAAAGATATATATAAATGTGATCAAAATGAGAATCCCAAGTAGATATGATATGATATGCACAAAAAGATATGATCAAAAATATAATCCCAAAATAAGTGAGAGGAGGGGGGGTGGACAAAAGTGCAACATGACCTAGCAGAGACGGGCAGCACAACGGCAGGAATGGATAAAGGCATCAAGAGTGCCTAAGAAGGCGGTGTCGCGCCGTCTCCGTCCTGAGGCGGAGGGGGTGGTGGTGGTGGTGTAGGCTGCTGATCTGGGGCGGGCGTGGAAGTGGAAGCAGGTCTAGTGTGTGTGGAAGTGTGTGTGGGAACCTGCTGGGTGGGTGGGGGTACGCGCGGAAGACGCTCTAAGATCTGTGTCAGGCAGTAGTGGATCTGAGGGATCAGGTCAAAGCGTCCAGCCATCGCAGAGACGGTGGAGGACAGGGTCCTAAGGTCTCCTCTAAGACCACTCACCGCCAACTCAAGAGCACGTATGCTCTGCAGTACAGTGTCGGGCGGGGGTGGTGCAGAGGGACGCACCGGTCTAGGCTGCGCAGGGCGAGGCTGGCATACGCGAGTGGAGTATGTAACGGGCTCAGCAGGGAAGGGGACAAAAGGTGCCGCGCCAGCAAATGTGGGCCTGGCCTCAGTGTGAGGCCGGGACGGCGGCTGGTGAGAAGTGGAGGCAGCGGCAGCAAAAGAAGCGTGCAAAGGTGGCAACGAGGTGGCAAGAGAGGTCAGTGGCCCAGAAGTGTGGACAGACGCCACGACGCTCTCGGAGAATACGGCAGCTGTGGAAACAGAGGACTCAACCGCTGGGGTGGAAGTGTGTGTACCAAAAGGCGCAATCCCAGCGGAGATCATGCTAGCCATGGTCTCCACGACCGCGGCGAACGAGGGCTCTCCACTCTCAACAAAGGTCTGCGGGCGCTCGGGGAGAGCGGAGCAAAGGGGCTCCACGGACAGAGGGCCAGAGGTGGCATCGGGAGTGGTGGGGACAGCCTCGGAAGTGGTGACAGTGGTGGAAGTGGGCTCAGCAAGAGTACTCTCGACACTGGCAGAGGTGGGGACAGAAGTGTCAAGAGCAGCGGAAACGTCAGAAACAGGCTGAGGGGCCACAGGGTCGACGGGGTCGGCAGCGGGCTCGGCAGGGTGTGCAGCAGGGGCCTGCTCGGCCTCGAGCACGTAGGCGGCGGGGATGAGGACATCCATCGCCGGAATCCAGTCAACGTGGGCTGGTGCAATCAGAGTCCGAGCAGGGCTCGGAAGAATCATGTAATCGGCCCCATAGGGGCCGTGCAACCAGACCCAGTGACGCTCGCCATGCGGACGCAGCATCTTCATCCGGGCCATAACGTCTATCGACAAGGAAGTGGGGCCCGGAACGCATCGCAGGTCGTCGGGTAGGTCCTCGCCGGTTGATCGGTTCATATTTTACACCTTTTTTCTACATATTTGCATGCCATTTCGGTTGCTCATATTGCGATTTTCACGATTATTCGATGATATTGTGTTACTTTTCACTATTTCTTGTTTTTGTCGGATTTCAGGAAATATGGAGCGATCGGGAGCAAAAATGAGCTTAAGGGATTTGCACCCACTCCGGAGTGTCAACCATGGCCCTTTTGAGGGTTATTCTGCAATGGAAGAGGAGTGGAAGAAGAAATAACGTCGTAGGAGCGACGGGGGAGCGAAAAGATGAAGATTGGGCATTTTCAGCATGCCACTCGGCCGAGTGAAGGAGTCACTCGGCCGAGCATTGAGACCCCGCTCGGCCGGTCAGATCGGACACGCAACAGAGATATATCGGCGTGCACTCGGCCGAGCATCGCACGCCGACTCGGCCGAGTGAGGAGACTCTGTCCGTCCGAGTGGCACCCAGACGACGGCAAGCCAAAATGTCCAACTTACTGTAATCCGTCAGTCTGCCCCAGAAGCCCGACTCGGCCGAGTGACGAAAGCCTTCCGCCCGAGTACCAAATGCCCCTCGGCCGAGTGACATTTGCCACTCGACCGAGTGATGCCGAGGACACGAAGCGCCCAGATTTTCAGACATCCTCCCATTCTTTTGAAATCTGCTATCATTCCAATGGGTAAATTATTTTTCTCATATTTTTTATGGATAGTAGGCTTCATGAAGATTCCAACGCCGCCAAGAACGCGTCAATCGGAGGTCGGATGAAATCTGGAGAATTTCTGCAAGTCGATGCTGCAGTGCTGGAATTTGCATGTCAGTGTCACTCGGCCGAGTGACATTTCCACTCGGCCGAGTGACCAGTTTCTGACAGTTTTTGACAGTTTTGACAGAGTGCTGTTTTCTGGAGTTTCTGCAGGAAAGCTCACTCGACCGAGTGAGATTTCCACTCGACCGAGTGAGCTGTCCACTCGACCGAGTGAGATTTCCACTCGACCGAGTGAGCTGTCCACTCGACCGAGTGAGATTTCCACTCGACCGAGTGAGCTGTCCACTCGACCGAGTGAGATTTCCACTCGACCGAGTGAGATTCCCACTCGGCCGAGTCGTAACTCGCGCAGATTTCTGGGCACGCGCAGATTCAGTTTTGGGCCCGATTTTTAAGGGCTTTTTAGGCAGTTTTGCTAGGGTTTTTGGGAGAGTATTTAAGGGGTTTGTAGCCACCATTAGAGAGGACCCCCATTATGTTTTATTAGAGTTTATTTTAGAGGTTAGGCCATGCCCTAGGCCCCCTCTTGGATCAAAAAGCTTGTATTTGGATTGGAATTCTTCATCTAAGCTAAGTATTTTTCTTCTTTTTATTTGAATCTTTGTTTTTCTATCTTTTTGTATGCAAGCAATGATATCTAATTATTCTCATATCCTTATTGCTATGCTAGAGTAGATTTGTTGTTCTAGGGTTTGGGGATGAACCCTATAGATCTAATTTCATATTTGTGATGAATGAATTTCTAAATTGCTAGAATTGCTAGGAGGTTATGTTGTGATCGATTTATTACGGATAGCTAGGGATTTCCATCGATTTGAGATTTGCAAGAGATTGGATTCTAATCGATGGGAAGGCCTAGATATTCGATTTAGATTTACAATTGGATTTCTCTAAATTTGGTTTGCAAGAGATTGGACCAAAGCTAGGATTTTTAATTGTAAATCTATACCAATATTCGTTTGCAAGAGATTGGACGAATACGAACTATCACAACCTAGATCGTGACTCGAGTTTGCACGAGAGTGGGCTCGAGAAGCGATTGGACAATGATGTCGATCCTAATGCTAGTGGCTTAGGCTAGGGTTTGCAAGAGATTGGGCCCTATCCTAGGTTCGCTATAGACCGGCAATAGCGCGAGAGCGTGAGCCTGGTTCTCTATTCAGTTACGACTAGTTCACCTCAACACAAGTTTAGTAATATTAAGATTCACTATTTACAATGATGTATGACGATCCGTAGTGGGAATTCCCTAGCCCTAGACGTCTTTATTTGATTTTATATCCCCATACTTTGCCCGACGATTGTGACAGGATCGTCGCAAGGCAAATTCCCTCTTTCATTATATTGTATTTGAATCGATATTCGAACCAATTTCTTTATCATCGACACCGACATCCACCACCATTCCCATTATATCATATCATAGCCATCTCCACCAATAAAACATTCGTAGTCAAACCAACCTAGGATAGATTGGAGCTCAACACCACCTCCTCGTGTTCGATACCCGCTCGCCACTACGCCGTGCGCTTGCGGTAAAACTACAACCGTCGCTCCGGGACGTGTATCCGGGGCGCGACCAAGTTTTTGGCGCCGTTGCCGGGGAGGTGTTTTCCCGTTGGGTGCCAATTTGTCACAATTAGGTTGATTAGATTACATTAAAAAACAAAAAAAAATTAAAAAAAAACATTGAGAGAGATTTTTTCCCACCACCTGTTATTATTATCTTTATCTCTCTTTGTACCACTGACGTCTTTTCCAGGTTGTTTACTTTGATTGATCAGGTACAGTTGTTGCAGCGATGGTGCTTCCAAAGAAAATGCGAGCGGGCTCTATTCAATCCTACATATATCTCGCTGCATTCTATCAGGCTGATGGAGAATCCTTCGGGGAAGCCTTGTCTAGGTTTGAAGGAATGTTAGAAATGTTCCAGACGGAGTCAGACCACGAGTGGAATGACTCCACGCTATTTGATATCTTCACTAGAAGGCTAAAGGGACCCTCACGTGAGTTTTTGAAGAGGATGCAAGTGGGGAAGTTCAGTGATCTACAGTTGGCAGCAGCCTTGGAGCAAATGATAGATGATGCTCGATCTACCGGTTCACTAACCGTTACGGTAAGTAAACCATACGACCAAGTATTCATCGATTTTGTTATGGCTAATGTCTCTAGCGCAGGTACTATCATAGATGGAGTGTATGCTTCACTTGAAGGTGATCTAATCCACCTTTACACCATCAACACTCCACAAATAGAGACATCTGAGCTGTCAAAGGAGGACACGTACACGGACCTATTGAGAAGCATTGTCGACATAGTTCGAAATTCCGGTCCATTGACAATAACGGCAGGTGATCCTTTTGAGCTTGAATTTCAAAACTTTATTACTCATTGTATCTCTTCCACAGGCACAATTGATGATGGAGTCTACGCTCTAATTGAGGGGCACAAGACCCACTTTTATACCACGGTCAAGATACATGAGCCCATAGAGCCACCTGCACTTGCTGTTGAGGAGGCCTTACATGCGGAGCCAGAGCTTGCTATTGAGGAGGCCTTACATGCGGAGCCAGAGCTTGTCACCGGGGAGGCCGTGCATTGGGACGTGGACACATCCATTCATGAGGATCCCGAGCATTACCCTCCTCCTTTCGAGCTACCGCAGCCACCTCTACTTTCTACAGAGGCTGAGCATCCCTCAGAGGACCACCTTTCCACTGACGTCGAGGACAATCCCACAGAGCTTATGGCTCCCCTTCAGGGAGATCTCTTTACTCCCTCGCCCTTTATATTTGACTCCCCTCCCGTGTATAATGCTTACTATGATTCATATTTTGACGACTCACTGCACCTTTTGCAGGATTCATGTACATATGATCAAGAGGTACGATGGGACGTATACGAGGAGGAGAGCGATGAATTAGCACCCATGGATGCTATTGATTATGATCAGGAGGTGCGATGGGATAAGTCTGACGATGATGCGGAGTTGCTTGGTGAGACCCACGCTTATGTGCCCAAGCTACCTGAACAACCTGAGGCGAACAACAAAGAGTTGATCGACGTGGTACACGAGAGTAAAGATTTATTTCCAGGGAAGTGTTGTCAACCGTTTTTAATTTTAAATACTTATGTTGATGACCCTCTTTGGAATACATTTATTTTGGGGAAGAATTATCCACATCAGATTGATGCGGCTTATCTCTTGCAGGGTACAGGTGGAGTCCTTGGAGAGGTGCTGGGAGCCGCATTGCTGGAATCTGATGGAGTCCGTGGACACACGCGTCTGGCGGAGCCACGGAAAGAGCAGTTGGAGCAGTTGCCTGTACCGGCAAAGATACTGGATCCGCCTTTTGCTATAGGTGATATCAATCCAGTAGTGTAGAAATTTTTATGCTTTAAATAAACACGAATTCTCTCGACAGCGAGAGGACCGTATAGATTTGCTTGAATAAATATCACCTCATATGATGGCAACAAAAATCTTTTACACCCCAAACCCATTATATATATTAATTCCCCTCTCCATATTTTGATACGCCACATCCTTTTGCTCACCACCATCGAGCATTTCTTTCAAGTGAATACTCACTTTCTTATTCATTTGACTTGATCACGCTTTGCAAAGCCATGACATTTTTGATTGAGTCACTTGAATAGGATTGTTTGGTATAAGCTTGGGGGAAAGCGCTCTCATGCATCATTGTATGTGCATGTAGTTGCATTAGGATTTCATGTCATTCATTTCATCATTTTTCATTCACCCCCTTATTATTATCGTTGTTCCTCATATTCTTTCATTATGATCACATTGAGGACAATGTGAAGTTTAAGCTTGGGGGAGTGCATTTCCATGCCATTTAGATGCATTAGTTGCATTTTTACTTTATTTTAGGGTTTTTTTTTAAATTTTTCAAATTTTTGCATCATCTTTTTGATTTTTCCATCTTATTCTCCTTTTATGTGTGTTCATGCATCATATTGTGTGCTTGATTTTCCTTTCTTTTCTTTCCTCTCTTCTACTTTTTTTTTCTTTTTTTTTTCTTCTTTATTTTTATTTCTCTTCTTTTGCTAGATTTGTTCCTTATGATGATATCTCTTATTGCCTTAGCAACCATCACGATACTTATTATTCATCGCCATGCTACTTAGTGTATTCCATAGTCTTGCTATTCACATATGCTTACAAATCTATTTCTTTTGATGATTCCTCTACATGAATGCATGATATTAATTGAAACTGAATGTATGGATTAGTGTTTGGTATGCTTTTGTTGGAAATGCACCAAGATTCACGCATCATTAGTATATCTGAAGCATCAGTTTTATTGTCTTATTCACCTTCTGTTGCATGCTTGATATGATTGTGCGCTTTACCGCTTGACTTCACTTTTTATTGAGATGATTGAGAATATCCATGCTTACATATGAGTTTTAGTTGAAGTATTATTTTATTGAACCGTTGGTGCACATCTTAGAGTGAACCGAGTGTTACATTATTTCTTTCTCCACATATATCTTTTTATTCTCTACATGTCACTTGAGTTCACCTCCTAAAGCTACTTATATCGCATCTATTTCCCAAAAATCCCCACAAAAGAAAAGTTAGCTCCAAAAAGTCCAAAAAGCCAAAAAGGAGCCAAAAACCAAAAATACAAATCAAATAGCTCCTACAAAAATCCAAAAAGAAAAGTGAGAAACAAAAAAAGATCAAAAAGAAAAAAAAAGAAAAAAAAAATGTTTCTCTATCTCATTATTGGAGCCACAAAATACTTGGGAAAACCAAGGCAAAAATCCCATTTTCCACTATCATATTCCTTTAGATGCGATGCCTCAAGCTAAGCTTGGGGGGTTGAATTCATTTGACCATATGAGTGAGTATGACATTAGAGTGGAGACGTGCATGAATGGGGATATTCGATAATGCTTAGACTTTGCAAAATATATTAGATATGGAGATTTTTCATGATTTGAAATAAATATGTGAATGCCATGTCTCTTATTCCATTCTCTATTGCATGCTTGGTGTGATTCTTATATGCTTCAGTTATAACTCTTGATTGAAAAGTGCATTGCCAACATTTGTATATTAAATCCTATGAAATGCGTGACGTGGATATGAATTGATTGTATGAATTTAGAGAATCCCTTTTGTTGTTCTTAAAAACTTGCAAGAACCATGTTTATGTAAGATTTGAAATCCTTATAGCATGTGATTCGTATTTTCCAAGTTGTCGTGATGTGTAGCTTATGGCTTGAGATCTGAGAGTATAATCTAGCGACCCCTTCCACTTCGTATTCTTTTATTTCATTTCCCTTACTTTTCTTCTCCCGAGTTCGTCTCTCTACTTATCTTCCTCGAGGACGAGTAAGAGGCAAGCTTGGGGGATTTTGATCGGTTCATATTTTACACCTTTTTTCTACATATTTGCATGCCATTTCGGTTGCTCATATTGCGATTTTCACGATTATTCGATGATATTGTGTTACTTTTCACTATTTCTTGTTTTTGTCGGATTTCAGGAAATATGGAGCGATCGGGAGCAAAAATGAGCTTAAGGGATTTGCACCCACTCCGGAGTGTCAACCATGGCCCTTTTGAGGGTTATTCTGCAATGGAAGAGGAGTGGAAGAAGAAAGAACGTCGTAGGAGCGACGGGGGAGCGAAAAGATGAAGATTGGGCATTTTCAGTATGCCACTCGGCCGAGTGAAGGAGTCACTCGGCCGAGCATTGAGACCCCGCTCGGCCGGTCAGATCGGACACGCAACAGAGATATATCGGCGTGCACTCGGCCGAGCATCGCACGCCGACTCGGCCGAGTGAGGAGACTCCGTCCGTCCGAGTGGCACCCAGACGACGGCAAGCCAAAATGTTCAACTTACTGTAATCCGTCAGTCTGCCCCAGAAGCCTGACTCGGCCGAGTGACGAAAGCCGTCCGCCCGAGTACCAAATGCCCCTCGGCCGAGTGACATTTGCCACTCGACCGAGTGATGCCGAGGACACGAAGCGCCCAGATTTTCAGACATCCTCCCATTCTTTTGAAATCTTCTATCATTCCAATGGGTAAAGTATTTTTCTCATATTTTTTATGGATAGTAGGCTTCATGAAGATTCCAACGCCGCCAAGAACGCGTCAATCGGAGGTCGGATGAAATCTGGAGAATTTCTGCAAGTCGATGCTGCAGTGCTGGAATTTGCATGTCAGTGTCACTCGGCCGAGTGACATTTCCACTCGGCCGAGTGACCAGTTTCTGACAGTTTTTGACAGTTTTGACAGAGTGCTGTTTTCTGGAGTTTCTGCAGGAAAGCTCACTCGACCGAGTGAGATTTCCACTCGACCGAGTGAGCTGTCCACTCGACCGAGTGAGATTTCCACTCGACCGAGTGAGATTCCCACTCGGCCGAGTCGTAACTCGCGCAGATTTCTGGGCACGCGCAGATTCAGTTTTGGGCCCGATTTTTAAGGGCTTTTTAGGCAGTTTTGCTAGGGTTTTTGGGAGAGTATTTAAGGGGTTTGTAGCCACCATTAGAGAGGACCCCCATTATGTTTTATTAGAGTTTATTTTAGAGGTTAGGCCATGCCCTAGGCCCCCTCTTGGATCAAAAAGCTTGTATTTGGATTGGAATTCTTCATCTAAGCTAAGTATTTTTCTTCTTTTTATTTGAATCTTTGTTTTTCTATCTTTTTGTATGCAAGCAATGATATCTAATGATTCTCATATCCTTATTGCTATGCTAGAGTAGATTTGTTGTTCTAGGGTTTGGGGATGAACCCTATGGATCTAATTTCATATTTGTGATGAATGAATTTCTAAATTGCTAGAATTGCTAGGAGGTTATGTTGTGATCGATTTATTACGGATAGCTAGGGATTTCCATCGATTTGAGATTTGCAAGAGATTGGATTCTAATCGATGGGAAGGCCTAGATATTCGATTTAGATTTACAATTGGATTTCTCTAAATTTGGTTTGCAAGAGATTGGACCAAAGCTAGGATTTTTAATTGTAAATCTATACCAATATTCGTTTGCAAGAGATTGGACGAATACGAACTATCACAACCTAGATCGTGACTCGAGTTTGCACGAGAGTGGGCTCGAGAAGCGATTGGACAATGATGTCGATCCTAATGCTAGTGGCTTAGGCTAGGGTTTGCAAGAGATTGGGCCCTATCCTAGGTTCGCTATAGACCGGCAATAGCGCGAGAGCGTGAGCCTGGTTCTCTATTCAGTTACGACTAGTTCACCTCAACACAAGTTTAGTAATATTAAGATTCACTATTTACAATGATGTATGACGATCCGTAGTGGGAATTCCCTAGCCCTAGACGTCTTTATTTGATTTTATATCCCCATACTTTGCCCGACGATTGTGACAGGATCGTCGCAAGGCAAATTCCCTCTTTCATTATATTGTATTTGAATCGATATTCGAACCGATTTCTTTATCATCGACACCGACATCCACCACCATTCCCATTATATCATACCATAGCCATCTCCACCAATAAAACATTCGTAGTCAAACCAACCTAGGATAGATTGGAGCTCAACACCACCTCCTCGTGTTCGATACCCGCTCGCCACTACGCCGTGCGCTTGCGGTAAAACTACAACCGTCGCTCCGGGACGTGTATCCGGGGCGCGATCACCGGTCATCATGGTAAGCAAGGTGATCAGACCGCCGCAGCATATCGGTGAGCGAGCGCCCACCGACACAATGATACGGTCTAGAAACCAAGCCGCAATGTCGATCACGACGGCGGGGACAAGCTCGTGTCCATCCCTAGATAGAGCTCTGGGACGTGTCATCGCATAGAGCATGTAGAGCTCTGGCGTAGACATCGTGCCCGGCTCATATCTGGCCAGAAAGGTGGTCGCCATAAGGCGCTGGGCAATACGTAGGCAGGGGTGGACAATGGCCGAGGCCTTGGCCCTACTAGGGTCAAAGGCGGCGTGGTGGCCTGTAATCCGGGCCCAGAAGGCGCCGGCGTCGAAAGAAGGTGGGGGGATGTGGGTAGGGCCGTATCCGCGATCGGCTCCGGGGACTGCGGGCCATGAGAAGAATGCTCTCATCATATCGAGAGTGACCTGGCACTCTCGATCCATGAACCGAAATGAGCATCCCTCATCGGTCCGGGCGATCGAACTCAAAACCTCAAGTGTCGGACGGGTAAAAGTATCCGCCGACACCTGGAAAAAATCTCGCCAGCCCACGTTGTCGTACAACGTGAGCATCCCCTCAAGTACCCCCAGGCGTCCTAGGTCAGCGAGGTGTGCGAACCTGGAGGGTACGATCGAGCGCTGGGAGATACGCTCGAAGACGGCGCGGTGTGCGTCGTCTCGGAACGTAATCCCGAGCGGCTCGACCAGTGGAGCCGGTGGTGGTGGCTGTGGATCGGCAGGGAGAGGCTGTGCGGGCTGTGGGTGCACTGCAGGCTGTGCGGGGTGTGCGGGGCCTGCAGGCTGTGCTGGGTGGACGGCGTGTGTGGGGGAAGGAGGAGGAGACTCTTCCGCCTCGTGGGCGGGGCCGGCGTCATCCGACCTCTTCCGCTTAGCGGAAGGTCTCCTCGTCCGAGGCCGTGTCCGGGGCGGCATATCGGCCCAGAGCGCGCCGAAAAGTGAAAGAGTGCGGCGTGTGCAAAAAGAGTGGAAAGAGTGTACCAAAACACGCCGCGAGTGCTAAGCGGTGGAAGCGTGCGAAGTACGCGCCTCCACGAAGTCCGAAACAGCCCGTAGGAGCTCCCCTGGCCTCCCCTAAGCTCCAAAAAGTAACCTGCGCATGGAAAAGCGATATCAGCGAGTAATAATCAAAATGTATGGAGCAATAGGGGTATAACAGATAGATATGGGAATTGATTCGGGTTAGGGGTTCGATTAATACACGGATCCTCAAAAACTACGCAAAAAGAGAAGAAAACGGGCAAATCGAGCTATACCGGAGGCGATCGGAGACGAGGCCGCCGACGACGACTCGGGCGGGGCGCGGCGTCGGTCGGCCGGCGGTGGCTGGCCGAGCGGCGGCGCGCGCGGGCGTGGTCGGGCGAGTGGGGGTTGGGCGAAGGGAAATCGGGCGAGGGTAGGCGAGGGGGCGCGGGCGGATTTGGGAATTTTAGATTTCGAAATCCGCGCCCCTTCGTCACTTATATAATAGAAAGTTACGACTCGGCCGAGTGACGTAGTCACTCGGCCGAGCGAGGCAAATAAAAATTTCTCCCCGATATCGCTTCGGCCGAGTGGCTTTGCCGGCCTCGGCCGAGTGGAGTAAGTCCATTCGGCCGAGTGACTCAAGCTACTCGGCATGACTCGCCCTAGGAGGGTATCCGTTTTACTCGGCCGAGTGAATATATATACTCGGCCGAGTAACAGTTATAATGAAATGAGGAAAATAGACAGAGAGTTGGGTACAGTAGACTTCCCTCGTTCGTGAGCGGCTCGGCCGAACGAACTTCTGGACTCGGCCGAGTGACTAGTATACTCGGCCGAGTGAGCCTTAATTTCTGATGTTTATCTTCGTTTTGGCTCTAAACTCCGTCTTTCTTTCTCCAGTCGATTTCCTCCTCCTCCTGAGCGTCGAGCGCCTTCTTGGGGCGCTCCTCGTCGTCTCGTTCATCCTCCTCATGATGATCTACCTATCTTCTCTCCTGTCAAGAAAAATAGGACCCGATATCACAAAATTTTTGGTCGGATGACTCAAAATACTAAAAATTTCTAAAACGAAAACAAAGAAAAAGTAAAAATAAAGCAAAAACCGTCGGGTTGCCTCCCGAAAAGCGCTCGTTTTAGGTCGTGAGCTCGACCCCCTATAGTTTTCAATCAATGCGGGATGTTTGGTGCATATGAGATGCACCGGTCAAACTTCCCGGGGAGCGCGCTTGGATTCGAACGTGGCGGCGTAGCGTTCTCCCGCGGTGGTCTCCTATCTCGAATAGTGTTGGGGGGGGCTCCCCCAAGCTAGCATTTGCCCCGGTCAACGGCTTAACCGGCGATGCCGATTTCCGTGCCGGCGGAGCTTTCTTTGGAGACTTTAATTTCGAGAGCTTGCAGAGCTCCCGAATCCTTGCGACATCAGCGTCGCCTTCATCTTCAACAGCGGAGAAGTCGGGGGAATCGTCTTCAATCTTTTCATCTTGGCCTAAATCCGGGCCTTCATCAAATTCTTCATCAAAAAGGGCACCAATTGAGTGAGGAATCGCCTCCTCTATCACCTCATCGAGGAGGTCCATGTAGTCGAGTTCCTCGTGATAAGGCATATGCTTCATAGCCTTAGGAATGTGGACCTCCACCTCAATGTTTCCGACGTTCAAGGTTAAGGTACCTTCGCGCACGTCGACGATTACTCCGGCGGTGGCGAGGAATGGGCGTCCAAGTATCAATGAGGTGTCTCCCTCCTCCTTAATGTCCATGATGACGAAGTCACATGGCAAGCATATTCCACCCGGGACTTGAAGTGGGATGTCTTCGGCGATCCCCACCGGCCTTGTTATCCGTCCATCGGCTAATTGAATGCGCATGTCGGTGGGTTTCAACTTTGTCCCGGTGTTAAGCTTTAAGAACATGGAGAGGGGCATGAGGCTCACACTAGCCCCAAGGTCGACCAACGCCTTTTGAAGAGGCACGCCGCCCAAAGTGCAAGGAATCCGAAAACTCCCCGGATCTTTAAATTTTGCCGGCTCCTTCTCTCTCTTGGTGAACCAAGAGCCCTCCTCGGCTAGCATTATCTTCTCCTTCCTTTTCCTCCCCGAAATCAAGTCCTTCAAGAATTTAGCATACGTGGGGATCTCGACGATGGCGTCGAGGAAGGGGATGTTAAGGCTAACTCCTCTTAGGTACTCGAGAAATTTTGCTAGCCTCTTCTCCATTTTCGCCTTAGCGAGCCTTTGGGGGAATGGGACCGGTGGCATGAAGCGCCTTTCCTCAATTAATCGCTCCGCCCTAGATTTCTCCTTGTCTTGTGGCTCCTTCTCCTTATCAACCTCAACTACCGGCTCAACCGGCTCCAAGCTTTCCTCCACGGCCTCCTCAATAGGAATCATGGCGGGGGTGGTGTCCTTCCCGCCTCTAGTAGTAACGGCAACTACGGCGTTGATGTGACCCGTGTTGCCCCGTGGGTTTTGCTCCGGTTGCACCGGCAATCTTTGAGTGTTCCGGTTGAGCAACGCTAATTGCTCCGATATTTGAGCCACTACGGTATTGAGAGATTCTTGCCCCGCCTTCAAAGTAGCATTCACCTTATTTTGCTCGACCATGAACGCCTCCACTCTAAATTCGAAGTCGGTTCGTTGAGGAGCTTGTGGAGGGTTTTGATTTTGATTCCTCCACCCTTGGTTGTATCCGGGAGGCCTATACGGTGGGACTTGTTGCTTTGGTTGAAAGTTTTGTTGCGGAGGCCCCCTTGGTGGATAGTTTTGTTGTTGGGGTGGTGGTGGTCGAGCTTGTTGAGGCGGTGGTTGTGGTGGGTTCAAGGCTCCTTCATTGTTGGCGTAGGAGAATCCCGGATGATTTCTTGCGGCCGGATTGGACCAATAGCCTTGGTTCCCCGCAACATACTGTATTTGCTCCAAGGATCCTTCTCCTTGCTCTCCTCCCGAGTACATGACTTGAGATTGGTCTTGCCAATCACACATTTGGTTGGTCGGTGCGGAGGTGGATGGGCTTCCTTGGGGCTCCGTGATATATTTCTCCAATCTCTCCACCACCTTGTGGAGAGAATCAAATTTGCTTGTGAGCTCCGCTACGGCCTTTGCCTCGTAGATGCTAGTTGGCTTTAAGGAAGACGTGGAGTGTCCTCGCTCATCGCCCCACTGTTGGTTATTTGAGGCCATCTCCTCAATTAGGGCCGTAGCTTCCTCGGGAGTCTTTGACAAGATTGCACCATTCGCCGCGGCATCAATAATTTGTTTGGTCCCCGGTTGGAGACCGTTGTAGAAGCTATGAACTAGCTCCCAGTCCTCTATACTGTGGTGCGGGCATTGGTGCTGCAAATCCTTAAATCGCTCCCAAGCTTCATAGAGCGTCTCCTGTGGTCCTTGCTTGAAGGACATGAGAGCGCTCCGGATCTTCACTGTCTTGGACGGCGGATAGAATTTGTCAATAAATGCGCTCGCCAACTCGTCCCAAGTAGTGAAGACTCCGTCAGCCTGCGTCCTCAACCAATAGAGTGCCTTGTCCTTAAGCGTGAAGGGGAAGAGGCGCAGTCTGATAGCGTCGTTGGAGACCCCCGGCATCTGGAATGTGGCGCACTTTGACAAGAATAGTTGGATGTGGTAGTGGGGGTTCTCATGTGCGTTCCCATGAAACGGGTCTTGTTGCATCAACACCACCAATCCAGTCTTTAGCTCGAAGTTCTTGTCGGCCGCCAACCCCGGCATGGCAATGGACGAGGTGGTAGAAGAAGTCTTAGGCCGAAGCCTATCTCGAATCGAGATTATCCTTGCCATCCTTGCCGCCAATTCTTCAGGAGTTTCCTGGTTGGTCATATACCTCCCTTCCGGATCTTGTCTCTTTTCCGCTCTAAGTCTCCGCGCGGTACGTTCGATCTCGGGATCAAATAATAAGTCTTCTGGGTCCGCCGTAGATCTCGTGTTCATGCACAGGGGAAAAGAGTTTCAAAGAAATGATTAATACCGTGGAAGGGTTAGGCAAGAAATAAGAAATAAAAAATAATGATAATAATAAAAAGAAAAAGAATAGCTAGGGTGAAAAAGAATCAAACGCAATCGCCTCCCCGGCAACGGCGCCAAAAACTTGATCGCACCCCGGATACACGTCCCGAGGCGACGGTTGTAGTTTTACCGCAAGCGCACGGTATGGTGGCGAGCGGGTATCGAACACAGGGAGGATGAAAGACCGTGCTTGCTCCTGATCAACCTGGCTATTTAGGAACAGAGATAATTGCCTTGGGCGATCCTGTCACAATCGTCAGACAAATTTGCGAAATATCAAATCAAATAAAGAACGTCTAGGGAAAGGGGAATCCCCACTACTCACCGTATTTCATAAATGTGGTTTGCCGGTATCGAAATCGCTAGAATGAGAATTTGGATGAACTAGTTGCAACTAAATGTGGAACCAAGCTCACGCTCTCGCGCTGTTGCCGGTCTATAGCTATCCTAGGTTTGGGTCCAATCTCTTGCAAACCCTAACCTAGGGAAGCTAGCATTAGGATCAACATCATCGTCCAATTGCGCACCGAGCCCAATCTCTTGCAAACTCGGTCCACAATCTAAATTAGGATAGTTCCTACCCGTCCAATCTCTTGCAAACGGGTATCGGCACGGAATTGCAACCGGAGGTCCTAGTATCGGTCCAATCTCTTGCAAACCGATATTTCGAAAATCCGACTCCAACCCAATTCGGATTTCTAGGGCTTCCTATCAAATTGGGATCCAATCTCTTGCAAATCCCAATTGATATGAATACCTAGCCATCCGTAGTAATTCGATCCCAATCTAATCCCTAATAACAATCCTAGCTCAATTTCTACCAATTCAACACAAATAGGAAATAGGGCTTGTAGGGTTCATCCCCACGCCCCGAGACGTGGAGACTACTCACAAATCATAGCAATAGCACGAAAATAATCAATGAAATAGGCAATGGAATTCATCACAACAATGATATAAACAATAAAAATAGAGTTTTTGGGGAAGAGAAATGCAAACCAATGTAGATCTTCAATTAATCCAACAAAAATCCAAGTTTTTTCTCTTCTCCAATCACAATTAATAAAGCTAAAAAGTAGACTCAAAAAGCTGCAAAAAATCTGAGAGATGGCCCCCAAAACTAGGGTAAAAACAGAGCTTAAATAGCCCCAAAAATCGTTAAAAATCCTGACCAAAACGCCCCTGCACAGCCTGTTTTCCGCAAATTTCGCTACAGGCAGCGCATCGCACTCGGCCGAGTGACAAAAGTCGCTCGGCCGAGTGAAAACCCTGTCAATTTCCAGTAAGTCATGGGCTTCAGGGGTCTTCAGTTCGGGGGCGGCTCGGCCGAGTGAGTTGTCGTCACTCGGCCGATGGCTTCACTTCACTCGGGCGGACGGGATTTACCACTCGGCCGAGTGGGTCTTCTGAAGCTCAGATGGCCGAAAAACAGTAACTTCGATATTCTGGAGGGGCTTCGTCTGGGCGCCACTCGGGCGGACGTGGTATCGTCACTCGGCCGATGTGGTCTCCGTCGCTCGGCCGAGTACACATGGAAATCGTGTCTGAACGGGTCGGCCGAGCGGTGTCTCGCTGGTCGGCCGAGTGGCTCCTCCACTCGGCCGAGTGGGACACAAAAAATGCCCATTCTGCTTATTTTGGCCTCCTCGTCGCTCCTGCGACGTCCATTCTTCTTCCGCTCCTCTCCAACAGCAAAATACCCCTCGGGGAGGTCGTCGGTGGCCGTCTATCGTGAGCGCATCTCATGATCACTCCAAATCGCGCCAAATCACCTGAAATGCGACAAAAACAACAAATCGTGAAAAGCATCGCAATATCGTCGATATATCGTGAAAAACATGATTTGGGCGATCCAAATGGCCTGCAAACATGCGGAAAAAGGGTGTAAAATAAGGAGTGATCAGATTTATCAGAGCCGAAGCCCAAGTTTTCCATCGTCTCATCCGATCGGTTAAAGTTTCAACCGATCGGGTGAATGTATATTTTTGTCTTTTTTTGGAAATATTCACTGGAATCTTGCCAAATTGTATAAATAGGGCTAGGTTTTCCCAGAAACGTAATCCCCATTTTAAGCTGTTTTTAGGGATTTTTGGCTGCTCTGAATTTAATTCTATTTGTAAGTTCTTGGATCATTCCTATATTTTGATATTGCGTTTATGCTACTATTTGCTACAGTAATCTATTGCATGATTTCTATTTTAATGGCTATAACCTGTTTTATTGCATTTCATGCCATGAATAGTGAGTAGTTCTTCAATCTGGGACATTGGTGGAAGCTCCTTCGTGGGTTCTCCTTAGAACGGACATAGGATTAGGAATCCGATAGGATATAGGGATTTTAATGGTTACACGGAGGCGTTTCATTGTCATTGGCGGGAGAAAGATCGTCTTTGACCGTCGGGCCAAGGGAAAATAAAACGGGAGTTTGATTCTCTAGCCACAACTCACCCCCTTAGCGTAGACATTGACTCCTTGCGCGTGGGAACGGCTTGGATGAAATGTTGGGAGCAATCGTTGCGAGCTTAGTGCTCCCGGAGTCGGGCGGTGTTGGACATGGGAATGCCCACCGTCCGAACCCGGGTAGACCTAGCGTATCATCCTGGGCATCGACCAAAATATCAGGCCCATGGGATGCTAGGTACCACCATTAGAAGCAACGTCTCATCGCTAAACCCTAGAATCCGATCACATTCCTATCCTTCGACCGTAATAGTGAGAACTCGTGATAGGGCGGAAGCCAAATTCCTAGGTTACCTTTTTTACCTCTTACATCTTTTCCATTAATCTACTATCGTGACAACCACCCAGAGAATAGGCTAGCTCACCCACCGGGCGATCTGGTTCCCGAATGTTTCCAAGCACAATACACGCCTCCCCGTGATCGACCCCCAAGTCACACTTCGACACCGTGCACTTGCGGTTTACAAATTCTAATCCAAGTATCCCCGTCCCGATTTGAGTGCCAAATGGACGGGCGGTCAGACATGGACTTATTCACTAAGACATATAACTAAAAAGTACTCAACTTACAACTCATCATTGAAATGCAATTATGTATTAATCGATGAATTATCTTATGTCGCCACTTTTCAGTATGCTCATATACTCTTGCCAGGCATATGTTTTGGTCTAACACTCTCTTTTGTTTGTCCTTCTTATTTCACAAGTTAAACACCTTAAATTACTTAAATCTTGCCGAGATAACTCGCTGACATATATTTCATGTATACTTGTGAAATATATTTTAGGTTCAGGGTCAGACTACCTTAAAGACCCCGCTTTTGAGGATTCCATCCTGAAGGTAGACCCCGCTGATCAGAGCTACGAGGACACTGAGGTCCTCCCCGTTGAAGACTAGAGAGCTGTTTTAATTTTTGCTTTATTAGTCGTATTTGTTAAGTTCAGGTGTGTTTGCTTTCACATCAGTTGTAAGGCCATGTTATGCCTTAATTTATATTTACTTAGTTTTGAACGCTGGAATAAAATTGTAATAAATATTTATGATGTTTTGAGATTTGTATGCAAGAACCTGAATTGCTAAACACACCGCTTATTGTGCTTAAGTCAAAGAAGAAAGAAAAAAATGATAATAAGTACTTCTTCTTTGCTTTAAGCACATGCGGAACTGTTCACGTTCTCGCTCCCAAGTACAATAGAAAGCGTGGCGTGACACCCTCTGGTTGCTCAACCAAGGGAATTCGTCTATGAAATTAATTCCTATTTTTTGAATATGTTTCTGAAATCAACTATTGGGTTGTATGAAATCAATTCATGTTAGGTTCCCACTTATTCATTGTTTTATAGTTTTTGTCACTATATGTCATGTTGGGTTATGTATGAAATCAACTCATGTTAGGTTCCCACTTATTCATTGTTTTATAGTTTCTATCACTATATGTCTTATGAATTCATATGGTAAATACATTCATTATTTTACTACTGATTTGCATATATGTATTTGGTATACATCCATGCATGCATGTACGTATATATATATTCATTTGCATGTATTCAGTAGTATGTTTATTCGAATCCATGAATTAAGTTTATGGATACAGAATTACATTCTTATTTGAATCTCTAGGAAATATGATGTTATATGTTAAAGAACCAAGTTTGGCAGTTGGTTCCAAGCCAAAGGGTCATCCAATCATATAAACAAAATGGGTATATAAAAACAAGCTGGATGAAGATGGACAGGTGGTAAGAAAGAAAGCAAGGTTAGTTGCACATGGCTACAACCAAGAAAAATGTAGTGATTTCGATGAAACCTTTACACGTGTAGCTAGATTAGAATCAATTAGAATGTTACTTGCATTTTCTACTTTCATGAATTTTAAATTATATCAGATGGATGTAAAAATAGCTTTCTTAATGGTTACATTAAGGAAGAAGTTTATGTAGAACAACAACCTAGTTTTGAGCATGAAAAACATTTTGATTATGTTTACAAACTGAAAAAGGTATTTTATGGTTTGAAACAAGCTATTAAAGCTTGGTATGAAAGACATAGGACGTTTTGAATTGATGAATGATACAATGTTGGTAAAATAGATACTACCTTATTTATGAAAAGTATTGGTGATTATATAATTTTTATGCAAATATATGTTGATGACATCATATTTGGCTCTATTAAAGAAGATTGTTCCCCAGAGTTTGCCAAACTTATGCAGGATGAGTTCGAGATGTGTTATATGGACGAACTCAACTTTTTCTTAGGACTTCAAATCAAGCAAACAAAGGAGAGAACATTCATCCACCACATGATATATGCAAAGGAATTACTCAAAAGGTTTGGGATGGACGACTCAATTGGGAAGGATATGCCCATGGTAACTTCCACCGCCTTAAACAAGGATGAAAACAGTCAGAGTGTATATCAGAAGTTGTATCGAGGTATGATAAGTTCTTTACTCTATATTACAGCTAGTAGACCCGATGTTATGTTATATATATATGTATGCACTAGATTATAGTATTCGGCTCCCCATTTCCCAATGGTCATATTTGACTTTCTCCTTGGTTGACGTCGTTTGGAGCCATTGGAGAGTGATTTTGGAGATCTATTTAGTTCAGAAATTATCTTTATTTATAGAGAGACAGTATATGGGTTTCACATGAATTATTGAAGAATTTTGAGCAATTTCTAAGAGCAATTTTCAAGAGTTTTCAAAGCCTTCAAATCTGTCTATTGTTTTTGTTTCTTGGCCAAAAGTTCTAATCGTTCAAAGCTTTAAGCATACTATTCATTGGCCAATGTATTGTGATCTTCTCATGTTTTTTTCTTGATTATTTTAAGATCACAATCAAGTTTTTCTTTAATCTCCATTGCTTTATTTGTCATATTTTTGTTGAGATGAAAAGAGCTTTACTAGCCACACAAATTAAATGAAGCTTCAACACATTGGATATAGGAAAGGTTGTACTCTTCATCTTCACAAAAAAAGAGTAAGTTATATCCAACAAGGGTGTGGTGGTAAGTTGTTACACTAGGTAATTATATTGGTTAGAAAGCCTCATGCGTGATGTCCTCACTTGGTTAGGTGTTTGGTTTTGTATAAGCCCTCTTAGCGGAGAAGAGGCATGGTTGTAAGTAACCCTCGTTATTGAGGCAAGGTTGCAATCACTTGAGAGTTGGTTAGTGAATAATCCAAGTGGTGCTTGGGACTAGACGTAGTCCATGGGAGTGTGAACCTGGATAAAATTCCTTGTGTTTGCGTGTGGCTGCTTCTTGTCTCTATTATTCTCTTTACTTGCATAATATTGTTTATTTCTACTATGCACTAATCTTTGATTGCAAGTAATTGAGTTGTTAATTAAGTACCTAGTGAGGTAACACTCACAGAAGACTTAAGCATTTTAGAACGGTTTGTTTTTTAAGTTAGCACTTATTTTTGACAATACTATTCATCCCCTCCCACTATAGTATTGCTTGCCATCTATATGATCCCAACAATGACATCAGAATAGAATTGAAAACTCTCCGTTCTTATGATTTAAGGACCATAATCACTATATAAAGACAACAACCCTGTTATTCTTTGGTATTTTTATTTGGATTTAATGTAGAAAAGGTGGCACCTGATCTAATAGATCATATGCCAAGACACAAAAAGGTGGAAATTACAAGCCCGTGTGGGACTTGTACTCGTTAGGGGACCCATCTTTTTGTGTTTGGCACCTGATCTATTAGATCACGTGCCACCTGGTCTACATGGATCCCTTTTTATTTTAGCCCCTCATAAAAATAGAAATTACACTTTAAGTCTCTACACATTAAAGTCTCACACCCTAAGATACATTGCAGCTCAAATAACCAAAACTTAACACATCAATTTTAATTGGGCATAATTATTCACATATAAGTCAAACATTGGATTAATGATCCAATGACCCTGTCCCTAGCCAAATCACTGATGCACAATTTTCTATAATATCAAATGTGTTATGAATGAGGGAGGCCTTTGGCCTCCCCTCCTTCATTACCCACTTCATTGGTCCCCATTACTATGAGTAATGGGGACCCTTGGTCTCCTTGAGGCCCTCCATCTCCCCTCTCTACATGAATATATAGAGAACCATGGCCTAGTGCCATGGTCACTCATTCTTTTGCTAAGAAAGTTTGCCTCTCTCTCTCTCTTGAGTCATATCACTTTCTAACACGTTATCAGCACGTGTTCTTCCTTGAGCAAGAATCCAAGCCTAAAATCCCCACCAAATTGATCCCCTATGCGCAATGAATCTTTGGTTGCTGCGGCGATTCGTTGGAGCGTTGCGGCATTCCCGAAGCGTTCGGGAGCTCGGATCTTTATTTCTACGGATCCTTTCTACGGTTGTCCCTAGATCATAGATCTAGAGGTATACTTCTTATTCCCGTAGATTACAACGGACTATACATAAAAAATTTTACCATATTTGCATACAAGTAAAAATTAAAATAATACAAAGAAAAATTTGTTTTTACAAAGTAATTTCTTCATATTGCCATGAAATATTTTTTTTCCTCATCGGGAAGAAGAACCGGAACGACCCCCCTTGAGATGGGGTCTAACGGGCGCATCCTGCATAATACGCAACGTAACGTGTAGAAACATTAGAAAAGATGAATTAAAAAACGGGTATATCTAAACGAATGTAAACATGGTTTCTATAGAGGATAAGCTGAGAGAACATCGTTTAAAATGGTTTGGCCATCGACACCAAAGACATATTGCCGTGTACGATAAGAAAGAATATTTATGATGTTGATTTGACAGAAGTGAAAGTTTTATATCATCATCTGTGAAAAACATATGTCCGACATCACGATCTGACATTAATATTCTTTCTGTTAAGTCTATGAAAATAACCTCAATTTTTGCGATGAATGCTGAAAGGGCGACAATGATGCAAGTGAATGGAAGAGCAACAAACATAATGTGATATAATTGAATCAATTTGGTAGGGAAATTGATCTTCACGCCCGCATGCAACAATTTTTAAATGTACACGTATATAGATAATTAATTAGCAAATTAGCATACTCATTTTATGTGTGAATGGGTGGGTATGATTGTTTAGATATTGAATCATCCTAGGTGTATTTTAATGATGGACAAACATGTCATCTAATAAGCTATGAGTGCATGTATATGAGTTTCAAGCAAATAGAGAAGCACTCAAAGCTAAGTGAGTTCAACCAAGGCATAAGAATAAAAGAAATCATGACAATGAGATTAAAGAGTCAAGGTTGCATCAAGGACTACAATGCACTACTTAATTTGATGTAATGTTTATCTTACATTGTCTTAAATTGTTAAGGCCTCAGTTGAAGCTCACACACTTAGGAATAGATTTAAAATGTTACTATTTATAAGTGTTGTAGGTCAAAATAATATGTTTTCCAGGTTAACTAGCTGACTAGAACATATACCTAGTTGACTAGGTAAACCTAGAAAATATTGGCTAGTGTGCATGCACGTCTGGTCAACCAATGTTCATAAGCTAGTCGACTAGTGAGTACAAGTTAGTGGACTAGCATATGAACTATAGTCGACTAGAAAATACAAAGACAAACACTCTTCTTGATATGACCTAATTGTTTAGTTTTGATGGACCCTCGGGGCATAAAATCTATGTCCCCGTCAGACGGACGATAGAAGCAGAAATAAGGAGCGGAATAAAATCATTAAACATTTTAATGACAGCCCTAGGGATTACATAAACCCTAACTAGGAAAATCTACTGTCTTGGGGTAGGTCTGACCAACCCCAAAGACAGATCTAAACTACTGCAACATATATGAAAGCATAATAATATAAAACAAAAGAGACATACCAGTCGTTTTCGTAGAATACGAAGCGTCGTTTTTAGCAACTATTCTTTGGCCCCCGAAGCGAACCGACACCGCACCTCCGAGCCAACCACTTGCCAAAAAAATTTCACTTGAGAAGGACCCACGTCAAAGATTTTGGATCCGATCCATACCTCCTCGCCGTATTGATAGGACACGAACAGATGAACGGAAGAATTTTAGGAGTGAATAATAATTTGCCTAAATTCAGGCGTGCTCGAAACTTTTTGGAGCTACCCGAAATCGAAGAATTGGTACAATTTCAAAGGGAAGGCTCAGGCCCTATTTATATAGAGAGATGGCCCCCTTTCTCGTCTCACAAGCGATGTGGGACTAAATAAAATTGAGGGAAAAAATTAATTACAAGTTTGCCATCCACGAAGGTCAAACTTCAACAAATTATTTCTCACTCACTATTGAGATTTGTAAACGATATCATACATCAAATCGAAGAGCACGGAACTGTGAACGCATAAAAAATGGTGATCAATTCCGAGTCCGTTTGACCCCTCAAACAAACGTCCAAGGTTTGCCCAAAAATCAAAAACTGCAGCCGCCACTTTAGAATTTAGGGTTTCTCAAACCTGCCCCCCTGCGGGGCCCACCCGTCGGTTACGTGCGCCCAGCGGTCGCGCCCTCCTGCCCACTCGGGCGGTCCATGAGCCGCCCGCTTGGGCGGGCAGGCTTTGCCCGCCTGGCGAGCAGGCACCCACGCTCTTGGGTGGGCTCAACTCGACCGCCTGGGCTGGGCTAGACCAGAACTGGGCCAGAAATTGAAATTTTGAGATCTGTTGAACATGGGTTTTGACCGGGACTTTCCCAAAACCCATGCAACCTTTTTCTATGCATCATATGTCCATAAACACTATATGACATATTATAATTCCACATTTAATTATTTTAGACTTAGTGTCACAAACCCTTTGTGACTTTAATTATTCTTGTGCACCCGAGTGCACTCCTCCTTTATCCTTTCTATTACTAAGACACAAGTCCTACTTGGTGTGAGATCATTTAGCCCGACTCTACTACATGTTGAGGCTTGAAACCCATGTACGATAGTGACCACGAGCAGCAGGTGTCGTCCCTGTTTCGGTATCATAATTACGTGATTGACACATCAACTTAAGTGTCATCGGATCACTCTAACTGTGCCCGTGATGAATACCACAGTTTTAGTCCTTTCGTCACAACTATGTCACTGCATATTCTAGGGTATGGTAAACTGTCAACCCTAACAGCTATCACTGGTCAGTATCATCCGGTCTTTTGTATGTCCATGTTGTACTTCCTACAACATACCCCGGTCAAGGATTTTCACCAAGAACCGTACTGAGCATGTGACACTAACTTCCCATGGACGGAAAAGATGAATCCTCTCTTGATCACTACTCACCTCGTACGCTTCAAGTGTCATCCAAACTAATACCTTTCAGCAGGTCTTACCTCGAAGCTAGAATATAAATCTAAGTGACACCACACACATGTTCGTACAATGACCTCAAGTCTTAAGGAGCAACTTACCTATCATCACTAGAGAGTTATCAATGACAGTTTAGTTAATGTTAACCATTTGATAACTCTTTCTTGATCGTTTAGTGGAGTCATTCTCTAATGAGCACATGTGTCTGGTCTCCGACTTCGTCAGGTCGAATAATTATGAGATCTTCATCACCCGTTTGGTTAAGACAAAGACACAATGGTCTGTTCGATGTGCTGATATCCTTTTATTGACACATCTATGACCATGACCGCTTTAAGACTCAAGTTCCTGTCGTTCAGACACTTCCCATAGTCGAGATCTCTTTCTAGATACATGTATGATCTTGCTTGAAGTCTAAGGAAATTATCCAAGTATTTAAAACATTTTATTCATACTAGGATAATTAGTACCATTTAAATTCGAACAAGATGCTCTCTAGATAAATTGCCTGGAGGGCACATATCTTCCAACACTGACAAGTCGATTAGAGTTCAAGTACTAGTCAACCAGTTGCTATCTAGTCGACTATCAAGTCTCCTCTACTAGACTGGTAACTAGCCATTGGCCTATAAAGCGAAGGTTTTTACTTGACATTTTTAACCGTTGGAGTGGTATTTTGGGCAATCTGTCTTGACCCACAATTTACCTTTTATATATAGTGTTGCTTTTGCTTAGATTTTAATGATAAGATCAGTGATTAATTTTTGAAGAGAAAAATTATTTTAAACTCAAAAGTATTAAAAGAAAAAAATAGTCAATCTTTATTTGGCCATCTTCTTGATCTTCCAAGAGCTTTAAATTCTATCTATTGAAGATCAAGTTCTTTCTATAGCTACATCACTTACACAAGAGCTTCAACTCAACCTATAGGTATTTGTATCACAGCATTGTAAGTATAAATCCTTTGGCCAAAAAAATCACATCGTAGATCACATTTTCTTCTCTCTCTTACATTGTTTTGCCACTGTTGACACCATTCCATACACCTCAAGATTGATATGTATATAGTCCAAACCCTGGCCAATTTGTGCTTCGACACTTCATTGTCCTTTCACAGTCCTATGCATGCATCATTCTTGTCCTTGCTTAGAAGCATACGTCTTGAAACTTGTTATGCCATTAAAAATTGAGAAATAAAAAGTAGCATAGGGTGTTAGTTACAATACTAATTAGCTTACTTGGTAATTAATTGAAACTCGAGCATGTTCTTCACCATTTGCTAAAGCCCCCACCAAGACCAGCTCTCCTAAATCCTAATACATTAATTATCTAAAGCAATGTAGATATTAAGAAACACTAATTAACATCTACCTTCATTAATTAAGCTGCACGTAAGGTACTGTATTTAGACATCTTGCTCGCATGCAAGAAAACAAAAGAGAAGTCTTGCAAGTGGGATCGGGAAGAGCCCTAGTTTACGCATTACTAGGGCGACATCTAGATGCATCGATTAGGTTATTAGCCTCTCGTTGGTCGATGCCTACTGCATGCGTTGTCGCACATGCAGGGGGCCGATAATCGTGATTAGTTTAATCATGGATGACGATGCTTGGATTAATTAATCAAGTGGGCAAAGGGTGCTTGATGCATGTTATTAGCATTGGGATTCGGGCGTGCAAGGATACAAGTTTGCAAACAAAAGCGGACCGTACACGGAATAATATACGAATTGTTATGAAGGAGGGAAGGCTTTGGCCTCCCCTCGTCTTTATCCTCCGTTAATCCCCATCAAGTTTACTAATGGGGACATTTGGGTTCCCATGTCCTTTCATATTCTTCTACAATAAATAAATAGGGATCCATAGCTTTGTGCCATGGTTACTCATTCTTTTGATTTTCCAACACGTTATCAGCACCGGAGCTGTCATCTCTTTGAGCTTTTCTCCCGTATCCCCTCAAATTAACCTCCTAAGCGCGAAGGAGTCTACTGTTGCGTCGAACCGTTGCGGCTATCTTTTAGGCGTATCGGGAGCGGAGATTTCGATTTACGGATTTTTTTTACGATCGTCCCTAGATCTTTGATCTAGAGGTAAATTTTGAGACATCATTTTACATGCGCATGATAAATCTGTGATTATGTTTTTCTAAGAGATCTATAGCAAAAAAAATTAGCTAGATCTACAAGAAATTCATTTCATCGTCCACACAGATTTACTATTAACAACCAATTTAAAATCAGTCTTTTTTAATTGATTTTTAAAAAAAACACAAATCAAAACAAAAACAATTTTCTGGAAACGCTGTTCGCTTCGCCTCCCCCCTCCTGTCGAGGGGGGCCTCCCTCCGGATCGTCGCCGCGTCGGGGCCCTTGCCTCCGGAACGAGACCTGTGGTGATCCGTGAGTCTTCCTGCAAAGTATAGGGGGCTCTCTCGACCCACATAATCCCTTAATATCTCCTGCATCTCCTTCTGCTATCAAGTAAAAAGATGGTTGAAGTTATTTTTACAGGGAGATAACTTAGGCCACCAGCTTCTCTGCTCTTATTTGACTATTATCATGCGTCTCATTAATATTTTCATGGTTTTTCATAGCCACATTTTGGCTATATGAGATATCTTCTCTTATCTTACATTCACATGAGAAACAACGAATTGAAAACAGTTAACGCTATCTATGAAGGCATGCCGAGTAAAACAAAACAGCAAGAAAAAGATAATTGTGGGAATTTTTTTAGGAGGCAAGGAAAAATTAATTCATGAATAATTTCGCTTCGTCTCCCCCCTCCTGTCGAGGGGTGCATCCATTTTGCGGCGGACTATTCGAATCGTAGGCGTGCACACACCCCCGATTAGCCTGACCGCTCATCGGAGGGGCCTGCCCATGTCGAATTCGTCGCCGGGGGTTGCGCTATTTGCGCCGGAACACCCCACCCCCCTGTCGAGGGTGGCCATTTTCTGCGTCGGAACGCCCCAACCCCCTTCGGGGATGGCCGCCGCCCCCTCCCTGTCGGAGGGTGGCCTGCCCCTTGGCGCTGCCCCTCCTGTTGTGGGGGGGCATCCCGATTTGCCATCCCCGGCAGGGGGGGCCTCCCGGAGCGCCGCCCACCCCCCATTTCGGGGGGGGGGGGGGGGGGGGGCAGGGGCCTTCCACTGACCGATAAAAACCACTCTGATGGCTGCCCCTCCACACTCATCCTATCTCTTTCATAACCTAACCTTAGGGTAATGGGGAGAAGAGGCATGGTCCTCCCCTGACGGGCCATGAGTCCAGTCAATAAAAGAATTGGAAAACAGGGGTATTTTTGGCTAACGGGCCTGCAGACCGCTGCCAGCCCGCGAGCCTCTGGCATGCAGGGCAAATTATTTTAAATTCAGAAAATACCCTATTAAACCCTCAAAATTCTAGAAAATTCCGGAAAAATCCGAAAAAATCTGGAAAAATCCAGAAATATCAGGGAATATCGGGTTAATGATATTTTAACTCTTTTCGGAGTTTTTTTGTGTGTGCAAATTAAAATATTGATAATGAATTTTATGTGCAATTCATGTTTTCATCGCTATTTTTAAATTTGGATAAAAATTATTTTACATTTTAATGATTACAAGGATCCTGAGACCGCTCTGTCGTTAGGTTAGTTATCTAACCTAACGAGTAATGACGTTTTTCCGTGTCCAAGTAACCTTTTTAACGTAAAATTAATATTTTTATCCAATAAATTGCTTTTGATGAATTTTTGAAATGTCTGTGATGTTGTAAAATTATTAATGTAACATATATAAAACTGCGTGGATGTTATAAATAATTCAGTCTTGTGGTTTGGGATCGGCCATTTTGATACACCTTTTTACATTTCTCGCTTTCTTCTTCTGTTTTGAGAGGAATTGTAGTGAGGTTATAATGTAAAATGCTAAAAGACCGGAGCTCAGCCAAATTGAAGACGTAGATGAAATCTGCAATATGCTGGGACCAAAAATGGGTTCCAATTTGTATTTTTTCATTTCTTTTGTATTGCATCTTCATGCACTGTATTCGGACACTTTTTGGACATTTTTATTTCTAAAGGTATCTGGCCGATCCCCACACGGCTGGTTATTTATTTATTTTTACGTGAATTTATTTTCCACCGTATTTAATTGCATAAATAAATGGCAATATTGGCGAGCGTTGATTATGATGTATTGGATGCGGCAGTAAAGAACTATATGAGCTGTCGGGTGGACCTGAAGTTACACCTACGCTCAATGGTTCTTATGAGTACGAATCTGGCTCCTACTACTGTGCCTGCGGCCCCAGCCGCGGCCAAGGCTACTTCAACCGCGACCTCTGAAGCGGCGCAGTCATCTGTCTCTAATATAGATAATGCGAAGGACATTATCTACATTAGGAGACACAAAAATCATACCTTAAAAGGCGAATATCTGACAGTAGAGGATCCACTTGAGTTGTGGAGGACACTGGAGGCACGTTATAAACATCAAATTGATGTTATACTGTCCCGTGCTAGTTATGAGTGGAAAACCCTCCGACTTCAGGATTTCAAGTCCGTGCCTGAGTATAACTCAGCACTCCATAATATCACCTCACGCCTGAAGCTGTGCGGTGAAGAAGTCTCGGAGCAACGCATGTTGGAAAAGACTTTCACGTCTTTCCATGAAAAGGATGCAATCCTCATGCAACAGTACCGTGAAAGACATTTCACGAAATTCTCTGACTTACTCTCCTGTCTCCTAAGGGATGAGCAGAACAGAGCTTTGTTACTAACCACTCACAACCTATGCCCTGCTAGGACTGCTCCTTTCCTTGAAGCCCATCTTGTTTCTTCGCAGAAGACGAAGAACAAGAAAGCCAGAAATTACAAGGGTAAAGCTGTGATGTAACCGGCTAGAGGACCTCCACAGAACAATAACTACAACCAGGGAAAGAAAAAGAATACGTAGACAAGTAACAACAATGGCCAACCGTCTATTCCCAAGAAGAACTGGGTGGACAAGTGCCATAGATGTGGTATGACTGGACATTGGTCCAAGACTGCCGCACACCACGTAATCTCCAAGATCTTTAGCATGCGAGCCTGCAGCCTCGTCCTGAAACAAATCTGGTTGAATATCATCCTTCAACCAAGCTGACCGCAAAAGACTTCGATCACGACGACTTGCTCGACTGAGTCTTATCTTAGTTTGCTTTTATATATGCATTTTAAATACTAGTTTACTTCATCTATATTTTCTTTTTAAACAAAAAACTTTATGAATGCATATTTAGCTTTGTTTTATAAAGTCTAGTCATTCAAATATATAGATGAAGTGTGATATATTGTGGGCAGTGCCTCGATGCACTGATGAAGCATTAAAATTGCTCCTACATACAACGAGAATATAAGATGCAAATTTCCCTCCTTAATCATATAGGAATCTCCCAAGTTTCAAGGATATTTCGTTTAAAACGAACATACCTTGGAAACTATGGATAATAATAGTGAATATCTTTATATAACTTGTCAAACAGATGGCCAGAAGACCATCTGTGCACGATTCATTGGACCTCCGTTGGGTCCCTATCATTATAGATATTCATCCTATATAAAGCCAACTTGACTGTGCACCAGAAGTGCCTTTCGTTGCCAGAGTTTTCAACTCTGGTACAATAGACTTTGTCATCCTGGATCAACGATATGGACGCATCATCAAATGAATCCCTTGGAGAACCTGAAGATTCTTCAAAAGTTTGAGTTTCCTTGTCCCCCTTGTCAAAAGGAAAAACTTATAGAGAGACATTTCCTCCAGAAAGTGGGATTAGAGTCTCCTGGCTTCATTGAGAGAAAACATGGTGACCTTTACGGGCATATTCACCCCGCAAGTGGCCCATTTTGGTACTTCATTGTACTGATAGATGCATCTAATAGATGGGCTTATGTGTGCCTTTTATTCCACCTGCAATCTAGCTTTCTCAAAAGCTGATAATGTGGGTGAATTTACTACACATGTATTTCAAGACTACTGCCAAGCAACTGGCATTGAAATTGAACATCCTGCAGCATGTTCATACTCAGAATGGGTTATCAGAGTCTCTGATAAAGAGACTCCAATGGATTTTACGTCCATTGTTAAAACCCAGTAGCCTGTAATGTTGAATACTGCATTCTGCATCGCTTATCACGATACGGTCCTCTCGTAGCCATATCTTATAACTGATGCCGCTTGCTTATGGTCCACCACCAAACATATCTCATTTGAGAGTGTTTGGATGTGCTAATATTTGTCCTCATAGCACCACATCTTGATAACTGTGAATTTGATGAGCAAAGTCTCATTAAAATAGGCACACAGTCTAAAGAATCCTGAAGCTTTTGAGACCATATCATGGGACACAAAAGTCCTAATCTCGTTTTGTTTCGCATACTATTTCTGTGTGAAGATAAGATCCAGACGATCCTTCAAATTCAGACTAAACTAAATCAATTGGCGGATAAATTCATGGACAACCCTAAGATTGTTCGTTCACACGTCCCTGCTGCCAACACGCTAGCTATGATTGACATCCCCAAAGATGGATGCAATCCACCGGCAACAGGATTGGCTGTACCTCAATTGAAAAGAGGACGCATGCCAGGTTTAGAATATAAAGTTCCTCGAAAGAGGAAGATTCCTGGATATATTAAAATGATCCCACCACAGGATGCTGAGCTCAGACCAGCGACCTCTCCCCTCCTAATTTCCCCTGCAGAAGAAACAATAGGATAAACATCATTTTATTAAGTACGTACTGCAGAGGTACAGGACAGATATAGCACAATCGTCGACGACGATTTTGTTTTCCTATTGCTGTTCACTTCGCTGAATATGACGATGACGTTCAACCCACTTTTCTATAGTGTAAACGCATAGATTGGCCAAAGTGGGACGAGGCAATAAGAGTAGAGCTGGACTCACTCTTGAAAAGCAAAGTCTTTGGACCAGTAGTCTATACACCTGAATGTGTAAAACCTGTGGAATATAAGTTGGGCTTTCATAATGAAGGAAATGTGATCATTTTCCTATTTCATACTAAGCCTAACATCTCTGGAAAAGCCAAGAAATGAAGCTCATGGACGTTGTGACTGCATATCTGATCGGATGTCCGAGGTGCGCGAAAACACGCAACCAGGCACGCGACTCGCTAGTCTTACCGCAAGCGCACGGTGTAGCGGCGAGCGGGTATCGAACACAGGGAGGCCAAATGACAGTGTCTTCTTCAATCCACCTGGCTATAAGAATAGTCGAGAAATGTTCACAATGAAGCGGTCACAGTCGTTCAATTGTATAAAAGGAATATCAAATTAATAAAGACGCCTAGGGGATAGGGAATCCCCGCTACAAACCGTATCTTGTCATTGTGATTTGTATGTGTCACAATTGCTAGACTTGAAATTCAGGTGAACTAGTTGCAACTAAATGTAGAACCAAGCTCACGCACTCGCGCTATTGCCGGTCTATAGCAAACCTAGGGTAGGGTCCAATCTCTTGCAAACCCTAACCTAGGCAAGCTAGCGTGAAGAACAACATCATCGTTCAATCATATCTCGAGCCCACTCTCGTGCAAACTCGAGCTACGACCTAGGTTGGGATAGTTTCTACCCGTCCAATCTCTTGCAAACGGGTATTGGTATAGAATTGCAATCGAAACCCCTAGTTTCGGTCCAATCTCTTGCAAACCAATTCCAGAGAAATCCAATTGTAACCCAATTCGAATTTCTAGGGCTTCCTATCGAGTTGGGATCCAATCTCTTGCAAATCCCAATCGGTATGAATCCCTAGCTATTCGTATTAAATCAATCCCAAACTAACCCTAATCAATTCTAGCAATAATTTCAACAATTCATCACAAATTAGAAATAAGGTTCATAGGGTTCATCCCTACGCCCTAAGACGATAAAACTACTCACAATTCATAATGAAATTCAATAGAAATTCACAAATAAAATCAATAGAATTCATAGCAATATTCAATATATCAATAAAAATGGAGTTTTTGATATAGAGAGAGAGAGAGACAAACCAATGGAGATTCAATAGTATCCAATTAAATTAACACTTTTCTCTCTCCCCTAAAAGCTAAATCTAATCTCCTACGAATAATCTAAAAAAGGCTGCAAAAAGTTCTGAAAAAGCTCTCTAAACTAGGTTAAAAACTGGGGTTAAATACCCCCCAAAATCGCCCAAAAAGCTGTGACGAAAATGCCCCTGCGCAGCCTCAAAATCGCAGTTTACGCTACAGGCAGCGCGGCTCACTCGGCCAAGTGACAAATGTCATTCGGCCGAGTGACAAACCCTGACAAATTACAGTAAGTTCGGACTTTTGGGGGTCGGCTCCTCGGGAGTCACTCGGCCGAGTGACTTTCTTTGCTTCGGCCGAGGGGACTTCTTCACTCGGCCGAGTCGGAACTCGGGATTCGACTGACAATTTACAGTAACTCTGGACTTTTCGTTGCCGTCGTTCATGTGCCACTCGGGCAAGTGGTGTCTCCATGGTTCGGTCGAGTGGACTGGCGATGCGCGGTCGAGTACACGCTGATACTCAGTCTGTTGTGTGTCCGATCTGGTCAGCCGAGCGGGCTCTCGATGGTCGGCCGAGTGACTCCTTCACTCGGCCGAGTGACATGCTCAAAATGCCCATTCTTCGTGTTTTTGCTCCCTCGTCGCTCCTACGACGTTCTTTCTTCTCACATTCCTCTCCAATAGCAAAATTCCCCCAGAAGGAGTCACGGGTGACACTCCGGAGTGGGTGCATCTCAGAATCACTCCAAATCGCTCGAAATCTCCTGAAATTCGACAAAAACAATAAATCGTGAAAGCATCGCAATATTGCCGAAAAATCGTGATAAGCGCGATTCGAGCGATCAAAATGGCATGCAAACATGCAGAAAAAAGGTATAAAATATGGAGTGATCAAAATCCCCCAAGCTTACCTCTTACTCGTCCTCGAGGAAGATGAGTAAAAAGCGAACCCAGTGGATAAAGAAAAATAGAAACGATGGAAAGGCGGAAAATGAAAACCAAAAAACAAAGCAGAAAACGAAGAGGGAAGCTGCTAGATCTAGATCATTTTTCTCAGGACGTGGGTTTTGCTTACTCATATAGCACGCATAGAATGTAAAACACATGTCAAAGTCTTTTATCTCGATATCATAGTATAATGGTGCATTTGAAATAGAAAACCCAAGAATATCAATATAGCAAGAAAAATGGAATAATTCTAGAATTAGCATCGTCTGAAGTATCTAAAGCGGTATACAATATCGTAGATCACACACTTTTCAATTGAATGCTTTCTATAAGGAGTATAAGAGATATCACACAATAGAGTAGTAAGAATAGAAAAGTGTGGTTTTCATGAAATGAATGCTAAGCGTAGATTTCTGGATTTCGTAAAACTTTAGCAATTTCACCAAGTATAAAATATTACTTAGCCTAGGTTGTCATGCACCGTCAAGTATCCACTCTCTCACACATCATAGGATCCTCTCCCCCAAGCTCATCTATAAGCGTAGTGGCATAAACAAAACAATATCTACACCCCCGTTTCTTATGAAGCTCCAAAAATCAAAGAAAACAAAAATAAAAGCAAAAGAGGGAAGAAAGAGACAAAGTATATGAGATGGGATCGTTTTCGAACTTCTTTTCTTTTTTCTTTTCTTATTCTCTTACTTCTTTTTCTTTTTCTCTTTTTTTAATAACATATATACACAAATGATCCCAAATCAAAAGAGAAGGATATACAAGTATTTTTTTTCTTTGGGTTTTGGGGAATTTGGAGCATGTGATATAATAACGGGGGGATGCCAATAATAGAATCGCTAAGGGGAGATTCACCAATGAGTTTAAAATAGAGAAATAATGTTCAAGATATGTGGAGAAAGAAATAAATGTATCTCTCGGTTCACTCTATAGGACGTGCATGACAACTTCAGCAGGGTAATCTAATCTACTCAGTTTGATCTCAAAAAGTAAACTAATCCAGATTTATCAATGCTAGCAAACATTCAATCAACCTGAAGTGAAGCGTACAAATCATGCAATAAGAAGTGATATGAGAAAAGAAGGTAGTACTCCAGATATAAGCATCAATGCGTGAATCTTGGTGTGTTTTCTACGATAGCATACATATGAATCATCAGACATCAGCTAATAATAGGATTTCATCCATTTTCATACGGAAAAAGAAGTGGGTTACTATTTCTAAATGCAAACAGGACATAGCATATGATATCAGAAACAAAAGCTATGACATGACAAAATTAGCATGCATATAGACGAAAGCTAACACCACGTCATCGTCATCACAGAAAAATCATCTCTAGCAAAAGATGAAAGAAATAAAGATAAAAAACAAGACCATTTACAATGCAGCACACAAGGAAAATAAGAAAAAACGTGATGCATGGTAAAAAAAATGAAAAAAATGATGAAAAATGGGTGCAAAAGCGGATAAACGTGAAAAAACTAAAATTAAAGGTGATAAAAGGTAAAAAGTGTGAGAACTCACTCCCCCAAGCTAAAGTGCGCAGTGTCCTCAATGTGCAAAGTGTGGCACACCGATAGACGGGAAATGGGTAGGGAGGGTGAGGATGCATGCATGATAGAAAATAATAAAATAGAAAAAAGTAAAAAAAGAAAATATGATGATGTGAATGATGCATGCAAAGATGGGAGTGATGCAGATATGTGTCACCAGAAATACTCTCCCTCTCTCCCAAAAAAGATATATAATGATGTGAGCAAGATAGGGACAAAAATAGTGCGGGGAGGAGGTGGAGGGTGGGCAAAAATAATATCGACAGGACCTAGCAGAGAATGGGCAGCATAACGACAAAAAGAGCAATGGCATCAAGGGTGTGCCTAAGCTGGTGGAGCTGCACCATCTCCGTCCTGTGGCGGAGGTGGGAGTGGGGGTGGGGATGGTGGAGGACGTGTCTGCTGGGTGGGTGGTGGACGTGTCTGCTGGGTGGGTGGGTGTAGTGGAGGGAGTCGCGCCAGGATCTGATTCAGGCAAACCTGAATATCAGGAAGCATGGCGACGCGGGACTCCACGGAACTGACCGCGGCAGAGAGAGCCCTAAAATCGCCCCTGAGTCCACTCACCGCCCCCTCAAGAGCACGAAGGATCTGAACTAAGGCGTCAGGGGGTGGTGGAGCGAAGGGTCGGACAGGTCTAGGCTGTGAAGGTCGGGGCTGTCTGATACGGGCAGTGTAAGTAATCGGGCCAGCAGGTAGGTGTGGAAAAGGTGTTGTGCTCACTAGTGGGTGTCCAGCCTCAGTGCGAGGCTGGGCCGCAGGCTGGGACGAGGAAGCAGCAGCAGTAGTGGTGGAAGACAAAATCGGCAACGAGGCAGCAAGAGAGGTCAGTAACACAGAAGCAGGGACAGACGTCACGACACTCTCGGATAGGATATCTACGGTGGAGACAGAAGGGTCGACCACTGGGGAGGAAGTGTAAGGACCAAAAGGTGACACCCCAGCGGACATCAAACCGGACAGGGTCTCCACGACGGTAGCGAAGGAAGGCCCACCGCTCTCTAGTATGGTGGGTGGACGCTCGGGAAGAAGTGAAGAAATAGGCTCAACTGAGATAGGCACAGCAGTGGTGGGGGTGGTGGTGGACGTGGTGGACGGCTCAGCAAGGGTAGTCCTGACACTGGCAGAAGTGGGGACAGAAGTGCTGGGAGGTGCAGAAAGTGCAGGCTGGGGCTGAGGGATCACAGGGTCAGCAGGAGGTGCAGGGTGCGCATGGGGTGCCTGCTCAGCGCCCTCGGCCTCAAGAACATAAGCAGCTGGGATGAGGAGATCCATCGCTGGGATCCAATCCTCGTGGGCCGGTCCTATATGTGTCCGAGCTAGGCTCGGGAGGATCATGTAATCAACACTAAAAGGACCGTGCAACCACACCCAGTGCCGCTGGCCGTGGGGACGAAGCATCTTCATCTGGGCCATGACGTCTATCGAGAGTGCAGTGGGGCCCGGGGCTCGTCTAAGGTCAGCAGGTAGGTCCACGCCGGTCATCAGGGCTAGCAGAGTAATCAGACCGCTGCAGCAAATCGGTGAGCGAGCGCCCACCGAAATGATGATGCGGTCTAAGAACCAGCTAGCAATATCAATCTCAACGGCGGGGACCAGGTCATCACTATCCCTATCGAGAACTCTGGGGCGAGTCATCGTGTAGAGCATGAAGAGCTCAGGCGTAGACATCGTCCCAGGCTCGTACCTCGCTAAAAAGGTGGGCGCCATGAGGCGCTGGGCTATGCGGAGGCAGGGGTGTAGGATGGCCGAGGCCTTTGCCCTACTAGGGTCAAAGCCATGGTTGGAGCCCGTGATACGTGTCCAGAACGTGGAAGCGTCAAACGATGGTGGTGGGATGTGAGTGGGTGCGTAGGCTCGGTCGGGGTCGGGGACATCGGGCCACTAGAAGAACGCACGAAGCATGGCGAGAGTGACCTCGCACTCTCTATGCATAAGGCAGAATGTGCATCCACCAGGGGTCCGGGCGATGGAGCTAAGCACCTCAAGTGTCGGACGGACGTAGGTGTCCGCCGACACAGACAAAAAGTCGTGCCAACCCACGTTGTGGTACAACGTGAGCATCCCCTCTAGCACCCCTAGGCGGTCCAGGTCTACTAAGTGTGCGAACCTAGAGGGCACTATAGATCGCTGGGCGATACGCTCAAATCAGACGCGATGTGCGTCGTCTCTGAATGTGATCCCCAGCGGCCCGACAACGGGAGCCGGTGGTGGGATAGGATCGGCGGGGATGGGCTGTGCGTGGATGGGATCGGCGGGGATGGGCTGTGTGGGTGGTGGTGGACTAGGTGGATGGGAGTCCCCCCTAGCGTGAGAGGGACCGGAATCGTTGGTCCTCATCCGCTTGGAAGAGGCTCCCCGCGTGCGTAGCCTAGTACGGGGCGGCATGTGTGCCGTGAGTGCTCACCCAACAAAAATAAAGTGCGGTGTGCTCAATAAAAGGAGCGAGTGTACCTGAACACACCGCGAGAGCAAATCAGCGAATGTGCGCGAAGAGCGCCACCTCTGCGAAGCCAAAAGTGCGTCCTGAAGCTCCCCTAAGCTCCCCCAAGATAGCCTGCAAATCAAACAACGATATCAGCGGGTAATATTCAAAATACATGGGGGAGATGGGGTATAATAGATAGATAAACAATTTAATTTGATTTTTGGGCTCAAAGGGTCTACGGATCGTCAAAAATGGGGAGAAAAAGAGTTTTGCACGAAATAGGGGATCACCGGAGGTCGGCCGATGGTAGGGGAAGTCGCCGGAGGTCGGGGCGTCGGCGATCGGACGATCGCCGACGATGGTCGACGATCGGGGCCGGCGGCGACGTGAATCGGGCGAGGGGAGGGTGCGTCGCGGGCGAGGGAGTCGAAAGGTCACGGGCTCGGGCGAGAATTGGGAATTAATCGCGTTGAAATTTGCGCCGAGCCCACAGCTTCTTATATATGTTCAGATACGACTCGGCCGAGTGACGATGTTGCTCGGCCGAGTGACGTATCGTAAGAAAAAATTTAAATTTCTCCCCACCACTTACGACTCGGCCGAGTGGCTTCTGTTCACTCGACCGAAGGGAGAAAACTCCTTCGGTCGAGTGGCACAAGCTACTCGGCAATATTCAGGCTAGGAGGGTATCCGTTTTCCTCGGCCGAGTGACTAAACGTACTCGGCCGAGTGACAGTTAATACAAAATGCCCAAAAAAGACAGAGAGTTGGGTTTAGCAGACTTCCCTCATTGGTGTCCCACTCGGCCGAATGGGGTCCTTTGCTCGGCCGAGTCACATATGATACTCGGCCGAGTGGCATGCTGTTTTCTGCTTCGGGGCTCCGTTTTCGCTCTGCTCTCTGTTTTTCTTCCTCCAGTTGGTTTCTTCCTCCTCCCAAGGCCTAAGCGCATTCCTGGAGTGCTCTTTCTTGCCTCTATCTTCCTCCATATGAGAGATCTCCTTTTCTCCTCTCCTGTCATAGAAATTAAGACCCGTTGTCACAATTTTTATGGGCAAAAAGACTCAAAACACTAATAAAGTATAAAACAAAAATAAAAACCAAAATAAAAAGAATGCAAAAACCATCGGGTTGCCTCCCGACAAGCGCTCGTTTAAGGTCTTGAGCTCGACCCCTTTGGATTTTCAATTAACACTTGATGTTGGGTGCATATGAGATGCACCCGTCGAACTTGCCGGGAAGACCGCTCGGATTTGGATCGTGGTGGTGAGTGGCCTTCCTCAGCGCCCCTTCATCATGAGCAATGTTGGGGGATGGCTCCCCCAAGCTTGAGCTTGTTCCGGTCTTCGACTTCGCCGGTGACGCCGATCTTCGAATCGGTGGAGCTTTCTTTGGATTTTTCAATGTCGAGAGCTTGCAAAGCTCCCGTATTCTCGCGACATCAGCGTCGCCATCATCTTTCTATGTGGAGCTATCGGGAGAGTCCTCCATCTTCTCTTCTTCGACCAAATCTTGGCCTTCTTCAAAGCCGTCATCATGGAGCGCACCGATGGAGTAGGGGAAAGCCTCTTCAATGACCTCATCAAGGAGGTCCAAGTAATCTAGCTCCTCATGATACGGCATGTGCTTCATAGCCTTTGGTATATGGAGCTCGACTTCAATGTTGCCGACATTCAAGGTAAGAGTCCCTTCCCGTACATCGACGATTACACCGGCAGTGGCGAGGAATGGGCGTCCAAGTATGAGCGATGTGTCACCCTCTTCCATGATGTCCATGATCACAAAATCACAAGGCAAGCATATGCCTCCCGGAACTTGGAGTGGGATATTCTCCGCGATCCCAACCGGCCTTGTAATCCGACCGTCCGTGAGTTGAATCCTCATGTCTGTTGGCTTTAAATCTGTGCCGGTGTTCAACTTTCGGAACATGGTGAGAGGCATGAGGCTCACACTAGCGCCCAAATCAACCAATGCTTTTTGTAGGGGGACGCCTCCTAGTGTGCAAGGAATCCGGAAACTCCCGGGATCTTTAAATTTGGCGGGCTCCTTCTCCTTCCTAGTAAACCAAGTCCCTTGTTCCACGAGCATGATCTTCTCCTTCCTTTTCCTTCCCGAAATCAAGTCCTTTAGGAACTTCGCGTAGGACGGGATATCCACTAAGGCATCAAGAAAAGGAATATTGAGGCTCACCCCTCTCAAGTATTCGAGGAACTTGGCTAGCCTCTTCTCGATCTTGGCTCTAGCTAGCCGTTGAGGGAAAGGCACCGGTGGCATGAATCGGCGCTCATCAATTGGCTCCTCCTCTCTAGACTTTGCTCCTTCTTGCGGCTCCTTCTCTTTTTCCACCTCAATCACCGGCTCGCTCTCTTCTAGATTCTCCACCACGGGTTCCTTGATTTGAGTCATGGGAGGAGTGGTATCCTTCCCGCCCCTTGTTGTAACCGCAACAACCGCGTTGATATGGCCGGTGTTGCCCCGTGGATTAGGCTCGGGTTGAGCCGGCAATTGTTGGTTATTTCTATTGAGCAACGCAAGTTGCTCCCCGATTTGAGCGACGACGGTGGCGAGAGAATCTTGTCCCGCCTTCAACGTGGCGTTAATCTTTCTTTGTTCCGCCATAAACTCCTCCACCTTAGCTTCAAAATCTGGACGTGGTTGAGCTTGCGGAGGGTTGTGATTTCTCCATGACCGGCGCAGAAATGCGGGCAGGGTAGAGCTCGGCAGAGGGTTCGAGAATAGGGTAGGGTCCTGTCCTAAAGATGAAGATCAAAAAAGGGGTGTGCGTTGCGGCGGCGCGGTGTCGTTTACCGCAAGTTTCACGGTTATTGTAGGGTGCGGGAATATCGAACTCAGGGAGGCGAGGTTGTGCTTGGGTCAGGAAGGACCTAAATCACCCCGAGGGGCGAGCTAGGCCGAATCGGTGAATGGTTGTCACGAAAGGAAATAAAAGGGTATGAACAACAAGAAAGAAAACCCGGGACTTTGGTTTCCAACCCGACGAGAGACTCTCGCCGATACCGCCTACGGGTATGGATAGCGATCGGGATTAGGGTCTAATGGTGAGACGTTGCCTCTGAAAGTGGTACCGGCGTCCCATGGGCCCGATATTCCGGTCGGTGCCCAGGATGATACACCGGACTTCCCGGATTCGATCAGTGGGCACTCCCGTGTCCATTAACACTGATCGATCCCGGAAGCACTAAGCCCGCAACGATATCTCCCAACGTCTCATCCTGCCGCTCCCGCGTGCTAGGATTCGGCGTCTACGCTAAGGGTGTGAGCTATGGCTAGGGAGTCAACCGCCAAGTTTATTCCCCCTTGGCCCAACGGTCAAAGGCGGTCTTTTTCCCGCCGATGACAATGAAACACCCCGCGTAACCGTTAGATTCCTACTCCCTATCGATTTCCTAACCCTATGGACGCATCGGGAAGAGCCCCCGAAGGGGTTTCCACCAAAATCCCAGATTTGGGAACTACTCACAAAAATTCATGAAAAAGCGATCTAAATGAAATTTAACCGTTGGAATCATAATCGGACAATTGCAATGCGGAAGTAATAGAGTAATAAAGACAATACTAAAATTTTAGAAAGATCTGAAAACTTACAAAAGAGTAACAATTACAGCCGTCACAAGGAGATAAAACAGTAGAAAAAATAATAGCTCCCGTTTCTGGAACCCTTGGGGTTCTATTTATAGACCTTCGTATCAACCGATCGGTTGACAAGTCAACCGATCGGTTGATCCGTTACAAATTAATAACAGAAAACGGCGAGCTTTCACCCGATCACATGAACCGGTCGGGTGAGTTCTTGAGTGACCGGTTGGATCTTGGAGCAGTCGGGTGAATCGATCGGTTCGACGTCCGTGTCTTCAGCTCTTCTTCTTCAGCTACAGATGAACCGATCGGGTGAGAGTCACCCGATCGGTTGGCGTTTTGCTTCGAGAAAACAGAGAACAGCCCCCGCTGAACCGGTCTGCGAACCGGTCGGGTGACTTCTTTGTGAGCTGCGACAGAGACCAGGTGGTGCACGCGTGCATCACCCGATCGGTTGGAGATGACCAACCGACCGGGTGAGGGGCTGAAAGATGAATTCTTCGACGTTTGACCCCCTGGATCACGTGTGACTTCTCCCGTTGCTCCGGGGACTTGGGATATCATCGTTAAACGTCCCCTACGTGGTCAATCCCCTGCAATCATGGATAAACAAAGAAAAGTGAAAGAAAACGGGAAAATACACGAAAACGAATAAGAGACGGCGGAAAAACACGGAGAAACACAAAAGAAAGCGTGCGTGAATATATGAAATATAAACGCACGTCAAAATCCCCCAAGCTGAACTCTTCCTCGTCCTCGAGGAAGACGAGTGAGAGTAGGAGCTCGGAAGGAAAAAATAGAGAGGAAGAAAGAAAAAGAAAACTCTAAACCCTAGATCGTCCATCAGAGCCACCAAAATCAGAAACGACACACCAAGCAAACAAACGCCAAATCACACCACTAAACCTAGGAAAGCGAGTCCAAATAAGTGTCGTGGGTCCACGTAGTGAAGCGCGAGTGAGCGTGGTCGTGTGCTAGCAAATGGTGATGCTTTCTGCAATGTGCTATGAGGCTCTATATACACAAATCCAAGATATGACCCAAAATATCGATCCGAATTGAATTAAGCGGCGAATATAAGTTCAAGCATGCATGAGAAGAGTGAGAATAGAAGCGTATCATGCATCAGGGACTCCACAACTAGGGTTAAGGAAATCATGCCACTATAGCCTAGATACTAGCTAAAAAGTTCCTTAGCCAAGTGTTTTCGATAACGACGGGGGGGTTGAGATGATGTGGAGAAGAACACTCGGTGCAAATTCTCGCCTTCCCTTTATTCTTGGCGAGTAGGAAAAAATATTCACACGGAAATTTTTTTGGGTTTTGGGCATTTGTATTTTTTTGGATTTTGGGCTATACACAATTTTTCTTTTCTTTTCTTTTTGGGTTTTTCTTTTCTTTTCTCCTTTTTTTTTGGATTTTTGGGTTTTTGGCTATACACATGTGTACTCTCCTAAGTGGGAGAACGGTACACGACGAGGGGATTTGCACCAAGTAAAACAAAAAAGAAGTCGAAATCTAAACACTCGGGCAAAGGAAACTATTCTCGCTAAATAGAGCATAGGCTAAATGGGTTATCCTAGTCCTTAGTTGTGGAATCCCGACGCATGCGAATTGAAGTATACGATATAAATATAACATGCATATAGTGGAAACAAATACCGCATATTCAAATAGGAGCATGATAATCTAGGGGTCATTCCTGGACAGGTATATAAAGTAAAATCACAAAGCAGAAGCACACCAAATGCTAGTCACGACACACGACTCACAAAAAGCTAAGTGGACCCACGATGCGTGAAATGCAAGAGGACTCGAAATCCTAGGGTTAGTGAGTGTGATTATCGATGCAATGCTAGGTGTGTGTGACTTTGTGGTGATTCATCATAGGATTCATCTCTAGGAGAAAGAGCTTAAAAAAAGAAAAGAAAAAAATAAAAACACGATGAAAACGACACAAAAAACGAAAAAGAAGGACTCAAACGACGCACACAGTGCGACTCCCCCAAGCTGAAGTTTGCATTGCCCTCAATGCAATATGAGTGAGTACGGGAGGGCAATGAAAATGGGGGGGAATACGCACTGACACAAAAAGAAATGAAAACGAGGAAAACACATAGATGAAACTGAAAAAGAAAGAAAGATCAAAATCAAAATCAAACAACACGAAAATAAAAATAAAACCACACGACACGACACTCAAAAAATGAAAAACAAGCACACACACAAAAATGAGAAAAACAAACAAAACACGACAGCACAACAAAATAGACGTCCCCCAAGCTAGACTAGAAAGTGCTAGCGAAATGATGTGATCGATGAAATGTAGAGATATGCAAGGGGTGGTCAATCGGATTCGCTGGTACTGGAATGGTAGTGGGAGGGGGAGGAGGGAGGGGAATAGTGAATGAAAGAATCCTCAGAGGAAGAGGAGGGTGTGCCTATGGGTGAAGGAGGGGCGACAGGCTGGAGCACGGGAGGATCGATGTGCACCGGTGGGCTGTGGTGGAAGAAGATCGTACCAGGTGGGCCGACAGTTGGGTGCCAATCGGGAGGATCCAAGGGTGGTAGATGCACTAATGGAGAATACCAAGGATCGGGGTAAAACTCCCAAGGAAGGCGAGACGGGGTATAGGGTACCCGCAAAGGGGCCAGAGGTGGCAGGATCGCGAAAGGTTCGCAGGCGGGGCTGTAGAGGTAGACAGCACGGTCTTCACCGAAGGGAGTGAGCATATTGATGTCGATCAAGTAATCGCGATCAATACGGCTACGTCCAGGAAAAATAGGGAGGTCGGGAGGTACCCTCAGAACACAGCTGACAATAAGAGTGATCATCCCACCACAACAGATGGAACCAGAAGTGGCACGGCTAACAGCGAAAATTTCATGGACGATCCAATGAGCGGCGTTTATGGGCATAGGGACGTGCCCAAGGATCCTGTCATCGGACATGGCATAGAGAAAGAAGAGCTCATCCCTAGATACAGTGGACACATCCACGCGGGCGAAAACAGTGTTGGCGAGGATGCAATGGGTGAGGCGGTAACACGGGTGAATAATGTAGGAGGCAGGAGCCTCGGGTGGAAAGGTGGTGTACCGGGTAAATCGTTGCCAAACACCATCAGCCCGAAATTGAGAGTAGATGTCAGTTCTATCGTGGGTGGAATGTTCAGTATTAAGATCGGGGTGACGGAGATTAAGGATATTGTTCAGCTCGATGAAACCCAGAGAAAAGTCACAAATGAAAGCGCGGAAGGAGAAACCTCCATCAAACAACTCGAGGGAACTGAGGAATTCAAGCGTGAGATTTTTGTGTGTGTGAGCATGGATGTGAGAGAGGGTATGGCACCCGATACAGTTGAAAATTCTGGCGACGCCGTTCGAAAGCCCTAGAGCTTCGAGTGTGGGGCGATCGACGAAGAGTGTAGGTCTCATCGGACGATGAAGCAGTGCTCGCAAACGGTCAGACTGCTCTTCCGTAGAAGGGTTTATGCCAAGGAAAGAGGGGGAAAAGGGGCCGTGGAGCGGATCACGGCGCGAATATGATGCAATCTCTTTCCCTTTCTTATACATGGCGGCTATGTGGGTGGCGAACTTAAGATGAATATAGGGCAAGTGAAGCAGATACCACACCAATTTAGGATATTACAGATAAAGTTGAAGATGTGCAGAGTGGAAGAATGTTACCCATCGATGTAGCAAGATCGAGCGCCCGGGGGTCTCGCGTAGTAGGAGGAAACAATCCGGGAAGCCGCCGCTCGCTGATCCGACAAGAACAGAATTTTGAAAATTTTGGGGCTAGGGTTAGGGTTTGGGGGTTTTGATGATGGAATGTCGACGATGGCGAGGTGGCGGAGGTGGGGAAGTATGGGAGCGAGTGGGGATGAGGGTTTAGGGACAGTATGTGGGGTCGAGGAAGTCGATTCTACAGCTGGAGGGTGTGAAATCGCGTGAAGGGGATTTTCTGAGGTCGGGTGGCGGTCGCCGTGTGTCAAGGTTATTTATAGGGGCGAAAGTGAACCGATCGGGTGGGAGTCACCCGATCGGGTAGCCAAATTTCGAAAGTTCTAGTCGGTCAACAGCTACAGGCGAACCGGTCGATCGAAATGTCAACCGATCGGTTGGCCGCTTACCAAGTTTTTCCCGAGAATTGAGGGCTGCTCACCCGGTTGCTTCAACCGATCGCGCTCGAACTCAACCGATCGGGTGGTATTCCCCGAAAATTTCCCGAGAGTTCTCCCCAGCTCACCCGGTCTGTCACCCGGTCTCCTCATTTTTCAACCGATCGGTTCATTCGGGGACAGTTCTTGGTTTGTATCTGACACATCCCAACCGATTGTGTGGGAACCCACCCGATCGGTTGAGGCCTTGTTTTTCTGCAAAACCCAAGAAATGCCTGAGTTCCTTCATAGAAGTTGATTCGGCTGGATTTATTTATAAAAATAGAGAAAAATAAAGTGGAAAAAATACTACAAAACGAAGCATAAGTTTAGAACATGGGTTGCCTCCCATGAAGCGCACTTGTTTAACGTCGTTGGCTCGACGCCCGCAGCGGTGGTCAATTAGGATCCGGAGGGTTAGAGGAAGAGTTGTCGCTCGTGGGGGATCCGACCGGAGAGAATTCTGGTTCTCCTACTGCATAGTGTTTCAGACGCTGCCCGTTTACTTTAAACGGCTCATCCCTTCCCATTATCTCGATAGCCCCATGTGGGAAAACCTTGGTGACGCGGAACGGTCCCGACCATCTTGACTTGAGTTTCCCAGGAAAGAGCTTCAGCCGTGAGTTGAACAGGAGAACTAAGTCCCCTTCTTTGAATTCCCTCCTTAAGATTCGCTTATCGTGCCACCGCTTCAGCTTCTCCTTGTAGATCTTGGCGTTCTCATAGGCATTGAGCCGGATTTCATCGAGTTCGTTGAGTTGTAGCTGCCGGTGCACTCCTACCTTCTTGGTGTCGAAGTTCAAATTCTTAACTGCCTAATATGCCTTATGTTCCAATTCCACAGGAAGATGGCAAGCTTTCCCATAGACGAGCCGGTAGGGAGTTGTGCCGATAGGAGTTTTAAATGCCGTCCTGTAAGCCCAAAGCGCGTCAGGGAGCTTTGATGACCAGTCCTTCCTGGAATTGGCCACCGTCTTTTCTAGTATGCTTTTAATCTCCCGGTTAGAGACTTCCGCCTGACCGCTGGTCTGCGGGTGGTAGGCACGCCCCACCCGGTGTTGTACCCCGTATTTTTTAAGAGGGCCTCAAATTTCTTCTCTATAAAGTGGCTCCCTCCGTCACTGATCAGGACACGAGGCACACCGAACCGCGGGAAGATGTTGCTTTTAAAGAACTTGGCCACCACTCTGGAGTCGTTGGTTGGACTGGCCACCGCTTCAACCCATTTCGACACGTAGTCTACGGCCACCAAGATATACTGGTTCCCCGAGGAAGAAGGGAACGGTCCCATGAAGTCCACTCCCCATACATCGAAGATTTCTATCTCCAGGATGTAGTGTTGAGGCATCTCATTTCTTTTGGAGATATTCCCAGCTCTTTGGCATCTATCGCAGGCTTGGACGTAAACATGTGTGTCCTTGAAGAGTGTAGGCCAGTAAAATCCGCTTTGGAGAATTTTTGCGGTGGTCTTGTAGGTGCTCGCGTGCCCTCCACATTGCTGCCCGTGGCAGTGGGAAATGATGGAAGTCGCCTCAGTTTCAGGGATGCATCTTCGTATCACCCCATCATTGCAGGTTTTGTATAGGTGGGGGTCATCCCAATAGAATTTGCGGACCTCATGGAAAAATTTCTTCTTCTGCTGAAAGCTCACATTGTGGGGAACGATGACACAAGCCAGATAATTTGCGATGTCGGCGTACCAGGGGGTCCAGGAGGAAGAGACAGAGAAGAGATGCTCGTCAGGGAGTGAATCATCGATCGGTGTAGCATTTAAATCGAGAGTGGGCATCCTGGACAGGTGATCGGTGACAACATTCTCCGCCCCCTTCTTGTCTCTGATTTCCAGGTCAAACTCCTGGAGGAGGAGAATCCATCTAATGAGTCGTGGCTTGGCTTCTTTCTTGTTCAATAGGTATTTAAGAGCCGCGTGATCCATGTGTACGATCACCTTGGCGCCAACGAGATATTTTCGGAACTTATCCATGGCGTAGATCACTGCGAGCAATTCCTTTTCCGTGGTAGTATAATTTCTTTGGGCGGCATCAAGGGTTTTGCCCGTATAATATATGACATGAAGATTTTTATCTTTCCTCTGCCCTAGGACGGCACCAACCGCATAATCACTAGCGTCACACATCAGCTCAAAGGGGAGTTTCCAGTTTGGTGGCTGTATTATGGGTGCGGAAATCAATGCTTGCTTCAAAGTGCGGAAGGCCTCCATACACTCCTCGCTGAAGACGAAAGGTGCGTCCTTCACGAGGAGCTGGGTCAGAGGCCTGGAAATCTTCGAGAAGTCTTTTATGAAGCGGCGATAAAATCCCGCGTGTCCTAAGAAACCACGGACTCCTCGAAGATTGTGCGGTGGTGGAAGCTTTTCAATCACTTCGACTTTAGCCTTATCAACCTCGATTCCCCTCGAAGAGATGATGTGTCCCAGCACAACTCCCTCTTGGACCATGAAGTGACACTTCTCCCAGTTTAGGACTAGTCCCTTTTCCTGACATCTCTCCAGGACCTTAGTGAGATTACTGAGGCACGAGTCAAATTTAGTCCCGTAGACTGAGAAGTCGTCCATGAAAACCTCCATGATGTCTTGGGAGTAGTCGGAGAAGATAGCGGACATGAGTCTTTGGAATGTAGCAGGGGCGTTACAAAGTCCGAACGGCATTCTTCTATAGGCATACGTCCCGAAAGGGCAAGTGAAAGTCGTCTTCTCCTGGTCATCGTTATGAATAGGGATTTGAAGAAAACCTGAATAACCGTCCATGAAACAGAAATAATTATGCTTCGCCAGCCTCTCGAGCATCTAGTCAATAAAGGGGAGGGGGTAATGATCCTTCCTTGTAGCCTTGTTCAGCTTTCTATAGTCAATGCACATCCTGTACCCCGTGACGGTCCTCGTTGGTACAAGCTCGTTCTTTTCATTGCGAACCACCGTCATCCCACCTTTCTTGGGTACAACGTGCACCGGGCTAACCCAGCGACTATCGGAGATAGGGTATATAATACCGGCATGTAGAAGCCTAACAATCTCTTTCTTCACAACTTCCATCATTATGGGATTTAACCTCCGCTGTGGCTCAATCGAGGAGGCTTGCTCATCTTCAAGCAGAATTCTGTGTGAGCAGAGGCCTAAGCTAACCCCTTTTAAATCCTCAATTGCATATCCGAAAACTCCTTTAAACCCTTTTAGAACTCCAAGAAGTTTGGTCATTTGGTCTTCGGGTAGTGAAGAGTTGACTATAACCGGAAGGGTCGAGCCTGCTCCCAAATATTCATATTTAAGCCCCGGCGGTAATTCTTTCATCTCAACTTCTTGGGGCCCTGACGCATACTTTTCAAGCTGAGCATCCTCAAGGGAAAGGAGTTCTTCGTGGATTTCACGGAAGCCAGCATCCGGAATCTCACCCTCGGTCGTGGCTCCGCACGGCGAAATTTCGCAGGGTATAGTGGGAACGATCGAGGGATGCACCGGGTCTCTTCCGAGCTCATCATAATTATCCGGGAAGAAGGCTTGTAGGTGAAAACAAGTTTCAATCATCGATGATTCTCCACAACCGTTTCCAGCTTCTCCATTGTCCAAAGACCGGGGACGCTCAATAGAAGTCTGCAAGGGATAGATTGATTCCTGTTCAGTGTAGCCTACAAACCCGGTCGGGTGGCTCTCCTGACATAACTCTGCGGTTAACTCTTCTTCACTACATTCGAGACCATGGTTGTCGATATACGCCACTTCTCCGTGGGGAAAGGGAGTTGCCATGGCAAGGTGCTCCTGCGCATCTCGATATCTCTGGCCTTCCACGGCGGCAGACAGGAGGGATAGTATATTCGAAGTATCCAATGATTCTGCTAAGCTCTGCGCCAAACAGCGGATATGGTGAGAGTGATCCCAGATGTCTCCTAAAACTGCATGCAACATCTTTGCCGTGGGGCCGGGATCTTATACGAAAGGAGAGAGAGAGAACTGCATAAGTGGCAAACACATCAAAAGCACAGGTTGCATAAACGGGAACCGCAAGTTGCGATGGAAGCACGGCGATCCAGTCAATTAGCTCTATACAATTACTATCCACAGTATATCCAAGTGAAATCTAAAAGTGTAGAGAGTGCGAAAATTATCGCGAGGTAGGGATGTGAGCTAGACACGAGGGTTCAAGAGATCCTAAAATAACAAGCACGTTGCCTCCCCGGCAACGGCGCCATAAACTTGACCGGCGTCCCGCTTGCGTTGCGACGGCGCGGTGTCGTTTATCGCAAGTTTCACGGTTAGTGTAGGGTGCGGGAATATCGAACTCAGGGAGGCGAGGTTGTTCTTGGGTCAGGAAAGACCTAAATCACCCCGAGGGGCGAGCTAGCCCGAATCGGTGAATGGTTGTCACGAAAGGAAATAAAAGGGTATGAACAACAAGAAAGAAAACCCGGGACTTTGGTTTCCAACCCGACGAGAGACTCTCGCCGATACCGCCTACGGGTATGGATAGCGATCGGGATTAGGGTCTAATGGTGAGACGTTGCCTCTGAAAGTGGTACCGACGTCCCATGGGCCCGATATTCCGGTCGGTGCCCAGGATGATACACCGGACTTCCCAGATTCGATCAGTGGACACTCCCGTGTCCATTAACACTGATCGATCCCGGGAGCACTAAGCCCACAATGATATCTCCCAACGTCTCATCCTGCCGCTCCTGCGTGCTAGGATTCGGCGTCTACGCTAAGGGTGTGAGCTATGGCTAGGGAGTCAACCGCCAAGTTTATTCCCCCTTTGCCCAACGGTCAAAGGCGGTCTTTTTCCCGCCGATGACAATGAAACACCCCGCGTAACCGTTAGCTTCCTACTCCCTATCGATTTCCTAACCCTATGGACGCATCGGGAAGAGCCCCCGAAGGGGTTTCCACCAAAATCCCAGATTTGGGAACTACTCACAAAAATTCATGAAAAAGCGATCTAAATGAAATTTAACCGTTGGAATCATAATCGGACAATTGCAATGCGGAAGTAATAGAGTAATAAAGATAATACTAAAATTTTAGAAAGATCTGAAAACTTACAAAAGAGTAACAATTACAGCCGTCACAAGGAGATAAAACAGTAGAAAAAATAATAGCTCCCGTTTCTGGAACCCTAGGGGTTCTATTTATAGACCTTCGTATCAACCGATCGGTTGACAAGTCAACCGATCGGTTGATCCGTTACAAATTAATAACAGAAAACGGTGAGCTTTCACCCGATCACATGAACCGGTCGGGTGAGTTCTTGAGTGACCGGTTGGATCTTGGAGCAGTCGGGTGAATCGATCGGTTCGACGTCCGTGTCTTCAGCTCTTCTTCTTCAGCTACAGATGAACCGATCGGGTGAGAGTCACCCGATCGGTTGGCGTTTTGCTTCGAGAAAACAGAGAACAGCCCCCGCTGAACCGGTCTGCGAACAGGTCGGGTGACTTCTTTGTGAGCTGCGGCAGAGACCGGGTGGTGCATGCGTGCATCACCCGATCGGTTGGAGATGACCAACTGACCGGGTGAGGGGCTGAAAGATGAATTCTTCGACGTTTGACCCCCTGGATCACGCGTGACTTCTCCCGTTGCTCCGGGGACTTGGGATATCATCGTTAAACGTCCCCTACGTGGTCAATCCCCTGCAATCATGGATAAACAAAGAAAAGTGAAAGAAAACGGGAAAATACACGAAAACGAATAAGAGACGACGGAAAAACACGGAGAAACACAAAAGAAAGCGTGCGTGAATATATGAAATATAAACGCACGTCACTCCACCCTTGATTATACCTGGGTGGCCTATAAGGTCCCACTTGTTGCCTTTGTGGGAAGTTTTGTTGCGGTGGCCCCCTTGGTTGATAATTCGGTTGTGGTGGTGGAGCCCGAGCTTGAGGAGGTTGTTGAGGCGGGGGGTTTAAGGCACCATCATTATTAGCATAAGAAAAACCCGGATGGTTTCTAGCGGCCGGGTTGGCCCAATATCCGGAATTCCCCGCAACATATTGAATTTGCTCCAAAGCTCCTTCTCCTTGCTCTCCTCCTACATACATGGCTTGGGATTGGTCTTGCCACTCACTCATATGATTTGTCGGTGCGGATGTAGTAGGGGCTCCTTGCGGCTCGGTAATGTTTTTTTCCAACCTCTCCACTACCTTGTGGAGAGAGTCAAACTTGCTAGCAAGCTCCGCCACGGCCTTAGCCTCATAAATACTCGTGGGCTTCAAGGAGGATGAAGAATGTCATCGCTCGTCCCCCCATTGTTGGTTGTTGGAGGCCATTTCCTCTAGCAAGGCCGTAGCTTCATCGGGAGTCTTCGACAAAATGGCTCCATTTGCGGTGGCATCAATAATCTGCTTCGTGCCCGGTTGGAGTCCATTGTAGAAACTGTGGACAAGCTCCTAATCTTCAATGCTGTGATGGGGGCATTGATGTTGCAAGTCCTTGAAGCGCTCCCATGCCTCATAGAGAGTCTCCTGTGGTCCTTGCTTGAGGACATGAGAGCACTTCTTATTTTCACCGTCTTGGAGGGCGGGTAAAATTTGTCGACGAAGGCACTCGCCAATTCATCCCAAGTGGTGAAGATTCCTTCAGCTTGCGTCCTCAACCAATATAATGTTGGATATTGGACTCCCCGGATTTGGTTTTGGATGATGAACAAACATAAATATATTGTGAACTAACAATTTGTGAGCGCAGTTATGGAGATCATCGCCAAATTCATATGAACATTCAAAGCGACGTCTCAAGACTTCTCAAAGCACGTGATCGTATGCCTAAAGCTTCGTTGAAGCTTATGGACCATTTTAGAAGTCATGAAGATTCGATTGAATCTTTTGAAGACGGTATCGTCAAGTTTTATTTATAGTCTTTTAAGCTTCTTTCGTAGAATGTTAAGCCTTGAGTAGGTCTCACGATTTAAATCTTCATAACGCTCCTATCTTAGAGCTAGGATCTTGTAAGAAGTCCATACGAACCTTCCCGAAGCATCGCGCTTCGATTCGCGACTTCTTGTGCATGTTAGCTGGTTCAAGAAGAAGAACCAACCGACTAGATGGTGATCTAGTCGGTCGACAAAGCTTCTTGGACCGACTAGTTTGCGTCAGTCAATTCATAGCTCTTTACTGTTTACAGTTAGTCGGTCTACATTGACTCACCGACCGACTAGTTTGTGAACTAGTCGGTCAGTGATGCTTCTTTGACCGACTAGTTGAGCTTCTACTGTACATGCCAACTTACTGTTTATCGTTAGTCAGTCTATGTTCATTTGGTGACCGACTAGTTGATGAACTAGTCGGTCAACTTTTGTTCTTGGACCAACTAATTCAATTTGTACTTAGACTATTTGTTTTATCTCTTAGTCGGTCTAAGTTCATGCACCGACCGACTAGTTGTGAAACTAGTCGGTTGGCAAGTGTTCTTTGACTGACTAGTACTGTTTGTCTGAACTTCGACCTATTCTCTGTTCACCACTTAGTCGGTTCATGTTGATTGACCGACCGACTAGTTGATGAACTAGTCGGTCGGTGGTTGTTCTTTGACCGACTAGTTTGGTTCAGAATAGAGCCGTTGGAGCTTTAATTGAAACGTTTTTCTCTCTCTCTCTCTCTCTTTCCTCTATCCTATAAATACTTGTTGAGCTGCATTCATTGCACTCAAGGCTGATATTAAGAGAATTTTAGAGATCAAAGAGAAATCATTCCAACTCATTCAAAGCTCATTCATTTCCAATCTTGAATCTCTCCTCACTCTTATTTCAAAAGAGAGATTCATTGATTGTGAGCCTTCCAAGCCAAGTGCTTGATCCTAGGTCACCAACAACCCCATAGCTCTCCATTGCTGGTCATCTTCTTGGAGCTAGGGTTTGGTGCCTCTTCATCTTCCTGAAAATCCGTTTTACCCTAAATCGTAAGTTTTACTCAAGGCATAGGATTTTGTCGGTAAGAATATTTATTTCATTTACTTTGATATTGTAAGTTTCACTCTCGGTTGTGAGAGTGTGTTTGTGATCCCGGGTTGTGGGAGTCACAATCTCATTTGTGTATGATTTGACTTGTGAAGGTTTTTCACAAGTATTTCATAGTGGAAATCTTGAGTTAGGGTTTCTAACTCGAGTATCTGGAGGGGATCCGGGTGTTTGGGACGTAGGATCACCGGGAACAAGTCGGTGAGACTTGGGTGGATCCGAACCCAGTAATATCGTTTGTTTGCGATTGTTTCTTTGTTGTCTAACATTTACATTTCCGCATTTCCGCATTGTTTGGTAGAGTTTGCAAGGTAATTAGGAATTAGCCTCTTAATTATTTTAAAGTACTATTTACCCCCCTCTAGTACTTGTGCAGTAGCTTAGCAGGGCATCACATTTGGTATCGGAGCCAAGTCTATAGCTATGTCTGCCAACGACAACAAAAGCGTTCGTCCACCTTCCGACTATAACACTTTCAGGAACCGTGAAGGAGCATCTTCGGTGATGGAAGGACATTCCTCAACGAGGCCTCCATTCTTCAACGGTACCAACTACGGGTACTGGAAATGCCGGATGGAAACTTTCCTCCGGAGTGCTTCACTATGGAGGGCCACGATGAAGGAATACGTCGAGCCCGCCGAAGAAGATTTCGAGAAGTGGACTCCCGTGGAGATCGCCGCGGAGGTAAGCAATGCCAAGGCAATGAACGCCTTGCAATGCGCTTTGGAGCCTGAGCATTTCAATAAGATATGCACATGTAAGAGTGCATATCAAATATGGAACTCCCTCCTCATTTTGCATGAAGGGACAAGTATGGTAAGAGACTCTAAACTCGTAGTAGTTAATAAAGATTACGAGTTATTTCATATGCTACAGGGTGAGAAGATGAAGGAGTATTATGCTCGCTTCGTCGACATCACAAACGAGTTGGAGGCTCTTGGTAAAACCTACACCCAAAAGGAGAAAGTCTCGAAGATTATCGATGGACTTCCTTCTTGTTGGGAGAAACGGACCTTCGCCATCGAGGAAGGTAATGATATGAAAACTTATACCGTTGTTCAACTAATGGGTACCGTAATGTCATATGAGGTACTCAAGGATAGCAAGTTGAAGTTGCAGGACAAGATGAAGTCCTACCTAAAGCAAGATGAGCCAAAGAAGAAGGCTATTGCTTTCAAGGCCGCTCCATCAACTTCCACATCAACCGATGATGAAAACTCGAAAGACGAGTTGGACTTGGAGTCCATGGCACTCATGGCAAAGAAGTTCAACCGGTTCTTCCAGAAAGGTAACTATAAGAACAAAGCTAAATTTGGTTCTTCTAACGCCTCCTCTCCTTTGTGCTTCAAATGCAACAAGCCAGGACACATGAAAGCGGAGTGTCCTCAAAATAAGCAAAAGGAGAAGTGGAAGGCGCCGAAGTTCGACAAGTCCAAGAAGTACAAGAAAGGGTACCAAAAGGGGCTTGTTGGGACATTCACCGACTCCGAGGATTCCTCAAGCGGAGAGTCAGACGATGAGCAAGTGGAGCAAGCACACATGTGCTTCATGGCGAGAGAGGAGCATGATCAAGGATCTTCCTCCTCCGATGATAGCGATAACGAAGGCGATGAGGTAACCATGGATGACCTTAGAAATGCTAATGAGCAATTATGGTCTAAATACTCTAAATTAGTAAATAGATATACTAAGGCAAAAGATGATTTAGCTAGCATCCAAACCTCGCCTAAAACTATCATCACCAATAACGACACCGTTGTTGAAGAGTTGAAGAATGAGATTGTTAATCTCAAGACTCAACTTGAACATGTTAGCATTGAAGATTCGGAGGAACACAAGATAGCGGATTTGACTTCTCAAAACTCGACTTTGAGTATTGAGAATGAGAATCTCAAATCTCGTGTTTATGTGCTCACATCGCAAGTATCCACTTTGGATGCTTCTATGCGTTCTCTCAACGAGAAATATGAGTGCACATTGGGCCGAATCAATGAATTCAATAAGGGTAAGGGCCATTTGGATAATATCCTAAATGACTTACTTTCGGCCAAGCACCACATTGGCTTGGGGTATAAGTTGGGAAATTAATCCAAGTCGGCCACTACCTTTGTTAGGCCAACTTCCGATGCTTCGACGAGTGGTAGCAAACACTCTATTGGTAGTTCAACTACCAATGGTGCTTCCACCTCGTACACACCCTCTTTCGGAAAGAAACCCACTTTGGGTGGACCTCCAAAGAAGGGTCATGCCTACATGTACACCAATACCATGCCACGTAGGAACACACGTCCTACTCCACATACTCACACATATGATGATTTTTATGCACCACATCCACGGGCACGTGCACACCATGTGAGACACCCTCACGCACGTGTTCCCCCACATGCATATGATCACCCACATCATCGTATGAATAATTATCTACATGCACCATTTCATCATGTTCCTTATTCCTATCCATGACATGCTTCACGTAGAAATAAACAACGCATGCATGCACCCAATATGATGAGGGCTCCCAAAATCTTCACAATTTGGAGCCCAAAGGACACAAGCATGGATGAAAAACAAATTTACATGAATGCTTATTTTTCGAATGTTGTGCATAGTAGTAATTATGTGGGGAAGTCTAAGTCCAATTGGACTTGGCTTCCAAATGTCTAATCTTTTGTACCCAATGACCTTGGGTACCATGATACGATATTTCATATCTATAGGTACTCAAGAGAAAGAAACGGAGCAACAACTTTAAATTTAGCTCCAAGAGAAATTGGATACTCGATAGCGGGTGTTCAAAACACATGACGGGTGACGCTCAATTGCTTTCCGGAGTGGTGCCCATCGCAAATGGGAACCGGGTAGTCTTTGGAGGCAACGAGAGCGGAACCATCATAGGTGTTAGCAAAATGGGTAATCCTTCTAAACCACTTATATGTGATGTTTACCTTGTTAAAGGATTAAACCACAATCTTATTTCAATAAGCCAACTTTGTGACAAAGGTTACAAAGTTAGCTTTGCGAAGGGAATGTGCCATATTTTAAGAAAAGATAATAATGAATTATTGTTTTCCGGTACACGCCATAAGGATATATACATCCTAGATCTTCCAAGATCACATGAACAATGTCTCATTGCCAACACAAGTGAGCAACACTTATGGCATCTATGTTTTGGTCATGTGAACTTTGGAATACTATTTAAGCTTTCCAAGTTAAATTCTATTAGAGGCTTCCTAAGCTTGTCTTTCAAAAGAAAAGCTTTTGTGACTCGTGTCAACGAGGCAAGCTTCCAAAATCTTCATTTAAACCTAAGAAAAGCATTTCTTCTAAGCGGCCACTAGAGCTATTACATCTAGATTTATTTGGGCCAACTAGAGTTGCTTCTTTAGGTAATGCTAGATATGGACTTGTCATCGTTGATGACTTTTCTAGGTTTACTTGGGTATTTTCATTGAGTAATAAAAATGAAGCTTTTGAAAACTTCACAATTTTTGTTAAGAAAGTACAAAATCTCATTGGAACCACCATTGTCACTATTCGTAGTGATCATGGAGGGGAATTTGAGAATGAGTCTTTTGAGACATTTTGTGATGAAGTTGGTATTACACACACCTTTTCATTCCCTCGCGCACCTTCTCAAAATGGTGTAGTTGAGAGAAAGAATAGGACGCTAGTGGAGTGTGCTCGCACGATGCTTGATGATAGCTAACTTGGCCATCAATTTTGGGCGGAAGCGGTACATACCGCTTGCTATGTGTTTAATAAAATACTTTTGAGGCCCGACACTAAACAAACTTGTTATGAATTGTTGTTTGGTAGGTTGCCTCAAGTTAAACATTTTCGTGTTTTTGGTTCAAAATGTTTTATTAAGAACACGTATGGTAGCTTGGACAAATTCGATCCAAGATCCGATGAGGGTATTTTTGTTGGGTATTCCTCACGTAGCAAAGCCTACCGGATATACAACAAACGAACCTCAACGATCGAGGAATCGCTTCATGTTTCATTTAATGAAGGATTTGTTCCAACTAGAATTACTAATGATGATGACTCTATGGATGTCTTATGTGATTCAATTGGTAATTCTAATTCTAATAATTCTATTGATTCTATTGAGACTAACCCAACTAATGAAGTTTTTGAGAATGTTCCTAGTGATCAAGGTATTCCCAAACGGCTTCATACCGTTCGTGACCATCCTCATGAGCAAGTCATTGGCAATATCCATGATAGTGTCAAGACGAGATCGCAAGTCAACCACTTCGCTCATTGTGCCTTTGCCTCCTCGATAGAGCCAAAGAATGTTAATGAAGCATGCGAAGATAGCGCTTGGATCCTTGCCATGGAAGAGGAACTCATTCAATTTGAGAGGAATGAGGTTTGGGAGCTTGTTCCATTGCCATCGAAGAACCACACTGACGTGCGTCTATATTTCATATGTTCACGCACGTTTTATTTTGTGTTTCTCCGTGTTTTCCGCCGTCTCTTATTCGTTTTCGTATGTTTTCCCGTTTTCTTTCACTTTTCTTTGTTTGTCCATGATTGCAGGAGTTCGACCACGTAGGGGACCTTTTACGATGATATCCCAAGTCCCCGGAGCAACGGGAGAAGTCACGCGTGATCCAGGGGGTCAAACGGCGAAGTATTCATCTTTCTGCCCCTCACCCGGTCGGTTGGTCATCTCCAACCGATCGGGTGATGCACGCGTGCACCAACCGGTCGCTACCGCAGCTCACGAAGAAGTCACCCGACCGGTTCACAGACCGGTTCTGCGGGCGGCTGTTCTCTGTCTTTTCGAGCAGAATTCCAACCGATCGGGTGACTCTCACCCGATCGGTTCATCTGTAGCAGAGAAAAAGAGCTGAAGACACGGGCGTCGAACCGACCGGTTCACCCGACTGCTCCAAGATCCAACCGGTCGCTCAAGAACTCACCCGATCGGTTCGTGAGATCGGGTGAAAACTCGCCGTTTTCTGTAATTTATCTGTAACGGATCAACCGATCGGTTGACTTGTCACCCGATCGGTTGATCCGAAAATCTATATATATGACCCCTAGGGTTCCAGAAACGGGAGAGTTGTATTTTTTTACTGTTTTATTTCCTTGTGACGGCTGTAATTGTTACTCTTAAGTAAGTTTTCAGATCTTTCTAATTTTTTAGTATTGTCTTTACTACTCCTTTACTTCCGCATTGCAATTGTCTGATTATGATTCTAACGGTTAAATTTCATTTAGATTGCTTTTTCATGAATTTTTGTGAGTAGTTCCCAAATCTGGGATTTTGGTGGAAGCCCCTTCGGGGGCTCTTCCCGATGCGTCCATAGGGTTAGGAAATCGATAGGGAGTAGGAATCTAACGGTTACGCGGGGCGTTTCATTGTCATCGGTGGGAAAAAGACCGCCTTTGACCGTCGGGCCAAGGGGGAATAAACTTGGCGGTTGACTCCCTAGCCAAAGCTCACGCCTTTAGCGTAGACGCCGAATCCTAGCACGCGGGAGCGGCAGGATGAGACGTCGGGAGATATCGTTGCGGACTTAGTGCTCCCGGGATCGATCAGTGTTTATGGACACGGGAGTGCCCACTGATCGAATCCGGGAAGTCCGGTGTATCATCCTGGGCACCGACCGGAATATCGGGCCCATGGGACGCCGGTACCACTTTCAGAGGCAACGTCTCACCATTAGACCCTAATCCCGATCGCTATCCATACACGTAGGCCGTAGCGGCGAGAGTCTCTCGTCGGGTAGGAAACCAAAGTCCCGGGTTTGCTTTCTTTTTGTTCATACGCTTTCATTTCCTTTCGTGACAACCAACCACCGATTCGGGCTAGCTCGCCCCTCGGGGTGATTTAGGTCCTACCTGACCCAAGCACAACCTCGCCTCCCTGAGTTCGATATTCCCGCACCCTACACTAACCGTGAAACTTGCGGTAAACGACACCGCGCCGCCGCGCCGCAAGCGGGGCGCCGGTCAAGTTTATGGCGCCGTTGCCGGGGAGGCAACGTACTTGATATTTTAGGATCTCTTGAACCCTCGTGTCTAGCTCACATCCCTACCTCGCGATAATTTTCGCATTCTCCTTTTTCTTTTTCTTATTTGTTTTTCTTATTTTTATTTCTTATTTTATCTGTTTCTTTCCCACTTGTCGCTTCACGGGTGTTTGTTGTTTTTCATGCGCAGGAGTTCAAGGAGTCTTGACGACTTGATTCCCCTCGATCCAGAGATTAACGCCACCCTTAGGCGCTTGGCCGCCGAGAAGCGGAGAAGGGAAGATCCCGAATCCATGGAGGAGAACACCCCACCTCACAAGTCTCTGCTGGAATACTCGATGCCATCTATCGAGTCCACTTCCGCCATCCGTCCTCCAGCTATCACGGCCCAGAGCTTTGAGCTGAAGCCGTCATTGGTGACATGGATCCAGCAGGATCAGTTTGCGGGTGCACCCATGGAGAGCCCGATAGAGCACCTGGACTCCTTCTTGGAGAAGTGTGACACCTTCCGGATCAATGGTGTCACGACAGAGGCTATCCGTCTGAAGCTGTTCCCCTTCTCCTTGCGAGACAAAGCCAAGCAATGGTTAAGGGGGAAGGACCCCAACACTTTCAACACCTGGGAGAAGCTCTCCAACGATTTTCTGACAAAGTTCTTTCCTCCGGGGAAGACCATGAAGTTGAGGAGTGAGATCTCCTCCTTCTCCCAGGCCAGCCACGAGTCCTTGCATGAAGCTTGGACGAGATATAAAGAGATGCAAAGAAGATGCCCTCACCATGAGCTTCCGAAGTGGCAAATTATCAATCTGTTCTACAATGGGTTGAGGGATGACCTTAAATCTTCTATGGACGCCGCGGCTGGGGGTTCCTTCATGTCCCGAAGCGAGGAAGATGCCGGGAATATTCTGGAAAATATGGCATCCAACAATGAGCGGTGGTGTGACGAGAGAGCCACACCAAGAACTGGGGGTATACACAGAGTCGAGGACGTCGACAAACTTTCAAGCAAGTTCGACTTGCTTTCGACCCAGATCTCCGCACTGATGGTAGGAGCCGGTGGGGCCGGTACACAGCAAGTTTCTGCGGTAGAGTCTGAATTCCTTGGGGAATTCGACGGTGGTGACATCTCACCACCGTTGGATCAGGCGAGCGCACTATTTTACAACCCCACGGGGAATGCGCCATATCCGCCAAGGACAAATTCCAACCCGGCCTACTCTCCCAACAACCGGAACCACCCGAATTTCAGTTACCACCCACCATTTCAGCCCTCGCCGCCTCAGCAGCTGCAGCAACAAATCTATCAGCCGGCTAGACCACCGCAGAATCAGGGTCAGCTGCAACCGTTTCAGCAGCAACCTCAGCAACAAACGTACGCTCCCAGGAATCAGCAGCCGTTCCAGCAGTAGCAGTATGGCCAACAGAGGGCCGTCTCTCCGGTTGAGTCTCTCTTGACTCAATATATTACCAACCAGGAGAGAATCAACCAAAAGCTAGAAATGGGCCAGCGGACCCTCACAGACCAAGTAACCTAGCTGGGGTTACAGGTGGCGAACCTTGCTAGGTCACAGAACCAATTGCCGCCACAACCGGAGGTGAACCCGAGGGGAGCAACACAAACATCGGCACTCATGCACGAGCACGCGAATGTGTCCGCTATCGTTCTGAGAAGCGGGACACAAATCCCTTCTAGAGTGCCCCCTAGCAACCCGAAAGCACCATTGGTCGTCGAGAGACCGACTGAAAAATTAAACGACACCGGTGCTTCGTCACCAAATCCCATAACTCCGGAGGGAATGTCTGAAGAAGAGAAGAAGAAGGAGGAAGAGAGCCCAAGAGTATATAAACCCGTTGTGCCATTTCCACAATGGTTGGCTCAGGCGAAAATTGATGAGAAATATGGGAAGTTCTTCGCCATGGTCAAGGACCTAAGCCTGCAGATCCCCTTCTTGGAGGCAATCGAGACAATCCCCTCCTATGCAAAATTCTTGAAAGATTTGGTGACCAAAGGGTCAAGAAAAGAGAAAGTGGTGCTGACGGCAGAATGTAGCGCTCTTATCCAGAGGGATAACCCGCCAAAGCTCAAGGACCCGGGGAGCTTCTCTATCCCTTGCACGATCGAGGCTGTGAAGATTAATCGTGCACTCGTCGATCTAGGAGCGAGTGTTAGCTTGATGCCCTTGTCGATGTACAGAAGGATAGGAATGGGTGATTTGGAGCCCACCGGGATGACCCTACAACTAGCTGACCGGTCGGTCAAATATCCGGTGGGAATTGTTGATGATCTCCCCGTGAATGTGAGAGGGGTGCATGTGCCTGTGGACTTTGTAGTCATGGACATGCCCGAAGACGCACACACCCCCATTATCCTGGGACGGCCTTTCATGGCCACTGCTGGCGTTCTTATAGATGTGAAGAACGGAAAACTCTCCTTGAACGTCAGCGGAGAGAAAGTTGAGTTTGACCTGGGACTATCCATGAAGCACCCCGACCCTCCTGATGACCTCCGGTGTAATTTGCTTGAGATAGAAGAAGAAAAAGCTGTAGAGGAGAACTCCTGGGAGATTCTCCTGAGAAACCCCCCCGATGAATTGGGGAATTCTGAAGATGAAGAAGGCCCCGAAGACAAAGAAGCTGCTGGAAAACCAAGTGCAGCGAGAACGACCCCTCCCGGGTTCCCCAAGTTTCCTCCTGTGAGGAGAACGGGGAAAGAGCTCACGGACCTCACTAAAGACGAGGTCCGGATCCTGAAAAAGATGGCGGGAAGCGCCAACACCAAGGAAAAGCCCCCGGACCCCAAGAACAAAGGGGGGGTAGTCGAGCAAGTATTTTTCCAGCCGCTTACTACTCCTAGCGCCTTCAGCTCCAACAAGGAAGAGATGCCTAAGTTTGTGCATCACCCGTATCAGCCACCATGAGCATCTCTTGCGGGCGTCGAGCCAACGACGTTAAACAAGTGCGCTTCATGGGAGGCAACCCATGTTCTAAACTTTTTCTCAAATTTTTAGCGTTATTTTTTACTTTATTTTCTCTATTTTTATAAATAAAATCAGCCGCGAGGACATCCGTTCGGGGACTTAATCAAATCTCTTGGTTTTTGCAGGAAACAAGCCTCAACCGATCGGGTGACATCTCACCTGATCGGTTGGGATGTATCAGATACATGCCGAGATCTGTCCCAGAATGAACCGATCGGTTGAGTGATGAAGAGACCGGGTGGCAGACCGGGTGAGCTGGGGAGAACTCTCGGAAAATTTTGGGGAATATCAACCGATCGGTTGAGTTTGAGCGCGATCGGTTGACCTGACCGGGTGAGAAGCCCTAAGTTCTCGGGAAATTTAGTGGAGCGGCCAACCGATCGGTTGACAAGTCAACCGATCGGTTCGCCTGTAGCATTTATTCGTCAAAATTTTCGACCTAACCGTCAACCGACCGGGTGACATGTCACCAGATCGGTTCGACTTAAAACCCTATATAACCCCCCCGACACCCGTTCGTTTTCTTCACCGCCCGATCACCCGAACCTCTGCCGTTTCGTCTCCCGTCGTGCGCCTTCCTGCTTTCTTCCCCAAGATCAGCCTCGATCTTCTTCCCCAACCATTTCCCTACCCATCCACCATCATTTCTCTCCATTCCCCCCGCCATCTCCCTACACACAAACCCTAGATTTCCCCCATTCCCCCCCGTTTCGGAACTTGTCGAAGAGATCGCTGCGGCTTCCAATCGAGCAGCATCGGGGCATCCACGAGCAGCTATCTTCATCTAATTTTGGGTAACCTCGCTCCTTTACTTAATTTTAATCTTTTCCCAAATATTCTGTCTGCTTGTTGTTCGTATTTTATGTTTGTGTTGAATTCGTCGTATTCTCACACACCCACGCGCACAAACAACACCGACACAATGCCTCCCCGCCGTATTAAACCCACCGACGCTAGCTCTTCGAACCCTAGGCCCACCCGTCGTACCCGTCGCACACAACCTACCACCTCCAACCCATCCACCACACCACGCACCACTTCCCCACCTCCAGATTACGATCCCGAATATGGGATGCAATTCCAATCCGATGACCATGCCGACCGATTCACGGCCATGGTCCTCCTTGCTGGTCAGGGTGGTAGGATAACCCAAGAATCCGTCGACCGTGACCTCCCCTTCCTTCCAAGCTTCGTTCGCCACATCCGCGAAGACCCACCCGACGTCTCCGAGCTCCACATTCCACCCCCCACGACCCCTGGTCCCCAGCGCAGGCCCCCGTCACCACCCCCAGAGGGTGGCGCCCCTGCTTGATTTTTCTCTCCCGCTTTTGCCCCCCCCCCCACTTTTGTGCCCATCTGTCTTTTCGGGGCCCTACTTTGTCTCTATCGGAGGGAGGGGACTATTTGCGTGATTGTTTTCTTGATTTACCTTTTTCTTTGTTTTGTTTTTGACGCCCCCTTGCATATATCTGGAGTTCATTGATCATATCATTTCGCTAGCACTTTCTGGTCTAGCTTGGGGGAAGTCTATTTCGGTGTGCTATCGTGTTTTGTTTGTTTTTCTCATTTTTGTGTGTGTGTTTGTTTTTCACTTTTTGAGTGTCGTGTCGTGTGATTTTATTTTATTTTTATTTTCGTATTGTTTGATTTTGATCTTGTTTTTTTTTATTTCTTTTTCAGTTTTATCTATGTGTTTTCCTCGTTTTCATTTCTTTTCGTGTCTGTGCGTATTCCCCCCCCCCCATTTTTATTGCCCTCCCGTACTCACTCTTATTGCATTGAGGGCAATGCAAGTTTCAGCTTGGGGGAGTCGCACTTCGTGCGTCATTTGTGTTGTTTTTCTACGTTATTTGAGTCGTTTTCCATTGTGTTCTTCTTTTTTCTTTTTCCTTCTTTCTTTAGCTCTTTCTCCTAGAAATGAATCCTATGATGAATCGCCACAAAGTCACACACACCTAGAATTGCATCGATAATCACACTCACTAACCCTAGGATTTCGAGTCCTCTTGTATTTCACGCATCGTGGGTCCACTTAGCTTTTTGTGAGTCGTGTGTCGTGACTAGCATTTGGTGTGCTTCTGCTTTGTGATTTTACTTTATATACCTGTCCAGGAATGACCCCTAGATTGTCATGCTCCGATTTGAATACGCGGTTTGCTTCTAATGTCTGCTTCTATATGCATGCTATTTATATCGTATACTTCAATTCGCATGCGTCGGGATTCCACAACTAAGGACTAGGATACCCCATTTAGCCTAAGCTCTATTTAGCAACAATAGTATCCTTTGCCCGAGTGTTTAGATTTCGACTTCTTTTTTGTTTTACTTGGTGCAAATCCCCTCGTCGTGTACCGTTCTCCCACTTGGGAGAGTACACATGTGTATAGCCAATATCCCAAAAATTCAAAAAAAAACCCAAAAAGGAAAGAAAAGAAAAAGATTGTATAGCCAAAAAGCCAAAAAAAATATGCAAATACCCAAAACCCAAAAAAATTCCCGTGTGAATATTTTCATACTTGCCAAGAATAAAGGGAAGGCGAGAATTTGCACCGAGTGTTCTTCTCCACATCATCTCAACCCCCGTCGTTATCGAAAGCGCTTGGCTTAGGAGCTATTTAGCTTGTATCTTGGCTATAGTGGCGTGATTTCCTAGACCCTAGTTGTGGAGTCCCCGATGCATGATACGCTTCTTTTCCCACTCTTCTCATGCATGATTGAACTTATATTCGCCGCTCAATTCAATTCGGATCGATATTTTGGGTCATTTCTTGGATTTGTGTATATCGAGCCTCATTGCACATCGTAGAAAGCTTCACCATTTGCTAGCACACGGCCACGCTCACTCGCGCTTCACTGCGTGGACCCACGACACTTATTTGGACTCGCTTTCCTAGGTTTAGTGGTGTGATTTGGCGTTTGCTTGCTAGGTGTGTCGTTTTTGATTTTGATGGCTCTGATGGACGATCTAGGGCTTAGAGTTTTCTTTTTCTTTCTTCCTCTCTATTTTTCCCTTCCGAGCTCCTACTCTCACTCGTCTTCCTCGAGGACGAGGAAGAGTTCAGCTTGGGGGATTTTGACGTGCGTCTATATTTCATATGTTCACGCACGTTTTCTTTTGTGTTTCTCCGTGTTTTCCGCCGTCTCTTATTCGTTTTCGTATGTTTTCCCGTTTTCTTTCACTTTTCTTTGTTTGTCCATGATTGCAGGAGTTCGACCACGTAGGGGACCTTTTACGATGATATCCCAAGTCCCCGGAGCAACGGGAGAAGTCACGCATGATCCAGGGGGTCAAACGGCGAAGTATTCATCTTTCTGCCCCTCACCCGGTCGGTTGGTCATCTCCAACCGATCGGGTGATGCACGCGTGCACCAACCGGTCGCTACCGCAGCTCACGAAGAAGTCACCCGACCGGTTCACAGACCGGTTCTGCGGGCGGCTGTTCTCTGTCTTTTCGAGCAGAATTCCATTCGATCGGGTGACTCTCACCCGATCGGTTCATCTGTAGCTGAGAAAAAGAGCTGAAGACACGGGCGTCGAACCGACCGGTTCACCCGACTGCTCCAAGATCCAACCGGTCGCTCAAGAACTCACCCGATCGGTTCGTGAGATCGGGTGAAAACTCGCCGTTTTATGTAATTTATCTGTAACGGATCAACCGATCGGTTGACTTGTCACCCGATCGGTTGATCCGAAAATCTATATATATGACCCCTAGGGTTCCAGAAACGGGAGAGTTGTATTTTTTTACTGTTTTATTTCCTTGTGACGGCTGTAATTGTTACTCTTAAGTAAGTTTTCAGATCTTTCTAATTTTTTAGTATTGTCTTTACTACTCCTTTACTTCCGCATTGCAATTGTCTGATTATGATTCTAACGGTTAAATTTCATTTAGATTGCTTTTTCATGAATTTTTGTGAGTAGTTCCCAAATCTGGGATTTTGGTGGAAGCCCCTTCGGGGGCTCTTCCCGATGCGTCCATAGGGTTAGGAAATCGATAGGGAGTAGGAATCTAACGGTTACGCGGGGCGTTTCATTGTCATCGGCGGGAAAAAGACCGCCTTTGACCGTCGGGCCAAGGGGGAATAAACTTGGCGGTTGACTCCCTAGCCAAAGCTCACGCCTTTAGCGTAGACGCCGAATCCTAGCACGCGGGAGCGGCAGGATGAGACGTCGGGAGATATCGTTGCGGACTTAGTGCTCCCGAGATCGATCAGTGTTTATGGACACGGGAGTGCCCACTGATCGAATCCGGGAAGTCCGGTGTATCATCCTGGGCACCGACCGGAATATCGGGCCTATGGGACGCCGGTACCACTTTCAGAGGCAACGTCTCACCATTAGACCCTAATCCCGATCGCTATCCATACCCGTAGGCCGTAGCGGCGAGAGTCTCTCGTCGGGTAGGAAACCAAAGTCCCGGGTTTGCTTTCTTTTTGTTCATACGCTTTCATTTCCTTTCGTGACAACCAACCACCGATTCGGGCTAGCTCGCCCCTCGGGGTGATTTAGGTCCTACCTGACACAAGCACAACCTCGCCTCCCTGAGTTCGATATTCCCGCACCCTACACTAACCGTGAAACTTGCGGTAAACGACACCGCGCCGCCGCGACGCAAGCGGGGCACCGGTCACACACCGTTATAGGGACAAAGTTGATCTTCAAGAACAAGACCGACGAAAACCAAGTCGTCGTCCGAAACAAAGCTCGGTTAGTTGCTCAAGGCTACCGTCAAGAGGAAGGTATCGATTTCGAAGAATCCTTTGCTCCGGTAGCTAGATTAGAATCAATTAGATTATTATTATCTTTTGCATGCCATAAGGATTTTAAATTATTTCAAATGGATGTTAAAAGTGCGTTTTTTAAACGGAGATGTTGTTGAGGAAGTTTATGTTTCTCAACCTCTGGGTTTTATTAATGAAAAATTTCCAAATCATATTTTTAAACTTAAGAAAGCACTTTACGGTTTAAGACAAGCTCCTCGAGCTTGGTATGACCGTTTAAAGAATTTTCTTTTGGATTTGGGTTTTAAAATGGGAGAAGTTGATTCCACATTATTTGTTAAGTATTCGAATAATGATATAATTTTAGTTCAAATATATGTTGATGATATTATTTTCGGTGCTACTAACTTTGCTCTTTGCGAAGAGTTTTCTAATGTGATGAAGGATCAATTTGAGATGAGCCACATGGGTGAGCTCAAGTATTTCTTAGGTCTCCAAATTCGACAAATGGACGATGCAATCTTCATCCACCAAACGAAGTACACGGTGGAGTTGCTTAAGCGATTTGGAATGGAGAATGCCTCCGGGAAAAAGACTCCAATGAGCACGACTACGCTTCTTGATGAGGATACGAGCGGTAAAGATGTAGACATTCGTCTATATCGAGGTATGATAGGTAGTTTACTATATCTTACCGCAAGTAGGCCCGATATTATGTTTGCCGATGTGTATGTGCTCGTTATCAGTCTCAACCTAAGGAGTCACACTTAGTAGCGGTAAAACGTATTTTCCGTTATTTAAGTTACACACTTGATTTTGGATTACTTTATCCAAAATCTAGCACGTATGAGTTAATCTCATATAGTGACGCAGATTATGCGGGATGCAAATCCGACAGGAAAAGTACTAGTGGCACTTGCCATTTTATAGGAAATTCTCTTGTCTCTTTGTTTTCCAAGAAGCAGAATTCCGTATCACTTTCAACCAGCGAGGCGGAATACATTACCGCCGGTGCCGCGTGTGCTCAAGTTCTTTGGATGAGACACACACTAAAGACTTTGGTATAAACTGTGATACTTGCCCTATCATGGTTGACAACCAAAGTGCAATTTGTCTCTCCAAAAACCCTGTACACCATTCCCGTTCTAAACACATAGATGTCCGACACCATTTCTTAGATGATCATGTTGCTAAAAAGGACATCATATTAGTGTACGTTGAAACCCAGAAGCAAATCACCGATATTTTCACGAAACCCCTAAAGGAAGACTCCTTTGTGCGGTTACGTCGAGAATTGGGGATTATGGGTGAATCCGAGATTTAGGATTCATTTTTATTCAATAATCTTGCATGCCATTCAATTTCATTATATTTGCACATGCTAGATTTATTGGAATTTTCTGGATTTTTGTTGAAGTTTCGGAATTTTCGCTCGCTTTGTGCGTAATCGTCAAATTTCTGATTTTCGATGTTTAATAGGGTAGTATAATGATTAATGAGAGTATTTCGATGTTTCATCCAAGTGCGATTAGTAGAGAAATCAAAATTTCAAATTTTCAATTTTTGGACTCTCTTAGTCGGTCCAAGTTCATTGGCCGACCGACTAGATTCAGTTCTAGTCGGTCAGTAAAGGAGCTTAGACCGACTAATTCTTGTCAGGAAATTTGGCTTCAGTTACTGTTTACAATTAGTCGGTTCAAGCTCATTGACCGACCGACTAGATCATGATCTAGTCGGTCAGTGCTTGAACTGTGACCGACTAGTTGTGACGGGGACTGTCATGTCTTTTCGCATTCCGTTCGATTAAAAGCTCATCCGACCGACTATTCTCATTTCTAGTCGATCAAAATCTCTCTCCAGCTCAACCCCCCCCCCCCCCCCCCCCCCGTGCCGTTTGGTCTCCCTCCTCCCTCTCCGTCGATTCCGACCAACTCCGACCATCTCTCCGGCCGTCGACCTCCTCCTAGGGTAAACCCCCCTCTCTCCCATCTCCTGTCTAGGGTTTCCAATCTCTAGGGTTTACATTTCAGCTTCTAGGAATTCGGCTAGGGTTATATCTAATTCGGCTTGGGTTTTTAGATCTCTTCTATTCGTGCTTTGTCTCGTTGCGCTAATGGCGAAGACAAGGATTCCGATCCGTCCTACGAGCCCCTCGCCTATGACCGTAGAGCCATCCCCTACGGATCCCATTGAACCCTCGCAACCTAGACGCCGATCAAAAACAACCCAACCCTCATCGTCGTCGCCTCCTCTCAAGCGGAAGAGGACGACGACAGCGAAGCCCCGTGCCCAATCTTAGCCCAAGCCTAAGCCCAAGCGTCCGAAGGAAACCGTGTCTCCCTCCTCTTTCCATACACCTACGGATTCTGACACCGAGTTCATACCCGAGACTGCGACCCATAGGGATCCTTCACCCCCTCCTAGGCAACCTGAGTCTAGCTCCCGACCCCGTACTTCCACTCGTCAGCCTAAGGGAAAGGCTCCGATGCCGGTTGGCGGTGTCAATATCTCGTTGTGTCGTGACGACCTTATGTGTCTCGCGGCTTACAACCGTATCGAACACTGCCCACTGCTTCTGGAGGATTTCGTTCAGTTTAGTGACTTCCTTGGCCTCGCAGATCTTCTTTCGTCTTCCGGTCTTCTCGATTACCTTCGATATGACCCGAAGGCGAACCCACACCCTTACCCTCGCCTCGTGAAACTCTTCTATGCCAACCGTGTCCGGGGTCAGTACGACGAGACCCACTCGATTGAGACGACTGTCTTGGGGACTCCGATAGTCCTCACAGCAGAAATCTTAGGAGAGGTTTTGGGTATCTCCTCGTCTGGCCTCCTCCCCTCTGATATTTCCGTCGATGACATCTCTTCACTTGATCAGGTCATCCTTTCTGAGATCTTCCACCAAATTCCTCCCGCCATGATTAGCGTTCCCTCCAAGTCCTTCAAGCCTAACGCCTGGGTCCTAAACCTAATTCTGAAGTCGTGCTTACTTCCTAAGTACGGCTCCTCTTCTTTGCCGTCCCAGCCTTTCTTGAAGTTGATCTATGCCATCTTTATGGGGAGCTCGATTAACTGGGCTCGGATTATACTAGATAAGATGGATGCTTTCGAGTGTATCCGCAAGTCCACGAAGTCGGCTCATATCCCATTCCCGTGCTTGCTGACACTCGTATTCTGTCACTTCCGTGTCACCTTGCCTCGTGACGATGAGCGCCCTCTCGGTCCCCCCTGAACACGACGGCCGTCAAGAAGTCTCTTGCGGCACTTCGTCACGTTCAGCGGACGACCCCTGCTGCTTCAGCCTCTGCCTCAGCCTCTGCTGCTCCCTCCCTTACTCTTACCGACCTCGCACGTTCGATCAAACGTGTGAAGTCTCGGTATGCTCGCACTGAGGAGATTCTTTCTCGTATCGCTTCTCATCTGGGGATTGAGATTCCTCCGTCAGTTTCTGACGAGGACGAGGAGCTGGATGATGAGTAGATTCTCGAGCTTGCTCGTGCTGCTGCTTCTCATGCCCCTGAGGGTACTCCTGTTGCTGTTGGTCCTTCTGGTGCTGATGTTGCCTCTTCTGATGGTGACCCCTAGAGCACACCTGTTGCCACCGTTCCTGTGGTGGATACTCCGACTGGTGCTCCCGAGGCCACTACCGTCGCTGCTCCAGAGATCGTTTCTCCTGCCGTGCCTGAGATTTCTACCATCGCTCCCGTGGACACTACAGCTGATCCGGTAACCACCTCCACTCCTACAGAGCCTGCTGCTGCTGCAGATCCTCCACCTACCTCTTGAGCTTCTTTGAGGCCTCTCCCGATGCACATTGGATGATTTATCTAGGTGTGAGAGAGTGTTGGGTAGGATAGAGTGTGGTTCTGGATGATTTGGACATGTTGATGTATTTTGATGTATCTTCATATATTTTGGTGTAGTTTGATGGTGATGTATTTTTTGTGACACTCTGATATTTGTGTGATATGCTATTGTATTTTGTGCCCCGATCGTTGGATCGATGTTTTGTATGTCGGCGATGTATCATTTTGATGTACTCATGCTTTATATATATATACATTGATGTTGACATTTCATTCTCTTGTGCACATTATATAATTTTTTTATGTCTCTGATGTTTGATATCGTCGCTCGACGATAATAACTTGGTTAAATAGAAATTTTTTCTATGGAAACATAGAATTGTTTTCCATGCACTAAATTAACCAAGAATGTTGATATTGGAGAGTATATTCCATAACTCAATTCGTAAAATTAATTTGAGTTTTGATGATGTTATTTACCGATTTTCGACTTTGGTCTCATTGACACGCTTTGATTTCATTCGTATTTTTCTTTGGTGTCATTTGGACCGTGGTCGTATTCTACGACTCACGTGCTTACATTTGAAGCCATTGTTGTTGTCGTTGATCTCCTCCTGCTCTTTTTGCTAATGCCAAAGGGGGAGAGATACAATAATAACGATGCGCTAAATGATAATTTAAAGCATTTTTTCCAAGAATCTAATTTGATATGTTAGATTCAGGGGGAGTTAAGATATAAAAATTGGATTTCAAATCCTAAATTTCAATAGTTGATTCTCTTTTTTTATACTTTACTCGTCTGCTTGATGCGTATTATTATTATTCATTTTGGAATTAACGTGTCATCAATGCAGGGGGAGTAAGTAAATTACATTTGAATCATTATTTTTTATTATTATTTATGTTGGTTTGTCATCACCAAAAAGGGGGAGAATGTTGGATATTGGACTCCCCGGATTTGGTTTTGGATGATGAACAAACATAAATATATTGTGAACTAACAATTTGTGAGCGCAGTTATGGAGATCGTCGCCAAATTCATATGAACATTCAAAGAGACGTCTCAAGACTTCTCAAAGCATGTGATCGTATGCCTAAAGCTTCGTTGAAGCTTATGGACCATTTTAGAAGTCATGAAGATTCGATTGAATCTTTTGAAGACGGTATCGTCAAGTTTTATTTATAGTCTTTTAAGCTTCTTTCGTAGAATGTTAAGCCTTGAGTAGGTCTCACGATTTAAATCTTCATAACGCTCCTATCTTAGAGCTAGGATCTTGTAAGAAGTCCATACGAACCTTCCCGAAGCATCGCGCTTCGATTCGCGACTTCTTGTGCATGCTAGCTGGTTCAAGAAGAAGAACCAACCGACTAGATGGTGATCTAGTCGATCAACAAAGCTTCTTGGACCGACTAGTTTACGTCAGTCAATTCATAGCTCTTTACTGTTTACAGTTAGTCGGTCTACGTTGACTCACCGACCGACTAGTTTGTGAACTAGTCGGTCAGTGATGCTTCTTTGACCGACTAGTTGAGCTTCTACTGTACATGCCAACTTACTGTTTATCGTTAGTCAGTCTATGTTCATTTGGTGACCGACTAGTTGATGAACTAGTCGGTCAACTTTTGTTCTTGGACCGACTAATTCAATTTGTACTTAGACTATTTGTTTTATCTCTTAGTCGGTCTAAGTTCATGCACCGACCGACTAGTTGTGTAACTAGTCGGTTGGCAAGTGTTCTTTGACCGACTAGTACTGTTTGTCTGAACTTCGACCTATTCTCTGTTCACCACTTAGTCGGTTCATGTTGATTGACCGACCGACTAGTTGATGAACTAGTCGGTCGGTGGTTGTTCTTTGACCGACTAGTTTGGTTCAGAATAGAGCCGTTGGAGCTTTAATTGAAACGTTTTTCTCTCTCTCTCTTTCCTCTATCCTATAAATACTTGTTGAGCTGCATTCATTGCACTCAAGGCTGATATTAAGAGAAGTTTAGAGATCAAAGAGAAATCATTCCAACTCATTCAAAGCTCATTCATTTCCAATCTTGAATCTCTCCTCACTCTTATTTCAAAAGAGAGATTCATTGATTGTGAGCCTTCCAAGCCAAGTGCTTGATCCTAGGTCACCAACAACCCCATAGCTCTCCATTGCTGGTCATCTTCTTGGAGCTAGGGTTTGGTGCCTCTTCATCTTCCTGAAAATCCGTTTTGCCCTAAATCGTAAGTTTTACTCAAGGCATAGGATTTTGTCGGTAAGAATATTTATTTCATTTACTTTGATATTGTAAGTTTCACTCTCGGTTGTGAGAGTGTGTTTGTTATCCCGGGTTGTGGGAGTCACAATCTCATTTGTGTATGATTTGACTTGTGAAGGTTTTTCACAAGTATTTCATAGTGGAAATCTTGAGTTAGGGTTTCTAACTCGAGTATCTGGAGGGGATCCGGGTGTTTGGGACGTAGGATCACCGGGAACAAGTCGGTGAGACTTGGGTGGATCCGAACCCAGTAATATCGTTTGTTTGCGATTGTTTCTTTGTTGTCTAACATTTACATTTCCGCATTTCCGCATTGTTTGGTAGAGTTTGCAAGGTAATTAGGAATTAGCCTCTTAATTATTTTAAAGTACTATTTACCCCCCTCTAGTACTTGTGCAGTAGCTTAGCAGGGCATCACATTTGGTATCGGAGCCAAGTCTATAGCTATGTCTGCCAACGACAACAAAAGCGTTCGTCCACCTTCCGACTATAACACTTTCAGGAACCGTGAAGGAGCATCTTCGGTGATGGAAGGACATTCCTCAACGAGGCCTCCATTCTTCAACGGTACCAACTACGGGTACTGGAAATGCCGGATGGAAACTTTCCTCCGGAGTGCTTCACTATGGAGGGCCACGATGAAGGAATACGTCGAGCCCGCTGAAGAAGATTTCGAGAAGTGGACTCCCGTGGAGATCGCCGCGGAGGTAAGCAATGCCAAGGCAATGAACGCCTTGCAATGCGCTTTGGAGCCTGAGCATTTCAATAAGATATGCACATGTAAGAGTGCATATCAAATATGGAACTCCCTCCTCATTTTGCATGAAGGGACAAGTATGGTAAGAGACTCTAAACTCGTAGTAGTTAATAAAGATTACGAGTTATTTCATATGCTACAGGGTGAGAAGATGAAGGAGTATTATGCTCGCTTCGTCGACATCACAAACGAGTTGGAGGCTCTTGGTAAAACCTACACCCAAAAGGAGAAAGTCTCGAAGATTATCGATGGACTTCCTTCTTGTTGGGAGAAACGGACCTTCGCCATCGAGGAAGGTAATGATATGAAAACTTATACCGTTGTTCAACTAATGGGTACCGTAATGTCATATGAGGTACTCAAGGATAGCAAGTTGAAGTTGCAGGACAAGATGAAGTCCTACCTAAAGCAAGATGAGCCAAAGAAGAAGGCTATTGCTTTCAAGGCCGCTCCATCAACTTCCACATCAACCGATGATGAAAACTCGAAAGACGAGTTGGACTTGGAGTCCATGGCACTCATGGCAAAGAAGTTCAACCGGTTCTTCCAGAAAGGTAACTATAAGAACAAAGCTAAATTTGGTTCTTCTAACGCCTCCTCTCCTTTGTGCTTCAAATGCAACAAGCCAGGACACATGAAAGCAGAGTGTCCTCAAAATAAGCAAAAGGAGAAGTGGAAGGCGCCGAAGTTCGACAAGTCCAAGAAGTACAAGAAAGGGTACCAAAAGGGGCTTGTTGGGACATTCACCGACTCCGAGGATTCCTCAATCGGAGAGTCGGACGATGAGCAAGTGGAGCAAGCACACATGTGCTTCATGGCGAGAGAGGAGCATGATCAAGGATCTTCCTCCTCCGATGATAGCGATAACGAAGGCGATGAGGTAACCATGGATGACCTTATAAATGCTAATGAGCAATTATGGTCTAAATACTCTAAATTAGTAAATAGATATACTAAGGCAAAAGATGATTTAGCTAGCATCCAAACCTCGCCTAAAACTATCATCACCAATAACGACACCGTTGTTGAAGAGTTGAAGAATGAGATTGTTAATCTCAAGACTCAACTTGAACATGTTAGCATTGAAGATTCGGAGGAACACAAGATAGCGGATTTGACTTCTCAAAACTCGACTTTGAGTATTGAGAATGAGAATCTCAAATCTCGTGTTTATGTGCTCACATCGCAAGTATCCACTTTGGATGCTTCTATGCGTTCTCTCAACGAGAAATATGAGTGCACATTGGGCCGAATCAATGAATTCAATAAGGGTAAGGGCCATTTGGATAATATCCTAAATGACTTACTTTCGGCCAAGCACCACATTGGCTTGGGGTATAAGTTGGGAAATTAATCCAAGTCGGCCACTACCTTTGTTAGGCCAACTTCCGATGCTTCGACGAGTGGTAGCAAACACTCTATTGGTAGTTCAACTACCAATGGTGCTTCCACCTCGTACACACCCTCTTTCGGAAAGAAACCCACTTTGGGTGGACCTCCAAAGAAGGGTCATGCCTACATATACACCAATACCATGCCACGTAGGAACACACGTCCTACTCCACATACTCACACATATGATGATTTTTATGCACCACATCCACGGGCACGTGCACACCATATGAGACACCCTCACGCACGTGTTCCCCCACATGCATATGATCACCCACATCATCGTATGAATAATTATCTACATGCACCATTTCATCATGTTCCTTATTCCTATCCATGACATGCTTCACGTAGAAATAAACAACGCATGCATGCACCCAATATGATGAGGGCTCCCAAAATCTTCACAATTTGGAGCCCAAAGGACACAAGCATGGATGAAAAACAAATTTACATGAATGCTTATTTTTCGAATGTTGTGCATAGTAGTAATTATGTGGGGAAGTCTAAGTCCAATTGGACTTGGCTTCCAAATGTCTAATCTTTTGGACCCAATGACCTTGGGTACCATGATACGATATTTCATATCTATAGGTACTCAAGAGAAAGAAACGGAGCAACAACTTTAAATTTAGCTCCAAGAGGAATTGGATACTCGATAGCGGGTGTTCAAAACACATGACGGGTGACGCTCAATTGCTTTCCGGAGTGGTGCCCATCGCAAATGGGAACCGGGTAGTCTTTGGAGGCAACCGGGCATTCATTGCACTTAAGGCTGATATTAAGAGAAGTTTAGAGATCAAAGAGAAATCATTCCAACTCATTCAAAGCTCATTCATTTCCAATCTTGAATCTCTCCTCACTCTTATTTCAAAAGAGAGATTCATTAATTGTGAGCCTTCCAAGCCAAGTGCTTGATCCTAGGTCACCAACAATCCCATAGCTCTCCATTGCTGGTCATCTTCTTGGAGCTAGGGTTTGGTGCCTCTTCATCTTACCGAAAATCCGTTTTGCCCTAAATCGTAAGTTTTACTCAAGGCATAGGATTTTGCCGGTAAGAATCTTTATTTCATTTACTTTGATATTGTAAGTTTCACTCTCGGTTGTGAGAGTGTGTTTGTGATCCCGGGTTGTGTGAGTCACAATCTCATTTGTTATGATTTGACTTGTGAAGGTTTTTCACAAGTATTTCATAGTGGAAATCTTGAGTTAGGGTTTCTAACTCGAGTATCCGGAGGGGATCCGGGTGTTTGGGACGTAGGATCACCGGGAACAAGTCGGTGAGACTTGGGTGGATCCGAACCCAGTAATATCGTTTGTTTGTGATTGTTTCTTTGTTGTCTAACATTTACATTTCCGCATTTCCGCATTGTTTGGTAGAGTTTGTAAGGTAATTAGGAATTAGCCTCTTAATTATTTTAAAGTACTATTCACACCCCCCCCCCCTCTAGTACTTGTGCAGTAGCTTAGCAGGGCATTACATATAAGGCCTTGTCCTTGAGTGTGAAGGGGAAGAGGCGCAGTCTGATAGCATCTATGGAGACGTCCGGCATCTGGAAGGTGGCACATTTTGATAGGAAGAGCTGGATGTGGTAGTGAGGGTTCTCATGGGAATTCCCATGAAAAGGGTCTTGTTGCATCAGAACCATCAATCTGGTCTTCAATTCGAAATTTTTGTCGGCCGCCAACTCCGGCATAGCTATGGACGAGGTCGTGGAAGAAGTCTTAGGCCGAAGCCTATCTCTAATGAAAATGATCCTCGCCATTCACGCCGCCAATTCTTCAGGTGTCTCAGGATGGGTCATAAAATTCCCTTCCGTATCGAGTCTCCTCTCCGCTCGGATCCTCCTCAATGTACGCTCGATCTCCGGATCGTATAGTATTTCTTCAGGGTTCGCCGTGGATCTCGTGTACATGCAAGGGAGAACAGAGTTTCAAAGAAATAGTTAGCACAAAGGAAGGGTAAAATAAAAATGGAAATAATAGAATAAAAAAGAAAAATAGCTAGGTAGGTAGAATCAAACACTATTGCCTCCCCGGCAACGGCGCCAAAAACTTGATCGGATGCCCGAGGTGCGCGAAAACACGCAACCGGGCACGCGACTCGCTAGTCTTACCGCAAGCGCACGGTGTAGCGGTGAGCGAGTATCGAACACAGGGAGGCCAAATGACAGTGTCTTCTTCAATCCACCTGGCTATAAGAATAGTCGAGAAATGTTCGCAATGAAGCGGTCACAGTCGTTCAATTGTATAAAAGGAATATCAAATTAATAAATACGCCTAGGGGATAGGGAATCCCCGCTACAAACCGTATCTCGTTATTGTGATTCGTAGGTGTCACAATTGCTAGACTTGAAATTCAGGTGAACTAGTTGCAACTAAATGTAGAACCAAGCTCACGCTCTCGCGCTATTGCCGGTCTATAGCAAACCTAGGGTAGGATCCAATCTCTTGCAAACCCTAACCTAGGCAAGCTAGCGTGAAGAACAACATCATCGTTCAATCGTATCTCGAGCCCACTCTCGTGCAAACTCGAGCTACGACCTAGGTTGGGATAGTTCCTACCCGTCCAATCTCTTGCAAACGGGTATTGGTATAGAATTGCAATCGAAACCCCTAGTTTCGGTCCAATCTCTTGCAAACCGATTCCGGAGAAATCCAATTGTAACCCAATTCAAATTTCTAGGGCTTCCTATCGAGTTGGGATCCAATCTCTTGCAAATCCCAATCGGTATGAATCCCTAGCTATTCGTATTAAATCAATCCCAAACTAACCCTAATCAATTCTAGCAATAATTTCAACAATTCATCACAAATTAGAAATAGGGTTCATAGGGTTCATCCCTACGCCCTAAGACGATAAAACTACTCACAATTCATAATGAAATTCAATAGAAATTCACAAATAAAATCAATAGAATTCATATCAATATTCAATATATCAATAAAAATGGAGTTTTTGATAGAGAGAGAGAGACAAACCAATGGAGATTCAGTAGCATCCAACTAAAGTAACACTTTTCTCTCTCCCCTAAAAGCTAAATCTAATCTCCTAAGAATAATCTAAAAAAGGCTGCAAAAAGTTCTGAAAAAGCTCTCTAAACTAGGTTAAAAACTGGGGTTAAATACCCCCCAAAATCACCCAAAAAGCTGTGACGAAAATGCCCCTGCGCAGCCTCAAAATCGCAGTTTACGCTACAGGCAGCGCGGCTCACTCGGCCGAGTGACAAATGTCATTCGGCCGAGTGACAAACCCTGACAAATTACAGTAAGTTCGGACTTTTGGGGGTCGGCTCCTCGGGAGTCACTCGGCCGAGTGACTTTCTTTGCTTCGGCCGAGGGGACTTCTTCATTCAGCCGAGTCGGAACTCAGGATTCGACTGACAATTTACAGTAACTCTGGACTTTTCGTTGCCGTCGTTCGTGTGCCACTCGGGCGAGTGGTGTCTCCGTGGTTCGGCCGAGTGGACTGGCGATGCTCGACCGAGTGCACGCTGATACTCAGTCTGTTGTGTGTCCGATCTGGTCGGCCGAGCGGGCTCTCGATGGTCGGCCGAGTGACTCCTTCACTCGGCCGAGTGACATGCTCAAAATGCCCATTCTTCGTGTTTTTGCTCCCTCGTCGCTCCTACGACGTTCTTTCTTCTCTCATTCCTCTCCAATAGCAAAATTCCCCCAGAAGGTGTCACAGGTGACACTCCGGAGTGGGTGCATCTCAGAATCACTCCAAATCGCTCGAAATCTCCTGAAATTCGACAAAAACAATAAATCGTGAAAAGCATCGCAATATTGCCGAAAAATCATGATAAGCGCGATTCGAGCGATCAAAATGGCATGCAAACATGCAGAAAAAAGGTGTAAAATATGGAGTGATCAATATCTATACGGTAATATAGATATAGAGATCTATATGAAACTTCCAGAAGGGTATACTCTACCCCAAGAGATGAAAGAGAAACGTATGAACGTCTTCTCTATAAAGGCTTCAAAGATCAGTATATGATTCTAATAGGTTCTCCTGCAGAGACCATTGAGATATCAGATACCTAGTCAAAACAGGGCATTGTCTCGGCTTACAGATTAAAACACCTTTTATGGTGGAATCCTTTTATATTTTTCATATACCAGGAGTTTATGAAGAAAGATGCCCAATTGCAATCTATTAAAAATGGATGCTTATTTATGACCCCTTCCAATCGCTGGAAGAGGGGGAGAACATCCTAGGTCCTGAAGAGCCTAGCTCTAGTGTACTAGATACACTCCTTTATTTGGCCAACTGCACGTGTCTCTATTAGAACGTCTGCATTAAAGCTGTTAGCCAGGTACAGTGCTGCCCTGGAGAGCACCACTGGACCAAGGATAAGCTGCTCCTGTGCAACTTCCAAGGGTCAAGGAATATATATCGCATATGCAGGTTTACAGATCATCACGATGACTAAGCACAAATGGTCGGCCACCTCCTAAAGATCTTCACATCATTTTCCAATGTCTACATCTTCTGAGAAGCTCATCATCCAAGAAGCAAGTCTAGAATACGCTCAGCCAGGTCCAGCAGTACCTTGCAGACACAGTGAAGACTGGGTAAAAGAATTCATTCCTGGAGTAATCTACCGACTTCAAAGAGCGTTCCACTCTAGAGCGCCACTATCTTCAGTAGCCGCTTGATATGAGTGAAACTTGTATAGATGAATGATGATTTTATTTGCTTTCAGAACATGATGGATGTATAAATGAATAGGAAATGATTATATAGATACATAGGAGATATGCAAGCCTGAAGCTTGTATATATCTGGGTGAGTTGATATTAGAGTTATACTCTTTTCCCTTAGCTATGGGTTTTTCCACTAGGTTTTCCATAGCCAAAGGTTTTAATGAGGCAATCTCATTTAACTCAGGACCCTGAAGTGTCCACCCCTAATGAAAGCTGAAAGACCTCCAAGCCTGAAGCTTGTACGGATCAGGGGGGAGTAACATGTGGGGTTGCACTCTTTTTCCTTAAGCTGTTGGGTTTTCCCACTGGATTTTCCACAGCTAAGGTTTTAACGAGGCAAACACGATTACTCTGGATCCAGAAGTATCCACCCCCTTAGCATTATACGCTAAGACCAAAGTAATGGATGGATAAGGGGGAGTGTTATGAATGAGGGAGGCCAATGAGGGAGGCCTTTGGCCTCCCCTCATCTTTATCCCCCCATTAATCCCCATCAAGCTTACTAATGGGGACCTTTGTGTTCCCATGTCCTTTCATATACTTATACTATGAATAAATAGGGAACCATGGCTTTGTGCCATGGTTACTCATTCTTTTGATTTTCCAACACGAATACAATAATTTAGCGCATGTAAATGTTTCTCCTAGATCTAATTTCAGATTAAAATTTTAGCATAATATGCTAGAAACATTAGAAAAGATAAAGTAAGAAACGGGTATATCCGAACGATTGTAAGCGGTGTTCTTGTAGAGGATAAGTGAGAGAACATCGCTTGAATTGGTTTGGTCATCTACACATGCACATGTTAGTAAGACATCACAAATGAATGTTGAGGCTGAAAGAAAAAGATGTACACCAAAGAAGACATGAATGGAGGGGATCAGAAAGGACACGGATGATCTTGATTTGACGGAAGAGAGAGTTTTATATCATCATTCATGAAAAAACGGGTGTCCGACATCACGATCTGACATTATCGCGGTCTAATATTCTTTCTGTTAAGTCCATGAAAGTAACCTCAATTTTTGCGATGAATGCTAAGAAAGACGACAATGATGCAAGTGGATGGAAGAGCAACAAACACAATGTGATATTATTGAATCAATTTGGCAGGGAAATTGATCTTCACGCATCCATGCAACAATAATTATATGTACACATATATAGATAATTAATTAGCAAATTACCATACTCAATTTATGTGTGAATGGGTGGGTATAATTTTCTGGATATTGAATCACCCTAGGTGTATTTTGATGATAAGCAAACATGTCATCTAATAAGCTATGAGTGCTGTTATATGAGTTTCAAGCAAATCGAGAAGCACTCAAAGCTAAGTGAGTTCAACCAAGGCATATGAATAAAATAAATCAAGACAATGAGATTAAAGCGTCAAGATTGCATCAAGGGATACAACGCAATATTTAATTTGATGTAATTTTCATTTTACATTGTATTAAAAGTTATGGCCTTAGTTGAAGCTCTCACACACTTAGAAATAAATTTAAAGTGTTTTAAAATTGAAACATTTCCTAAGTGTTGTAGGTCAAAAAATATGTTTTAAAGGTCAACTAGCGGACTAGAACATATACCTAGTTGACCAGTTAAACCTACAAAATATATTGGCTATTGTGCATGTCAGTCTAGTCAACCAATGTTCATTAGCTAGTCAAGTAGCGAGTACAATGTAGTCGACTAGCTAATGAATTATAGTCGACTAGTGGTGTGAAGTTTTATATCAATTGTAAACCGCAAGAGCACGGCGTCATTGTAGCGCTATACGGGTCGTCCGCATGGAAATTGATTGATCGAGTACTAGCTCGATCCTAGGTCGTCGTTTGCTACGTGGATTGATTATATGAGATATGAAAATACGTGGATTTAACGAAGGATAGGATATGAAAATATATAGAACGATAATAACCACAAAGATGAACGATTGAAAGGACAAAGAACTCAATGTATAACAGCAATCAATCAGCAAACAATAAGAAAAACAAGTAAGAAGAACAATATATAATTATCCCATTGATTTGATCACGAGAGTTGCCAATTCCCATTTACAATCCAAGAGAAAAGCATCAAAACCTATTCTAATCTATCCATACTCCTAAAACTAAGAAATTGCATCAAAAAGTGGAAGAAAACGAAGCTAGGGCATGTTCTCCCTTCGCTGGCAGTGCCTAAGAGCTTAAATACTATCCCAAAAACCTAATGGGTACGCTGCAGATCCGACCCGACCCGACTGCGTGAAAAAATCCACGTGGTCGCGTTATTTGACCCAAGTTACGCAAGTCTGCGACTTCAGCAATCTTTGTTTGACGCGACCGTTTTGAATTCCAAACTACCACGTCGATGTTACTCAAAACGCTACTGGTTTCTTCTGAATTGGGGATGACACTGTCGTGTGGGAAGTGTAGGGTTTTCTGGGCCCTTAGGGCCATAAAATCAATGTTCGGACCAAGTCGGTCGGACAACGAAACAATAAAAGCAGTGGAAGACTGATCTAAAAACATTTTTTAAATCAAGCCCTAAAGATATTAAACCTAGCCAAGATCTCTACTATCCCGGGGTTGGGTCCGACCAACTCCTAAGGATAGATCTATCTAACATTTGCAATTATAAATGCAAGTTTAATTTAAACTATATACCTTTCACTTCGTTTCCGCAGAATACGAAACGTCGTTTTCAGCAACAGTTCTTTGGCTCCACGCCGCTTCTCCCAAGCCGAACCGCGTCCCGAGCCGACCTCTTCCTGAATCGCACCGTGTCCCGAGGCGAGCAACACCCTTGTCGTCGAGCCAACCATGTGCTGAAGAAGATTTCACCTTGATCGGATCCATCGTCAAGACTTTGGATCCTATCCGAGCTCCTCGTAGCTTTGCTAGAGCTCGAACAGTAGCAAGGAAGAACTTAGGGAGAAAGAGAATATTTACTTTAAGCTCAGATCCGAGCTTGCTCACGTCTAATGGAGCTGCTCAGATCTGGAGCTTGGGACGAGTTTCAAGGAGGTGAGTATGCCCCTATTTATATAGGTGGTTGACCCATCCCCTTCACTCCATATTCGATGTGGGACTAAAAGTTTTTGGAGAAAAAATTAATTAAAGTTTTCCTTTCATAAAGGCTAAACTTTAGTGAATTTTTTCTCCCTCACCATTGATCTCCAAGTGAGATGTCACACATCGTTGCGAAGAGGGTTGAATGGTGAACGCGTAGGAAAAAACGGCACTCCATTTCGAGTTCGTTTGACCCCTCAAACGAGGCTCCAAAATCAGACCAAAAATTTCTTTATACATCGACCCAGCCGCCACTTATAAACCCCCTTATGGTTTACTCAGCTCAGCATGTGGGCAGGTCTGGGTACCCGCGGGGTGCGGGCCCCGACCAGCAATGCCTCTAATGGGCTAAATTGACTGCTTTGGCTCTATTTTGTGCATTTGGAGTCCGTTTTGACGCGGTTTGAACCTGCGTTTAGACCGGGATGATCCCGTCATCCAGGTAACCATTTCCACGTGTTTATTATATTAAATATGCACGTAAACATTTTACAACACATTTAATTCCCTTTGCATCATATGCAAAATTCCCACATCTAATGTTAAAAACCATTTGCATCAAATACAAATAAACTGAGGGCATACATCCCTCAACATCCCCAAGTATGAAATATGCGTAAATTTTAAATCAGGCTGACTAAATAGTGGGTATATGGCCAAGTTCTTAGTTTAAAGTTTAAACCCTAGCCGGCATCGTGAATTTTTGAAATCGATCATTAATACAATGATGGACATTGCTTCCCATTCTGTTTTCAGTCCGTTCGGTTGTGATCGTCAAACTCTAATTTGGTTTGATCCTTGGATTAGGAAAGGACAAATTTTCAATTTAAGCCTTTTTCTAAAAATATTTTAAAAAAATCGATTTAGAGATAAAGCGATCAAATCTTGCCATCTCATTAATGGCACGTCACTTTTAGCTAACTGGATGACTAGGAAACGAACGGGTTGACGATCACATTAATTTTGAGATCCAATTCCATATTTTAATCTCAATGGACTTATTCACTGTGAGCTCCAATTCCACAAAGTAGCCTAAACCTGGGTACATACATTTCACAGCTTTATAGCTCTAGTGACATGAACTATTGGAGTGTTTTTTTCCAATGTTCATTGCTTTTATCATATGGCCATTATTTATTTATTTTTTGTTTGCCTATCATTTCTTCTTGCCTCGCGTGATTTATAATTATCAAAATATATAGCTGCAGAATGATCCTTTTCGTTGTTCACTTATGTTAAAGGCCATGATCTTAGTTAAATGAGCAATTTTTTGTTATTTTGGGTTTTTGTTGATATGATGATGTGCATAAACTTTATGCAGGGGATGGGGTTCCTGTCAGCAAACTTGCTCTTTACATAGTCCTCGGTGGGCTTCGTCCATCTACTCTGTGTGTGTGTGTGTGTGTGTGTCGATAAATCTTTATGTGAGAACATTTCGCACCGTGCGAAAAGATTTTTAGTTTTTTTTGAAAAAAATTTCAAATTTTTTTCACCTTCATTATATGTTGTTATACATCCCTCAAAAAATAATCGATGAGAAATAATGTGAGTTGGCCTTCGATCAAGGCATTTCAACAAATTCGCATGTTTTGATTCTGTTAAATTTGTAACGGGTGGATGGATACTCTAATCCCCCTAGGGTTCACCCATTATTTTTCCTAGGGTATATAATTGTATGGATTGAACATCAAAAAAAATTTGAAAAATAATTTCAAAAAAAGATAAAAATCTTTTCACATGGTGCGAAAAACCCCCTTTGCAAGGAAAGATTGCCCCCCAACATAATTTTGATATGTGTTGTTTTGATAGTTTTATATGTTTGATATGATGATGTGCATAAACTTTTGATAGTTTTATATGTTCTGAGGTACTTCAATTGAAATACTAACAAAGCGTGCACGCGCACACAGTGATTCTGGTGAAAATGGTTAATGAAGCAACAACCAACATCCCTAAATGGGAAGCACGTGGTGCAGGCTCTGGTTCTAAATGAGGATTACACGAATTTAGTAATATGCATTAATGACATTATCTAACACCACATATTCTATTCAATTTTTATTCTGTGAAATATTTTATATTCTTTTTCAATGATATTGTTTGATAACTGATGTTATTCTTTTGTTATCGCCAACTTTCAGGGTTCACACAGACTTTTGTTTGGTGGGGAACTCTAAATATCGTTTCCAACTATCAGAACTATAACCAAAAGGGAAAACTTGTGATTATGTTGGATACCATCAACCTTCCATAAGCAACTTCACCACTCTATACTCAAAAGAAACATTCGACATATCAACAGTTTTTTACATGAAGGACCACCATAAACATAAATCGATAAAATCTAGTTAGTTCCTAAATTGTTCATGAAATATCTACACGGTCATGAGAGCATACATTGTATAAGAACCAGCCATAGAAATATAGCTCCCACTAAAATCAACTTCCACTGCAAGAAAGATGACTTATTACATATGTTACTTAAAGGAAGCTACCAGACACGCAGATATAGTATCTGCAAATAAACAAGAGATTACCATGCTTATTATTCCGCATTGTAAATTCCTAATCCAAGACTACATTCATCAGGTTGGGATAAGTGGGCGAATATTGACCGCACATAAAGACATATGGGATCATCAATCTTAAGAAGGAAAATGTTGTCAGTTATTAGAAGTTGAATTAATTTAACACCACATATTTTTGCATCTTTCTGATCTTATTTTTGGGCCAAATCCCTCTTTTGTTCCTTAGAAGTTGAATTAATCTGTCTTTGACAAATGTGTCGTCTTTGGTCGGCAAGCGAAGCTAACTTCTTAAGAAGCATGTGGAAGCTCTGGTTGGAGAATTTGTGGATCCTCACATTATGTTCTTCTTAAGAAAGATGGCTATTCAAACGCGGGTTTATGCAATGGCTTATCATTAACTTTACAAGGTTGGATCTTCATATTTAGCACACATTTGGCTGGTTTCACCTGCTTCTGCATGTAAGTTCATGCCCCTTTGTACTTTTGGATTTAAATGCAAACTCCCATAATGGATTTTGATTTCTGCAAGTTATTTCCTAGATGGCCTTAAGGAAGCAACATTATCTCCCATATGACTACCATGTCAGCTCAAAATTGCTACATTAATTGGTGGCTTATCAGTACCTGTTTTTGTATCTACCGGTATAATTATCCAATTTGTAGGGACGATAATGTGGACTTTGGTTCGATTTGATATGTAGAGATGCATCCTTCTAATTATATTTCCTGCACCTGTGTGTCCATGTTGCTCATGTTATAAGACTGATGAGCTAAATGATTTGACACTTGGTGGCATTCTGTCAAAGTTCCTTGTGGGAAGACAATCTTGCAAATATTGTTTATTTACTAACTTTGTGCTTTACTACGTTAAAACCTGAATGGGTTGGGAATCTGGCAGATGATGTTTCTATTACTGTAGTTGTATGTCTATCGCTGGCATGCATGTTTTCTTACGCTTGCAAACATTTAATACATGTTTCTAAGACGCTGGCATACAGGATTTAAGATTTTAATCTTTTTTGAAATTAATTTAGAGATACTGTTTATTTTTCACCCAGCTGGGGCCTTTACGACATCATCTCGGAACTACATTGAGCAAGTCCAAATAGTGTTTAAACTTGGCTCCCGATACAACCTCATCAACATGTATGTCGGGTTGTCATCTGTTTCGATCTTTAACAACTTGATGGTGTCGTCTTCTTCTCCCACATAGTCATGGACAAAGTGGAATCTCACATCGATATGCTTCTCACATCGATATGCTTGGTATGAGCATGAAAGACATTATTCTTAGACAAGTGCACATCACTCTGGCTATCACAATGAAGATCATACCTCTCTTGGTAGACTCATAGACCATCCATCAAGCCTATCAGCCATATCACTTCCTTCACCTCTCCAGTCAATACCATATACTTGGCCTCCGTAGTAGACAAGGCCACTGTAGACTGAAGGATACTCCGCCAACATATTGGAGTACCAGACACGGTGAAGACATAGCATGTCGTTGATTGCCTCCCAACCAAGTCGCTTGCATAGTCAGAATCGACATAGTCGATGGTATGAAGACTATCACCGATGTCGACCATGCCATTGATGTATCTAAGTATCCATTGCACTGCTTGCCAGTGCTCCCTCTATGGATTGTGTATGTACCTACTCACCAAGCTGAGTGCATGTGATAGGTCGGGTCGGGTATAAACCATAGCATACATTAATGCCACTACCGCATTGGCATACGGTACGCTCTCCATGAGCTTCTTCTCTTCTTCGTTCTTCGGGCAATACTCAGCACTAAGTTTGAAGTGAGGTGCAAGTGGAGTAGTTACGGGCTTCATCTTCTTTCAGCCAAATCTCTGTATTACCGACTTCAAGTAGCAACTTTGAGAAATATGAACTCTACATCCACTTCGATCTCTTGTGCTTTCCATCCCAATAATCCTCCGTGCTTCGCCTAGATCCTTCATCTCAAATGCACAACTCAATTGAGATTTCAATCTCTGAATCTCCTCTTTATTCGATGAGGCTATCGGTATGTCATCGATATAAAGCAGAAGATAGATGAAGGACCCATCATTCAATCTCTGAAAGAACACGCAATGATCATAGGGGCTACAAACATACCCTTGATCATCTGTCATAAAGCGTTCTAAATGCTTATACCATTGTCTAGACGACTGCTTCAGCCCATAGAGTGACTTTCTCAGTCTACATATAAGACTGTTGTCGCTCCTATAACCATCGGGCTGAGCCATATAGATCTCTTCTTTGAGCTCTCCATGCAAGAATGCTATCTTGACATCTAGTTGCACCAGTTGAAGGTTGAGCTAAGAAACCAATGCCAACAAAATCTGAATCGAGCAATGCTTCACTACCTGAGAGAAGACTTTGTTGTAGTCAATGCCCTTCCTCTGTATGAAGCCCTTCGCTACCACACGAGCCTTGTAACGAACATCTCCAACTTCGACTCTGTCCTTCTTGGTGTAGACCCACTTACATCCAATTGCCTTCTTGTCTTCTGGAAGCTCCACCAGATCCCATGTCTTGTTCTTCCTCAGTGACTCCATCTCCTCGTCCATCTCTTTCCTCCACTTCTCAGGGTCTTCAGAGAGTTCGACCTCTCTGAACGATGTGGGTATGTCGATACTCACTACAGGGAAAGCAAATGACACAAGCTCAGTGAGCAAATGACATAAGCTCAATGCACCTTCCAGGCCTTCGTATCTCACGTATTATGCTCGACACTACTATGGAATCCTTTGGCTGTGTAGTCTGTGGAGACGAGCTAACTCCACAATCTGAGCTTGAACCCCTAACATCACCAGCATCTGTCTGGAGGACAGTTTCTGCAGTCTCTGGTGCCGCTCGGCCTGAGTCTGTGACTGAGCCATCTGGAGCATCTGACAGATTGTCGTAGACCTGCTTCATCTGTGTCTGAGCACTCTCCACCTTTGGTTCTTGCTCCCTCTTCAGTAACGCTGACTCATCTAACATTACGTCTCTGCTTGTGATCACCTTCTTCGATGTCAGACACCACAGTCTGTACCCCTTAACACCATTGCTAAGGCCCAAGAAGATGGCTTTCTTGACTCTAGTATCGAGCTTGTCCCCCTTGACTGCATAGTAGCTCAAATATCTCCAAATTCACAAAGACCCATAGTCAGAAACTGGCTTTTCCGACCAGACCTCCAAAGGAGATCTTTCGTTCAATGCAGCAGATAGTAGCCGATTGACCAAGTAGGTCGCATACGCCAGGGCTTCTGCCCAAAACTCCTTCTATTGGTCGGATGTTATCAACATGCATTGGACTTTCTCCAGCAAAGTCCGATTCATCCTCTCAACTACCCCATTCTGCTGCGGCGCACTACTAGCGGTGAAGTGTCTCTGAATCCCTTTTGATCTGCATAACTTCTCGAAGAGATCCGACCTATACTCCCTACCGTTGTCACTTCAAAGCCGCCTAACTTTCTGACTAGTCTGAGTCTCGACCAGCTTCTTACACTCGATGAAAGTGCAAGAACTTGGTCCTTCGACTTCAATGGAAACACACACACCATGTGTGAGAAATCGTTAATGAACGACACAAAGTAGTGTTTCCCTCCCGATGAGGCCATCCTACTCGGTTCCTATATGTTGGTGCGTACATAGTCAAGCACTCCCTTTGTACTATGAATGGTCGTCCCAAATGAAGCACATGTTTGCTTTCCAAATACACAATGCTCGTAGAACTCAATCTTACAGGTCTTGGCACCCTTCAGACAATCTTCAACGATCAGCCACATGTCCTAGGTGCATGTGCCATAATAATGAGTCATCCCAGTCAGCCACACGAATCAAATCTACTATGCCAGTTACGACCGAACCATCCAAATAGTAGAGGTTGCCTTTCCATTTTTCCTTCATCACGATCATTGCTCTGCGGGTCACCCTCAGAGCACCATTCTCCATCGTCACTCGAAAGCCCTTGGCTTCGAGTGAACTGATCGATATGACGATACGCTTTAGGTCGGGAACAAAGCTCACATCCTCGATGTCTCGTGTAACACCATCACCCATCCTCATCCGAACTGTCCCGATGTCTGTCGTGCTGCAAACTATGTCATCGCCCAACAAGACCGTACTTCTACCACCTTTACGGAAAGAAGTAAAGTACTCTGGTGTGACGTCATATGGAATAAGCACGTAGAGCCGAGTAACCAACCATCTGACGTCACACACTCCAAAGCACCAACCAATACCCATTCCTCTACATCATTGCCCTTGATGACGTTGGCAGTTACGTCGTGCTTCTTCTTCACCTTCGGACAGTCTCTGACCCAATGTCCCCTTTCTCTACAGAAAACACATTGGTCCGATCGCTTTGCGAAGTGGGGCTTTACTCTTGTCTCTCGACTTGGATCGGAAATACCCTTTCCGAGCTCCACCCTTCTCTGCACTACGACCACTCACCACCGTAAGAGCATCACTAGCTCGACTTGTCGTGTCCCCATCATTATTCCTGAACTCGTTGCTCATTAGAGTCTTGGACACTTCTTCAAAAGGGATTGATTACTTACCATATGTAAGAATCGATACCAAGTACCCATACTCAATGGGTAGAGAGTTAAGGAGAACCATTTCTTTATCTTCATCATCAACCTTCACGTCCACGTTCCTTAGATCGGTGAGAAGCTTGTTGTAGTAGTCGAGCTGTTCCTCCATAGAAACCCACTCGGCTAACTTCAACCCAAAAACTTCTTCTTCAAGTGTAGCTGGTTCTGGATGTTTTTCTTCATGTACTTGTCACCGAGCTCCCTCCAGGACTTTCTTGCACTTGTCTCATCCATGAATGTGTATTTCTTCCACTTTGACAAATACAGTCGGATCGTCCCACATGCATTCCAGTTAAGAGTCTTCCACTCAAGATCGGACATGCCCGTCGCTTCTCGTCTAACGTGATATCTTGACCAAGTTGGTTCAATACATCCAAGACTTCACATCTTCACATACTAAAGTTGATCTTTTCATCAAATTTCTCAATTTCGAACTTCGTGTTGGACATGATAGTCCGAGCCGTTGAAGAATATCCAGAAGTTGACACCTTTGAGGAACTATCATAGCCATCGATGTTCATCTTCATCTCCTGTGTTGATCTCCGAAACCGTCAAGCTCTGATACCAATTTGTAGTGCGCTAGCACGGAAACTCGGATCGCCGAAGAACCCTGAAACTAGGACGAGCAATCAAATAACAAATAGAGCACTATGAGAATTGCTTTTAGGCCGTTAACTGGACAAGGGGGAACACCGATAAGCTTTATTACAAAAGGATAAAACAAAAAAATCTTCTCTCCACAAACGAAGAAGAAGCACACAAGATCTCTCCAAAAGCTCACAATACAATCTCTGAAAGTTGGCTCTCACAAATGACGGCTCAAATTCTCTTAATGTGTTCCACACTCAAAACCCTAGCTTAAGACCACCTACATATAGCCCTAGGTTACAATAAGTGTCATCATTAGCTGGGAATTCCAATCGACACAAATCCCGACTTTACTGGCATCATATCTCATCACAGCTCTACACAATTAATGTACTGCATCCTAGTGGGCCACATCCCAATGGAATCCCTTTGACCGACTGATCTTCCTTCTATACCGGACGATTGAAGCGATGAGCCAAGTGTTCGAGCTATCCAAGAGCTATCGACCAATGAGTCACCATATGATCGATCGACCGAACACGAACTTCAACAGAGTTACGAACGAACGACCCAATGCCGAACGAACGACCATCAGATCACGGACTTCAACCGAGCTGACGACCGATCGACTAACTGCGTTGTAGAAGACCAATAGCTCGGCATCCTTGTATTTGACTTGTGCAGAATCAGATAGGTCGAACCTAAGCATAGTCGAGTTAGCTCTTTACAAGATAACTCGCCTGTTCGACCAATGCTTCTTTAGCACCGAATCAAGCCAACTTCTACATAAACCCCATTAACTAATGACAAGACTTAAACCCAAAGGTCACTACAGGGCGAACATCCCTAATTACTATCCGAAAGAGGGCAAAAATCCAAGAAAAGAAAGCGACAAATTAGGGCCTGGAAAATCAACAGTAAACAAATCACAAAACCGAATAGTTGGTAAGGGTTTACGCACAAGAAATAACGACGACTATGGCAAGACTGACGCCCCAACGGCCAACAAAAGAATAGGAACTCAATTGAAAATAAGTGACTGTAGGCAAGGGCCATAAGTCCATGGGGTTGTCGAAACATGTCAATCGAAGGAAAGAATTTCCTCGAAAAATTCGTGAAACATCATCTCCCGATTAAACCCAAAAATCCCAAATTTTAACCATGCAACAAATTCCAACAATTTTCAAGTTCACAAGATTTCAGAAAATTAAATTAAGAACCAAAATTAAAATCTAAACCGAAGAACTTAAAGTTAGAAATAATCTACCATTCATCGTAGTTGGCCAAAATCCACGAATTTCCTCGCTCAAGCCATCCTCCAACATTGATAGTATCTTGGAAACAAAGAATTAAAGCCCACTAAAAGATCCAAACCAAATCCCAATAGATCCGAAATCTTGAGAAAGAAAGAGATGATTTTCGCATATTAAACCCCTGAAAACAAGAAGAAATATAAAGGGCGAAGAACGAGCCATTCAGGGATGACGTGTGGGAGTTGAAGAAAGTATAAATTGGAAATTGAGCCTGTAAAAGATTAACGTTTTCATTTCTCTTGTGTTTCTTAAATACACAAGCCCCGAGGGCACTCCAGTCATTTGCTACAAGATATGGAAAGATACGATACATTGATTTGGTTGAGATCTTTTCATATTAATGCAAATCTCTAGGAGATACAATGCATGCATTAGTTGACTTATTCAGATCTTGTGCATGCATCAAATCTCTAGGAGATACGATGCAATCATATGTTGACTTGCTCTGATCTTGTGCATGCATCAAATCTCACAAGGAGGTCTTGCTATATCTCCTTATATGCCCCCGCAAACTGAGCATAGTGATAGCGATCAGTTTGGATGCTTGAATGCAGGTCGGCTGCCATGCTTGGTGGGTCAGTCGCCCCCCTCGCGAATGGATCGGTCGGTAGTCGTCGCCTTTGGATCGGTCAGTCACCGCCTCGCATATGGGTTGGTCTCTACCCTCGCAGATAGATCGTTCACCACCTCGCTGGATAAATCGGTCACCGCCCGAGGAGAGAAGAGTCGGTCGTCGCCTCCCGGATGGATCGGTCATTGCCTCCCGGATGGATCGGTTGCCTCGTTGTCGTGTCGCTTGCTGGGCTAGATGAGTCGACTGGGCTGAATAGAGGATCGATCGGTGGCTGCCAGATGGATCCCTTGCAGTATCTCCGCTTCGCTGGATAGATCGGTCGCCTCCCTAGGAAAGATGAGTCGGTCGCTGCTCGAGGGAAGATGGGTCGATTTTCGCGTCGTTGGATGGATCGGTCGCACGTCGGTCTTACATGATGGTTCACCAGGTCGCTGTCTTGCAGAATGGAGTGCTCGTCTGGTCGCCATCTCACTGGGTAGATCGGTCGCCGCCCGATGGAAGATGGGTTGGTCATCGCGTCGCTGGATAAATCGGTCGCTCACCGGTGTGGATGGAGTGTCGCTAGGTCGTCGTTTCGCTGGATGGATCGGTCACCGCCTCGCAGATGAGTCGATCGCCGCTTAGCTGGATAAATCGGTCGATCACCGGTGATTCATGGATCGCCCACTGATCTTGATGTGTCACCGGCCTGGAAAACGTCATCTTTGGACTTTGGCGGAATGGCGATCACATGTGACTGTGTCGCCGGACTGGAGATCTTGAGACGAGGAAGAGATTTTAAGATGAGGATCTTGGATCTGGCGGCAGTTGTTGGTCGTGGGTTGTTTGATGCTGCCGGCTGGTGCCGGTACAGCTGTTGGTGCTCACATGCACTGAACTTATTGTATGGCGACTAGGCGTCGCTTGATGTGGAGAGGTTGAGGGGCATCTCGGGGTTGTCCCTCCTGAGAGCACTGCAGAAGATTGAGTGGCTAGATCAGATTGCGGTTAAGCAGAATGCGCTGATACTATGAAGAGATTATAAATTGGAAATTGAGCCAGTAAAAGATTAATTTTCTCATTTCTCTTGTGTTCCTTAAATACACAAGCCCCGAGGGCACTCCAGTCAATTGCTACAAGATATAGACAGATACGATACATTGATTTAGTTGAGATCTTTTCATATCAATGTAAATCTTTAGGAGATACAATGCATGCATTAGTTGACTTATTCCGATCTTGTGCATGCATCAAATCTCTAAGAGATACGATGCATGCATCGGTTGACTTGCTCTGATCTTGTGCATGCATCAAATCTCACAAGGAGATCTTGCTATATCTCCTTATAAGAGTCAGTTACGTGCGGGGAGGCACAAAGGGGCAGATTTCTCGCAGGAGATGTTGTCGTTTCCATTTGTTAAAGAAAAGATAGGTAGGGTCGGTCGGGCTATGGTTTCGAATAGAGAAGAGGGTTGGCAGCGCCTTCGTTTGCGAAGAAGTGATGCGAGAGAAGAACGATGCTAGGGTTTCTTTGAAGTGTGACGCGGCTGTTGGGTTTTGGTTTTCTTCGAGAGGAGAGTAGGGGAAGTATAATTGGGCTAGGTATTTTAACTGGGGGAAAATGGGCTTAATTCTTGGGTTTTAGTCAAAGAAAGAGAAAGAAAAGTGTCATGACCCATTTTGCCATATATGGTATAGAGTACACACTATTTGTGTGTATTTGCTTGCCTACGTGCATACTATTGTTAGTAGTAGTGATATTCTGAATATTTGGATGATGTATATATATATATATATATATATATATATATATATATATATATATATATGGATGTGTGTACGTGGTTGTAGTGCTAATGTGGTGTATTTGTATTAGAAGGTATGGATGCTCTAATGATTAGATATGTATGGTTATGGGTGTATGTTGGTATGCTTTGGGGTGACCCTTGAGAGGGGCTAGTGTGAAAGGGGTTAGGGGTCAGTGGCAACCCCCGTAAATTTTTAGAAAGGTGAGGGGCAAAATGGTCATTTGGACCAAGGGTGCTGTGTGTACATACTTAAGTAGTCGGTGCATAAAGTAATGGCAAACTTGTAATTACCTGGAACGTGGAGGGGTATCTTGGTCATTGCCACATGGAATATTCCCGTAGAATATTCCTTTCTTAAATAAAAAGGAAAGAATATTCCGTAGAATATTCATTTCTTAAATAAAAAGGAAAGAATATTCCTTTCTTAAATGAGAAGAAAAGAATATTCCTGTCTTGGATGGGAAGAAACCTAATCTATTTATACTACATCTTCCTACACTTTTCTCCATCTTTCTCTTCCTCTTCTTTCTTCCATCCCCTCTACTCATGCCATGGCAAGTTGTGAGTTTTTGTGATGAGGCTTGGAGAGATTTTTCATGGGGCTATGGTGGAGTTTTCTTAGAATTGATAGAGGGCTTTTGATAGCGAGGTAGGAATCCAACCCAAGCTCTCATGTTTCATTTCATGGCATATTGAAGTTCAAGTTTGCATTTTTAGAGTTTTTGGGAACCCCTTGACATGGTGCATTCAAGTTTGAATTAATATGATGTGTTGAATCATTTGATGTCATGAATATGATTCATGTTGTTTTGAATGTTTTGTTTCAATGATTATGTGAAATTACTCCCATTTAGAATATTGAATGTTTAATTTTCCACTCTTCTTTGCGTGAAAAGTGCTAACATGAGAATAATGAAGGGATATGTGCAATTGGCTATGATTATGTGATAAAAATGGGGGCTTGAGGCCACCTTACTTTTCGGCATATGGTCTCTTGTAGCCCTAGTGCTATGGTGTTGTGTTGGTGAAGGATAGACATGAAATGAGAATGAAATGGGATGAAATTAAATAAGAATGAAATGTTTTCTTATTATTGTCATGAAACATGGTATTAGAATGTGTTGTATGGTTAGGTGCTCTAGGGTTGTATATGATGGAAGGTAGGAGGGTGGACATGGCATCCCCCAATGTGGTTGTGGTGGTGGTATGTGGTTATGGATATGATGGGCATGGCACGTGAGTGCATGACCCTTTGATGTGATGATATGTGGATATGTTATGTTTTTCCATGGGGTTAATGTCATGGGGACCACAAGGCCTATCAAATATGAATCTAGGACCTCTGAGCATGCCTCACATTACAATGCCAGGTTTCTGCTTATTGACGTTGTAGTTTACTTCTCTTTCTGTAGTACTCACTTTGTTTTGCAGGTATTCCTTTGCCGCAGTTACGTGTTTTCATTATTTATGTCATTTACATTGTCATATGTGATGTGGTTATATGGTTACGTACATTTCCTTCCATGATATGGCATGAGTTAATTCACAGTTTATTGCACCAATGCATTGCATTCCATTACACCATGTGAGTTGGGTTTGGATAGCTTACTGGGACACGCATTGACGTGCCCCCGTTGACTTTCCGGGCATTGGTTCTTGGAGTTGGAGGCCCATTAGCTCAGATGGTTGGATTTGAGGATTGTGTGAGTGTGTGTGAGTGCAGGGTGTATGTTCGTGTACTTGGTGGGGTGAGGGTTCTTATTGTATATGAGATTGTATAAGGATGTTGTATATGGACAGTTTGTATATATAACCGTGTTGAGTTGTTAGTTCTCTTTGTATTTCTATGTTGTTTGGAATGCTATATGTACTATCCCAGCAGTGCACAGTGGACTAGTTTGTGTTTGTATTTTCTTTCATAACACTTGTGTAGGGATCGTCTAACCCTTGCAATCTAACAACACACACTAGAGGGGGGGTGAATAGTGTAATGGCAATAAAATTGTCCAAATAAAATTTAACTTGCAAATGCGGAATTATAAATGCATGAGGAATTAAATGGCACAATCAATCCAAACGCAAACACAAAGTTTTACCCTGGTTCCCCAAACTTGGGTACATTCAGCCACACCAATATTCACTATATTCCCACACAGAGAAGTGAATACAAATCTCACAAGGAGATACCCCACAAAGAGGATTTATGCCCTACACAAGGACCCAACCAATCCTACACAAGGATCAAGACTCCCACACAGAGAATCACTAACTCCCACTCAGAGAATTAGGGTTAGCCCTACACTAGGACACTCGAACTCCCACAAAGAGAGTTAATTCCCACAAAGAGAATTCCCAAGTCCCACAAAGAGACAACCTCTCACAAAGAGAGAAACTCCCACAAAGAGAGAATCCTAATCCCACAAAGAGAAATAGGAAAACCAATTACACCATGTAAAGTAAATACTCTTACCTATGCCTTGAGATGCTTACTCATGAATGAATGCAAGGCATGGAAGAGGATCTCCAAGTGTTGGAATATGCTTGAAAGCACTTGGATGATTTCACTTGAGCTGGACTTTAATGTATGAAGGAAGATGAATGCTCAATAGAGGGAAATGAGGGAGCTTGAGAGTGGCTTAAAGATCTCTTGAGATTTTCAATAGAATCAAGAGTAAACAAGAATCAATCAAGAAGTTTAAGCATAGGCAGCACACTCATATATATAGGAATCATATATCAAGCCTAAAAACCCAAAGAAACAGCCAAATAATCAAATCTGCAAGGGCTAGAAACTGGGTGAAAACGACAGGAACAGTCGACTGATGATCATAAGACATTCGACTGATCAACGGCTAGAAAATATCCAACGGCTATAATCTGAGCCAGGACAGTCGATTGACAAAGTCAATACAGTCGACTGACAAACAGGACAGGCGCCTGTTAATCCTTCAGCAGACGACTGCTGCAGTGGATGGATCGAAATAGAGAGCTGCACTCTTTCTCCAATTCTTCGCACAGGTGACTGATGTTAATATTACAGTCGACTGTCAAATAGTCAGGCAACTGTACATTCTTCATCAGTCGACTACTGTAAAGTATGGAGAGAAGACAAAGAGATGGAGAGATTGCACTTACGCTAGACAGGCGACTGTTGGCCAATTTCCAGGTGACTGTAAATATACAGACGACGGTAAACTGAACGTCAGGCGACTGTGCGTAAAGCTCAAATTTGAGTCAATAGAAATGTTGACTTCAGCAGTGCATATCAGGCGACTGTAGAAGGATCTACAGGCGACTGGAAATCACCCAGTCGGCTGTGTTTCCCTCAACAGGCGATTGACGGAAAGAGTGAACCTATTGGGTTGGATTCTATGATAATCCTAAGGTTCACTAAGATGGTTATGTAGGAATATTATGCCCTCGAGGCCATTTATCCCTGTGTGAATAGCACAAATATCTTGTTCGAAATAACAGTAAGCTGTTTGGTAATAATTTATCTAAGTTATATTGTAATGTAGTTAACAATAGATATCAACTTAGGTAAAGTCCTGAGACTTTATGCAAGGTCAAACGGGTATCGAGATGAGTATCTCGATCATGGAGAAACGTTTGACCGTCTGTAGCATAAGTCTAAAATGGTTCGTGGTCGTAGATGTTCCGAGACAAGGATATCGAAACATCGGATAGACCATTGTGTCTTAGTCTTCACCGTTTAGCGGTGGCGATGATCTCATGATCGCTTGACTTGGCGAAGTCGAAGACGAGACACAGGTGCTCATTAGAATGAGTTCACTGAACGATCCACTAGAGTTATCATATGGTTATATTGACCAATCTGTCAATCATAACTCTGAGTGATGATAGGATAGTTGGTCTTTTGACTTGAGGTCATTTTGACAAACATGTGCGTGAACGGTGCCACTTATATCAACTGACCTAGCTTCGAGGCAAGGCCTGTTGAAAGGTCTTTTGATAAGGTGTCACTTGAAACGTACTAGGCGAGTAATGACCAAGAGAGAATTCGTCTCTCCCGGTCAATGGGAGTTAGTGTCGTAGAGTTAGTTCGGTCTTTAGTAAAAACTCTGCACAGAGTATGTTGGAAGAAGTCCAACATTTATTGACTAAAAATTGATCGAAACTAACCGGAGTCAAGTTATTGGGGTTGACAGTTTTACCGTACCCCAGACTTGATCTACACGACACAGTTTAGACGAAGAGAATATAACTGCAGAAATCATCACAGACACGGTCAGGGTGGTCCCGACAATTCTCATGTTGATGAGCTAACCACATTATGATGATGCTGAAACAGGGACGGCAGCCACTGCTCGTGGTCTTTGTCGTATAGGGCTTCGAGCCCAACCTGTAGTAGGGTCAGGCCGTAGGGTCACACAAAGAGTGCGACCTTCGTCTAGTAATAGGTAGAAATTAGTTAGGGAGAATAATTGCATTTTGATGCAAGGGATGGAATAATTGCATTTGATGCAATATGGTAATTTAAGCTTAGATAGGGACTATTTTGCATTTGATGCAAAAGCGATTAAATGTGTATTAAATTGTTTAATACAATATTTAATAATATAAACGCAAGGAAAAGTTCACGGGTAAGACAGGAATGTCCCGGTCTAGACCCAGGTTCGAACGGCGTCCAAATCGGACGCCAAACATAAAAGTTATGGCCAAAACAATGTAAACCACAAAGTCCATCAGCCCAAAGGGGCTGATTAAATCAACCCAGGCCCAAGAAAAGGAGGGGGGCCCGCTGACGCGTGCGTCAGCCTGCTGACACAAGCTGACGCCCGCGTCAGCGGGCCCGCCCGCGTCAGCGGGCCCGCCCGCTGACGCGGGTGCCCGCCAGGCGCGGGCGCACACGCCAGCTGGGCGCGTGTGCCGCACGCGCCCAGGAAGTGATGCGCGTGCAGATCGAGGCTGTGGGGCCCCTGGTGGGCCCCACACGCCTAGGGTTGCGAACCCTAGGCAGAATCATCTTGACGGCTGCAGTTTTGCGAAAATTGACTATTGGGCTGATCTTTGGACGGTCAATTAGAGGGTCAAACGAACTCCGATTGACGAACGGTTTTTTCCTATGCGTTCACCGTTGAACGCTCGTCGTATTGATAGGTTGTATCAATCCTGAAGCTCAACGGTGAGTGAGTTAAAATTCACGGAAGTTTGCACTTTGTGAAGTGCAAACTAACTTGATTTTAATTAACCCATTAGTTAGTCCCACATCGGATTTTGAGAAAAGGGAAGAGTCCGCCGCCTATATAAATAGGGGTCTCCCCCCTTTCTCAAAACTCGTCCCAAGCTCTAGATCTGAGCGGCTCTCGTAAATGTTGGAGCACGCTCGGATCTAGGCTTAAATTAATTTTTCTCATCTCCCTAAATTTCTTCATTACTCCTGAGGGCTCTAGCAAAGCCACGAAGGAGTTCGGATTCTGCATCCGAAATCTAGGCGGAGGTTTCACTCGCGTGAAACTTTCTTCGGCGCGTGGTTGGCTCGGCGGCACGGGGATTGATCGCCTCGGGATGCGGAGCGGTTCGAGGAGCGGTTCGGGGAGCAGTTCAAGGAGCGGCTCGGCGTGGGACGGGAGCAGCTCGGAAGACGGCGCGGAACATCTCGCCTGCCCCAGGGCTGAGATTCCGGGTATGTGGTTAAAGTATTTTATTAGCATTAGTTTAGTTTAATCGCAGTAGGCTAGATCCTTCTTGGGATGGTCAGATCCATCCCAAGTCGGCATAGATCTTGGCATAGAGTCTTGGACCTTAGGGCTAAGTTAAAATTGTTTTAACTGCATGTTAATTTAGATTAACTAGTTTTTCTTCCGCTGCAAATGATTTTTGTGTCTATGTTCCGTCCGACTTAGGACGGGACTAGAGTTTTTGTGCCCTAAGGGACCGCCAATTTCCCAACATGTTAAATGCATGTGCACGAATGAGCAAACCATCTAGCAAGACATTACATCAACCCTAGACTCAAAAGAGAGAGAAAGCAATAAAGTAAATTACATGAATTACAATGCTTTCCTAAGAGTCTAAGTCTTCAATCTTGATGCCTTGAAAGCTCTCCATCATCTCCAAGCTTTGGCACTCCTTGAGTCCAAACAATGGCCCTTCTTCACATGATGTCCATCCTTACACCAAGTAATTAGTCTCCAAGAAAGATATCCTTGAAATAAACTGAGAGACTAAGACATGAGATTCCTTAGCAACAACATAATGTTGTGATTATCATCAAAATAAGATTGGTATGAAACACCAATACTCAACAATCTCCCCCTTTTTGATGATGACACACATTATGTAAATCATAAAGAATTAAAGCACAATGCTAATGATCTCCCCCTACTTATATGCACCAAATATATAATGAGCTACACAAAGGTAAAAACTCATAATATCAACAACAACAAGGTGACATATAATAGGCATGGATTACATAAACCAATTGCAAGGAATAAAAGCATGCAAACATGAAAGGTTTATCTAATCCCCTATATCTCTCCCTATAGAGATATCTCTCCCCATATGCATATGAATATATCTCTCCCCTTATAGATATGATCACATAATGCATATATCTCTCCCCCTTGACATCGTCAAAAAGGTGGACATCAAAAATATCCCCCTTTGTCATCTTAACCAAGGTGTGACAATATGCAAGAAACGAAAGATATGTATGATACCAAATATAAAATTTAGTGGGTATCAATTCACTATCTCATGCTCCCCCTAGATCATAGAAATGGTCAACTTTTGACTTCTAAGATCTAATACCAATTAATTATTGGAGCCATGGGCCTTAAAAGTGTATCTGTCACGCCCCGCTTCCCAAAAACGTGGAGGCGAGACGTGAGAAGGTCCGCTCAAACTTGAAGCTACAAAGCTACAAGTCCGATAAGCGTCAATCAATTTTAAACTGCAGGTCCTTGCAACGCGAAACGAATCAAAGATAATAATAACGAAAAGAGACCAAAGAGATATCTCAGAATATCCATAATAATAAATTTCAATATCACAGAAAAAGCCACCAAGCTAAGAGAAAAGAGTCTAAAGGCCCAAACATGGCCAACAAAAGTACAACGTACAAAACAAAGGTGCCACGCACCGACAACTAACAACTTAGCCTAAAACAAAAGGAAGCTCAGCAAGGGGCACCGGTGTCCACAAAACTCCTCCTGGGCAATCATGGACTCAGACTCAGCGTCAGCAAAACATCACGTACTCAGCAACGGTCTCTGGCTCAGGGTCTAACATGTGACACCCAAAAGAGCAAGGGGCACATGTCAGCAAGTCTACAAGAGACTTGTGCAAGGAAACTGAAAGTAGGTAAAAGTAAAGCAACCTAGCAGTTCTAGCATGAATGCAATGATATGGCAGTTAAAGTATGAGTGCAACAAGTAGGGTAAAGTAAAGTAAAGTACGAGCATGGCATGGATGTCAAGTTTTACAAGAAACACTCACTAGTGCAAGACAAGTAAAGTAAGCACCTCGTGCACAGAGATTCCGCCTTTTGGCTAGAGTGGCTGATCGGGCCAACTCCTAAGCTCAAGTGACCGTTTATCCCTACCCCTCCACGTGTATCGAGCCAGGGCCTTACCCCAGAACATGGAATGCTCGCTTCTGGATCATGAGCCAGGAAGTGTTTTTAACAAGTATGGCATAAGGGTGCACCTAGCCGGACAAGGAAGTACAAGTACAAGTATTGTAGTGTGTGCTACGAATGCGACATTCAATGCATGGATGACATGACATGGCAAGTAGTAAAGCGTACAAGTAAGGAAAGTAAACGTGACAGTTTAGTATGCATGATTAACAAGTTTAAAGAGTTGGATCTAGCTTCGTTGTCAAGCTAGATCAATTTAGGTGACGGATCTAGTTTCGTTGTCAAACTAGATCAAGTAGGCGTCTAGCCAGCTATCATTTCACTGACTAGTCTCTTTTACGCTAAAAGCAAGGAAGTGGCCTAAAAACATGGCCCTACACAAGAGTTGGCAAGTTTCACTTGCCTACAAGTACAACGTCTGAGAAACACCGTCCAGGAGAGTCCAAGCCACAAATAACCTACGTGCACAAGTCCACCGGCCTAAAGTCCATATTATTAATCTTGATTAGTGAATTTAAAACATTTAAAACACTTTAAAAACATTGATTTTAGTCTTGATTAACAGGCAATGGGTTGGGGGTCCTAGGGGTGCAAAGCGTTACCTCAACACGACGCGAAAGCTACACTGGCGTCAGGTAGCGACGCCAGGGGTTGGAATAAAAGATCGCGCTCCAAGTCCTGATTCCAATATAGATTCCTCGCTGGAAAGTTCAGAGCAACAACCGGAGCGACGAATCCAGATTCCAAAGCTAGCACGTGCGACGACGGGCTACGACGTGTCGCAACGTCGTACGCGGCAAATCGTCGGAGAGAAAGCACCTAGGTGGGGCCCACAGTAGTCCTAGGGACCTATGAGGGGCCCACAATACCTCTGGAGAACTTGGGGGGCCCACTGTGGCAAGTGGTGCGACGGGTGCGGGGTTGCGACGTTTGCTCTCGGTCGGACACAGCCAAATGCGGGGGCTTGGCTCGGTCAGACACGGGGACGGGTGCTGCACAGCGATGCGGTCGGTGCGGGCCTTGGTTCTCTCGGTCGGAGCGGGGGAGACCGTTGGTCGGGTGCCTTGGATGCGGGAGAGCAGAGCGCTGCAACGTTGCAACCGTTGCAACGTTGCGGAGAGCGGCGTGAGCGGGCGGGCGTCTCGGTCGGGCACGGTGCGGAGCGGGCTTGCGGAGCGGGGGCTTGCAGCGGTGCGGGTGCGGAGCGGAGCGGGGGAAATCTCTCAGTCTGACCGAGAGATTCTCTCGGTCGGAGCGGGCTTGGTGCGGGGTCGGTGCGGAGCGGTTGCAGCGGGTGCGGAGATGCCTTGGTGCGGGCGGGAGATGCCGGTCGGGGCGGGGTTTTTGGCATGTTTTCCTCGGTCGTGTGGGGAGATGGCTGTAATTTTAGCCTGTAAGGATCAATACACTAGAGGGGGGGTGAATAGTGTATATTAAAAAATGTCGCAAATAAAATGTTAGTAATATTTGCAAAGATGGCACAGAAATAAAAAGACAAGTACTGAAATTAAATCAATCGCAAACACAGAGATTTATCCTGGTTCGGATCCTTGTGATCATACTCCAGTCCTCTACCCCGTAGAGATTTTCAATCCACTATAATCACTTGCCCCGCAAGCACCAACTTACAAAAATGGCGACACTCCCCGTGTCCCAAACTTTGTACAATCTCTAACAGAGATTCAAACCTGTAAAATAATGAAATAGAAAAACACCTATAGCCTTGTTATAAATTTCAGAGAATGAATTCAAGGATGGTGTTTTAGAAGAAGAACTTCAAGATGTAGAAGATGTGTAATGAAGCGCAACACTTGAAGTTCTCTGGTTCATAAAAGAAGAGAGAGAGATCAATCGATTTCTTCTTCAATTATGAACACAAACAACTTTCCAAAATGATGTTGAAAAACCAAGTTCTTCCGCTCTTAAATGAAGAAGGAAATCTAATGATTTCTTCTTGCAAATAAGAAAAGAACAACTAATGGCCTAAAGCTTTAGAAAGAAGACTTGATTCCAACAAATAAGAGATTAAGAAAAGAGGAAAGTGTGTGAATGAAAAGAGAGGGTCTACCCCTTTATTTATAGTGTTTAGGGACGGTTGGGGACTGTAGTTAACGTTAGAAAACGGGCAGGAATCGTCCCTGAAAATTTGGGATCAAAACGGCTAGTTTTGAAATTGGTCGACCAAAATGACCATATTGGTCGACCAAAATTTAGGGAGAGAATTTCGACCGTTAGAAGACATTTCTAGAATCTACACGGTTAGGGGAGTTTGCATATGCAATCCCATAACCAAATTCGAAGGTTTAAAATTGGTCGACCAAAATGGGGTTATTGGCTGCCAATTTTCAAAGTTGCGAATTTTCGAAATTGGGAAGTGTAGATCTCTGAGGAATGGAACCTAGATGACTAAGATATATTATCACAAGGCTTTGTGACTCTAAAAAAGTAAATTTTACATTGATTACATAAAGCCGTAGATAGGACTGCATCTGCAACTGAATCTGAGAAGCTTCTTTGCAGGAGATCCTTATCAAGTGATTATATCCAAGTCGTGGATTAGATGCCTTTGTCTTTCCAACTTCATGATTGATATTTCTGATTGAGTATGCATGAAGATATATCTCATTTGTGTGGAACTCAGCATTGATATGTATCTGCATACATAGAGTTAGTAGCACTAAATGTGTTTGTCACATCAAAATCATATGGGAATAGAAATATGGAATTATGAAATTCCAACAATGGCTGTCGCAACGTTGCGACGATTCGTCGCAACGTGAAATTTGGGTTTTGGAAGCGGCTAGGGTTATTTTCTTGCGAAAATAGATCTTCCTAGGGGTTGTTTATATAGTGTAGATGGGTTGACTAGGTCTAGGGCTAATCCTAATGGGCTTAGGAGTTTAAAAATATTTAAAATTCAAATCTCACCATCTCCAACTCACCCAAGGCTAGGATGCGGCCCAAAAGAGCTGGAATTCGGCTCAAAAATTATGTAAAACGTTTTAAACTCAAATAAATTTTATTTGGACGAAATTAATTTAAAAATTAATTATTAAAAATATTTTAAACCTTGCTAAAAATATAAAAGTGGTCCAATGAACTCCAAAAATTATAAAATAAATATCGTGGTGATCGTGACGACGAAAGAAAGCTAACTAAGAAGACGGATCTCAATTTCAACGTCGGATGACGAAACTAAAAATAGAAACGTCTCCCGTCAAAAGTGAGAATCGCAACGTCTCATTGATCGCTCCGGAATGTAACCCAAAGAACGGTTGTAGTTTTACCGCAAGCGCACGGTATAGCGGCGAGCGGGTTATCGAACACAGGGAGGACGAATGACCGTGCTTGTTCTAATCAACCTGGCTATTTAAGAAGAGAGAAATTTGCCTTTGGCGATCCTGTCACAATCGTCAGACAAAGTACGGAAATATCAAATCAAATAAAAGACGTCTAGGGAATGGGGAATTCCCGCTACTCACCATATCTCGACAATGTGGTTCATCGGTATCAAAATCGCTAGAATAAGATTTTGGATGAACTAGTTGCAACTGAATGTAGAACCAAGCTCACACTCTCACGATGTTGCCGGTCTATAGCTATCCTAGGTTCGGGTCCAATCTCTTGCAAACCCTAGCCTAGGGAAGCTAGCATTAGGATCAACATCATCGTTCAATCACGCACCGAGCCCAATCTCTTGCAAACTCGGCCAACGACCTAGGTTGGGATAGTTCCTGCCCGTCCAATCTCTTGCAAACGGGTATCGACACGGAATTGCAACCGGAAACCCTAGTATCGGTCCAATCTCTTGCAACCCGATACTACGGAAATTCGATTCCAACCTAATTCGGATTTCTAGGGTTTCCTATCGAATTGGGATCCAATCTCTTGCAAATCCCAATCGATATGAACTCCTAGCTATCCGTAGTAAATCGCTCCCAAACTAATCCCTAATAACAATTCTAGCAAGATTTCTACCAATTCATCACAAATATGAAATTGGGCTTGTAGGGTTCATCCCCATGCCCCCAAGACGTGGAGACTACTCACAATCCATAGCACAAACACAAAAATGATCAATGAAATAAACAAGAGAATTCATCACAATATTGAGATAAGCAATAAAAATAGAATTTTTATAGAAGAGAGAGACAAACCAATGGAGTTCTTCAAATAATCCAACAAAAATCAACTTTTGTCTCCTCTCCAATCACAAGAATAAAGCTAAAAAGTTAATCTAAAAAGCTGCAAAAAATGTAAGAGAAAAGCTCCCAAAACTAGGGTAAAAACAGGGGTTAAATACCCCCCAAAATCGTCCAAAAACTGTGACCAAAATACCCCTGCGCAGCCTGAATTCCGTAATTTTCGCTACAGGCAGCGCGTCGCACTCGGCCGAGTGACAAAAGTCGATCGGCCGAGTGAGAAACCTTGTAAATTTCCAGTAAGTCGGGGCCTTCAGGGGTCTTCACTTCGGGGGCGGCTCGGCCGAGTGAGTTGTCGTCACTCGGCCGATGGCTTCATGGTACTCGGGCGGTCGGGATTATCCACTCGGCCGAGTGGGTCTTCTGAAGCTCAGGCAGCCGAAAAACAGTAAGTTGGCGATTTTTGAATGGCTTCGTCTGGGCGCCACTCGGGCGGACGGGGTCTCGTCACTCGGCCGATGTGGCTTCCGTCGCTCGGCCGAGTGCACGTGTGGAGCGTATCCGATCTGGTCGGCCGAGCGGTGTCTCGCTGGTCGGCCGAGTGACTCCTTCACTCGGCCGAGTGGGACACCAAAAATGCCCAAACAGCTTGTTTTGGCCTCCTCGTCGCTCCTGCGACGTTCTTTCTTCTTCCGCTCCTCTCCAACAGCAAAATACCCCTCGGGGAGGTCGTCGGTGACACTCTGGAGTAGGCGTATCTCGAGATCACTCCAAATCGCTCCAAATCACCTGAAATACGACAAAAACAACAAATCGTGAAAAGCATCGCAATATCGTCGATATATCGTGAAAAACATGATTTGAGCGATCTAAATGGCATGCAAACATGCGGGAAAAAAGTGTAAAATAAGGAGTGATCAAAATCCCCCAAGCTTACCTCTTACTCGTCCTCGAGGAAGATAAGTAAAAGGCGAACCCGGTGGATTCGGAAAACGAAAACGGCGAAAGATGAAAAATGAAAAGCGGAGAAGAATGAAAAACGAAATAAAAAACAAAGAAGAAAGAAAGAAGCGAAGAGGTAAGCTGCTAGATCATTTTCTCAGGACGTGGGTTCCGCTTACTCGTATAGCATGCACTGAATGAAAAATACATGTCAAAGAGTTTTATTTTGATATCATAGTATAATAGTGCAAATAGAAATAGAAAACCCACGAACAACGATATAATCATGAAAAACGGAATAATTTTAGAATTAACATCGTCTGAATCATTTAAAGCGGTATACACATCGCAGATCACACACTTTTCAATTGAATGCTTTCTATGAGGAGTATAAGAGTATCACACAATAGAATAGAGAGAATAGAAAAGTGTGGATTTCATGATATGAATGCTAGGCTTAGATTTCTGGATTTCGTAAAGCTAGAAATAATCACACCGTGTATAGAATATTACTTAGCCTAGGTTGTCGTGCAACGTCAAGTAGTCACTCTCTCACACATCAATGGATTCTCTCCCCTAAGCTTATCTATAAGTATGGTGGCATAAAAAATTTTCACATCCCCATTTTTATAAAGCTCCAAAAGTAATAAAAATGAACACGAAAAGAGAGAAGAAAGAAAGAAAGTGAGATGGGATCTTTTATTGAGGATTTTTCCTCTTTTTTTAACATATATACACAATGATCCCAACTCAAAGAGAGATAATGATATACAAGAATATTTTCTCTTTTTTTTGGTTTGGGAAATTTGGAGCTAGGAATTAGTAGCGGGGGAAATGCCATATAATAGAATCGCTAAGGGGAGATTCACCAATGATTTTAAAATAGAGAAATGATGTTCAAGATTTGTGAAGAAAGAAATAAATATATCTCTCGGTTCACTCTATAAGACATGCACGACAACTTCAGCAGGGTAATCTAATCTACTCAGTTTCGATCACAAAAAAGCTAACTAATCCAGATTTATCATAGCTAACATCATTCAATCATCCTGAAGTGAAATGTACAATTCATGCATATAGAAGTGATATAGGAAAAGAAATCGGTACTCCAGATATAAGCATTCAATGCGTGAATCTTGGTGTGTTTTCTGTGATAGCATACATATGAATATTCAGACTCAGCTAATAATAAAATTTCATCCATTTTCATGTGGAAAAAGTGTGGGTTACTATCTCTAGATGCAAGGCAAGTCATAGCATATGATATCAGAAATAAAGTCTAAGACATGACAAATATAGCATGCATATAGAGTAAGCTAACTCCACGTCATCATCATCATAGAAAAGTCATCTCTAGCATGAGATGAAAAAAAGAAAAAAGGAAATAAAGATAAAGGGAAAATAGAACTATTTACAATGCGGCACACAGAAAATTAAGAAAAACGTGATGCATGGTAAAATAAAAGGAAAAAATGATGAAAATAAGTGTAAAAGCGGAAAACGGCGTGAAAAAAAACTAAAAATAAAGGTGGCAAATCGAAAAAGAACGTGAGAACTCACTCCCCCAAGCTAAATGGCACAGTGTCCTCAATGTGCAAAGTGTGGCACACCGAGAGACAAGTAATGTGAGGGGTAAGTGAGGATGCATGCATGATGAAAAATAAGAAAATAATGAAACGGAAAAGATGATGCGGACATGATGCATGCAGAAATAGGAGTGATACAGATATAAAGATGTGACACCAAAAACTCTCCCTCTCTCCCAAAAAAGATATATGAAGATATATAGAAAATGCGTATCATAGAAACAGTGAGGGGAGGGTGGGTGGACAAAAGTGCATCAGGACCCAGCAGAGACGGGCAGCACAACGGCAAAAAGAAGCGATGGCATCAAGAGTGCCTAAGAAGGTGGGGCTGCGCCGGCTCCGTCCTGAGGCGGAGGTGGTGGTGGTGGTGGTAGTGGTTGCTGAGCGGGGGTGGGTGTGGGAGTGGAAGCAGGCTGAGTGTGTGTGGGAGTGTGGGTGGGAACCTGCTGGGTGGGTACGGGTACGCGGGGGAGACGCTCCAGGACCTGGGTAAGGCAGTAGTGAATCTGCGGGAGTAGATCAAAGCGGCCAGCCATCGCAGTGACGGTGGCGGACAGGGTCCGAAGGTCGCCTCTGAGGCCACTCACCGCCCCCTCGAGAGCACGAATGCTCTAAAGTACAGTGTCAGGGGAGGTGGTGCAGAGGGACGCACCGGTCGAGGCTGTGCAGGTCGGGGCTGGCGTACTCTGGTGGCGTAGGTGACGGGCTCAGCAGGCAAGGGAACAAAAGGGGCTACGCTCGCAAGTGGGGGCCTGGCCTCAGTGCGAGGCTGGGCAGGACGGTGAGAAGTGGAGGCAGCAGCAGCGAAAGAAGAATATGAAAGTGGCGGCGAGGCGGCCAGAGAGGTCGGTGACACAGAAGTGTGGACAGACGCCACGACACTCTCGGAAAATACAGCAGCGGTGGAGACAAAGGCGGAGATTATGGTCTCCGTAGGGGTGGCAAAAGAGGGCTCTCCGTACTCAACTATGGTCGGCGGGCGCTCGGGTGGGGCAGAGGAAACGGGCTCAGCAGACAGAGGGCCAGTGGTGGTGGTGACAGGCTCGGAAGCAGTGGAAGTGGGCTCAGCTAAGGTACTCCCGACACCGACAGCAGTGTGGACAGAGGTGTCTGGAGCATCGGAAACATCGGGGATAGGCTGAGGGGCCACGGGGTCAACAGGGGCAGCAGGCTCGGCAGGTGCAACAGGGTCTGCGGGGGCAGCGTGGGCAGCGTGGGCCTGCTCGGCCTCCTCGGCCTCGAGCACGTAATCGGCTGGGATCAGAACATCAATCGCAGGGAGCCAGTCCACATGGGCCGGTGCAAGCTGAGTCCGAGCTGGGCTCGGAAGAATCATGTAATCGGCACCGTAAGGGCCGTGCAGCCAGACCCAGTGTCGCTCACCGTGCGGACGAAGCATCTTCATCCGGGCCATAACATCAATCGACAGAGAAGTGGGGCCCGGTGCTCATCACAGGTCGTCAGGGAAGTCCTCGCCGGTCATAAGGGCAAGCAAGGTGATCAGGCCGCCGCAGCATATCGGTGAGCGAGCGCCCACCGATACAATGATGCGGTCCAAAAACCAAGCCGCGACATCAATCACGACGGCGGGGACCAGCTCATCGCCATCCCTAGATAGAGCTCTGGGCCGTGTCATCGCGTAGATCATGTAGAGCTCTGGCGTGGACATCGTGCCCGGCTCATATCTGGCCAAAAAGGTCGTCGACATAAGGCGCTGAGCTATACAGAGGCAGGGATGGACAATGGCCGAGGCCTTGGCCCTACTAGGGTCAAAGGCGGCGTGGAGACCCGTAATCCGGGCCCAAAAGGCACCGGCGTCGAAGGAAGGTGGGGGGATATGGGTGGGGGCGTAACCTCGATCGGCCCCGGGGACATCGAGCCACGAGAAGAAGGCTCTCATCATACCGAGAGTGACCTGGCACTCCCGGTCCATGAACCGAAACGAGCATCCCTCGTCGGTCCGGGCGATCGAACTAAGTACCTCAAGTGTCGGGCGGATAAACGTGTCCGCCGACACCTGAAAGAAATCTCGCCAGCCCACGTTGTCGTACAACGTGAGCATCCCCTCTAGTACCCCCAGGCGTCCTAGGTCGGTAAGGTGTGCAAACCTGGAGGGTACGATCGAGCGCTGGGAGATACGCTCAAAAGCGACGCGGTGTGCGTCGTTCCGGAACGTGATCCCCAGCGGCCCGATAAGTGGAGCCGGAGGTGGTGGCTGTGGAGCGGCATGGAGTGGCTGTGCGGGCTGTGCGGGGTGTGCGGGGCCTGCAGGCTGTGCTGGGTGGATGGGGTGTGTGGGGTGTGGTGGAGAATGCGGAGGAGAGTCCTCCAACTCGTGGGAGGGGCCGGCATCATCCGACCGCTTCCGCTTGGCGGAAGCTCTCTTCGACCGCAGCCGTGTCCGGGGCGGCATATGGGCCCCGAGCGCGTGCCGAAAAGCGTAAAAAGTGCGGCGTGCTTAAAGTAAAGGAAAGAGTGTACCACGACACGCCGCGAGTGCAAAGCAATGGAAGCGTGCGAAGACGACGCCTCCACGCAGCCCAAATCAGTCCCGAGAAGCTCCCCTGGGCTCCCCTAAGCTCCCAAAAACAACCTGCGCATGAAATGGAGATATCAGCGGGTAATATTCAAAACGTATGGAGCATTAGGGGTATAATAGATAGATATAGAAATTAATTTGGGTTTGGGGTTCGTTAAGCACATGGATCCTCGAAAAACACACAAAAGAGGAGAAAAAAGGCGAAAATTGGGGTTACCGGAGGTGGCCGGAGTGGTGGCCGCCGGCGGCGACTCGGGCGAGGCTCGGCGGGGCTCGGCCGGCGGTGGCTGGCCGAGCGGCGGCGCGGGGGTCGACGGTCGGGCGAGTGGGGGCGCGAGCGAGGGGAGCGGGCGAGGGGAATGCGAAGGGTCGGGCGAATTTGGATATTTCGTTTCGAAAAACGCGCCCCCCCCCCCCTCGGCCCTTTATTCAGCAAAAAGTTACGACTCGGTCGAGTGACTAGGTCACTCGGCCGAGGGAACTCAACGGAAAATGTTTGGGAAATTTTCCCCCGCTAATGACTCGGCCGAGTGGCCTTGCCAACCTCGGCCGAGTGGAGTAAGTCCATTCGGCCGAGTGGCTCAAGCTACTCGGCAAGACTCGCCCTAGGAGTGTATCAGTTCTACTCGGCCGAGTGAATGTCTATACTCGGCCGAGTGGCAATTGTACTGAAATCGGAAAAATAAACAGAGAGTTGGGTATAGCAGACTTCCCTCGTTCGTGAGCGGCTCGGCCGGACGAACTTGTGTACTCGGCCGAGTGACTAGTATACTCGGCCGAGTGAGCCTTGTGTTCTGCTGTTTGTCTTCGTTTTGGCTCTAAACTCCGTCTTTCTTCCTCCAGTCGATTTCATCTTCCTCCTAAGCATCGAGCGCCTTCCTGGGGCGCTCCTCGTCGTCTCGTGCATCCTCCTCATGATGGATTTACCTATCTCCTCTCCTGTCAAGAAAAATAGGACCCGTTATCACAAAATTTTTGGGCAAACGACTCAAAACACTAAAAATTTCTAAAACAAAAATAAAGAAAAAGTAAAAATAAAGCAATAACCGTCGGGTTGCCTCCCGACAAGCGCTCGTTTAAGGTCGTGAGCTCGACCCCCTATGATTTTCAATTAATGCGGGATGTTTGGTGCATATGAGATGCACCCATCAAACTTCCCAGGGAGAACGCTTAGATGTTGATGTTGTGGCGGGGCGTCCTTCCGCGGTGGTCTCTCGTCTCTAATCATGTGGGGAGGTGGCTCCCCCAAGCTAGCATTTGCTCCGGTCCTCGGCTTCACCGGTGGCGCCGATTTCCGTATCGGCGGAGCTTCCTTCGGAGACTTCAATTTCGAGAGCTTGCAGAGCTCTCGAATCCTTGCGACATCAGCGTCGCCTTCATCATTTTCAGCGGAGAGGTCGGGGGAATCAATTTTCTTCTCATCTTGGCCTAAATCCGGGCCTTCCTCGAAATCCTCATCGAATAGAGCGCCAATGGAGTGGGGGATCGCCTCTTCAATTACCTCATCAAGGAGGTCCAATTAGTCAAGCTCCTCGTGGTAAGGCATGTGTTTCATAGCCTTAGGAATGTGGAGCTCCACCTCGATGTTGCCTACGTTCAAAGTTAGGGTACCTTCTCGCACGTCGACAATCACACCGGCGATGGCGAGGAACGGGCGTCCAAGTATCAATGACGTACCTCCCTCCTCCTTAACGTCCATGATTACGAAGTCACATGGCAAGCATATGCCCCCCGGGACTTGTAGCGGGATGTCCTCGGCGATCCCTACCGGCCTCGTTATCCGCCCATCGGCCAATTGTATCCGCATGTCGGTAGGTTTCAACTTCGTCCCGGTGTTTAGCCTTAGGAACATGGAGAGAGGCATGAGGCTTACACTAGCCCCTAAATCCACCAACGCCTTTTGTAGAGGGACGCCGCCCAAGGTGCAAGGAATTCGAAAACTCCCCGGATCTTTGAATTTGGCCGGCTCCTTCTCTCTCTTGGTGAACCAAGAGCCCTCCTCGGCTAGCATGATCTTTTCCTTCCTCTTTCTCCCCGAAATCAAATCCTTTAAGAATTTAGCATATGTGGGGATTTCCACGATGGCGTCGAGGAAGGGAATGTTGAGGCTAACTCCTCTCAGATACTCGAGAAACTTCGCTAGCCTTTTCTCCATTTTCGCTCTAGCAAGCCTTTGGGGGAATGGGACCGGTGGCATGAAGCGCCTCTCCTCAATCAATTGCTCCGCTCTAGATTTCTCCTTCTCTTGCGGCTCTTTTTCCTTCTCAACTTCAACTACCGGCTCAATTGGCTCTAAACTTTCCTCCACGGGCTCCTCGGTAGGAATCATGGCGGGGGTGGTGTCCTTCCCGCCTCTAGTAGTGACGGCAACCACAGCATTGATGTGGCCGGTGTTGCCCCATGGGTTTTGCTCGGGTTGCACCGGTAAATGTTGAGTGTTCCGATTGAGCAACGCCAATTGTTCCGATATTTGAGCTACAACGGTTGTAAGGGAGTCTTGCCCCGCCTTCAAGGTAGCATTGACCTTCTTTTGCTCGACCATAAACGCCTCCACTCTAGCTTCGAAGTCGGATTGTTGTTGAGCTTGTGGAGGGTTTTGATTTTGATTTCTCCACCCTTGATTGTATCCGGGTGGCCTATAAGGTGGAACTTGTTGCTTCGGTTGGAAACTTTGTTGTGGAGGCCCCCTCGGTGGATAGTGTTGTTGTTGGGGTGGGGGTGGTGGTCGAGCTTGTTGAGGTGGTTGTTGTGGCGGGTTCAAAGCTCCTTCATTGTTGGCGTAAGAGAAACCGGGATGATTTCTTGTGGCCGGATTGGCCCAATACCCTTGGTTCCCCGCAACATATTGTACTTACTCCAAGGATCCTTCTCCTTGCTCTCCTCCCGAGTACATGGCTTGAGATTGGTCTTGCCAATCACACATTTGGTTCGATGGCGCGGAGGTGGAAGGGGTTCCTTGGGGCTCCGTGATAAACTTCTCCAGTCTCTCCACTACCTTGTGGAGAGAACCAAACTTGCTTGTAAGCTCCGCTACGGCCTTCGCCTCATAGATACTAGTTGGCTTCAAGGAGGACGTAGAGTGTCCTCGCTCATCGCCCCATTGTTGATTGTTTGAGGCCATCTCCTCAATTAGGGCCGTAGCTTCTTCGGGAGTCTTTGATAAGATAGCACCATTCGCCGTGGCATCAATAATTTGTTTGGTCCCCGGTTGGAGACCATTGTAGAAGCTATGGACTAGCTCCCAATCTTCAATGCTATGGTGCGGGCATTGATGCTGCAGATCTTTAAAACGCTCCCAAGCCTCATAGAGCGTCTCTTGGGGTCCTTGCTTGAAGGACATAAGAGCGCTCTGGATCTTCACCGTCTTGGAGGGCGGATAGAACTTGTCAATGAATGCACTCGCCAACTCGTCCCAAGTGGTAAAGACTCCATCATCTTGCGTCCTCAACCAATAGAGTGCCTTGTCTTTTAGCGTGAAGGGGAAGAGGCGCAGTCTGATGGCATCGATGGAGACCCCCGGCATCTGAAATGTGGCGCACTTCGACAAGAATAATTGGATGTGGTAGTGGGGATTTTCATGGGCATTCCCATGAAATGGATCCTGCTGCATCAGAACCACTAGTCCAGTCTTCAGCTCAAAGTTCTTGTCAGCCGCCAACTCCGGCATGGCAATGGATGAGGTCGTAGAAGAGGTCTTAGGCCGGAGCCTATCTCGAATAGAAATTATCCTTGCCATTCTTGCCGCTAATTGGTCCGCAGTTTCCGGGTTGGTCATAGACCTCCCTTCCCGATCTTGTCTCCTCTCCGCTCTAATTCTCCGCGCGGTACGTTCGATCTCGGGATCAAATAATATAGCTTCAGGGTCCGCCGTGGATCTCGTGTACATGCAATGAGAAAACAGAGTTTCAAAGAAATGATTAGTACCGTGGAAGGGTTAGGTAAAAATAAAGAAATAAAATAATAATAATAAAAAAAATAAATAGCTAGGGTGGTAAGATCAAACGCAATCGCCTCCCCGGCAACGGCGTCAAAAACTTGATCGCTCCGGAATGTAACCCAAAGAACGGTTGTAGTTTTACCGCAAGCACACGGTATAGCGGCGAGCGGGTTATCGAACACAGGGAGGACGAATGACCGTGCTTGTTCTAATCAACCTGGCTATTTAAGAAGAGAAAATTTTGCCTTTGGCGATCCTATCCCAATCGTCAGACAAACTACGGAAATATCAAATCAAATAAAAGACGTCTAGGGAATGGGGAATTCCCGCTACTCATCGTATCTCGTCAATGTGGTTCATCGGTATCAAAATCGTTAGAATAAGATTTTGGATGAACTAGTTGCAACTGAATGTAGAACCAAGCTCACGCTCTCGCGTTGTTGCCGGTCTATAGCTATCCTAGGTTCGGGTCCAATCTCTTGCAAACCCTAGCCTAGGGAAGCTAGCATTAGGATCAACATCATCGTTCAATCGCGCACCGAGCCCAATCTCTTGCAAACTCGGCCAACGACCTAGGTTGGGATAGTTCCTACCCGTCCAATCTCTTGCAAACGGGTATCGGCACGGAATTGCAACCGGAAACCCTAGTATCGGTCCAATCTCTTGCAAACCGATACTACGGAAATTCGATTCCAACCCAATTCGGATTTCTAGGGTTTCCTATCGAATTGGGATCCAATCTCTTGCAAATCCCAATCGATATGAACTCCTAGCTATCTGTAGTAAATCGCTCCCAAACTAATCCCTAATAACAATCTAGCAAGATTTCTACCAATTCATCACAAATATGAAATTGGGCTTGTAGGGTTCATCCCCACGCCCCAAGACGTGGAGACTACTCACAATTCATAGCACAAACACAAAAATGATCAATGAAATAAACAAGAGAATTCATCACAATATTGAGATAAGCAATAAAAATAGAATTTTTAGAGAAGAGAGAGACAAACCAATGGAGTTCTTCAAATAATCCAACAAAAATCAACTTTTGTCTCCTCTCCAATCACAAGAATAAAGCTAAAAAGTTAATCTAAAAAGCTGCAAAAAATGTAAGAGAAAAGCTCCCAAAACTAGGGTAAAAACAGGGGTTAAATACCCCCCAAAATCGTCCAAAAACTGTGACCAAAATACCCCTGCGCAGCCTGAATTCCGCAATTTTCGCTACAGGCAGCGCGTCGCACTCGGCCGAGTGACAAAAGTCGCTCGGCCGAGTGAGAAACCCTGTAAATTTCCAGTAAGTCGGGGCCTTCAGGGGTCTTCACTTCGGGGGCGGCTCGGCCGAGTGAGTTGTCGTCACTCGGCCGATGGCTTCTTGGTACTCGGGCGGTCGGGATTATCCACTCGGCCGAGTGGGTCTTCTGAAGCTCAGGCAGCCGAAAAACAGTAAGTTGGCGATTTTTGAATGGATTCGTCTGGGCGCCACTCGGGCGGACGGGGTCTCGTCACTCGGCCGATGTGGCTTCCGTCGCTCGGCCGAGTGCACGTGTGGAGCGTATCCGATCTGGTCGGCCGAGCGGTGTCTCGCTGGTCGGCCGAGTGACTCCTTCACTCGGCCGAGTGGGACACCAAAAATGCCCAAACAGCTTGTTTTGGCCTCCTCGTCGCTCCTGTGACGTTCTTTCTTCTTCCGCTCCTCTCCAACAGCAAAATACCCCTCGGGGAGGTCGTCGGTGACACTTTGGAGTAGGCGTATCTCGAGATCACTCCAAATCGCTCCAAATCACCTGAAATACGACAAAAACAACAAATCGTGAAAAGCATCGCAATATCGTCGATATATCGTGAAAAACATGATTTGGGTGATCTAAATGGCATGCAAACATGCGGGAAAAAAGTGTAAAATAAGGAGTGATCACTCATCGAATAAGATCAAATCGTGGGAAAACGACTCGAGGAATGTCGTTCCAATTTAGTGCCACTATTTAATACTCTCAGAGACGTTCACAACAACATATCACGTCAAAGTGTTCACAAACAACCAAAGTCTAAAATAACCACGTGCACGGTCAAAAGCACGTGCACGAACAACGTACAACGCAAAGTGATCGTTACATCCTCCCCACCTTAGAATAAAGTCCGTCCTCGGACTTTTTAATATATCTAGTCGTTCTAGTAACTACCCCAATCATGTCACATCATAAATCAAACCAGGTATAGTCATTACAAGTGCTTATATATGCACTAGGTAGTCAAACTTTAACACTACCAACATGAATATATATATATTCACGTACGTTATACACTTATATTATAGTCAGTCAATTTCATTCATGTATTTCAATCATATACATATACGTACATCCCTTATATAACTACTACCTTCCTAGCACAAAACAATAGTTCAGATACTCACATAAGGATAGTCTCACACTTAGCAAATACAATCATTGCTCTACGTATATGTATCTACCTATGCACAAACAAATATGGGTATACGACTCCCTCCTATTTCCTAGTATACATCCAATACCAAACACATCAACATAAGTAGTCACACCATACCATTATTAAGTCAAGTTTTACTATATCTAATATACATTCACCACTACTATAGTTTCATAATATATAGTCATTCAAATGTATGCAAATAGTTCACCATATATTCACATCACATACGGTCCTATAACTGTATTTACGACACGCCACATATACCATAGTCATCAATACCTATAACTAAGCACATACTTACCCGTGCATGGTGCGCACCCATACACGCTAACATTTCATTTACATACACCAATCATACCATCATATATCCAGTACATCTACACACCTAGTTTAGCTAGCACACATACGTTCATACAGGCAAGTCCTTAGTAAATAGCTATACCTCAAGACCAACACCTATAACTACATACTGGTATAGCGACCCACAAGCATGTGCGTAGCACAACCAGGAACAAACAATACTATCATTATACATACATCAAACATCGATGTATTCAAACTACAGACATACATCACAATATACTTAGAGTATACCCACTCAAGCTTGAGTGAGACTCAATACACATATCCGAATATTCTATATACGTAACACGGCATTTATACCTATACCAGTACCACTCCAATATATATATGTCTACCAATACAACCATATACATTCCATAAGTCAATCACACTTAATATTTAGTCAGGTAATGCCCACATAGTTCAATCACTTTATATACAATAATAATAACATTACAGACATCAGCACACACCTAATTATAATACCCTCCCTAGTACAAACATTCACCGTATAGTCATACAAGCCTACTACCTATAATTATTATACCAACGCATCTACACATACATGATTAAGATGTGCAATAGTCGTGTATACCTCACGGTATGCACGCATGCAACATCCCGTAAAAGTAAGCAGTACCCATCAAAATTATAATCCTACTACCATATGTATATCACCTATATACTCATGCAACAAAACATAACTACTTACGTCCAAGCACAATACATATCTACCTACAAGCACATACTCACACGTACCAATATATGGGTCACTCAATAGGCCTACTCACTTAACTCTACGTACACATATTATTATCACACCTAACATACACATAGCTTTACCAATCATTTTATTTCAACCATTGCAAGTATCTCTAACTACATACACTCCATTAGATATTCCAACACTAACTCTTATATACATAGGCATCCCTAGTATGGTATAGCTAACCACACACAAATCTATAAATACTATCACACAATCCACTTCATAATATCACGAATAACTCCGAGTATATATATATATATATATATATATATATATATATATATATATATATATATATATATATATATATATATCTATTCTATAAAATAGGGATGTTATCAAGAGAAATTGGATAAGAGAAATTGGACAAGAGAATTTGGATAAGAGAATTTGGACAAGAGTATATAGATGTGGGGAATTTTGTGATGAGATTTTGAGAGATAAGAGAAGAGGTGGGGAATTTTGCACAAACCTATACAACCCCTGGTTTTACATTTTTGCCCCTGGACCATCCACACACACACACACACTTTTTTTCTCCCCCCTTCCCGACCATTTTTTTCCAGTCCACGTGCACGTGTGCACGGGTTATTTGCTAGTATATATATATCACACAATAGGCAAATATTAATATACTATGGGGGTATACTCATTCAAGCCCACGTACACAACTTGGGTACGTGCACAACGACTACATCACCAGGTCCAAGGGCCTACTAACCAACTTAGAGTTGACACAGACATTGACGGGCACTAAAGCCTAAGCAATAGAGGGAGATTGGAGGTCGAAAGCGTGACGAGGGAAGGATCGATAAGCACGAGTTCAGATAGGATGACTATAAGGAGACCGCTTGGTTAGATGAAACATTGACCCAATCGTGAAAGTTTAGATAGGGGAAAGGGAGATGTAGTGATCTTATATAGGATGGAGAAATGAAATAGTATAAATAACATAAGCTAACATACGCGAAATTTGAAAACTGTCGTACTTCAAAAGTTGGAATTCTCGTCGGTATAAAAATATTTGGAGATCGATAAAACGAGTTGTTCAAAATAAGTTTGAGTCGAATATTCATAATAGGAGAAAATGGTCTATTGATCTATATAAAATCATTATAAAAGGAAGTAAAATCATTTACACGAATATTAAGGACGTAGTTTAGAAAATTTTATACGTCAATAATTTAATTAATGTTGGCAAAAAGTTTCGAAAGTCAAAGAATGAAATTAAGTGAACTGGAGAATTTAAACTCATGTTAAATACTTTCAAATCTTTAAGCTAGGGAAAATTTAAAAATAACCAATATTGGGCTACTTTTAGAGGAACCAGGATGTGCCAAAAATGAAACTGGTTTACACAAAGCTCTTAACATACGAGCACAACGAACATGGTACGGATATAAAAGTAATTGAAATTCAATTTAGTTTAGAAATTATTCTAAAAGTATGTATGGTGAATGGAAAGATAATAATAACTTAGTAGTAGAATTATCAAAATTGATAGCAAAGCTTTAAAATCAAATCATGGAGGGTCTAAATCAGGAAGTGGTTATGAAATAGTAATTTTACAAAATCTGAAACAGGGAAAACGATGAGCATAACCTCGACTGGCTGAAAGCTAAAATCCCAGGTGACTTGAAAAGTATTAAAAGGAAGCGCGATGTGTCGTTTGAATGGCATAATAAGAAGGAAATTATAAATCGAATTGGACAAATAGAAGTACGGTTCAGAATAAAATTAATATATGAAAGAAAAATGTATTTTCATAGGTACAAAAGGGTAGGCTGTGTAAATACCATAAGCTAGTATTCAAAATTTCGACAAAAGTTTTAAGAATTCAAGTCAACGAAGGAGTATGAAATATAAGATATATATATTAAAAATTGAGCAAATTTAAACTTAGGGAAAGAGGAAATCGAAAAATACTTTCAGAAGATTCAAGGTTTGTAATGGAGAGGTTCGAAAAATGACGACGATCGTCATGAGGTGATCTCGTGAATCGATGCAAGGAAAATGGTCGGATGATCAAAACACACATAAGCCTAGGATATGAATCAGGATAATCTACGGGGAAACTCCTACGGTCGACCAACTAAAGACTAAGAACTAAGCGCTAAGAATTTCTAAGGAGCTAGACGGTAATGATATGCGTTCAGCTTGGTCCGAAATTGATGAACCCAAGCGAACGACTGAAGGAATTTCTAGAAGTCTAATATGGTCAGAGTTAGACAAGAACCACTAAGGTAACTCCTACGACGATTAAATCAATTGCTAGCAGGGAGTCTAACTACCAATCAGAGGCATCTAACTAGCAAGCACAAACGTCTAACTAAGTCTTCTTATCACCTAGTGACATAGGAAAACGACTAGACTCAGGGCTTATGACTCGGATGTTGCAATTTATTTAATGGACATTCCGTTATTATCGTTGTTCCGTTAATTCGCAATTGCAAGACTGGACCTGCATGGGCCACCAACAAAACCTGTCACGCCCCGCTTCCCAAAAACGTGGAGGCGAGACGTGAGAAGGTCCGCTCAGACTTGAAGCTACAAAGCTGCAAGTCCGATAAGCGTCAATCAATTTTAAACTGCAGGTCCTTGCAACACGAAACAAAACAAAGATAATAATAACGAAAAGAGACCAAAGAGATATATCAGAATATCCATAATAATAAATTTCAACATCACAGAAAAAGCCACCAGGCTAAGAGAAAAGAGTCTAAAGGCCCAAACATGGCCAACAAAAGTACAACGTACAAAACAAAGGTGCCACGCACCGACAACTAACAACTTAGCCTAAAACAAAAGGAAGCTCAGCAAGGGGCACCGGTGTCCACAAAACTCCTCCTGGGCAATCATGGACTCAGACTCAGCGTCAGCAAAACATCACGTACTCAGCAACGGTCTCTGGCTCAGGGTCTAACATGTGACACCCAAAAGAGCAAGGGGCACATGTCAGCAAGTCTACAAGAGACTTGTGCAAGGAAACTGAAAGTAGGTAAAAGTAAAGCAACCTAGCAGTTCTAGCATGAATGCAATGACATGGCAGTTAAAGTATGAGTGCAACAAGTAGGGTAAAGTAAAGTAAAGTACGAGCATGGCATGGATGTCAAGTTTTACAAGAAACACTCACTAGTGCAAGACAAGTAAAGTAAGCACCTCGTGCACAGAGATTCCGCCTTTTGGCTAGAGTGGCTGATCGGGCCACTCCTAAGCTCAAGTGACCGGTTATCCCTACCCCTCCACGTGTATCGAGCCAGGGCCTTACCCCCGAACATGGAATGCTCGCTTCTGGATCACGAGCCAGGAAGTGTTTTTAACAAGTATGGCATAGGGTTGCACCTAGCCGGACAAGGAAGTACAAGTACAAGTATTGTAGCGTGTGCTACGAATGCGACATTCAATGCATGGATGACATGACATGGCAAGTAGTAAAGCGTACAAGTAAGGAAAGTAAACGTGACAGTTTAGTATGCATGATTAACAAGTTTAAAGAGTTGGATCTAGCTTCGTTGTCAAGCTAGATCAATTTAGGTGACGGATCTAGTTTCGTTGTCAAACTAGATCAAGTAGGCGTCTAGCCAGCTATCATTTCACTGACTAGTCTCTTTTACGCTAAAAGCAAGGAAGTGGCCTAAAAACATGGCCCTACACAAGAGTTGGCAAGTTTCACTTGCCTGCAAGTACAACGTCTGAGAAACACCGTCCAGGAGAGTTCAAGCCACAAATAACCTACGTGCACAAGTCCACCGGCCTAAAGTCCATATTATTAATCTTGATTAGTGAATTTAAAACATTTAAAATACTTTAAAAACATTGATTTTAGTCTTGATTAACAGGCAATGGGTTGGGGGTCCTAGGGGTGTAAAGCGTTACCTCAACACGACGTGAAAGCTACACTGGCGTCGGGTAGCGACGCCAGGGGTTGGAATAAAAGATCGCGCTCCAAGTCCTGATTCCAATATAGATTCCTCGCTGGAAAGTTCAGAGCAGCAACCGGAGCGACGAATCCAGATTCCAAAGCTAGCACGTGCGACGACGGGTTACGACGTGTCGCAACGTCGTACGCGGCAAATCGTCGGAGAGAAAGCACCTAGGTGGGGCCCACAGTAGTCCTAGGGACCTATGGGGGACCCACAATACCTCTAGAGAACTTGGGGGGCCCACTGTGGCAAGTGGTGCGACGGGTGCGGGGTTGCGATGTTTGCTCTCGGTCGGACACAGCCAAATGCGGGGGCTTGGCTCGGTCAGACACGGGGACGGACGCTGCACAGCGATGCGGTCGGTGCGGGCCTTGGTTCTCTCGGTCGGAGCGGGGGAGACCGTCGGTCGGGCGCCTTGGATGCGGGAGAGCGGAGCGCTGCAACGTTGCAACCGTTGCAACGTTGCGGAGAGCAGCGTGAGCGGGCGGGTGTCTCGGTTGGGCACGGTGCGGAGCGGGCTTGCAGAGCGGGGGCTTGCAGCGGTGCAGGTGCGGAGCGGAGCGGGGGAAATCTCTCGGTCTGACCGAGAGAATCTCTCGGTCGGAGCGGGCTTGGTGCGGGGTCGGTGCGGAGCGGTTGCAGCGGGTGCGGAGATGCCTTGGTGCGGGCGGGAGATGCCGGTCGGGGCGGGGGTTTTGGCGTGTTTTCCTCGGTCGTGCGGGGAGATGGCTGTCGCAACGTTGCGACGATTCGTCGCAACGTGAAATTTGGGGTTTGGAAGCGGCTAGGGTTATTTTCTTGCGAAAATAGATCTTACTAGGGGTTGTTTATATAGTGTAGATGGGTTGACTAGGTCTAGGGCTAATCCTAATGGGCTTAGGAGTTTAAAAATATTTAAAATTCAAATCTCACCATCTCCAACTCACGCAAGGCTAGGGTGCGGCCCAAATGAGCTGGAATTCGGCTCAAAAATTATTTAAAACGTTTTAAACTCAAATAAATTTTATTTGGCCGAAATTAATTTAAAACTTAATTATTAAAAATATTTTAAACCTTGCTAAAAATATAAAAGTGGTCCAATGAACTCCAAAAATTATAAAATGAATATCGTGGTGATCGTGACGACGAAAGAAAGCTAACTAAGAAGACGGATCTCAATTTCAACGTCGGATGACGAAACTAAAAATAGAAACGTCTCCCGTCAAAAGTGAGAATCGCAACGTCTCATCGAATAAGATTAAATCGTGGGAAAATGACTCGAGGAATATCGTTCCAATTTAGTGCCACTATTTAATACTCTCAGAGACGTTCACAACAGCATATCACGTCAAAGTGTTCATAAACAACCAAAGTCTAAAATAACCACGTGCACGGTCAAAAGCACGTGCACGAACAACATACAACGAAAAGTGATCGCTACAGTATCAAAGCAATAGATATAGAAAAATCAAGCTTCAAAGATACACAAGGATATTGCCAAAAAACAATGGAACAAGAAACAAGTTGGCAATAAAAAAGAGGTTTGGTTTGAGACCCAAAAATAACCAAATGTAAATAATGATATCAAACTAAGCCTCCGAAATGAGAGTTAAAATATGTCTTAAAATAGCTTTAAACATATAATATATTAACTCCCCCATTGACATATACATGGATCCAAAAATGCATGCATGTCAATAAACCCCAAGGTCCCAATTTTCATGAAAAGAAATAAATTTGAAAAAATATTTTCAAAATCATGAAACACACACAATCAATGGGTATGCTTAAAATATACATAGAAGCACAATACACATGCAATATGCAAATGTGTGAGGAACCTAAACATTAGGTAACCAACCCCAAGAGGAGTTTGATTTCCTAACATAATCACACGAGGTGATCACATCCCTAACTAGAGAGTTAATGTAACTATCTCTCTCTTGCACACTAGCCTTAGTGGGAATCCACAATCTCAAGGACTTCCTAGGCAATGGTTTTGCCTTTGCAAGAGGAAAGGATGTGGCATGCTTAGGTGTAGAAACAAGTTTCTTAGCATGCAAAGAGTGAGGATTTTGCTTCTTAGCAAAAAAATGAAGATTCTTTATTCTTCCTCATCACCTTGTGATCTACATGCTTCTTGTGGGTGTTATTGTTGTACAAGAGAGGATGGTGATTCTTCTTAGGTGCTTTAGCAATATTTCTTGAATTTGCACCAAAAGAAGAATTAGAGGTGGGTTTGGGAACCACATTTTGAATATAACTCAAACCTCCTCTATGATTTGTTGGATGTTGTTTTTCCAACAAATCGTGGAGTGAATCCCTAGAATACACAAAGCTTATGAGCTTCCGGGATTTCTCTTCACATTTCAACGTAAGTTGTGAATGTGAGCATCTAAGCTAAGGTTTTGAGCAATGAGATTTTCATTAGAAATACTCAATTCCTTAACTTGAGAGAGAAGTGTGTCTCTCTCACAAGTGTCATACACATGCCTTTCATCATGAACTACACTTGCAATAACTAGTTCATGCATTCTACTCTTAGCAATCTTATATTTTGCTTTTAATCTATTGTAAGAGTTTATGCACTTACTAGCATTTTCGGAGACCACGTCAAATTTGATCTTGAGCTCCTCATATGAGATCTTTTCTTCCTCGATCTCAACAACAACATCATCATCCTTGCAAGAGCTTGATGACGACTTCTCCTCCTTAGCCGTGAGGCACGAATCCTCATAGGAATTGTATGCGTCAAGCCAAGCATCCAACTCTTCTTCGTTTAATCCGGAGGGGATTGGAGTAGGACCATCCATGGCTACAAAGCATGCGTGAGCATCCTCCTTTGTATCCTCTTCTTCGTTACTAGAAGTGTCCTCACTCGAATCATCAAAGGTCCCGACAAGTCCCTTCTTGTGATTTTTGGACTTGGACTTTCCTTTCCAATACTTCTTCCCTTTACCCTTGTAGGTTTCTTTAATGGGTTTAGAAGGGTATTCGGTGGACAAGTGACCTTTTCCACTACAAGTGTAACAAGTAGGAACCTTGTTAGAATTGGAGGCAAACTTTGACAAAGACTTACCTTGCTTGCATTTGAGGAAAGCTTTGAATTGCTCGGCAAGATCCTCAATTTCTTCTCCACTTGCATCTTCTTGCTCATCTTCTTCGCTAGGAGCTTCTCGATGGAATTTCCTCCTCCACTTGATTGGCTCCTCCTTGGCATGGAATGCAACCCCCTTTTGCTTTTCTAGCTTCTCGGGCTTTGTTGGTTGAATCTCCTTCTTGTGTTGAAGCTTCACTTCATACGCCATGAGATTTCCAATGCACTCCTCAACGGTATATTTGGAGGTGTCATATGACTCCAAAATTCCGTTGGCCTTTGACTCCCAACGAGGTGTAAGAGAGTCTAGGATCTTCTCAACACGATCCTCTTGGGAAATCGTCTTCCCGAGTCCCTCCAAAGCATTCACAATATCGGTGAACCTTGTGAACATCTCTGAAATGATTTCGTCTTCCTGCATCTTGAACATTTCATATTTAGATCTAAACACGGTTTGTTTAGATTTCTTTACCTTCGTTGTCCCCTCATGACAAATCTCCAAGGTGTGCCAAATATCATTTGCCGTTTTGCACATGGAGATACGATTGAACTCACTAGCAGAGAGAGCGCAATGTAATGCATTCATAGCTCTCGTATTGAACTTGATTGAGTCCTTCTCCGCCTTTGTCCTTGAAGCCGCAGGAGTAGTGGGCTTCTTAAATGGCACCTCCGTGATGTCCCATAGGTCTTGACCCTCCATGTAGATCATCATTCTGATCTTCCAACTAGGGTAGTTGGTTCCGTTGAAGAGCGGGGGTCGAACGGTTGAGTGACCTTCTTCATGAGACGCGGACGAGGCGTTGAATGCCATCGTTGCAATATGCTTTAACCTCGCTCTGATACCAATTGTAGGGATCGTCTAACCCTTGCAATACTAACAACACACATTAGAGGGGGTTGAATAGTGTAATGGCAATAAAATTGTCCAAATAAAATTTAACTTGCAAATGCGGAATTATAAATGCAAGAGGAATTAAATGGCACAATCAATCCAAACACAATCACAAAGTTTTACCCTGGTTCCCCAAACTTGGGTGCATCCAGCCACACCAATATTCACTATATTCCCACACAGAGAAGTGAATACAAATCTCACAAGGAGATACCCCACAAAGAGGATTTATGCCCTACACAAGGACCCAACCAATCCTACACAAGGATCAAGACTCCCACACAGAGAATCACTAACTCCCACTTAGAGAATTAGGGTTAGCCCTACACTAGGACACTCGAACTCCCACAAAGAGAGTTAATTCCCACAAAGAGAATTCCCAAGTCCCACAAAGAGACAACCTCTCACAAAGAGAGAAACTCCCACAAAGAGAGAATCCTAATCCTACAAAGAGAAATAGGAAAACAAATTACACCCTGTAAAGTAAATACTCTTACCTATGCCTTGAGATGTTTACTCATGAATGAATGCAAGGCATGGAAGAGGATCTCCAAGTGTTGGAATATGCTTGAGAGCACTTGGATGATTTCCCTTGAGCTGGACTTCAATGCATGAAGGAAGATGAATGCTCAATAGAGGGAAATGAGGGAGCTTGAGAGTGGCTTAAAGATCTCTTGAGATTTTCAATAGAATCAAGAGTAATCAAGAATCAATCAAGAAGTTTAAGCATAGGCAGCACACTCATATATATAGGAATCCTATATCAAGCCCAAAAACCCAAAGAAACAGCCAAATAATCAAATCTGCAACGGCTAGAAACTGGGTGAAAACGACAGGAACAGTCGACTGATGATCATAAGACAGTCGACTGATCAACGGCTAGAAAATATCCAACGGCTATAATCTGAGCCAGGACAGTCGACTGACAAAGTCAATACAGTCGACTGACAAACAGGACAGGCGCATGTTAATCCTTCAGCAGACGACTGCTGCAGGGGATGGATCGAAACAGAGAGCTGCACTCTTTCTCCAATTTTTCGCACATGCGACTGATGTTAATATTACAGTCGACTGTCAAATAGTCAGGCGACTGTACATTCTTCATCAGTCGACTACTGTAAAGTATGGAGAGAAGACAGAGAGATGCAGAGATTGCACTTACGCTAGACATGCGACTGTTGGCCAATTTCCAGGTGACTGTAAATATACAGACGACTGTAAAGTGAACGTCAGGCGACTGTGCGTAAAGCTCAAGTTTGAGTCAATAGAAATGTTGACTTGAGCAGTACATATCAGGCGACTGTAGAAGGATCTATAGGCGACTGGAAATCAACCAGGCGGCTGTGTTTCCCTCAACAGGCGACTGACGAAAAGAGTGAACCTATTGGGTTGGATTCTATGATAATCCTAAGGTTCACTAAGATGGTTAAATGCATGTGCACGAATGAGCAAACCATCTAGCAAGGCATTACATCAACCCTAGACTCAAAAGAGAGAGAAAGCAATAAAATAAATTACATGAATTACAATGCTTTCCTAAGAGTCTAAGTCTTCAATCTTGATGCCTTGAAAGCTCTCCATCATCTCCAAGCTTTGGCACTCCTTGAGTCCAAACAATGGCCCTTCTTCACATGATGTCCATCCTTACACCAAGTGATTAGTCTCCAAGAAAGATATCCTTGAAATAAACTGAGAGACTAAGACATGAGATTCATTAGCAACAACATAATGTTGGGATCATCATCACAATAAGATTAGTATGAAACACCAATACTCAGCAACTTGCTCTTCGGGTATCCCGGGGAGCGGGGCGTTACTTAAAGAATTAAGAAGAAAGAAGGAGAAAAGAATTAAGGCAGCTGTGCTTGTGACTGAGCTTTTAAATTGGATGAAGGAAAATGCAGTGGATTTTTGGTTATGTTGGCCTTGATTTATTTTGGAGAAAAGAAATAAAAAGGGGGAAGAATTGGACGGTCATGACTTGGACGTTTAGACGAGGGAAAAAAATTAAGAAAGAGAAAGAAGAAGAAAAGAAAAGCAAGGAAAGAGAAAGAGAAAAAGATTTAATAAGAAGATTATAGAAAATTCCCAATAAGCCTGCAGAATTTTCATGTCATTACAGGCTTCAGAGAAAAGATTATAATTTTGCATCGCAATGATTAGTCATGTGGTTTCGAGGTGTATGGCCCCGACCCAAATTTTTTGGGTAAAGTATCGGTTTTATTTGTTTTCTTATACCCTTGCATGTTGAAGGGTATTGCGGCCATATTTGTTTTAATAAAGCTATAATTGATAATGGTTATTTTAAGGATTCGATTTTGAAATAAACTTAAGCCGTAAAGGGTATTTTTATTTCAAATTGAAATCTAGATCGGAGTATTCTATCACGAGAGAGAGAGAGAGCGAATTGTTCGATCAAATTCTATTTTTGTTATCTTTAATTCTCTTCCTTCGAAACGGTGAAAATATCTATGCCAAAGAAATGTGATCTAGCGACATTTATCTCCGCTTCTCAGTGAGGCCACCAGTGGAAGTGGAGCGCGTGCGCCTCTTTAACCAGCTTTCCGATGCATAAAAAAAAAATATCTATGGCAGATCATGTAAATATAACTTGCTTTAAACATCGTAAATCTGCATATTTACTTATTGATATCGATTTCCGTTTATACGCTAACAGATATCATGCTGGCAGAGATGTACGTGTATTCACATAAATAGATGCAGATACCAAGCATATTTATACATTTTGGAGATCCAGTGACATATGTGTACATACATATTCCCAGCCAAAAAGAGAATGGACGATGAGATGACTGGTGCAGTTAAGGTTAGATAAAATAATGAAGATAAACTTTCAGTGAAATGTTAATTGCAATTTCATTCCATCATGTATACATTCGGAACGCTGACCGGATCCCACTCTAGATTTAACCATCTGCATTTGGGCTTGTAAATGGAAATGAACTTTGTGGGACTCCCAGATTAAGCCCATGTAAGAAGCCCTATGAATAGAAGAACAGGGTATCGCCACGTGTTCCACATTTTTTCCCGCCTCTCATCAGCCTCGTCGAATCGTCCCCTCGTTCTCATTTCTCGCTATCATTCAAATCGCATCAAATTAGGTTTTTTTTATAAAAATTATCGTTTAGTTTCCTATTTCGAAGAAATCAATGGCGTCGCTGGCCAATTTTAATCCGCAAGCCCTAGCTTTCTCTTCTCCCAAATTACCCACCCCTCGATCTTTTGGCCGATCGCTGCCGGCGATTCGCGTATCAAAGGCGATGGGGTTGTCATCTTCAGTTGCGAGATCTTCTTCTTCTTCTTCTTCTTCTTCTGTGGCTGAGTTCGATGGAAGCACGGTGGATGCTCTCGGGGAAGTCAGTATACTGGCCGCATCCAGTGGAGAGCCTGTGTTATTTAGGGATCTTTGGGATCAGAACGAGGTTTAACTTTAAATTATTTATTTTTTTTCGATTATTCTTTCACTCTTTCTGTTAGTATATGTTGAATCTTGTTTGCGATTCTCAATTTGAACTGATTTCTTACCATCTGATGTGAAATTAACTTCAAATTTTACGTTAATGGTGCTTTAGTCTGCTAAGAGCATCTCCAATCACACTCTTTAAAAAAGCACCTTCAAAATGGAATATGCCTTAAAGATTCCATTTTGAAGTAGGGTCAACTCCAACCCTCCCCCTTCAAATCTTTTTTTCATAATTTTTCATAATTAGTTATCTTTACATAATGATAAAATATTTCTTTTGAAAATTGGTTAATCTATTTAATTATTTCTTTATTAAAGAAATTTTTAAATAATATAAAATTGTTATTATTTTATTACTAATTTTGGTTAATTTATTTAGTTATTCCGTGTTCAGTTTTTTTAGTTTTTAAGCATTCAGTTTTTTGTTATAATTTTTAAATATGCTTTAAAAATATTCAATATTGGTCTCATATTATAGGTATCATCGCGATATTTCCAATGACACTAAAATTATTAAATTTGCTTATGTGGTTTAAAAGATATTAAACGTTTAACTAACCATGCTTAATTAAATAGGGTGGCAATGTTGTAATTAACCAAACAAATTCTCAAATGAAGGGGTGAATAGTGCCCCTTCATATTTGAAGGGGCATTGTTCATCTCCTTCAAAATTGGCTTCAAATTGAAGCACGGTTGGAGCATCACCGGCCTTCATTTTGAAGAAATGAAGGCCGGTTGGAGATGCTCTAAGTAGTTTGTGTCATCTTTTCATTTGAAAACATAGAAATCGTTGATGTTCAAGTTACAATGTCTGCAAATGATTTATGTTAATGAAGGTGAAAAATAGAATAAAGTAAAAATAAGGAAAGCGAAAGGATGGTCATAGCTCTCAACTTTGAGTGATTTGCTGGCTACCTGGTAGTAATTGATGGCAGAGGAAGATTTGAGAAGCAACTTTAAATAGCTCTGCTGAGGGTTGATGAATAGTGTTTATAGAGAATATGAATATGAGAAATACATGTAAAATAAGCTTAATCATATGCACAAGAAAAAATTCTGGTTTTTTGGGGTCATATAAATGATTGCACATACACTTATAGATACACAATACACACACACATACATGATATATGTATGCATGTATTTGTATGTGTGTATTTAGATGTATATGTATGTACCTATTTGTGTACATACATTTGCAACATGTATTTCGGATCTGGTTACAAACATTAGTAATTTATGTAGCACGTGATCTCAAATTGTTTAATAAATCATGCTTGACAATTAGGTCAGAGATGAAGGATACCCTTGAACCTATTGATTCTGTTTTGGATAGATGAACACCTATGAGCATGGTTGGAATTATTGTTGTGCGCCTACGGGGAAACCCGGATCGTCGAAGAACCCCGGAAGTAGGACGAGCAATCAAATAATTAATTGAGCAATATGAGAATTGCTTTAGGCCGTTAATCGGCCAGGGGGGAACACTGATAAGCTTTATTACGAAAGGAGAGAACAAAACAATTCTTCTCTTCACAAACGAAGGAGAAGCACATAAGATCTCTCCAAAAGCTCATAATACAATCTCTCGAAGTTGGTTCTAACAAATGACGGCTCACATTCTCTCAATGTGCTCCACACTGAAACCCTAGCCTAATACTACATATATATAACTCTAGGTTATAATAGGTGTCATCATTGGTTAGGAATTCCAAACGATACGAATCCCGACTTTAACTGCATTCTATCCAATCACAGCTCTACACAATTAATGCGTCGCACTCTAATGGGCTTCCGCCGCATCCTAGTGGGCCACATCTCAATGGGCTCCATTCGACCGACCGATCTTTCTTCTGTACCGAGCGATCGAAGTGATGAGCCGAGCGTTCGAGGTATCCGATAGCTCGAACTCGTAGAGATGTCAACCAATGAGCCACTGAACGACCGAACACGGACTTCAACCGAGTTACGACCGAACGACTCAATGCCGAACGACTGACCATCAGAACACGGACTTCAACCATGCTGACAACCAATCGACCAACTGCGCTGTAGAAGACAAATAGCTCGACATCATTGTATCTGACTTGTGCAGAGTCAGACAGGTCGAATCCAAGCACAGTCGAGTTAGCTCTGCACAAGATAACTCGTCTGTTCAAGCAATGCTCCTTCAGCGCCGAATCGAGCTAACTTTCACAAATATACACCTTGACGAGATTCGAGCCTTCGACCGTCGAACGACCCTCACTGCATCACCTTACTAGAGCATCAACTTGTGTTCCCCCGCCTATTTGCTCTTAAGAGCCCATGCTCTTTCGAGCTACGACTGGATCTACCGAGCCACAATGCCCCCAGCTGGGGCCTCTATGACATCATCTTGGTACTACATTGAGCAAGTCCAAACATTGCTTGAACTTGGCTCCCGATATAACCTTCGTCAACATGTCCGCCGGGTTGTCATCTGTTTCGATTTTCAACAAGTTGATGTCGTCGTCATCTTCTCTCACATAGTCACGGATAAAGTGGAATCTTACATCGATATGCTTTGTACGAGCATGGAAGACCTTATTCTTAGCCAAGTGCACATCACTCTGGCTATCACAATGAAGATCATACCTCTTTTGGTAGAATCCTAGACCATCCATCAAGCCCATCGGTCATATCGCTTCATTCACCGCTTCAGTCAATGCCATATACTCTGCCTCAATAGTAGATAAGGCCAATGTAGACTGAAGGATATTCCGCCAACATATTGGAGCGCCAGGCAGGGTGAAGACGTATACTGTCGTCGATCGCCTCCCATCAAAGTCGCCTACATAGTCGGAATCGACATAGCCGTTGGTATGCAGACTATCATCGCCTCTGCTATAAGTCAGGCTGACGTCGACCGTGCCATTGATATATCTAAGTATCCAGTGCATTGCTCGCCAGTGCTCCCTCCCTGGATTGTGCATGTACCTACTCACCATGCTGACCGCATGTGATAGGCCGGGTCGGGTACAAACCATGGCATACATCAAGGCCCCTACCGCATTGGCGTACGGTACGCTCTCCATGAGCTTCTTTCTTTTTCGTTCTTCGGGCAATCTCAGCACTGAGTTTGAAGTGAGGTGCAAGCAAAGTAGCTACTGGCTTCATCTTCCCACAGCCAAATCACTGTATTACCTACTTCAAGTTGCGATTTTGTGAAAGATGAACTCTACATCTACTTCGATCTCTTGTGATTTTCATCTCAAGAATCCTCCGTGCTTCGCTTAGATCATTCATCTCAAACGCACAACTCAATTGAGATTTTAATCTCCGAATCTCCCCTTTATTCGTTGAAGCTATTAGCATGTCATCGACATAAAGCAGAAGATAGATGAAGGACCCATCATCCAATCTTCGAAAGAACATGCAATGATCATATGGGCTGCGAACATACCCGTGATCATCCGTCATAAAACGTTTGAAACGCTTATACCATTGTCTAGGCGACTGCTTCAACCCATAGAGTGACTTCCTCAGTCTACATGTAAGATCGCTGCCGCTCCCATAACCATCTGGCTAAGCCATATATATCTCTTCTTCGAGCTCTCCATGCAAGAATATCATCTTGATATCTAATTGCACCAGCTTAAGGTTGAACTGAACAACTAGTACCAACAGGATCAATCATCGAGTAATGCTTCATCACAGGAGAGAAGACCTCATTATAATCACTGCCTTCTATTTGTGCGAAGCCCTTCGCTACGAGGCAAGCTTTGTAGTGAACATCTTCTGATTCGACCCATTCCTTCTTGGTGTAGTCCCACTTACACCTAATTAATTTCTTACCCTTCGGAAGCTCCACGAGATCCCATGTGTCGTTCTTCGCCAGTGATTCCATCTCTTCATCCATTGCACTTCTCCACCGCTCTGTGTCTTCGAATAGCTCCACCTCTCTGAAAGAAGTGGGGATATCGATGCCTACCGCGGGAAAGGCAAACGAAACCATCTTCGAGTACCTTGCAGGTCTTCTTATCTCATGCATCGGCCTCGACATTGCTATGGAATCCTTCGAATGAACGACACTTGGAGACGAGCTATCTCCACCAAATCAACTTCACGAGCATCTGTCTGGAGTCCGTCTTCTGTAGCTTCTGGTGTGGGTTAATCTGAGTCGTCGATCGACCGATGTGGAACCTTAGACACGTTGTCGTAGACCTGCTTCAATTGTGTCTGTTTGATCTCCACCACGGGTTCATGCTACTTCTTCAGTAACGCCGACTCATCAAACGTTACATCTCTACTCAGGATCACCTTCCTCTGTGTCGAACACCACAGTCGGTATCCCTTAACACCATTGCTGAAGCCTATGAAGATGTCTTTCTTGGCTCGATCATCGAGTTTGTCTTCCTTCACGGCATAGTAGCTCGGACAACCCCAAACTCGAAGTGATCCATAGTCCAAAACTGGCTTTCCCGACCAGATCTTCAATGGAGGTCGACCCTCCAATGCAGCAGATGGTAGCCGATTGACCAAGTTGGTTGCGTATGGGCTTTCGCCCAAAACTCATTCGATAGGTCTGCTGTTGACAACATGCATCAAACTTTCTCCAGCAAAGTCCAATTCATTCTTTCAGCTATCCCATTCTGCTGTGGCGTACCTCTAACGATGAAGTGTCTCTGAATCCCTTCATATCTGCAGAACTTCTCAAAGAGATCCGACCTATACTCCTCACCGTTGTCACTTCGGAGCCGCTTGACTTTCTGACCAGTTTGAGTCTCGACCAGCTTCTTCCACTCGATGAAAGTGATAAGAACTTGGTCCTTCGATTTCAGTGGAAACACCCACACCATGCGTGAGAAATCGTCGATGAACGACACAAAGTAGTGTTTTCCTCCCAATGAGGCCATCCTACTCGACCCCCATAAGTCGGTGTGTACATAGCCATGCGCTTCTTTTTTACTACGAATGGCCGTCCCAAATGAAGCACATGTTTCTTTCCAATACCAGTGCTTGCAGAACTCAATCTTCCTAGTCTTGGCACCCTTCAGACGATCTCCAACGATCAGCTTCTGGAAAGCTTTCTCGTCCACATGCCATAGGCGCATGTGCCACAACAGTGAGTCGTTCTTCTCGGCCTTACGAGTCAGAGTTGCTGTGTCAGCTACGACCGAACCATCCAAGTAGTAGAGATTACCTTTTCACTTCACCTTCATCACGATCATTGCTCCTCTGGATACCCTCAGAGCTTCATTCTTCATGGTCACTCGACATCCCTTGGCTTCGAGTGAGCCGAGCGATATGAGGTTGCACCTCAGGTCGGGAACAAAGCGCACATCCTCGATGTCTCGTGTAACACCATTGCCCATCCTCATCCGAACGGTCCCGATGCCTGCTGTGCTGCAAGCTCGGTCATCGCCTAACAAGACCGTACTTCTACTACCTTCACAGAAAGAAGTAAAGTACTCTCGATATGGTGTCATATGGAACGAGCATTCAGAGTTGAGTACCCAACCATCTGACAGAGTACCAATTCCTCGACCCTGACACACTTGACGACGTTGGCAGTTGTGTCGTGCTTCTTTTTCACCTTCAGACAGTCTCTGAACCAATGTCCTCTTTCTCTACAGAAAGCACATTGGTCCTTTCAGATCTCTTTGCGAAGTGGGGCTTTAGTCTTGTCTCTGGACTTGGATCGGAAATACCACTTCCGAGCTCCACCATTCGCTGCACTATGACCTCTCACCACCATAAGAGCGTCGCTAGCTCGACTTGCCATGTCCCCATCGTTCTTCCTGAACTCGTTGCTCGTTAGAACATTGAACACTTCTTCAAAAGTGATCGATTTCTTATTTAGGTAAGAATCGACACCAAGTACTCATACTTAATGGGCAGAGAGTTGAGGAAAATCATCGCTTTGTCTTCATCATCGATCTTCACGTCTACGGGAGCCTCTGAAGAGATGTGCTATGTCTCATCGCCTTTGATGTAGCCTTATCAACGATGATATAGGAAAGTGGCATGGTCTGTAGACTGGGTAGATAGCTCCATGTCTCTAGTCTCTGACTCAGTCGTCACTGTGTCTGCGAGGTGCTTCAGGGCGTAGCTATGCATACTATTGATTTGCTTTTTGGATGATGATCTTCTCGGAATGGTAGGATGATGTTGCCTTAGTCGCATGTTTTGTAGATCTCCAGGAGGTAACTTTTCCTTCGTGGGTAAAAGTAACACACGTACCCAAAGTCTGTTGTCATCACAATAATCTGTAACCTACATCTGCAAATACATTTAACATGGATGATAATCCTTTATAATATTGACCCTTTGAGCTAGCACAAAAGATGCGTAGCTCTGGTCTAGTGACGCGCTACAGGCGCTGCACTGTATCTGGTTAACAGATTTACGGCCAACGCTATATAGAGAAGCATGGAGTTGGCCAGATATAGGAGTGTACCAAAGACACTTAAGTAAGGCACTTCAGGGCCTATGATATCCTTCCCCTCCTCCAACGAACGGAAGGGGTATTTATATACATCCGTACAATAATTGTCTAGGTTTCTTCAACTTTGGGTGTATGAAGTTAAATGTCACATGATTTTCATCTTTTGGATGTTATTTTCATCTGTCGGATGATATTTTCATCTTCTGAATGATGTGTTCATCTTTTGGATGTGAGTTTCATCTTCTGATGATGTGTTCATCTTCTGGATGATTGTCTGTAAACCAAGCTATTCTTGCCTAGGTCTTTTATATCATATATGATAGTTAGCATAAACAGATATTTCAGTTTTTTCTTCAGGAGATCCGATGAGATTTGAGTTTGCAACTATAATTTCAAATCATTTTCTTTGCTCTTTTAAAGATGCAAAAACAACCTTTAGTATGGGTCCTTATTTTGATAAGGAACTTTATTGGTTGAATTTTATATTGTTTTTCATGGAATAGACGACCCAAAGTCTATTCAGGTAAGTACGGAAAATAAGAATAAATCAATAAGGTTATGCTGTCACAACATCCATAGCAGCAAAAACCAAATTTTCCTTTGCCTATCGCAAGAATTTCACAAACATAATCAGGGAGCCTGATGCATCAGTTTTATTTCGTAAGTGAGTCAAGCTCATCTCACTTGCTTCCTGGTTTCAGCGAAATGAACCTATAATGTATAGCATGTTGATTATAGCATACGATTTTATTTATTTATAGTTATGTTTATACAATACTCATTATACACACAGGTTTGATATCTTTTGATATCAGGACTTTTGGTCCAGACACTTCACGTTTCATAAGTGAGTCCAGCTCAACTTATTATTGCCTCGGTCCACATTTTTGGCAAATCTCTATGTTTGCTTCAGGCTATGGAGTGTGGAACGATATTTATAATTATCATATATATTGGCAAGATGAAACGTGAATAAGTTGTCGACAAGTGTGTTTTTATACAAAAACCTCCCATGTACGTACATTATACATTAATATTTCAATGTATTCCAAATTCATCTCTTTTGGAGCTTCTGGAAAGGGAGATGATATGGAGATGAGCTCACTTTCCTGTGGTGGTATTGTTTAAAGGTCTCAAACCGTTTCCTTTCCTTGGAACCTCGTGGTATGCCTTATCATTCATTAAGAACATCGACTTTTGCTACTGGTGGATTGCATCCATTATTTTTGGTATGTCAATCCTAGCTGAATTTTCAGTTGCAAGGATGTGTGATTTTAACAATATTCGAATTGTCAGTAAATATATTTGAAAACTGTTTAACAGTTTCAGAAGTGTGGATCTTCAAGATTTCATCACGATTCATGATATTTGAAATGGTCAACTGAGCTTCAAGCTCAGGGATGATGGTAATATCCATGTTGGACCTAATACTGGGAATTTAAAGAGTTCTGAATGTGAAGGATCTTCAGGATCTAATCTTCACTATCGATTCTTTATATGATAACCCATCAAGGCAGAATTTATGAGATGTGCTTTAAATGCTTCCCTCGTTTGGAGTGCTCGGAATCTATTTATCTGGTGTAATTACTTCTGATAAATAGTTCTAAGACGGCATTCTGATGGTTTATAGTGGTGCTACGGGATGTGGATACATCATGTCACAATCTATAAGATGTGCTCTAAACGCTTCCCCCGTTAGGAGTTCTCGAAAACTGTTTATATGGGGTGATTAGACCCATATAAATAGGTTCTAAGAAGGCGTTTTGATGGTTTGCAGTGTAATTGCATGTCCCCATGCAGTCATTAGCAACTGGATTTTTAAGGATGAGTAATTATTTTAAATCATTTTAATGATTAATTTATATAACCCATTTTTGGGTGTGAACACAAACTTCAGAGTGTTCGACTTTATTCTAGTTGTAAATTGTGGTTGATTTTCTAGTGTTATCCAAAGTTCCCGCCATTTAGTAATGTGTCCTATATGCTTTGAAATTGCTGGACTGTGGTTGGATAATAAGTTTGATTATAACCATTTTTAGACGATATATGGATGGGTACACTAAGGTACATCATCAGCCCTATGCCCTATGAAGGGAGTGGATAAGTCCACTTTAATCCCTCAAGTACTCTCAAGAGACCCAGAGGTCTTATTATTTTAATGATGATAGTGAATATATCATCTTAAATTCTATTAAAGGAAGTTTTGAGAGTCAATGTCCATGTGTAGTAGAGATGATCTCGTAACCATTTTTCCCGTTAAATGGGAAAACACACCATTCTGAATAAAATTCATGTTCTTCAGAATATAGGATTGGTTAATGATGTCTTGCATCATCAGTACAGGGTGGTATATTGTATGGTTCTAAAGTTTAAAACTTGAACAATTCTGTACACTTCAGGGGTTCCATTTAATTCCTGTTTTCGAATTTAACTAGGAATTTTGAAAATCCATTTGAACGCTCAAGTATGGTCTTCAAGGCCATTATATCTTTAGTCATTTATTAGGATTTCGTTTCGACGAATATCCATCGAAATTTTGTAAGTTTCTTTTTCAGAGAGTACTGGGCATCCTCATATAGAGTATTCAGGGTAACAAAGCCCGAATCTCAAGTCAGACGTGCCAAAATAGTTTTCTACTAGACTATTCTTAGGGTGAAATGATATTAATAGCATACGTCTTGAGGTGTCAATCTATAATTGTTTTGACATATGCTAAAAAAGCATAAATTTTTACATAGAATGAAATGCATATAAACAAAAAAGAGTTTATAAAAAAGCATACACATATTAATAAGTTTAGAAACATACTTCTATTAATTATGTTATGGCAACTAATTATAGTTTTTCAAAATCTATGTGTTCTCGGGGAATAGCTTAGTATACAATAGCTACATCGAATTTTGTCATTAGATTAGCTTTCTATATATTATTTATGGCATAAATTAATGACCTTTCATATTGCAAATAGCAGAATGGGTCTGGTCTAGTTTGCCATTGTTTATTCCATGTCGAGGTATATCATTTCGTCCCTTTCCCTTTTTATATCAGGACATAGTTGGTCCTGGACTTCTCCTGTTTTTAGTCTTCCATATTGTTATTTATAAGGAAGAAGAAACATTAATCTCTTTTAGGAGACATATACTAGGGAATGAACTTGTTTTCTATACTTCCACTTTTTTGAGTTTATGTGGGACTTTTGACAGTCCATTTGAATTCTCTTATATGGTCTTCAGGCCATTATTTTCTTGAGTTATTCAGTTTTTATGTGGATAGAGAAACATGCTTAATGGGAATAAATACGTGGGTGTGAATGTCATAAGCCACGACTTCAGGAGTGAGCTTATACTTAAGGCTAGATTCAAGAATCTATTCTTGTAAAGTGAGATTACTCTAAAGAGTTAAGCAGTGTTATGGCATACTCCTGGTGTCCATATCGGTCTATATAGACCATAGATATGTGAGATCTATTTACCGCGTAGTGCACATATTTAAGAAGATGTCATAAATAGTTTTCGCATAATCCCTCGTATTTTGTTTGGTCAGAAGGGTATTGCTATTTGATTTTAAACTTCAGGTTCAATTATCATATATGGATATGATTTTTAAATTTTTTGAAAAGTATAATTAAGCACTTTAGAGCTTGAGAGCTTGAGATGAAATCAATGGAGTTCTAAGGGTTTCAAGAAACTCCCAATGGAACAGTAACTGGGGTATTTATAAGCTTTCTCAAAGACCTCAAACAATTACCCAAAGCCCTATCAAAATCCATGTTGGAATGGCCAACGGATTGATTTTACAGACAGGACATGCGACTGATGAAGAGACGACAAGCACGTGCTGCACTTATTTTTTGACGATCAGATCCGTTTAGTTTGATCTTCATGTTCTAAGACATTAAACCATCATTTTTCAAGTGACCCCAAATGGATTTGCTCGTTCATCTACTTGTTGCAAATTTAACAATTTTGTAGTAATAGAACTTTTTGCAATAGTCAGAGAAGAGCAAAATCTCTTGGGTTCATTCGAAAATTGATGATTTTGGATTTTAGTATATGAAGATCAAATTGAACAAATCCGATCGTCGGAAAAAATAACGGGGGTTGAGTTTTTGCCTTTACTTGAGGAAATTTTTTCCTTGGCTAGCTGAAAGCTATATTCCTTGTATATGTATGGGTATGACTACAAAATTTTGTTCCTTTTCTAAACGAAAACTTAACGATCTAAATATTAAAATTATGAACCCAAATCTAAAGTCTAATTGGTTGGATTTGATTTTTAAAAACCAATTTCAACTATTTAAAAACAATATATCAAATAATTTGGATATGTTTTACCAATAAATAATATGTGACAAAATCAATGTTGCAGAACTTTATGAAAAGTGAACAATTTAACACCTTGATGCATATCCAAATCATTTAAAATTTTATTTCTAGACAGTAGAAATGATCTTATCCAACTGAATGGATTTTTAATTTAGATTCACGATTTTTATATTAGGAGCGTTAACTTTTTATTCAAAAAATAAACAAAAATTGTGTAGTCTCTGTGTGTGTGGAGGGAGGGGCATGTGAGAAGTTGAACATGATCCATTCGACTGGATAAAACATGTGGATCCAAATCAGTCAAATTTAATTTTGGGCAAGCTCAAATGAAAAATTTGTTCAGTTGAATGCGATAAAACATTGACTAAATTACTTACAAACAAAATTTTAAATGATTTAGATTTGTTTTACTATGCAAAATGAGGGCACAAAATCAATGGTTTAAGGACTGTCAAAGTGGACTAATTTGTTGCCACTTAATGCATAGCCACTAGATGTATATTTGTGCACACACATCATATATATATATATATATATATATATATATATATATATATATATATATTTCAAAATTTTCAAATGCAAACATTTCGCACGGTGCGAAAATGTTTTTAGTTTTTTTTTGAAATTTTTTTTTTCAAAAATTCTTTTTTCCACCCTCATTATATGTTGTTATACCCCCCTCAAAAAATAATGGTTGAGAAATAATGCCATTTGGCCTTCGATCAAGGCATTTCATCAAATTCGCACGTTTTGCGACCGTTAAATTTGTAACGGGTGGATGTGTGCTCTAATGCCCAACGGGTTCACCCATTATTTTCCCTGGGGTATATAATTGTATGGATTAAACATCAAAAAAAGAATTTTTGAAAAAAAAAATTTCAAAAAAATAAAAAAATTGTTTTCGCACGGTGCGAAAAGCCCTTTTTTCGCATTTGAAGATCCATATATATATATATATATATATATATATGAGGGATCAAATGACCCCCAAAAATAACCCCTATCAAAAATCCTATGCCCCCCATTTTTTCGGAAGATCTGAACCGTTCATCTTGATCTCCACCCTCTAAATACCTGACCCACCAATTTTCAACCCGATCCCATGTGTTTTGCCCGTTCAACCATCCGACCCAAATTTAACGGTTTCACATGAACAGAACGTTTACGAATGGTTGATGAATGGAAAAACACATGGGATCGGGTTGAAAATTGGTGGGTCAGGTATTTAGAGGGTGGAGATCAAGATGAACGGTTCGGATATTCCGAAAAAATGGGGGGCATATGATTTTTGATAGGGGGTTATTTTTGGGGTTATTTTTGGGGGTCATTTGATCAAATGACCCCCAAAATAACCCCAAAAATAACCCACTATCAAAAATCCTATGCCCCCCATTTTTTCGGAAGATCCGAACCGTTCATCTTGATCTCCACCCTCTAAATACCTGACCCACCAATTTTCAAACCGATCCCATGTGTTTTGCCCGTTCATCCATCCGACCCAAATTTCACGGTTTCGCATGAATAGAACTTTTGCAAATGGTTGATGAACGGGCAAAACACATGGGATCGGGTTGAAAATTGGTGGGTCAGTTATTTAGAGGGTGGAGATCAAGATGAATGGTTCGGATCTTGCAAAAAAATGGGGGGCATAGGATTTTTGATAGGGGTTATTTTTGGGGTCATTTGATCCCTCATATATATATATATATATATCTATACATCTATATTACATTTGACACTGTTTTTGAATCCTAGGGCTGACTAGGATAAGATAAAGAGTGGTTGGGATTTGATCTTGGGGAATGAAAGGTTGAGATGCGTTTTGAGAAAGTTTTGAGGGGGAATCTATTTGGTTGGAAAACTCAATGTTTTGAAATTTGTATGGAAAAACGAAGCTGACCCTATCTTACCTCGGGCATAGCAAATCTCAGTGTTTATAGGTGGATTTACGTGGATTTAATGCATTTTGTGGAAAAGCAAGTGCACTTACTGCATTTGCGTGCATTAGTCACCCTCACACATTTGCGCTTAATGCAGTAAAGTAAGTGCACTTGCGTTTAATACATTGCATGCATTTGTCATGCTCCCACATTATCAGCTCGAATGGTCAGGGCAATTTAATGGTCGCAGGGCCCACCAACAAGGAAGATGCTGCACCGAATTTGTTGTTTTACACTAATTTGTTGTTCTGCGCCGAATTTGTTGTTCTGTATCGAGGGCACCTACGCCGAATTTGTTGTTTCACGCCGAAGGCGCACATGTCCCTAAATATTTTTACGCGGATTTGTTGTTTCGCGTCGAAGGCGCCTGTCGAATTTGTTGTTCCACGCTGAAGGCATTCGCGCCGAATTTGTTGTTCTGTGTCGAAGGCGCCCGCGCCGAATTTGTTGTTCTGCACCGAAGGCGCCCACGTCGAATGCGTCCGTGACTCTAAATATTTTTACGCTAATTTGTTGTTCTTTTAAATTTTGGCTGAGGAAATAATTTTTTGGGGAAGAAAGATTTTGCGGGGAAAAATCTTAAATAAACTATGCCATGTCCGCGGGCTCATGTTATGACTAGTCTATTATACAAATGAGTGCTCTTGATGGGATGTTTGTCTTACTAGGACAAACATGTTGATAGAGTTGTGGCCTATATTTGGCCACATCATCATGGTGGTGTGGAAGTTGGCTCGATTTCGGTGCTGATGAGTCATTGGTTATTTAGCCGACCTATCTTGTGTCGAGATAGTTCGTCTGCGCTTGGATTCGTCTCATCTGACTCGGCACAAGTCAGATAGGTTAAATGCCGAGCTATGTGACTTTAACAACGTCATGGACTCTCGGTCGTAAGGGTCGGCGGCTTAGATGGATTGGCAACTCTACGGTTCAACCTACCCAGTGGGTCGAACAGCTTGGTTCAGCACTTCGGATTGCTCGGTCTTCAGGATGAAGCTTGGTCATGCAGAGCGGGGCCCCACTTGGATGCGACGGAGGCCAGTAGGGTGTGGCGCACGCCTACTAGGGTTTGGCGCATTAATTGCATAGAGTTGTGAGGGGATATGAATGCCGTTAAAGTCGCGATTCGTATCCTTTGGGGGCTCCTCCGTAATGATGGCACATATTGTACCCTAGGGGTAGGGGTGGGCATCCGATAAATCCGAATTTTTTAGAGAGACCCAAATCCGAATCCAAATTAATTCGGACAGATAAAATACATCCGAAGTTCGATTCCGATCAATCGGACCCATTCTAAAAGGCTCCGAATTTATAATCGGATCGCACACTAAAACCCGATTCCAGTTGGGCCCGTTGGGGCATGCCGCGCTTATGCACTCGAGTCCAACCCCAATTTCGACAGATGATCACACAGTGGGTGAAAGCCCAATTGCGATAGCTGCTGACCCATCCTTTATCTTATAGTACGTTGGTTTCAGTAATTTGTCCGATGTGGGACAATTGAGTCCACCCATGAAGCGGTAGCTATCTCCTAGAGCGCTGGCACATGTCTCTTTAGTGCCACGTCGGTGGCATAATGAAAATAATGTTACTTAAATAAACTATTTTGGCCAAGCCACACGAGCTTGCTAGCCTAAGCCCAAATTCAACAGATGGCCATTGAGTGGGTCCCTCTCTCTTGTAGTACGTTGGTTTCTTTCAATTGACCAATGTGGGAGAATTGAGTCCAAGGCCATGCAGCGCTCGTTCTGCGAGCGCTGGCTTTTGTGTTTAGTGTTTAGTCCCACATCGGTAGGATACATTGAATAACATTGTTTAAATAGTCGATTTTGGAAGCGGCATACAAGTAAAATGATCGGAATCGGATCGGGAACGGGTTTGGAGCGTGTGATCCGCTTTTCGATTCCGTATTTATTCGGGTGGGAAAATTTTACCCGAATCCGAATCCGTTTTCACATTTACAGGATAATCGGAATCGGATTCGGATACGAAATCGGGTTCGGAAGCAGAACTGGGTTTTCTGCACACCCCTTATCTAGGGGTATATATAGGTAGTTTTAGAGGAGGGTTTCGGTGTGGAACATATGAGAGAGATCTTGAGCTGCTATTTGTGAGAGCCAACTTTGAGAGAGATTGTTGTGAGCTTTTGGAGCGATCATTGTGTACTTCTTCGGTTGTGAAGAGAGAAGATTTGTATTTTTTTTTCCTTTCATAACAAAGCTCATTGGTGTTCTCTTGGTTGGCCGACGGCCTAAAGTTGCTATCTCTCTTAGCGCTTCTCGTTTGTTTGGTTGCTTTTCCTTGTCCTCGGTCATCGACGATACTGTGTATTTCGCTGTGGTGTGCGTTTACGCCCACAACAGGTGGGCACATTTAGGGGTAGGTGGGGAGTTGGGTGTGGGGGTATCCAAAGAGAAGCCCCACATTCCCATGATTTACAAGCTTGCCATTACCAAATAGACCTCCCTCTCCTACCTATTTTAAGAGTACGCCATTGTGATTTTTGCACTTTGCCCCCCAACATTTTCTGCAATTAAACCCATGCTTTTCCCCCTTTTATCCCACTATTATACACACCCATCCACCCACACTTCTCACTCCTCGGTTGCGCGCGTGCACCGCATCCTGTGTGTAGGGGGTTTTTGCCCCCATGCACTTTGTGCATGGGTTATTTCTGGTATATGTATATATGAAGGGGGTTCTCAAGCTCAAAAAAGCTCAGCCTGGTTATGATAGAGGCAAGCATGAAAGGTAGAGATGCCAAAAGCATGACTAGGAGGGATATTGTGGAAGACAGGAGTAGAAGATGAAAATGTGAATGACAACTGAGTAGAAACATTAAGGCCTAACAAAAAACTGTTTAAATGTATGCCATAAAATGTTTTCTTTAGTGCTAGCTAGAGACATATTGACTCGTTTCAATTAAGTGCGAATCTGGATTTATGTTTACATTGTCTAATGTTAATCAGTTATCGGTCTCATATTCTTCTTGGTGATTTCCGCCCCTTATGATTTCTTGTACGTACAGGGAATAGCTGTGGTTGCACTTCTGAGGCATTTTGGCTGTTTTTGCTGGTATGGAATGTTCAGTTCAATTACCCACCCACCCACCCACCCCCAACCAAACATTAAAAAAACCTTCTAAATCAGCTTTCACATTCACTTGCCTATCTGTACAGTGAGTAATCTCACCATGATAAGATTAATATTCAAACCCTCAAATTATATTTCCTCTCTTTTGCTGACTTTCTTTTAGTTGGGAACTTGCTTCTGTCCTAAACGAAGCCAAGCCGAAATTTGATGCTGCTGGTGTGAAGTTAATTGCAGTTGGTGTTGGTACTCCTGATAAAGCTCGTTTACTTGCAGAGCGGGTATATACCCTTCCATTCCTTTTGATTTGTTTTAGTTTACAAGTGAAATGTGATTTATCATATATATGTTAACATTAGACTTGTGACCGGTTGGCATTCCATGTTCAAATTCTCCCAATATCCTCCAAGGCTGGAAAGCCACCACCTTGCCGCCCACCCCCGCTTCTGAAACCCAAGAACATAACCACCATAACTATATAACCAATCAAGCAGAGAAACCTATGTTTTCTTTGTGCAGTTTGAGTTCTGGTGATTGGTTTTACTGGATATATGTAGCGGGATTCCAGGTTTAGCTACTACCGTTGGTCATTTTTTTTGCATTTGTTTGTATTTACACCGAAAGCTGGTTACTGCTGACTATTCAGAAGAAAGCTTATTCTATAGAGTGTGTATACATCAGCAAACATAGGCTCTCTGTCATTTTCTATTCTGTGAGCATTCATCTTGATGCAGATAACATGTTTCTGTATTGTATTTGGAGAACTATAAGTAACTGCATTTTATCATATATTTTTTTAGTTTTTTAAGTTGCTTGAAGGCCTTGTATTTTAGTTGATTCCATGTGTACACAACTCTTGTTTTCCTGGCAAAACTCTTAGTGTTTGATATTGGTTTTTGATAGCCATTTCTTTCTCCTTTGACAGCTACCTTTTCCATTGGGTAGCCTTTATACTGATCCAGACCGGAAGGTGATGATTTATGGAATCAATTCCATTTAGTTTCACACTTTCTCATGTCCAATATACTGTAATATGCAAAATTTTGCAGGCATACAACCTCTTGGGCTTATATTATGGTCTCGCACGCACTTTTCTCAATCCTGCTAGTGTAAGCATCACTTTTGTTCTCCACTATGCTTTTCTCTGTATACATGTACATTTGAAGGAAGTTTTCTGTTAAATTTCTATAATGTATTTGCTAGTTTTTATATATATTCCAACTGACATGCAACAGACAAAAGTGTTTTCAAGATTTGAGTCTCTGAAGAAAGCGATGAAGAACTACACAATTGAAGCTACCCCAGATGATAAAAGTGGGGTCCTGCAACAGGTGAATTCTTCTCTTTGTTATTGAACAAGTTGGTTAGTAGCATATTAGTCCTGAACCAACTCACCTCAGATATTCCAACGTCCCCCCCCCCCCCCCCCCCCCCCCCCCCCTAAGAAACAGAACTCAATATGCTAGAAGGTAACTGGCAAACAAACAATTTGCAATGCTCCTACAAAAAAATAAGTTATAGTAACTTATATCAATTACAGTATGTGCTTATTATAGTAACACACATTTCCTGATTTTTCTTATCTGCTTTGTTAGGGTGGGATGCTTGTATTTAAGGGGAAACAATTGTTATATGCAAGGAAAGATGAGGGGACAGGTGATCATGCACCTTTAAACGAAATCCTTGATATCTGCTGCAAAGTACCAATTGCATGACATATGATTGTTATTTATATGGCTTTCAGCATCTGAATTGGTTTGGTTGACATCCAGGAATGTAAGCCGGTATCAATAACTTTCTGCTGTTGACTGGCATTTATATAGCCTGAAAGCAATATTGGTAAATAAGTTTATGTTATTATGTTACCTTAAAAAAGGTTGATGGGATTATGTGCTTATCTGAAACACAGATCTGAAATTGGTCTCATGTACCACGGAAGCATCATGTGTCAATATTTGTATCGGACTGTCAAGCCATTTTCATCAAGTTCAATTATTGCAACATAGAAGTAAAAAAACGGTTATATTTAAAGAAGTTTATGTGATCATGTACATATGTGAAAAATGGGAATGTGAAGTACAGTAATTTTTATTGGAGGACCCTTTTAAAACTTTTTTTGAACCAATTTGCAATTCTCCTACACTTTTCATCTTCAAACTGATGGTCAGATCGGAGTCTTGAATCATAGTCTGGAAGACTTTCTTAAGTGTTTAGTTTGAGAAAAATAAGGGAATTGGGTTTTCATGTTGCCAATTGCAGAATTTGCCTATAATAGTTTTGTTGTTATGTCTACCAGGAAACGCCCTTTGAACTCGTGTTAGGACATTCTATTTGCCAACCTCTTGATGTCATCTATTTGACACCCTACAAGTGTCCATCAGAATCTACTGAATCTTTTGTGCGCCATATTCTTGACCTACATGTTGAAAGCCTAAAATTAGGTGTGAGATTGTTTGAGTAATGAAAGTTAAGTTTTCCACCAATACTCATTGTCATAATCAAAAATTTATTGTAGGATATATTATGTTATGATATCCATACATCCGTAGTATTATCCGAAAAATTCTTTTAAGAAATTGGATACTATCGCCACATGACCTTTCTATATTCTACGTAGGTTTGGCCTAAATCCGTATCTACTTGACTTGTCTATAGACACCAGCATTTGTCTGATTTTCAATGTTGAAGACTTAATTCCTTACGGAGACATCTTTGAGCATCCTGTATTTCTTGAAAGTACTTTTGTTTTTCCTAAAAGTGCTTATGCACGTAGTGTTGTTCCTACACCAGTTACATGATTGCCATCTTCTCTGCAACACAATTTTGTTGAGTTCGATGCTATTTTGGATGACAAGCATGTGGTGATTTTCTATGGAAGATTCCACCACTTCCTTGATCGATGTAGAGGATGTCAAGACATATATAATTCATGGGGTTGATGCCTTACTTTTGAGCTGTTGGAGTCTTATTAGAATCATGACTCATTGAAGGCAAGACATATAAAATTCATGGGGTTGATGCCTTACTTTTGAGCTGTTGGAGTCTTATTAGAATCATGACTCATTGAAGTCAAGTAGAGTTGATAAAATCTTGCTAAAAGAGATTTATGATTATAGTATACGTGTTGGAGATGAGCTTTTTAATTTAAAGATTGTTTTCATGTAAGTAGTCTTAGTGGAGTCGAAGTCTATGAAGTCACAAGTCATAGGGTTCTATCTTGGATATAATTAAAGTTGAATTAGAAGTCTATGTAGAGCAGTTTTTTGTTGCGGCTGGACCTCCCTAATTGAATCATGCAACCGGTCGAACAAAATCATAATTTATTTTATTTTTTTTAAAATACATTCCATTGGATTTGTTATACACATTTAAAACCTTAAAATATGTGTGAGCCTAAGACAATTTGACACTTGATCTAGACATTTTAAAAAATTCTATTGTTCTGAAATTGTTATATATATATATATGGATTCATATAGATCAAGTGGCACTTGATCTAATAGATCAGGTGCAAGACACAAAAAGTGGGTCCCCAACGAGTACAAGCCCATGTGTGGGCTGATACTTTCCACCTTTTTGTGTCTTGGCACCTGATCTATTAGATCAGGTGCCACCTTTTCTACATTAAAGCCATATATATATAAGAATAATGTATATGTGTTGTCGTGCCGGAAAATTTCCTTTGCAGATGCATATATATACCATATTTAAATATCTTTTTGAAATTTTTTGGGCGTGTTTTACACATCATGAATGATGATCATAACAAAAATCAAGTGAATCCAACTTTGACCCTTGATCCGATTATTACAAAATCAACAATTGCAGAACAATAAATTTTTTTATAACGAGTGAATCGAGAGTCAAATCTCTATATGATTCACTAAATTTGTTGGGTTTTTATATTTTAGAATGTGTACAAGAACCTTAAATAAAAAATTGAATTCTTTTTTGTTAATATGGTTTTTATTGTCAGTGCATAAAATTTCCTACGCTGACAACATATACCCATATATATGTATGAGGATATTGGATATATACCAATAGCACATTAAATTTCTTATACTGTTGACACGAAAAAAACAAAAGAAATTGAATTTTTTTCCCAAGTTTCTTGTGTACATTTTAAAACATCAAAACTTTAAATATGGATGAGCCCTACTGGTATTTGAGTCTTACTTGTATTTGACTCTTAATCCACCCGTTACAAAAACTTCTATTGTTGAATTTGCAACGGTTAGATCGAGTATCAAATAATGTTAGATTCACTTGATGATGCAAAATGGAAGTGATGGGCTCATCACGTACTCTAGGCGGCGCACCAAGGGGGCATCCGGCTCGACCAAGTGATCCAGGGGTGTGCTCGTACCTTTTTCTTAATTCCTTTATTTTATTAATTAGAGGGGCAAGATTGTAATTTGCTATTTTGGAAAAGGGGGATTAATAGCCGGTCCTAGGCATGCTTGATTTGATATTTTGTGTGACTTCTAGATAGACAAGTGCGGACTGTTGTGTATTGATTCCCCGGATTTGATTTTGGATGATGAGCAAACATAAATAATGTATACTAACTTATTTGTGAGCGCAGTTATGGAGATCGTCGCCAAAAGAATACGTATATCAAAAGCGACGTCTCAAGACTTCTCAATACGCGTGATCGTGTGCCTGAAGCTTCGTTGAAGCTCAAGGAGTTTTATTGAAGTCAAGAATGAAGATTGAAGCTTCGAAGACGGTTCGTCATGTATTATTTATTGTCTTCTAGCTTCATAGATTAGAATGTTAAGCCTTGAGTAGGACTTACATTAATATCTTCATTTCGCTCATATCTTAGAGCTAGGATTATCATAGAAGCCATTAGAAACTTTCCCGAAGCTTATCGCTTCTTCCCTCGGCTTCTAGTGCATCTTAGTTGGTTCAAGTAGAGTCACCAATCGACTAGATGACGATCTAGTCGGTCGACAACTCTTCGTGAACCGACTAGATGTCCTAACTCATTTCAGCTCAGCCATGTCGATCAATTAGTCGGTCAAAGAAGGTTCACCGACCGACTAGATGACGATCTAGTCGGTTAGGAATCCTTCTCTGACCGACTAGTTGAGCTTGCCTCTGTACAGCCTGAGTTACTGTTTACAGTTAGTCGGTCCAAGAACATTCATCGACCGACTAGTTGTGAAACTAGTCGGTCAGCATTTGTTCTTAGACCGACTAGTGTAACTTATATTCAGCTACGTGCATTTCACTCTTAGTCGGTCAAAGAACACTCACCAACCGACTAGTTGGCAAACTAGTCGGTTGGCAAGTCTTCTTAGACCGACTAGTTCATGTTGCCTGGAATTCACTCTTTTGGCTGTCGAGCTGTTAGTCGGTCCATGTTGATTCACCGACCGACTAGTTGATGAACTAGTCGGTCAGTGATCCTTCTTAGACCGACTAGTCTGGTTCAGAATAGAGCCGTTGGGAACTTTTCCAACACGATTTTCCTTGCCTCTATAAATACAAACTTGATTCGTTTGAGGCAAGGTTAGAGGTCCTATTTCCAAGCAATTTCAGACCTAAGAGAAGAGCTCTTCCAAGCTATTTCAAAGCTCTCTCTCCCTCACAAGAATCTCTCCCTCAACACCTTGAGCCCTAATTCCTCAAGAGAGATTCTCTCCATTGTGAGCTTCTCAAGCCAAGAGCTTGATTCAAGTCACCATACTCCACCCTAGGCTTCCATTGCTGGTCATCTTCTTGAAGCTAGGGTTTGGTGGCATCATCTTCCTCAAAATCCATCATTGCCCTAATTTGGTAAGATTTACTCAAGGCATAGGATTTTGTACGGTAAGAGTTTATTTCATTTACTTTCATTTTGTAAGTGTTTATCTCTCGGTTGTGAGAGTTGTGTTTGTGATCCCGGGTTGTGGGAGTCACAAATTACTTTGTGTATGATTTGACTTGGTGAAGGTTCTTCACAAGTATTTCATAGTGGAAATCTTGAGTTAGGGTTTCTAACTCAAGTATCCAGAGGGGATCCGGGTGGTTGGGACGTAGGATCACCGGGAACAAGTCGGGGAGACTTGGGTGGATCCGAACCCAGTAACATACTTTGTTTGCGTATGTTTTAATTCTTGTTGATTGTTGTTTAATTCCGCATTGTCGTTTGTTCATTGCACAATAGTTAGGAATAACTCTCTTAATTATTTTAAGTACTATTCACCCCCCTCTAGTACGTGTGCAATAGCTACCACAGGGCACAACACGGACGTCCTCTTAACGGCATCTTGGGAGGGTGGTTGCCCCTTATAATCGTAGCCAATTTATCTTTTTCTTTAAGTTTTATCAATAAAGTTCAAATTTTGCCTTCAGATCTATCATTTTGATATCAGAGCGACTACGATACTGATGCGGACCCGGACCCGAGTCCGCATCCCAATGAGGCCGGCGGCTACCAAGGGGGGACCCACCCCCCTTTAGTCACTTACGTGCGGCGTAGGAGGCGCGGTGGCACGTAGTAGGGTTAGTTAGGGGTATTCTAGTCATTTTAGACTAGATTAGTAATTCCCCACTTTTCTATAAATTAGGGCTAGCCGTCTTTATTTGGTTTTATGCTTATTTTGTGAGAAACATTGTAAGTGTCCTTTGTGAGGGATTTAGACTTTGATCCGTTCATCAAAGTTAGGAGAGCGAGTTCTTCTCGAAAGGGCTCAAGTTATCTTGCTATTAGTAGTTGTTTCTTCTCAAAAACCCAATAAAAATCCAATCTTTTCCCATTTTTATCCCTTTTGTTCGCTGATTTTCCATTGATACGATCCAAATCGTATCAAATTGGTATCAGAGCACTAGATCCAAATGGCGGCAAATACTCGATCGAAGGCGGATGCGGTTGAAGAAAAGATTCAAGGGCTACGAGAGGATCTCAATCGGGATATCGAAGAGAGGTTCGAGGGATTGAAGAAAACGATGGGAGATTCACTCAAAGATTACGCCCATTCACAAGAAGATATCCAAATCGAACTTCGTGGGATGAGGACGGACGCCGCGCAACAAGGCCGAGATCTCCGAGAATTGAAAGAGATGATCCAAGCCCTCACGGTGGCGAAAGGGGGAGATCGAGGCAAGGGGGTCCAAGAAGGGGGGGGTTCTACCCTAGAATCAGCCCCCAGCGGATTTCCAACACAAGACGACCACCCGAGGGAGCAAGGAGGGCCGGTGGGGCCAACCCTAGGGTCGCGCGAGTCCGTATGGGTGCCGGCAGACCCGCGCGGGTCGGGAAACACATCGACAGGCCCGCCTGGGCCTGTCAAGGCTTCGGCGGCCCCGCCCGGCCCTCCCCAGGCCTGGGCGAGGCCGCCAGGCCCCCTGCGGCCACCGGCGGGCCCCTCCGGGGGCAGGGATGGCTGGGCGAACCCCGGAGGGGGTCTCGACACCTCGGCAGGCCCCTACGGGGGCGGGGAGACATCGGCACCCCCATCCGGGGGTGCGGACAGGCCGCCGGGGCTGTTTCGAGCAGCGGCAGACCCCGGGGTCTTCGCAGAGGCGGCGGCACCCCCCTTCGGGGGTGCGGGAGGCTCGGCGACCCCAGGCGGGGGTCCGGCTTGGGCGACAGACCCACCTGGGGGGCCGACGAGTAGGGCCGGCCCATTCGGGGGCCCGATGACGACTTTCCAGCCCTTTGGGGGTGTGGCGGGGATCGTCCCCCACTCCGGGGGAACTCCGGGATGGCGGGAGGCGGATGGGCCTCGGGAGCAGCTATTGGGGCCCCGGCGGGCCAGTTTTGGAGAGCAGAGACCCTTGCGCATGGGCCGAGGCCCAATTTGGCACGACCCCCAGAGTTCCCGGGACACTACTACCAGCCCGAGGCGTGGGAGAGACCTGCTTGGCCAGAGGAGCTGTACGGAGCTGACGGGGGAGGCCCGAGGGAGGCTCGGGGTGGCGAGGTGGTCCGGGGAGGTGACCGGGGCGGAGATAGGGGGCAGCTAGGCGACATCAACGCAGATCGGAGGTTGATGAAGCTGAAGATGCCGACCTTTGACGGCACCGGCCCTGATGGGTGGATATACCGAGCAGAGAGGTATTTTCAGGTGATGGGTCTGACGGAGCAGGAGGTCCTGAAGGCCATCGGGATCTACTTTGAGGGGAAGGCTCTGGCCTGGTACCGGTGGAAGATAGCACGGTCCCCCTTTCGGACCTGGGAGGAGTTATCAGCGACGATCGTGGATCGATTCCAGGAGACGGCGGGGGGGATTTCTACGAGCAGCTGTCGGCCTTGAGGCAGAAGGGGACAGTGAGAGACTATGTAGAGAGATTTGAGATGCTGAATAGCCGGGTGAAGGGGGTTACCGACGAGGTGATGATCGGGAACTTCATGAGGGGGCTAAAACCGTCGATACGAGCTGAGTTGCGGATGCAGAGCCCGGCTACCCTGGAGGATGTCCTTCGCTTGGCACATAAAGCGGAGGAGAAGCACACAGAGGAGAGGCGGATACGGGGCGCTTGGGGGGCACAGAGTTCCCGCCCTACTCCACCATCCACGACATCGAGACCACCTGCGGCCGTTTCCGAGACGCGAGGAGAGGGTCGCCCAGCTACCTTGGGGCGACGGATGACGGAGGCCGAGGTGAGGGAGAAGAGAGCCAAGGGGTTGTGCTTCCGTTGCGACGAGAAGTTCACCCCTGGGCACAGATGTGCGAGCCGCCTGCTGCAGATCACCATGGTGCCCGATGAGGAGGGGTACGTGGGGGATGAGGAGGAGTTCGAGGTGGAGCAGGAGACACCAGTGGAGGAGGAGAAGTCTCACCTAGACTTCGCTGAGGTGTCCCTAAACTCTGTGGTGGGGTTCACTCCGAACCACACCATGAAGTTGACAGGGCAGCTAGGAGACACGGCGGTGACGGTGTTGATTGACAGTGGGGCCACCCACAATTTCATCTCCAGCCGGGTAGTGGAGAGACATGGGCTGCAGCTGAGCACGCAGGAGAAGTTTACAGTGCTACTGGGGACGGGGAAGATGGAGGAGAGCAAGGGGCTCTGCAAGGGTCTGTGCCTGACCTTGCAGGGAGTACAGATCATGGAGGATTTCCTACCCCTTGAGTTGGGCAATGTTGACATCATCCTGGGCGTACAGTGGCTGAAGAAGCTGGGAGATATGCGGGTGAACTGGAAGCGACTCAGGATGGAGTTCGAGGAGGGGGAGCGGACAGTGGTGCTCACTGGGGACCCGACCCTATGCTTATCGATGGTGGCCTTCAAGGCCATCACTCGAGCCTTACGGAGAGAGGGGGAGGGGTACTTGGTGGAGTGCCGATTAGCAGGAGCAGAGCAGGAGCCGCAGGCAGGGGTTCCCGAGGAGGTAGAGCAGGTGTTGGGGCAGTACCAGGAGGTCTTTCAGGACCCACAGGGGCTACCGCCAGAGAGGGGGCACGAGCATGCGATAGTCCTGAGGGATGGCGCTGCACCGGTGAGTGTGCGTCCTTACCGCTACCCCCACGTGCAGAAGGATGAGATTGAGCGGATGGTCGGGGAGATGTTACAGGCGGGGGTGATACAGCCTAGCGTCAGCCCATTTTCGAGCCCGGTCCTTCTGGTGAAGAAGAAGGACGGGAGTTGGCGTTTCTGTGTAGACTACCGGGCTCTGAACAAGGAGACAGTGGCTGACAGGTTTCCTATCCCTGTCATAGACGAGCTGCTAGATGAGCTGCATGGAGCAGTGGTGTTCTCCAAGATTGATCTGAAGGCGGGGTATCACCAGATCCTGATGAGGCCAGAGGATGTGCCGAAGACAGCATTTCGTACCCACGAGGGCCACTATGAGTTTCTCGTCATGCCGTTTGGCTTGACGAATGCTCCTTCGACATTCCAGGCGTTGATGAACGACGTTTTCCGGCCATTCCTGAGGAGATTCATACTCGTCTTCTTCGACGACATCCTGGTCTACAGCCGGACTATGGGAGAGCACTTGGGCCATTTAGAGGTGGTGTTCCGAGAGTTACTGAGGCATCAGCTGTATGCCAACCGAAAGAAGTGCAGTTTCGGGCAGAGGCAGATAGAGTACTTGGGACATGTGGTGTCCGCCGCCGGAGTAGCAGCAGATCGGGCGAAGATAGAGGCGATGTTGGACTGGCCGGTACCCACCACTCTGAGGGCACTACGAGGATTTCTCGGGCTGACAGGATACTACCGGAAATTCGTGAGGGGGTACAGCACCATTGCAGGGCCACTGACAGATCAGCTGAAGAAGGATGGGTTCCAGTGGGGAGAGGCAGCGGCCAAGGCCTTTGAGGCCTTGAAGGAGGCGATGACCACCGCACCAGTCTTGGCGTTGCCCGACTTCAGCATTACATTCGTGGTGGAGACTGATGCGTCAGGAGTAGGATTGGGGGCGGTCCTTATGCAGCTAGGGAGGCCGATAGCCTACTTCAGCCAGGTGCTTTCCGCTAGAGCACGGCTGAAGTCTGTCTACGAGAGGGAGCTGATGGCTATTGTGCTCGCGATCCAGAAGTGCGGCCAATATTGGCCAGGTGGCTTACAGACTGAGGTTGCCATCGACCGCGACGATACACCCGGTTTTTCATGTCTCGCAGCTTCGACGAGCCATTGGAGAGCAGACGGTGTCCTCTACCCTACCGCCTACACTTACTGAAGAGATGGAGGTGATGCTGGAGCCACTGGAGGTTCGAGCCGTTCGTCAGGGACCGCGTGGGCAGAGGGAGGTGCTGATACACTGGGCAGGGCTACCAGACTGTGATGCGACATGGGAGGCCTATCGAGTGATACAGGAGCAGTTTCCCCACTTCCACCTTGAGGACAAGGTGGCTCTTTTAGGGGGGGTATTGATGCGGACCCGGACCCGAGTCCGCATCCCAATGAGGCCGGCGGCTACCAAGGGGGGACCCACCCCCCTTTAGTCACTTACGTGCGGCGTAGGAGGCGCGGTGGCACGTAGTAGGGTTAGTTAGGGGTATTCTAGTCATTTTAGACTAGATTAGTAATTCCCCACTTTTCTATAAATTAGGGCTAGCCGTCTTTATTTGGTTTTATGCTTATTTTGTGAGAAACATTGTAAGTGTCCTTTGTGAGGGATTTAGACTTTGATCCGTTCATCAAAGTTAGGAGAGCGAGTTCCTCTCGAAAGGGCTCAAGTTATCTTGCTATTAGTAGTTGTTTCTTCTCAAAAACCCAATAAAAATCCAATCTTTTCCCATTTTTATCCCTTTTGTTCGCTGATTTTCCATTGATACGATCCAAATCGTATCAGATACATGGCGGCGTCAACAAGGAGCAAGGATCGAAGCGAGGCGGAGGAGAAAAATCATGCGAAGATCGAGGAGGTGAAGAAAACCGTGGCGGAAAATAGTGAGTCAATCGTTAAATTGACGACGGCGATGGATCGACTCGCCGCAAAACAAGATCGGACGGAGGGAGCCCTTGCTCAGATCGTCTTCCAACTTACGGCTCTAAACGGAAACTTGGGGATCGACGGCACAAACCCTAGTTCTTCAAAAACAGGTCCCACCTTTTGAGAGGGGAAAGGAAAAGACGGAATTTTTTGACGAGGGGATGCTTTCGGATGGCGACGAGTACTTCAAGGAAGAGGAGGAGGAGCCCTGGAGGATCGAGGAGAGCGGGGAACAAAGACGGAGCATCGAGAGAGGCCGGCCGCCCCCATCTCAACCCTAGGGGGCGACCGACAGCTGTGGAGGGCGGAGATCATTGCCCCGCCCTCGGGGGTGGTCGGCAGGGTCGGCCGAACCCTGCTGGCCTTTGGCAGGGTCGGTCGACCCTGTCGGGGTCCCCGGGGGGTTGCCTGGCCACCGGCAGCATTGACAGGGCCTGCCGGAGGCCGTACAGGCCTGGTCACACCCCTGGCAGTCGCCAGGGGTGACTTCGGAGCACGCCGCGAGCGCGAATCGAGGTCTAGACTTCCGGGGGCTTCGCCGCATCGCCACGGGCATGAGGGTCATTTTCTGGGTCCTCCTGCGTTTCCGGGACACAGGCAGGCTGGAGACTACTATTACGTCGACGAAGGAGGGGGGATGAACCATTATGATAAAGGTGGAGCGCACTGAGGTGACTTTGGTGTTGGAGGAGGATGTGAAGATTATGGGGGACATCCAGGAGGGCAGCGAGGGGACTACAGAGTCCGCGGAGGAGGGCCACATTGAGGGTAAGAGACACATAATGAGAGATGTTAGTATTATCACCAGCACAGACGCACAGAAGGGAGACTAGACCAGGGGCATTTTGGGGGTGATGGCAGAGTAAGGAAGCTGAAAATGCCCGTGTTTGAGGGAGAGGATCCGCATGCATGTCTTTTTAGGGCTGAGAGATATTTCACTGTGTATCACATGACGGAGGCTCAGAAGTTGGAGGCATCAGCCATTTGTATGGAGGGGAGAGCCTTGGGGTGGTATCAGTGAAAGGAGAGGAGACAACACTTTCGCTGTTAGGAGGAGCTTAAGGATTTCATTTTGGAGAAGTTTTGGGATCCCCACCTGGGAAACCTTCACGAGCAGTTGTTTGCCCTCAGACAGGAGGGGCCAGTGAGGGATTACATTGAGAAGTTTGAGACCTTGTCTGGGAGAGTGCATGGAGTTACTGACGAGTAGCTAGACGGCACATTCATGAAGGGGCTGAAGCCCAGTCTTCGAGCGGGGGTTCGGCCATACAAGCCCGGGGGGCTGTCAGAGGTCATGGAGATGGCACAGATGGTCGAGGATGCTCAGGTTGAGGAGAGGAGAGTTAGGAGCGGTTATGGTGGTTAGGCGCAGCGCGTGTCCCCAGCTGTGCCAGGAGGGGTGAAGGCGACCACAGGTGCAGACCAGATAGGCAAGGAGAAAGTCGGGGAGAGAAGCAGCGCACCAGCAGCAGGAGGGCAGTTCAGGAGGATGTCCGATGCGGAGATGAGGGAGAAGCGTCAGAAGGGACTCTGCTTTAGGTGTGACTACCCCATGCCACCGATGCGCAGGGCACACGTTGCAGGTACTGCTGCTGGAGGACAAAGATGATGCGGAGGTTGAGGATGAGGCCATTGAGGAGGAGGACGAGGAGGACAGTTAGTTGGAGGTGGCAGAGGTCTCCCTTAACTCTGTGGTAGGGTTCTCCCCGAACCATACCATGAAGTTGAGGGGGCAGATTGGTGTCCAGGGGGTGACCGTTCTCATTGACAGTGGGACGACCCATAATTTCATCTCCAGGAGGGTAGTAGAGCAGATGGGGCTGTAACTGGACAACAATGGCAGTTTTAGTGTGATGATGGGCACATGAAAGAAGGAGAGCAACATGGGCTTATGGCGGGGACTGATTCTGGCTATGCATGTGATACAGATAGTGGCAGATTTCTTACCCTTAGAGTTGGGCAGCACTGATATCATTTTGGGTATAACATGGCTGCAGACGCTGGGGGAGATAAAGGTGAACTGGAAACTTCTAAGGATGGAGTTTCAGGAGGACGGGAGAGCAGTGACGCTACATGGTGATCCTAGTTTGTGCAGGGTGCTGGTTTCCATGAAAACCATAGTACGGACCATCCATGCAACGAGGTGAGGATTTTTGGTAGAGTTACATCAGATGGCGCGCGAGGGGGGTGTTGACGTGGAGGAGCAGCCAGTCCCACGAGAAGTGTAGTTGATGCTGGAGCAGTTTGGAGATATTTTTTCAGGAGCCACGAGGACTACCTCTCCCTAGGGACCACAAGCACGCCATTGTGTTACGAGAGGGCGTGGCCGCCATCACTGTCAGGCCCTATTGCTACCCCCAGTTACAGAAGGATGAGATAGCGAGGATGGTGACGGAGATGGTCCAAGCTGGCGTGATCCAGCCTAGGCGTTAGCCCTTTTTCCAGTCTGGTATTATTGGTGAAAAAGGACGGAAGCTGGCACTTTTGTGTAGATTACAGAGCCCTCAATAAGGAAAATGTGCCAGACAAGTTTCACATACCGATGATCGACGAGCTTCTCGATGAACTTCATGGGTCAGCCATATTCTCGAAGATAGATCTTAAATCTTGGCTACCATCAGATTCGAATTAGGAGGGAGGATGTGTCGAAGACGTCCTTCAGGACACATGAAGGCCACTATGAGTTCTTAGTCATGCCTTTCGGTTTGACTAACAACCCAGCTACATTCCAAGCATTAATGAATAAGGTATTCCGCCCCTACCTGAGGAGATTCGTGCTGCTGTTTTTGACGATATTTTGGTGTACATCCGCACAGTGGAGGAGCATTTGGATCACTTGCAGGTGGTGTTCCAGGAGTTTCAGTATCATCAGTTATATGGGAATCGGAAGAAATGTTTGTTCGGGCAGTCACAGGTGGAATACTTGGGCCACGTGGTTTCTTCAGAGAGGGTAGCTGCAGATCGGGCGAAGATTGCGGCAATTCTAGACTGGCCACGCCCATCCACTCTCCGGGGGCTGAGAGGGTTCCTAGGCCTCACAGGTTACTACAGGCGTTTCGTAGAGGGGTATGAGACGATCGCCTTGCCACTCACAGAGTTGTTGAAGAAGGATCAGTTTGTGTGGGGCGATGAGGCGACGCGTGCTTTTGAGGCCTTGAAGAAGGCTATGACAACCGTACCGGTGTTGGCACTATCGGACTTCTCGAGGCCGTTTGTGGTGGAGGCTGATGCCTCGTGGCATGGATTGGGAGCAGTACTGATGCATGATCAGCGTCTTATTGCGTACTACAGCCAGGTGTTGACTGCGAGGGCTCGGTTGAAATCAGTATATGAGCGGGAGCTTATGGCGATAGTCCTGGCAATAATGAAGTGGAGGCCATACTTGCTGGGGAGGAGCTTTCTGGTGCGCACATATCAGAGCAGCCTCAAGTACTTATTGGAGCAGCGCTTGGTGGCAGAGGAGCACCAGAAATGGCTGCAGAAATTGATGGGGTAAAGGTTCGAGATAAGATTCGAGATAAGGTAGGCCAGGGTTGGAGAATAAGGCAGCCGACACACTGTCCAAGAGAGATGAGGACGTTCAGATGTCCGATATTTCAGTATCGGAACTTCACGACCGGGAGCCACTCCAGAGGGAGGTAGAGGGAGATCAAGAGCATGCATGCATTAGAGCGGCACTCTTACAAGGTCTGCAGATCACCCCTGCTATTCCTTGCAGGAGGGGAGATTGGTGTATTGGCGGCACCTGGCTATACCGAGTTCTTTTGCTCATATTCCAGCCATATTAAAGGAGTTTCATTGCAGCGCTGTGGGCGGACACTCTGGGGTACTGAAGACATACCAGAGACTGCCTACGGAGGTGCATTGGTGAGGGATGAAGAAGGACATCGCCAAGATGGTAGCAGAGTATGACGTGTGCCAGCGTCACAAGTACGTGACGATGTCCCCATGGGGTTTACTGCAGCCCTTATCCTTGCCAGAGCGAGTCTGGGAGGACTTATCTATGAATTTTATCGATGGGCTGCTCAAGTCGGGGGGGGGGGATTCACGATGATATTTGTTGTGGTGGACCGCCTCAGAAACTATGCACACTTCATACCGCTCAGGCACCCGTATATCGCGGTTTCAGTGACAGAGGTATTCTTGAGGGAGGTGATCCGTTTACATGGACCACAAAGTCTATTGTCTCTGATAGGGACAATGTCTTTCTGAGCAGATTCTGGTAGGACCTTTTCAGGTTGTATGGTACAATTCTGAGACGAAGTACCGCTTACCATCCCCAGACCGACGGCGAGACAGAGGTCGTCAACAAGAGCATAGAGGTCTATTTGCTGTGTTTCATCTCAGAGAGCCCTAAGGAGTGGACACGCTGGCTGTCGTAGGCAGAATATTGGTATAATACTTCTTATCACACAGCGGCTTAGACGCCGCCTTTCTAGATTTTATATGGTAGGGATCCCCCCACCTGCTGCATTATGGACATGAGATGACCCATGTGTCAGATGTGGAGCAGTACTTGGCGGAGAGGGACCGGATTCTGGAGAAGCTGAAGCTCCATTGGGCACGGGCTCATCAGGTCATGAATGCGCGTGCTGACTTACACCGTCGAGATGTCCAGTTCGAGGTAAGGGACATGTTTTATTTGAAATTGCGTCCTTACAGGCAGAGATCCCTAGCTCATCGAAGGAATGAGAAGCTATCTCCCATGTATTTCGGCCATTTTGAGGTGGAGGCCAAGGTGTGGCCCGTGGCTTATCGATTGAAGTTGCCCCCAGGATCGATCATCCACCCTGTGTTTCACGTATTACAGCTACGGCATGTGATTGGTGACCATACTCCCGCTCCTTCACTTCCGGAGACACTAACAGAGGACATGTAGGTCTTATTGGAGCCTGAGGATCTGAAGGGGGTGCGCAAGGGTGGAACAGGGGCGCAGAAAGTGTTGGTTTGTTGGAGGGGCTTGCTAGAGAATGAAAGCACATGTGAGTTGGTGAGCGTCATGAAGCAGCAGTTTCCAGACTTCCACCTTAAGGACAAGGTGGCTTTTTTTGGGGGAGTAGTGATGGGCTCATCACGTACTCTAGGCGGCGCACCAGGCTTGACCAAGTGATCCAGGGGTGTGCTCGCACCTTTTTCTTAATTCCTTTATTTTATTAATTAGAGGGGCAAATTTGTACTTTGTTATTTGGGAAAAAGGGGATTAATAGGGGGTGCGGCCGGCCGGCCCTAGGCACGTTTGATTTGATATTTTGTGTGATTTTTAGATAGACGAGTGTGGACGTCCTCTTAACGGCGTCTTGGAAGGGTGGTTGCCCCTTATAATCTATCTTTTTCTTCAAGTTTTATCAATAAAGTTCAGATTTTGCCTTCGGATCTATCAGGAAGCTGGAAGAGATATGGTGGGAATTTGAAGAAGGAGAAAACTCGGAAGTTACTAACTTTTCGGATGTTGCACCCCAAAGATATAATGATCACCGATTCACACGTCTTGCATGTGGAGATTTTTCGGACCTCTTGCCCAGGCAAGAAAACACACTCCCGCACACCAATACAAAAGATTTAATTTTCTAAAGAAACTGAAAGTTTACTCTAAAATTTCTATTCATTAATCTTCTACTAAAAACAAATAAGTTTGTGGCCTATTTATATGCTTACAATTTGACCCTTAAAACTCAATCTAATATGGGGGTAGAACTCTCGAATAACTAAAACACTCAAAATCAATAAAAGACTCAAAACAACTAAAAGACTCAAAGAATATAAACTCTATAAAATAACCAAAAGATTCAAAAAAACTAGAAGACTCAAAAGCCTCACTCTATCTCCATCTCACATATAAATAAAAAAGGACTCTTTGAAATTTAAATTGGATCTCTATCATTCTTTACGGCTTGAGAACTTTGTCACCTGGTGATAGATAAGAATAGCATGACGAAACAGAAATCAATAGTTTTTTGTAGCTAGAGAAGACATGTCCATAAACTTCGAAATATAATACAATATAGATCGTGAACACTTCCCCAAATAACAAAAGAATTGAAAGCATATAGAACATTCTTGTTAGTAGGATGTGGAGAATTTGGGATGACAAACACGGTGTGCTCAATCTCCTGAAGCTTGTATGAAATACTCGACTTAGTCACATGAATATTAATCACTTGGTATGCAAAGCATCATCAATTCTAGTACGAATATCTCTAGACAAACTCGAATCATCTTGTCATCCATAACTGTAAATTCATGTAAATTATTTTTGATTCTGCAGTAGACTTGTGGGTATCATTATTTATTGTAAAAATTTCATAAGTCTCGATATGTAAGGCACTTAAATCATATGCAAAATACTTATGAAAAGCATTAGGAATAAGGTCAAAAATAAACTATCAAGAAATTAGATTCACATGATGAGGTATTTGAGTTAGTGCCTTTAAGGATTAACACATTCTTTTGATTTTCAATTATGTTCTTGTGTCTATTCGGGGTCAACATAATTTTTTTATTCAAATATAAATATGTATATGTTGGATCTATCAAAATGTGTAACATCTAAGTCATACAGCTAAGGCCTACATAGCAAAATATGTGTATCATCTATCTGTATGACATCACACCAAATACCATCATGATAGCTCAAAAACTATATAGGCAGTAAACAATGTTGGGTAACAGAATGTGATTTATTATCAACCCATGTAATTTTATAAAGATGTATATGATGTTCAGCTTTTAGTCTCATCTTTTCAATAGCTAATTTGGCGACTAAATTAGTACAACTACATTCATCAACATTGGTTTAAAAATCTATCTTTAATTTTGACGTTGTAAAGAAAACATTAGTTCGCCAATCAACCTCACTCCTAGGTGTAGTAACCAGACACCAAATGACTTATAATCAGGCACTAGAATCCTCTTCATCAATATCTCTATCATTCCTAACTTCAAGAATATGTTCTTCTTCAATTAATTTATCATCATTATTGATCTCTTCTATAAGTAGGTTTTTATTAGGGCACTGACTAGCAAAATGAACAAAGCTATGACATTTGAAACATTACACCCATTTAGGTTTTTTATTATAATGGTTCTCCAACCTTAGCCTTTCCATTTCTCTCTTTAGTGGCATTAGCTTCTACTTTATTCATGTTGTCACTTGGCCGTTTAAATTGCATGCGGTTTTAAAAGTAGGCTTCGAGTCTATGGTGGCTCTCATGGATTTTAAATTTAAAGCTAGTTTAAATGTTGTTGCATATTGTCTACGGTTGGGGAAGCATCTCATACCTAATATTTGCTCACAATTCAGAACGAAATCTAACGAGTGTATCTCGTTGGTTTTTAGTAGCTCAGTCCTAACAAATAAGTCATTGAACTTAGTTTTGTATTCTTTAACAGTTATGCTTCCATGATGTATGCTGTTTAGCTTTTCTAATAAGCGATCTCTATAAGTCAGAGGGAAAATTTTTCTTCGAGCATGATCTTCATTTCATTCTAATTCTATATAGGTCTCAGATGCTCTCTTTCATCGTCTCTCTATAGAGGTCCAGAAAATTTTGGCAGATCTTACTGGTTTAATCTTAGCAAATTGGAACTTTCGCTTATTTGATAACTGGTACCATTCAAACAATGTTCCATCTGTGATAGCCAATTTGAGAAGGTTTAAGTATTATAAGTTCCATCAAAGTTGGAAGCATCTACCCTAATTTGTCGTGTAATATTATCTCGCTTAAAGTTATCATCAAAATTCTCATCTTGTCTCTTATTATTTGGATTATTTTCATTTTTATCATTCTGGGTTCATAATCAAATGTACTTTGGGGTTCTTTCTTAAAATTTTGTTCTTTGATTAGCTTGTTTTCTAGGGCTTCTAGGTGATCTCCTGATCGATTTATGCCGGCTTTTAATTCTAAATATATCTTTTTGAAATTGATTTTCTAGCTTTTGAATTGCATTATTATCCATGTCTGATCCTAGGAGTTTTTCATTACATAATAACATACAATGTCAACCAATCACAAAAATGTAGATGCTAGACCCTAAACAACTACTAAATACATACACTAATTATGCAAATAAAATAAAATCTTAAGATCCAAATCTATCTCAAAATACAATCCTAGATACGTTAATACGACACAAATCTAGACTAAAAAATATGCACTACCAATGATATCAACTAATCGGAACAATACCAAATAAAGGAATTTTTGAATTTTAATAATTAAGAATTTAATCAGATTAGATGTTACTTAGAGTGAATAGTAGTTCTGTAGAATCATGCAAGGCCTCTAGAACTGTAGAGCTTTAATCCCAACGATCAATGTCCAAATTTCGTGTGAAAAGCTCGAGAAATTGGCAAAATATGTTGAAAATACTGTTGAAATATTGAAAAAATCAATGAAAAGTTGCAATAAAATGTGAAGCCGCACTATAGCAGTCAGTGCTGCTCGGCTCGTTAGCAGTTTGGCTGAGCCGTTAGCCGGTCAATGACTCAGTCTACTCGATCGGCTTGGGTCGGCTCGGCTTTGGCTCGGTCGGCTCGGTTGAGCTGATGAACAATATCGGCACATTTGATGACACTCATCGGCACAGCTCGGCCACGAAGTAGCACTTGTCATTGGTGAATTTTTCGGTCGATTTCGGTGGCGATCGTCGGCGAAATTTGTTGCGGTTGATTCGCCTTGGTTAACCACATCTTTTGAGGGCGTTGTTAGGGGCTGTCGTCGTTGGAAACAACGGCGTCATCGATGAAGTGTGCTTTCGATGGAGGTGGCGGTGGTTCCAGTCATGTGCAAAGATGGCCGGGATTCCAAAGGTTGCAAGAGAGGAAATAGAAGACGTCGGTGACGACGATGGTTGAAGAAGTCAGTAGACGCAGTTGCGGTGCAGGTGAGTTAAGGTTAGGGTTTTGTATTTCATTTGTTGTCATCGTTTCCCTTTTTGGTTTCTCACCTCTCCTTTTTTTTCAAAAATATTTTTCTCTGTCGGGTTTTCCTGAATTTTTGTTTTTGTTTTTTCTATGCCTTTTCTTTTCAAAAGATTTTTTCCTCTTGATTTTTATCCCTCTTTTTGGGGATTTAACTAAAAAGATTTTTTTCAAAGATATTAGTTGATGGTGGAAGAGAAGAAAAGCAAAAAGAGAAACCATATTTGCTTTGCTACCAAGTTGATGCTAAACGGAAGCTGGAAGTGGTGTGGTAGGAACTTGAAGAAGAAGAAAACTCAAAAGTTAATAACTTTTTTCGGATCTTGCATCTTAGAGATCTGACGATCACCGACTCACATGCATTGCATGTAGAGATTTTTCAGACTTTTCACCTTGGCAATCAAGACCACACACGCGCGCCAGTGCAAAAGATATAATTTTCTGAGAACTGAAAGTTTACACCAAAATTTCTATTTATTGATTTTCTGCTAAAAACCAAGTTTGTGGCCTTTAAACATGTTTACAACTTGACTCTCAACAACCCAATCGTATATGGGACTAGAACTTTAGAATAACTAAACCCTCAAAATAAATAAAAGACTTAAGCAACTACAAGGATAAAAGAAATCAAACTCTATAAAATAACCAAAAGACTCAAAATAAGTAGATAACTCAAAAGACTCAAACTCTATTTCCATCTCACATATAAACTAAAAAGGACGCTATCTGAAATTTAAATTGGATCTCTATAACTTGATTTTTGGTGCGGTGATCATCCATGATGTGTTGAATAAATCCTAATTTTTTAAAATATAAATAAAATATTATATACGTGCGTTAGCGTGAGAAAGTTTTTCACGTTGACAAAACATATACATTATTATTATCTATTCTATATTTGACGAAGAATTTGAATGTTGTCCTACTAGGACAAGTGACTAGGACAAAGTGGCGTATGACTAGGATAAGGGCTTGATGACTAGGACAATGACTAAGACAGTTTTAGGGGGAAGCTTTTAAATTTTGGGAGGAAAACTATTTGATATGAGTATGAGGTTTGAATTTTGAATTTTGAAACAAAACTATTTGGGGGGAAACTTAAATTTTGGGCGAAACTTAAATTTTGGGTGGAAATTTGAAATTTGGGGTAACTAGAAATTTGTTTGGGGGACTCAGCCATTAAATAAACCGTACGTGCAATGACTATATATATTTATATGAGGCAAATGTGCATGAGAACGTGCGCGTGTAACATACCTGCGCACACCCCCTCTCCGGGGGGTTTAAAGTATTTTATTTTGAATTTTTTTGCAGTAGGTAGTTCTATATGTTAGGTAGCCCCCCCACAAAATTTCAAGTCAAACAAACACCATTTGGGCATCGAAACATCCATCACAAAAAAGTTGCAAAAAATTCCAGAATTCTGGACTGTTTTGCGCAACGTTTTTGTGATGGATGTTTCGATGCCCAAATGTTGTTTGTTTGACTTGAAATTTTGTGGGGGCTACCTAACATGTAGAACTAACATCTGCAAAAAAATTCAAAAAAAATACTTTAAAACCTCCCGGATAGGGGGTGTGCGCAGGAAACAATATCTGCTCACGTTCTTAGGTATATTTTTGCTATATATATATACACTAGTCATAACCCGTGCCAGCGGGCACGGTTCATTTAAGATTTTTCCTGACGAAATCTTTGTTCCTAAAAAAATTATTTCAACAGCCAAAATTTAAAAGAACAGATTAGCGCAAAATATTTAGCAGCACGAGCACAGTCGACGTGGGCGCCTTCGACGCGGAACAATAAATACGGCATGTGCATCTTCGGCATGGAACAACAAATTCGGCGCGAAACAACAAATTCGGCGCGGGCGCCTTCGGCTCGAAACAACACGCGAGCGCCTTCGACGCGGAACAACAAATTTGGCACATGCGCTTTCGGCGTGGAACAACAAATTAGCATTAAAAATTTAGCGAAACAACAATTTCGGCACGGAACAACACGCGAGCACATTCGGCGCGGAACAACAAATTCGGGACGGGCGCCTTTAGCGCGGAACAACAAATTAGTGTAAAAAAATTGCGCGGGCGCCGTTTGTTGGCGTGTAACAACGCGCGAGCGCATTTGGGGCAGAACAACAAATTCGGCGCGTGCGCATTTGGCATGGAACAACAAATTAGCGTAAAAAATTTAGCGGGCGACTTTGGCGCGAAGAACAACAAATCTCGGGTTAATTTTCGGGAACGGTATTAGCTTAAATGTTTTTACGCTAGTTTGTTGTTCCGCTAAATTTTTTACGCTAATTTTTTTACTTTGTTTAATTTAATGGATCATTTTCTCCATAATTTTTTCCAAGACACTTTTAATTTCAAAGTTTTGGTTCCCAATACACTTTTCCCCTCAAAATCTAATCTCATAACCTGTGTCCGAGGACACGGTTCATTTAACATTTCCCCCGCGAAATCTTTGTTTCCCAAAAAATTATTTTCACAGCAAAATCTAAAAGAACCATAAATTAACTTAAAAATATTTAGCGGCACGGGCACCTTTGGCGTGAGCATCTTCAGCGTGGAACAACAAATTCGGCGTAGAACAACAAATTCGGCACGGCGCCTTCGGCGCGGAACAACGCGTGAGCGCCTTCAGCGCGGAACAACGCGTGAGCGCTTTCGGCGCGGAACAACAAATTTAGAGCAGATGCCTTTATTGCGAAACAAAAACTTCGACGTCGAACGACAAATTCGGTGCACGCGCGCCTTTGGCGTCCGCGAAATCTTTGTTCCCCCAAAATTATTTCCACATCAAAAAATTTAAAAGAAGAACAAATTAGCGTAATAATATTTAGCGGCACATGCATCTTCGGCGTAGGCATCTTCGGTGCGAAACCAGAAATACTGCGCAAAAGACCAAATTCTACGCGAACGCTTTCGGCGCGGAACAACAAATTCGGCGTGAAATAAAAAATTTGGCGCGGGCGCCTTCAGCGTGAAACAACAAATTCGGATCGGAACAACGCGCGAGCGCTTTCGGCGCGAAACAACAAATTCGGCGTCGAACAACAAATTTGGCGTAGGCGCCTTCGGTACGGAAAAACAAATTCGGCGCGGGCGCCTTTGGCGCAGAACAACGAACCTCAGGGTAATCGAATTACGTTAATTGAAATCAATTACACTAATTGGTCTGCATAACCCGTGCCAAAAATGCAAGATCAATTACGCTAATCGGATTACGCTAATTGCAAAAAATACAGAACATCAATTACACTAATTGCCAAAAATCAATTACGCTAAATCAGTTTAATTGCCAATAATCTTTTGGTTATTTGAAATTACATATTTTGGTTAATTGAAACCAGTTTACGCTACATATTTTGAAATTACGCTACTTTCCGGTTTAACAAAATATGTTAATTGAAACCAGAAATTTCGCTAAAACCAGAAATTACATAATTTCCAGTTCAATTACGCTACTATCCGTGCATGTGATTTGGTTTTTAAATTTTGTTTAAGTGATTTTGAAACCAGAAATATTTCTGGTTTACGCTACAAAATATTTTAGCAGAATTATTTCTAACTGGTTTAGCGTAATTGAAACCAGAAATTAAAATAAGAATAGAACCACATGCCTCTTCCAATTGCTAATAAGAATAAAATAAGAACACCAGGCCTCCCGAAATAATTTCAAATTCGATTCTTATTTTATATTCAATTAGAAATAATTCAAAACCAATAATCATTAATTGAAACCAGTTTAACAAAATCACTTTCAATTAATCAATTACGCTACATATTTTGATGATATCTTGATAGAAACTAGTTTACGCTAAATCAGTTTAATTTGAAGATTCGCGAGGTTGGATTGGAGTTACCTGGATATGCATGCAAGAAATCGGAGGTTGAAATCGTGCGACTTGATCGGAGTTTGAAAACCGTGGCCGAGGAAGAAATCGGAGTTTGAAAACGTTGCCTGGAGATACCTGCGACCTGATCGGAGTTAGAGATTCGCGGAGTAGAGATGAGTGCAAGCAAATAGGGAGATGAAATCGGAGTAGAGATGCTGGCAAATGGAAGTTGACCTGGAGATCAAATGAAAGTTAACCTGAAGATGAAATGAAAATGCTGGCAAATGGGGATGATTTTTTGTGTAGAGATGTTGGCTATATGAAGCGTAACCCATTGATGGCAGGTTTTTGTGTAGAAGGCGAGGCGTCGTGGGGATGATTGATCTAAACACAGGCGTGCTCTGCGTGGAGGTCGAGGTTGAGATGTTGGCAAATTTTGGGAAGAGAAAGGATTATTTTACCCAACCCAACGTAAAACCCACATGTAGACCCTCTCTCTTTCCAGCTAATCCCACATAATTTTTTCTCACGAAACCCAGTTTTTTGGGTTAAGGTGTTGGCAAAAAGAGAAATAATTCCTGTCATGTTCAAATTAAACCCAACACCAAGAAACTCACATATTGACCCTCTCTATTTCCGGCTGACACCACTTATTTTTTTTATCAAAACTCAAAGCCCCCCCTCCCCAAGTTTTACAACTACTCATCTCAACCATTGATTTACCAAGATCAAATCTCAACCACTATTTATCGTGTTCTATTCAGCCCTAAAATTCAAAAATCTCTGTCAAATGTATAATAGATAGATAGATAGATATACATATATATACATACATCTATCTAATAAAGCATGCCGATGTCCTCCGTGGCATGCCAATGTCCTCCGTGGCCGGGGATATGACTGGGACAAACGTCCCAGTCATTCTGTTTTTTTTTGGTTTTTTTTTGCAGAAAGAACCCCCTCCAAATCTCTAATTGCGCGGAATACTGCCCCTTTACACCTCTTTTAAAAATAACCCTCGCTTTTGCTTTTTTGCACTTTTGACCCCCCCACAATCCCCACACACACACCCTCCCTTTTCCCTCCCTTTTCCGCTTTCTCCCTTTGGCTTCCGATCGGATCTTCTTCAGCCCTCCGTCTTGATTTTTGCTGTGCACATGTGCACGGGGTTTTCCCTAGTACATACACACACACACACACACACACATATATATATAGTAATGGCTTAATCGAGGGTGAAATAACGCCGAATTCCCCTCAAATTATGTATTTTTTGGCTTTAGAACATGTAGATCATATCCAAAAAATAATCAAAAATAATCAAAGGTTGCATTTGAAAATTTGTCATGTGTGTATGTGCGCATGCACGCGTGTGTTGGCTTATTTTGTATGCGCAGACAGCCAATTCATTATTATTGATTTTGCTCTTCGTGGTTAAGGGTTTCGAGTGTCCCTGATTCAGGCTGCAATTTATTCATTTTTTACTCCTAGTTTTCAAAATTCTCTTCTGTTCTACATCACCTAGTTTCAGCCATCCACCTTAGGCAAAGGAACACAGATGTATTCATTTTTGTTGAGACTTCAGCCTAATTAGCATGTGGCGGTAGGGTCTTAATAAAAGTGGTCAGGCTAACATTCGTTTCAGGGCTTATTCTGTTTTAAGGCCAGCTTCAACATTGGGTTAATAAGACGACACTCTTTCCTCTTTCTTTGTTTTTCTGTTCCCATTCCTTTTTTATTTATTAAATTCTTCTCATTCATCAGTCCCAAGTCTTTTCTATTTCATCTTTTGTTTTTAAAATAAAGTTTATGATTGCTGACATACATGGAGGGCAATGTTGGAAATATTTGGAAGATATATGCCCCAAATCATAGGCCGTGATTAAGTGTTTAGATGTAAAAACTTATCATAGGACATGGATATATCATGCAAGTGTCACTGGCACCTCAGGCAAGTCCTTCAACAAGGATACAAGAATGTGGTGACATGTTTTGCGTGTGCTGATGCAAGTGTTTGCGACTGCTTGTGTATTTGTGTGCAGTTAATTACAAATGATTAAAATTCCAGATAATAAAAATCAATGATTTAACCAGAGGAACAAACAAGAGAAGCCTGATCCAACAGCAGTACCTAAACCAAGCCTGGGATGCCCCTCGCGTTGGTCTCTCGACCTGGCTCTGGTTCACAATGACCGTCTTTTGGCTAAATAGCTTTACCCTTTGCTGCTGTCACTCTTCCTCTTTCACACCACTGAACTCTAATTTCATTATTCATAGTTTCACTAACAGTTATCTAGACAAGTCGTATATGTTGTACGGATTATTTTGATCTCCCCTTCTTATCTGCAATGGACTAATTTCAACAAATCTACCTAGGTTAAGTTTTACTAAACTTCTGTGGTTTTGAACTGACCGCACTATGGTCTTTATATTCTTTGTTCTATTCCTGTTTTCCATAGAGTATCGATGAACTACCTTGTTTCCTTGGATTCTCTGTGACAGGACCTGGCATGCTATTTTTGTAGAATGTTTTGGGAAAAATTATTCCTTTATATGTTATGTTAAGTAAAGCAAAAGAGCTGTTTTAATTGCCGCTGTTCTGTCTTCCTTTTTCTCTTTTTCCTATCTGCCCTCTCTTTTGTTTCGATTTTTTCCTTTGTATGTCGATATTTTTTTTTCGCCGGGGGGTGATGGCTGGATGGGTTGTATATTATTTAGGCCAAATCAGAAAAAGTCATTTGGGTATTTAGATATCATACAAGTACATCAAGCTGACCATGAGTAATGCTAACGTATATAGGGAAGTCATTGTTTTGGGAGTATTGTGTGTACTAGTGACTGAGCATCTGAAGTAGTGTGCCAATTTGATCATTTTGAATGGAAGTAGATACACTCATCTGTTGAAACAAATAAACCTTGTCTGTACTCTCTCTCACTGTGAAGACTTTTCTGCAAATGATTGCAAAGAAAGAAACATGAGTATTGTCAACATTAATAAAGGTATTTGGAAAATACAAACGATGTAAATCTTTTTATTCGACACGATCTGTGAACTATGCCTTTTTCTTTTTCTCCCATATGATATATGATATATGACCTTATTGCCTGTTTTTATGTTATTTTCCTCTCCGTCGTTAATTTTATATGATGAGTTCAGGTCTAACCGTCTTCATACACAATACCCATATTTTGGGACTACGGTAGGATGTGCGTATGCTATATGGTTAACTAGGTAGGAATCAATGTGCTAGCAAGCGGTCTTTTCGTGTCTTTCCTTTCTTTCCTTTTTTTTTGAGGAATGCTGGTAAATTGTTGACAGTTTCTCTTTTAGTATGGAGGGATGCGAACCTAATCAATGCATAGTTGATTGTTCATGTTACGTTGCTTCGTATTGGATACTGTAAGCATATGCTGCAGTCCTGCCAGTGCTGCTCATCTTCATACTATCTTTTGGATTCATTTCTTAAGTCTTGCTAATATGATTCTAGTAAAAGAAACCCAACATGATGAAAATATTAGCTTCTTTGATTTCGGTTCCCACCTCATCCTAATTATGAGCGCAAGTGGGTTATTGAGTTTATTAAATAGCATGATAACATCAGTTTTCTTCCTCAGATGACTTCCTTTAAATAAAGTTCTTATTTATTAAAGGAGTATAAAAGGACTGCTACAAAAGGATATCATGGTTAGAAAACAGTATTATGTGAGTGTTTTTGTGAAGCTACTGACACAAGCGACGAAATAGTCAATATATTGGAAACTATCACATTATTATGTAATCTGGGTGTAAGTCACATTAACCGCACTGAAAGCAATGTAATTAAATTGTTGTTGAATATTTTCGTAATTTGATCTTGTTACTAATTTAACGTCCACTTATGAAATCATCTCATCTCTCTTGTAGAATGCATTAATTGGATGGTTAAACACTTTTATTCTTAAAAGAAAGGCTTGTTTATGGTCTTTCAGACAATTGGTTATTTATATTTAGGAAGCAAGTAAATATGTTATATATTTTATTCATGATTTTGCATCATGTTACTTTTGGAATGACTAACAAACTTTGTCCAGAGCCCTGCCTTTTGCTGGGATGGTGCTATTGTTTTCGGGTAAGAGAAGAAACGAAATTTTTTTCGTCGTGTATGTAAAAATTCTATTCTTTATTTGTAGTTGCTCCCAGTTTGCAGATCACTAAGTAAACAATTCAGAAGTAACTTAAATTTTGGAGATACAAAATTTCAGAACATTTTCTTTCTAGATGAGGACACATGTTATAGATCCTCTTAGATATGCAAGTGGGAGCTAAGTGTTGGATTTTTGAAGACTTGTAGGGAAATCTTGGGATGTGTCTTCTAGCTTAGGGTGTAGTAGGTCGGTATCTTGCTTCTGCTGTTTTCCTTAACTTAGGATTCTTTATTTTCTTCCAATATATTTATTTTGTGATAAACATCATGCGACTGTTTAAGCTCAAACTCCCCATCAGCATAAACTCATGATAAACAGGGAAATGAATTGTCATGTTATGGATACAATTTCATTTCTTTATTGCACTTGATAGTGTTCGTGCCTGTTAAATCAAACACACACACAGTATCAAGCATTCTTTCGGCTTTGAGCTTCACAATAGAACAACACTAGACAAATCATACACTATACCTGATATCTGACTAAAAGAAAGAAGGGTTTCTTTCTTTTTGGGACCCCACCTCAATTTCCTTTCCATCAGATCAAACTTCCGTCATCTCATTGTTTTATTATTCCATTCAATCGCATGAGGCTAAAACCAAAGTGCAGATATAATCTTTCTTCTTAGGGGCCCATGAAAGCATCTTCGCTCTCACTCACTCACCTCTCACGTCTCAATGTTATGAGGGATAGACCCTCCCTTGTCATCTCTGCCTCAAAATGGTCTCGTCTCATTCCTACATAAAGGGGGCTTGTTTGGACATTTATGACTACACCTTCATCATCTAAATTCTAAAATAGTTTGTGATTGGTGCCTCCTTTGTTATTATCTCATAATATTCCATCCCAATTAAGGCAATGACAATATATCAAACCCATGACCATGGTTTGCGGGCCCTTGCCATCGGTTAACCCATTTGTCAGAGTGGACATCACCAAACAATTTTAGCTAATGATAATGATATTCGAACTCGGGTCAGCAGATCCTTGATATGTCGACAGGGATTTGAAAAAGAGAGAAAAAGATAACCTTTCAACCCCATATTTTTGAGTGCTGTTAATTGCACCGCATGATTCTCTGAATTCACTGCACCTATGAGTACACCGCATTGATATTTTTTTGTTTCTTATAAACCACTCGTATTTTCCAATTTCTTTCTTTAACGCACTTATATCCACCACACTTATATCCACTCTTATTTCGATAAAGGAGAGTAGAGGGCAACAAAAAGGAAGTATTTTTTTCCGAAAGAGATGTTTATTTCTTATATTTTACATGGTCTTGTGCTTTATTCATAAGTCTCCCGCATCTCATTTTGATGTTGCCCCAGTCAAAGAACCAGGGCATTCTGTTTCATCTCTGTTTCACTTAAATGTTTCTCACACTATTTTACACGAGCTTAAAATTTTGTGCACTGTCCCCTTCAACAAAAAATGTTGATTGTGCATGTTGAAGATATCTTTACTAATTTTACTTATATATCTATTATATAAAATGCAACTGTTTTTGAATCCTAGGGCTGACTAGGACAAGCTGACTAGGACAAAAGGGTTGATAGAAGAACGGCTGAGATTTAATCTTAAAGAATGAATGGTTGAGATGAGATTTAGTGGAAATTTTTGAAGAGAAAAACATTTCTAGGAAAATGAAAATTTCTAGTGAATGAAAGTTTTTGGTGAATAGCAGAGTGTACACAATTAATGTATTTGAAAAAAAAACTATAACTTACACTTAATGCTGCAGATCGAATGCTGCTGCAGATCGAATGATCTCTCCCTCAACGCGGGGCCCATCGTCTCTTCGACGCATGATGCAACAATATCAGAATAATTTTCCATTCCGAAGGCACCACCGCTAAATTTTTAAAGCTAATTTGTTGTTTCGCATCGAAGGCGCCTGCGTCGAATTTGTTGTTTTACGCCGAATTTGTTGTTGCGTTGAAGACGTCCGTGCCGCTAAATATTTTTACACTAATTTGTTGTTTCGCGCAATTTTGGCTGTGGAAATAATTTTTTAGGAACAAAGATTTCGCGGTGGAAAATCTTAAATGAATCGTGCCTGTGGGCACGTGTTATGACTGTATTGTAATGCCCTACGTAGCTACTGCACAAGTACTAGAGGGGGGGTGAATAGTACTTTAAAATAGTTAAGAAGATAATTTCTAACTATCTTGCAAACCTCAACCAACAATGCGAAAATGCGGAAATGTAAATATAGACAACAAATAAAATGCAATCGCAAACAAACGAATTAACGGGTTCGGATCCACCCAAGTCTCCCCGACTTGTTCCCGGTGATCCTACGTCCCAAACATCTGGATCTCCTCCGGATACTTGAGTTAGAAACCTCTAACCTATGATTTGCACTATGAAATTCTTGTAGAAAAACCTCTACAAGACCAAATCATACACAATGTAATTGTGACTCCCACAACCCGGGATCACAAACAAACTCTCACAACCGAGAGTAAAACACTTGTGAAAGCAATGTAAATGAAATAAGAACTTACCAACAAAATCCTATGAATTGAGTAAAACTTACGATTTAGGGCAAAACGGATTTTGGGGAAGATGAAGAAGCACCAAACCCTAGCTCCAAGTAGATGACAAGCAATGGAGTCCTAGGTGGATGTTGGTGACCTAGAATCAAGCACTTGGCTTGGAAGGCTCACAATCAATGAATCTCTCTTTTGAAATAAAAGTGAGAGAGAGATTCTTGAATGGAAATGAATGAGCTTTGAATGAGATTTAATGCTTCTCTTTTGATCTCTAAAGTTCAATTAATATCAGCCTTGAGTGCAATGAATGCATCACTCCAAGTATATATAGGATAGAGGAAAGAGAGAGCAAAAATCGTGGCAATAAATGCTCCAACGGTTCTATTCTGAAGCAAACTAGTCGGTCAAAGAAGGATGACTGACCGACTAGTTCATCAACTAGTCGGTCGGTCAATCAACATAAACCGACTAAGAGATGAGCATCCAAGAAGAGAATTTCAGACTTAAAGAACTAGTCGGTCCAAGAAGACTTGCCAACCGACTAGTTTCACAACTAGTCGGTCGGTGAGTCAACTGAGACCGACTAAGAGATAAAACAAATAGTCCGAGTCCAAATACAGCTAGTCGGTTTAAGAACAACTTCTGACCGACTAGTTTCTCAACTAGTCGGTCGGTCGTTGTGCTTTGACCGACTAACTGTAAACAGTAAGTTGGGCTGTACAGTAGAAGCTCAACTAGTCGGTCTAAGAAGGATTTCTAACCGACTAGTTTCACAACTAGTCGGTCGGTGAACCTTCTTTGACCGACTAACTGTAAACAGTAAAGAGCTTGGAATTAAGAAGGCATTCTAGTCGGTTCAAGAAGCTTTGCCGACAGACTAGATTGTCATCTAGTCGGTTGGTTCTTCTTCTTGAACCAACTAACATGCACAAGAAGTCGCGAAACGTAGCGCGAAGCTTCGGGAAAGATCGTAGGGACTTCTACTAAGATCCTAGCTCTAAGATATGAGCGTTATGAAGATTAAAACGTAAGACCTACTCAAGGCTTAACATTCTACGAAAAGAAGCTAGAAGACATAAAATAGACATGACGAACCGTCTTCAAAAGCTTCAATCGAATCTTCATGACTTCAATAATGGTCCTTGAGCTTCAATGAAGCTTCAAGCACACGTTCACGCGCTTTGAGAAGTCTTGAGACGTCGCTTTGGATGTTCATAGAAATTTGGTGACGATCTTCATAACTGCGCTCACAAAGAGTTAGTTCACGATATTTATGTTTGTTCATCATCAAAACCAAATCCGGGGAATCAATACTCAACATTCTCCCCCTTTTTGGTGATGACAAACCAACATAAATAATAATAAAAAATAATGATTCAAATGAAATTTACTTACTCCCCATGTATTGATGACATGTTAATTCCATATTCAATAATATTCATAAGCATCAAGCAGACGAGTAAAGTATAAAATGTGAATCCAATTATCAAAATATCGGATTTGAAATCCATTTTTATATCTTAACTCCCCCTGAATCTAACATATCAAATTAGATTCTTGGAAAATGCTTTAAATTATCATTTAGCACATCGTCATTATTATATCTCTCTCCCTTTGGCATTAGCAAAAAGTGCGGGAGGAGATCAACGACAACAACAATGGCTTCAAATAAAAGCACGAGAGTCATTGAATACGACCACGGTCCAAATGACACCAAAGTAAAATACGAATGAAATCAAAGCGTGCCAATGAGACCAAAGTCGGTAATCGAAAAATAAAATCATCAAAACTCAAATTAATATTACGAATTGAGTTATGGAATATACTCTCCAATATCAACATTCTTGGTTAATAAAGTGCATGAAAAACAATTCTATGTTTCCATAGAAAGAATTTCTATTAAACCAAGTTATTATCGTCGAGCGATGAAATCAATCATCAGAGGCAATAATATAATGTGCACAAGAAATAAATGTCAACATCGATGTATATATATATATATATATATGAACCCTGGGTACATCAAAAGTATACATCGCCAACATACATAAAAGCGATCCTCAGATCGAAGCACAAAATACATCATCATATCACAAAAGATATCGGAGTATCACAAAAACATACAGACATCCATCCAAAATACATCAAAATACATCAAAATGTCCAGAACCACCATCTATCCTACCCAACTCTCTCACACAACATATATCAACCAAAGTGCACTAGGAGAGTCCTCCAAAGAAGCTCAGGAGGCAGCGGGAGGATCTGCAGAAGGAGTGGTGGTCACTGGATCAGCTGGAGTGTCCACAGAAGGAAGTGTCGCTATGGGAGTGGCCTCGGGAGCACCAGACGAAGTAGTATCCACCGGAGGAATGGTGGCAGCAGGTGTGCTCTCGGGGTCATCGGCAGAAGTAGCAACAACAGCAGACGACGTACCCTCTGGGGCACGAGCAGAAGCAGCAGCAGCAGCAACGAGCTCCTCGAGCTCATCCTCATCCATCTCCTCGTCGTCAGAAACAAACGGGGGAATCTCGATGCCAATGTGACGGCAGATGTGAGCGAGCATCTCCTCAGAACGAGCACAACGAGACTCCACACGTTTCAACGAACGTGCAAGCTCAGCAAGAGTAGGAGAGGGAGCAGGAGCAGTAGCTGAAGCAGAGGCTGAAGCAGATGGGGTCGTCCTCTTAACGTGACGAAGCGCCACAAGAGACTTCTTGACGGCCGTCGTATTCAGAGGGGGACCGAGGGGACGCTCATCATCAGGAGGAAGAGAGACCTAGAAGTGACGGAAGATGAGAGTCAATAGGCATGGATATGGAATGTGGGCTGACTTGGTGGACTTTCGAATACATTCGAAGGAGTCCATCTTGTCAAGAATAATCTGTGCCCAATTGATCTCACTTCCCATGAAGATGGCGTAAATGAGTTTGAGGAATGGCTGGGAAGGCAAGGAAGATGAGCCGTACTTCGGAAGGAGGCACGACTTCAGGATAAGGTTAAGAACCCAGGCATTCGGCTTGAAGGACTTCGAAGGGACGCCAATCATGGCAGGAGGGATCTTATGGAAGATCTCGGCGAGCATCACCTGATCAAGCTCAGAAATATCGTCAACAGAGATATCGGAAGGGAGGAGGCCAGACGAGGAGACACCAATCAGCTCCCCTAAGATTTCTGCCGTGAGGACTATCGGTGTCCCTAAGACAGTCGTCTCAATGGAGTGGGTCTCGTCGTACTGACCCCGGACACGGTTCGCATAGAACAGCTTGACAAGGCAAGGGTAAGGATGTGGATTCTCCTTAGGGTCATGGCGAAGATAATCTATAAGGCTGGAATGTGAAAGAAGATCGGCAAGATGTGGAAAGTCGGAGAACTGTACGAAGTGCTCCAATAACAGTGGGCAGTGTTCTATACGGTTGTAAGCCGCGAGACACATAGGGTCATCGCGACACAACGATATATCCACACCGCCAACTGGCATGGGAGCCTTCCCCTTAGAAGGTCGGGTGCTAGAAGTCGGACGTGAGCTAGACGTCGGACGCGTGCTAGACTTAGGAGGTGGAGTAGGAGCCCTAGCGGTATGCTCGGTCTCTGGAATGTACTCGGTGTCGGAATCCGAAGCACCGGGAGGAGTGGGAGCACGGAATGAGGCAGGGAACACTAGCTCTTTCCTAGGTTTAAGCTGAGATCGGGGCTAGCGGTCGTCGTCCTCTTACGCTTAAGAGGAGGCGAAGACGAAGAGGGATGTGTCGTTTTTTATCGGCGTTTAGGTTGCGGGGGGTCCGAAGGTGGAGAATCGACGGTCATGGGTGACAGACGAGTAGGTTCGATCGGGATGCGTGTCTTCGCTATAATCGGGACGAGACACACACGAAATCAAACAAGAAATTGAAATCTAAAACCCTAGACAAACCCTAGGAGCAACCCTAAACCGAGTGAGAATTGATGAAACCTAACCCTAAACGCTGGAAACAAGCCCTAGGAGGCTGAGAAAGAGAATACCTAGGAGGGAGATCGGATCTACGGCCGGAATTTGGTCAGAAATCGACGGAAAACTCGATCGGACGGCGGAGGGAGAGGAGGAATACCAAGGGTCACGGGGGTTTTTGACTGAGAAGAGAGTTTAGTCGGTTAGGGGCTTAAAAAATCGATTGGAAGTCGAAAAGACCAAGCAGTCCCCGATGCAATTAGTCGGTCACAGTTCAAGTGCTGACCGACTAGATGATGATCTAGTCGGTCGGCCAATGAGCTTGAACCGACTAAGTGCAAACAGTTACTGAAGCCAAAATTCTGAGCAAGAGTTAGTCGGTCTGCGTTCATTTACTGACCGACTAGATCGTAATCTAGTCAGTCGGTCAATGAACATGAACCGACTAACAGAGTTCAAAAATTTGAAAATTAGAAATTTGAGTTCTCTCCTAATCGCACTTCGACGAAACATCGTAATACTCTCATTAATCATTATACTACACCATTAAACATCAAAAAACTTAAATTTGACGTTCAAGAAAATTCCGAGCATAAATTCCGAAAATTCAACAAAAATTCAGAAACATTCAATAAATCTAGCATGTGCAAATATAACGAAATTGAATATCATGCAAGATTATTGAACAAAATATGAATCCTAAATCTCGGATTCACCCATAATCCCCAATTCTCGACGCAACCGCACAAAGGAGTCTTCCTTTAGTGGTTTCGTGAAAATATCGGCGATTTGCTTCTGGGTTTCAACGTACACTAATATGATGTCTTTTTTAGCAACATGATCATCTAAGAAATGGTGACAGACATCTATGTGTTTAGAACGGGAATGGTGTACCGGATTCTTAGAGAGACATATTGCACTTTGGTTGTCTAACATGATAGGGCAAGTATCACAGTTTATACCAAAGTCTTTAAGAGTGTGTCTCATCCAAATAACCTGAGCACACGCGGCACCAGCGGCAATATATTCCGTCTCAGTGGTTGAAAGTGATACGGAATTCTGCTTCTTGGAAAACCAAGAGACAAGAGAATTTCCTATAAAATGGCAAGCGCCACTAGTACTTTTCCTGTCGGATTTGCATCCCGCATAATCTGCGTCACTATATGAGATTAACTCATATGTGCTAGATTTTGGATAAAGTAATCCAAAATCGAGAGTGTAACTTAAATAACGGAAAAATACGTTTTACCGCTACTAAGTGAGATTCCTTAGGTTGAGACTGATAACGAGCACATACACATACGACAAACATAATATCGGGCCTACTTGCGGTAAGATATAGTAAACTACCTATCATACCTCGATATAGAAGAATGTCTACTTCTTTACCGCCCGTATCCTTATCAAGATGCGTAGTCGTGCTCATTGGAGTCTTCTTCCCGGAGGCATTCTCCATTCCAAATCGCTTTAGCAACTCCATCGTGTACTTTGTTTGGTGGATGAAGATTGCATCGTTCATTTGGCGAATTTGGAGATATAAGAAATATTTGAGCTCACCCATGTGGCTCATCTCAAATTGATCCTTCATCACATTAGAAAACTCTTCGCAAAGAGTGAAGTTAGTAGCACCGAAAATGATATCATCAACATAAATTTGAACTAAAATTATATCATTATTCGAATACTTAACAAATAATGTGGAATCAACTTCTCCCATTTTAAAACCCAAATCCAAAAGAAAATTCTTTAGACGGTCATACCAAGCTCGAGGAGCTTGTCTCAAACCGTAAAGTGCTTTCTTAAGTTTGAAAACGTGATTTGGAAATTTTTCATTTATAAAACCCGGAGGTTGAGAAACGTAAACTTCCTCAAAAACATCTACATTTAAAAATGCACTTTTAACATCCATTTGAAAGAGTTTAAAATCTTTATGGCATGCAAAAGATAATAATAATCTAATAGATTCTAATCTAGCTACCGGAGCGAAGAATTCTTCGAAATCAATACCTTCCTCTTGACGGTAGCCTTGAGCAACTAACCGAGCTTTGTTTCGGACGACGATTTGGTTTTCGTCGGTCTTGTTCTTGAAAATCCACTTCGTTGCTATAACGGTGTGGTTCTTCGAAGGCAATGGAACAAGCTCCCAAACCTCATTCCTCTCGAATGGAATGAGTTCCTCCTCCATGGCAAGGATCCAAGCACTATCTTCGCATGCTTCGCTAATATTCTTTGGCTCTATCGAGGAGGCAAAGGCACAATGAGCGAAGTAGTTGACTTGAGATCTCGTCTTGACACTATCAAGGATATTGCCAATGACTTGCTCATGAGGATGGTCACGAACGGTATGAAGCCGTTTAGGAATTCCCTGATCACTAGGAACATTCTCAAAAGATTCATTAATCGAGTTAGTCTCAATAGAATCAATAGAATTAGACTTACCAATAGAATCACATAAGACATCCATGGAGTATCATCATTAGTAATTCTAGTTGGGACAAAACCTTCATTAAATGAGACATGAAGTGATTTCTCGATCGTTGAGGTTCGTTTGTTGTATATCCGGTAGGCTTTGCTACGGGAGGAATATCCAACAAATATCCACTCATCGGATCTCGGATCAAATTTGTCCAAACTACCATACGTGTTTTTAATAAAACATTTTGCACCGAAAACACGAAAATGTTTAACTTGAGGCAACCTACCAAACACCAATTCATAACAAGTTTGTTTGGTGCCGGGCATCAAAAGTATCCGATTAAACACATAGCAAGCGGTATGTATCGCTTCCGCCAAAAATTGATGGCCAAGTTGGCTATCATCAAGCATAGTGCGAGCACATTCCACTAGCGTCTTATTCTTTCTCTCAACAACACCATTTTGAGGAGGTGCGCGAGGGAATGAAAATGTGTGTAATACCAACTTCATCACAAAAAGTTGAGAAAGACTCATTCTCAAATTCCCCTCCATGATCACTACGAATAGTGACAATGTTCGTTCCAATGAGATTTTGTAAATTCTTAACAAAAATTGTGAAGTTTTCAAAAGCATCATTTTTATTACTTAAGGAAAATACCCAAGTAAATCTAGAAAAGTCATCAACGATGACAAGTCCATATCTAGCATTACCTAATGAAGCAACTCTAGTTGGCCCAAAAAGATCTAGATGTAATAGCTCTAGAGGCCGCTTAGATGAAATGCTTTTCTTAGGTTTAAATGAAGATTTTGGAAGCTTGCCTCGTTGACACGAGTCACAAAAGCTTTTCTTTTGAAAGACAAGCTTAGGGAAGCCTCTAATAGAATTTAACTTGGAAAGTTTAAAGAGTGTTCCAAAGTTCACATGACCAAAACGTCGATGCCATAAGTGTTGTTCACTTGTGTTGGCAATGAGACATTGTTCATGAGATCTTGGAAGATCTAGGATATATATCCTTATGGCGTGTGCCGGAAAACAATAAATCATTATTATCTTTTCTTAAAATATGGCACATTCCTTTCGCAAAGCTAACTTTGTAACCTTTGTCACAAAGTTGGCTTATTGAAATAAGATTGTGGTTTAATCCTTTAACAAGGTAAACATCACTTATAAGTGGTTTAGAAGGATTACCCACTTTGCCAACACCTATGATGGTTCCGCTCTCGTTGCCTCCAAAGACTACCCGGTTTCCATTTGCAATGGGCACCACTCCGGAGAGCAATTGAGCGTCACCCGTCATGTGTTTTGAACACCCGCTATCGAGTATCCTATTATTCTTGGAGCCAAATTTGGATTTGTTGCTCCGTTTCTTTCTCTTGAGTACCTATAGATAGAAAATATCGTATCATGGTACCCAAGGTCATTGGGTCCAAAAGATTAGACCTTTGGAAGCCAAGTCCAATTGGACTTAGACTTCCCCACATAATTATCACTATGCACAACATTCATGAAATAAGAATTCATGTAAACTTGTTTTTCATCCATATTTGTGTCCTTCGGGCTCCAAATAGTGAAGATTTTGGGAGCCCTATTCCTATTGGGAGCATGCATGCGTTGATTTCTACGTGATGCATGTCGTGGATAGGCATAAGGCACATGATGAAATGGTGCATGATGATATTTACTCATATGATGATGTGAGTGAACATATGCATGTGGAGGAACACGTGCGTGAGGGTGTCTCACATGGTGTGCACGTGCCCGTGGATGTGGTGCATAAAAATCATCATATGTGTGAGCATGTGGAGTAGGATGTGTGTTCCTACGTGGCATGGTATTTGTGTACATATAAGCATGACCCTTCTTTGGAGGTCCACCCAAAGTGGGTTTCTTTCCAAAAGAGGGTGTGTACGAGGTGGAAGCACCATTGGTAGATGAACTACCAATAGAGTGTTTGCTCCCACTCGTCGAGTCACCGGAAGTTGGCCTAACAAAGGTAGTGGCCGATTTGGATGAACTTCTCATCTTATACCCCAAGCCAATGTGGTGGTTGGCCGGAAGTAATTCATTTAGGATTTTATCCAAATGGTCCTTACCCTTATTGAATTTATTAATTCGGCCTAATGTGCACTCATACTTCTCGGTGAGAGAATGCATCGAAGCATCCAAAGTGGATACTTGCGATGTGAGTGCATAAACACGAGATTTGAGATTCTCATTCTCGATACTCAAAGTTGAGTTCCGAGAAGTCAAATCAGCTATCTCATGTTCATCCGATTCCTCAATATGAACATGTTCAAGTTGAGATTTGAGATTTACAATCTCATTTCTCGACTCTTCAACAACGGTGTCGTTGTTGGTGATGATCGGTTTAGGCGTGGTTTGGATGCTAGCTAAATCATCTTTTACCTTAGTATATCTATTTACTAATTTAGTGTATTTAGACCATATTTGCCCATTAGCATTTCTAAGGTCATCCATTGTTACCTCATCGCCTTCATTGTGCTATCATCGGAGGAGGAGTCTTTATCTTGCTCCTCTCTAGCCATGAAGCACATGTGTGCTTGCTCCACTTGCTCATCATCCGACTCTCCATTAGATGAGTCCTCGGAGTCGGAGAATGTCCCGACAAGTCCCTTCTTGTACCCTTTCTTGTACTTCTTGGACTTGTCGAACTTCGGCGCCTTCCACTTTTCCTTTTGCTTGTTTTGAGGACAACCCGCTTTCATGTGTCCTGGCTTGTTGCATTTAAAGCACAAAGGAGAGGAGGCGTTAGAAGAACTAAACTTTGACTTGTTCTTAAAATTACCTTTCCGGAAGAACCGGTTGAACTTCTTTGCCATGAGGGCAATAGATTCCAAGTCCAACTCTTCTTCCGATTCTTCATCATCTGTGGATGTGGATGTGGATGGAGCGGCCTTGAACGCAATCGCCTTTTTCTTTGGCTCGTCTTGCTTCAAGTAGGACTTCATCTTGTCCTGCAACTTAAGTTTGCTATCCTTGCGTACCTCATAGGACATTAAGGTACCCATTAGTTGGATAACGATATACTTACTCATATCATTATCTTCCTCGATGGCGAAGGTACGTTTCTCTCAACAAGAAGGAAGTCCATCGATGATCTTCGAGACTTTCTCCTTTTGGGTGTAGGTCTCACCGAGAGCCTCCAACTCATTTGTGATGTCGACGAAGCGAGCATAATACTCCTTCATCTTCTCACCCTGTTGCATATGAAATAATTCGAAATCTTTATTAACAACTATGAGTTTAGAGTCTTTTACCCTACTCGTTCCTTCATGCAAGATGAGGAGGGAGTTCCAGATTTGATATGCACTCTTACATGTGTATATCTTATTGAAGTCCTCGGGCTCCAATGCACATTGCAAGGCATTCATTGCCTTGGCATTGCTTACCTCCGCGGCGACCTCCACGGTAGTCCACTTCGAGAAATCTTCTTCTTCGGGCTCGACGTACTCCGTCAATGTGGCCCTCCACAATGAAGCACTCCGGAGGAAAGTTTCCATCCGGCATTTTCAGTACTCGTAGTTGGTACCGTTGAAGAAAGGAGGCCTCGTCAAGGAGTGTCCTTCCATCACCGAAGAAGCTCCTTCACGGTTCCTGAAGGTGTTGTAGTCTGAAGGTGGACGAACGCTTTTGTTGTCGTTGAAAGACATAGCTAGGTACTTGGCTCTGATACCAAATGTAATGCCATACGTAGCTACTGCACAAGTACTAGGGGGTGAATAGTACTTTAAAATAGTTAAGAAGATAATTCCTAACTATCTTGCAAACCTCAACCAATAATGCGGAAATGCGGAAATGTAAATATAGACAACAAATAAAATGCAATCGCAAACAAACGAATTAACGGATTCAGATCCACTCAAGTCTCCCCGACTTGTTCCCGGTGATCCTACGTCCCAAACACCCGGATCCCCTCCGGATACTTGAGTTAGAAACCTCTAACCCAAGATTTGCACTATGAAATTCTTGTAGAAAAACCTCTACAAGACCAAATCATACACAATGTAATTGTGACTCCCACAAATCGGGATCACAAACAAACTCTCACAACCGAGAGTAAAACACTTGCGAAAGCAATGTAAATGAAATAAGAACTTACCAACAAAATCATATGCATTGAGTAAAACTTACGATTTAGGGCAAAACGGATTTTGGGGAAGATGAAGAGGCACCAAACCCTAGCTCCAAGTAGATGACCAGCAATGGAGTCCTAGGTGGATGTTGGTGACCTAGAATCAAGCACTTGGCTTGGAAGGCTCACAATCAATGAATCTCTCTTTTGAAATAAAAGTGAGAGAGAGATTCTTGAATGGAAATGAATGAGCTTTGAATGAGATTTAATGCTTCTCTTTTGATCTCTAAAGTTCAATTAATATCAGCCTTGAGTGCAATGAATGCAGCACTCCAAGTATATATAGGATAGAGGAAAGAGAGAGCAAAAATCGTGGCAATAAATGCTCCAACGGTTCTATTCTGAAGCAAACTAGTCGGTCAAAGAAGGATGACTGACCGACTAGTTCATCAACTAGTCGGTCGGTCAATCAACATGAACCGACTAAGAGATGAACAGCCAAGAAGAGAAGTTCAGACTTAAAGAACTAGTCGGTCCAAGAAGACTTGCCAACCGACTAGTTTCACAACTAGTCGGTCGGTGAGTCAACTGAGACCGGCTAAGAGATAAAACAAATAGTCTGAGTCCAAATACAGCTAGTCGGTTTAAGAACAACTTCTGACCGACTAGTTTCTCAACTAGTCAGTCGGTCGTTGTGCTTTGACCGACTAACTGTAAACAATAAGTTGGGCTGTACAGTAGAAGCTCAACTAGTCGGTCTAAGAAGGATTTCTAACCGACTAGTTTCACTACTAGTCGGTCGGTGAACCTTCTTTGACCGACTAACTGTAAACAGTAAAGAGCTTGGAATTGAGAAGACATTCTAGTCGGTTCAAAAAGCTTTGCCGACCGACTAGATTGCCATCTATTCGGTTGGTTCTTCTTCTTGAACCAACTAACATGCACAAGAAGTCGCGAAACGAAGCTTAAAATGTAAGACCTACTCAAGGCGTATGGACTTCTACTAAGATCCTAGCTCTAAGATATGAGCGTTATGAAGATTAAAATGTAAGACCTACTCAAGGCTTAACATTCTACGAAAAGAAGCTAGAAGACATAAAATAAACTTGACGAACCGTCTTCAAAAGCTTCAATCGATTCTTCATGACTTCAATAATGGTTCTTGAGCTTCAACGAAGCTTCAAGCACACGTTCACGCGCTTTGAGAAGTCTTGAGACGTCGCTTTGGATGTTCGTAAAAATTTGGCGACGATCTCCATAACTGCGCTCACAAAGAGTTAGTTCACGATATTTATGTTTGTTCATCATCAAAACCAAATCCGGGGAATCAATACTCAACATGTATATTATCATTTTAGGAATCATATTGCTTCATCTTTCATCCAAAATACGTGGTAAAGAAATATGAAAATTGCCCATTCTCTATGATTGAAATCCTAAACTGCACTGGGTACTAATTGGATACTAATTTTATCCAAGTTAGAGGAACAAGACGGACTGTTTATGATCATAGGTGCGGTGTATTCATAGTGCGGCGTATTTAGAGAATCATGCGGTGCGATTAACAACACTCCATATTTTTTGTTGCAAGAGTGATCACACACACATACTACATAAGTTATGATTGGACATAAGAGCCCAAGAGATACTTGCACACTACACCCAAGAGACAACACACTAAACTAAAGGGACAATACAAGAACCCAATGGACACAATACAATTTCCTAGACATAATAATAATTATCTTAACACCTCTCCAATCTAACTAGGTTTGGAGAGGTTGAAAGAAAGATCGAATGAGAGGAGATGGCAGGATCGGATGGCCACGGACCATGGATTGGAGGGGTCGTCGGGGGATGAGAATGTGCTGCAGAAGGTAAAATCCACAAGGGACGAGGTGTTCTCGCAGAGGGTAGAGGCCGCATGGGCCCGATGCCATAATGGACCGATGAGGTGCCGCAGGGGGCAGAGGTTGCAGGGGGCTAAGGCCGCAGGGGGTCGGTGAGATGCCGCAGAGGGCAGAGGCTGCATGGGGCCGAGATGGTTGATGTTGTTGCAACATGTGTTGTTGATTGATTGAGGGGGTTGTGCTGCGACTCCGGTGATTGAGGAGATTGTGTTCTGATGATTGAAGTGGATGAGAATGTGGCGATGCTGTAGAAGAGGGCGTCGATCCGATCTGATGAGTGAGGGTATCGATCCGATGTATTGCAGAGGGCTGTAGTCTGTCTGTTAGAACTGGCTCTCTTAAGGGGCTTGGGCACATTAGTGGTATTTTTGGTATTTTGTTTATTTTTATATTATAAATAGGGGGAGGCAAGCCGGCCCTAGTATGCGGAAAATTGTGGGTGTTTTGGTTATTTGAGAGGAGAAGGTTCCTCGATCTAGAGAGGGCGTAGACGTTCTCTATCAATCGGCCGGCTTGGAAGGGCAATTACCTTCTTTAAGTGTAATCAATCTATTTTTATTTTCAGTTTATTGCTAATAAATTCCAGATTTGCCTTGGTTCCTATCACTGCCCCGCCTCCCCCAAGAGGGGGATGGATAGTTGCAGCGGAAGACTTGGAACCTACATCAAAATGGTTTTGATACCATGTAAAGTTTGATGAGGAGGAAGATTGAAATAGCTTGTATTATCTTGATCCTTTTGGTTACAAGAGTGATAACATATATATACTACATAAATTGTGATTGGGCACAAGAGCCCAAGAGACACTTGCACACTACACCAAGAGACAACACACTAAACTAATAGGGACAACACAAGAACCCAAGGGACACAATACAATGTCCTAAACATAATAATAATTATCTTAACAAATCCATCGGTTGATACGCTGACATGTCAATGGGGGTCTGATGACCGCCAGTCCAAGTATCATTACTCTTTGGCTATATCTAAAATAGTTGCCAGCCGAGGTGTGGTTACAATTTTTGAAGTTTCATATGCATCCTTGTTCAGAAACTAAACTGCGTTGTCAAACTTGGCCCGAGGAGTTTCGCTAACTGCAGTTGTCAAAGCTTGCAACTTTTCTTTCCGTTTCCCCTTATTTTTTTAAAGCAAAATAACATGTACATATTGTAAGTTGAGTTTCATATATGTGAATTACGGGTTATCAGTTTGATTCGACCATAACTCTGGATGCTTGCGTTTGGTTTAATGTTACAAGAACATATGTTGTAGACCCATATTCATCAGCAGGCTATTTTCATGATGAGGTTTGTTTCAACGGTACACTACACGTATGTTGCTATTCGTCTCATTCTCTTTTGAGATAGCTGGCGTTGTGTCCATTTTCTGAACGTAACATGAAGCTGTGCAGTTTCATCATACTTGCAGCCATTCTACAAAGCTTGCTCTTTAAGTGACATACAAAATGAGGTCAGAGATCACTTTAACACAGTGGACTGCTTCTTTCATGATCAAAGGATCAAAAAGAAAAAGGTTTGCATGGATGTTTCAGATTATTGCTGTTCTTGTTTTGCTTTGCTTTTAGCATGTAAAGATATTTTGTCGTCGTTCGGGGTGTTTTTGAAAGTGAAACTAACGAGGCCAAAGGGGAAGGAATTTGGAGCGTAGGTAGCGCGCGTGCTTCTTGCATCAGCTTATTAGTACAACTCCATTCATTTGATTCAAGGTTAGTGCTTTTAACTTCGCGTTTGCATGTCTTATTTGTTGTTGACCTCATAAAGCAAGATATTCTTGCTTTAAAACCAGGCATGCATGAACCTGTCATCTTTGTGTGCATGATTAAGGCTACACAGCAAAAGGAACTTATGGTGATAATTCTCTTGTACTTGCCCTAGTGATTACATTAGCAGCGTCCAAATGGCACTCCTCAGTGAGGCCTTAAAAGGGGGATAAACACAGAAATGTAAGCCAAAAGCAAAAGGGGAAAACTGAAGGCAAAGATAACTTCTTTATTTATGTTTTCTTTTTTCAGCCTTTGCAGCAGGACCCTAAAGCCTACTTTTGCATTGAAGGGGCTTGTCCTCATCCCAGGGCTTGCTTCTTTAATCACAGGAGAAAAACAATTAAAAAGAGGGGAAAAAATAGAGGGAATGTGGGAGGCAAAGCATGCTTACATCTCATTCAAACTTTAACAAAACAAAACCCCACCACCGACACCTTGGACTTGGACTCAAGTGAGGAGTGAGAGAGAGAACTACTGAGATATTTCTGAATTCTGATAAGGGATGAGATGATGATGATGATGATTTTTGAGCGTTTGTGTTAATTGCTGTTTCTCTGTGCCCAGGCTTTATTTTTGCTCTCACTCTGTCCTTAACCACTTACCACTGTGAGTGGGGGAAAAATATATTCAGTGATTAGTCTTCTTCTTGGAACTCACAGTGTCATCCTTTTTCCTTGTCACATAGAGTAACGCTTTTAGACTTGAAGTCAGCGTACTCTAAGTTATGGTTGTTGAAGGGATTACAAGAATAAAAAGAGCAGAATCTCTAAACCGTCTTATTTATTCACAGTTTCGATCGAGTCAAGTTAACGTGGTCTGTTGCCCGGGTGTCTAGGTTTCACTACTTTTATCATATAACCAAGTAAACGCCATGAAGGCCTTTTGCCATGGCACCCCCCTTAAGTTCAATATTACAGGACCCAAAGCCCCACACCCGAAAACCCAAAAGGGAAATAAAGGCACAAGAGGATGAATTGTCCTCATTGTGGTTGTATCCTCATTAAGGGGCCTTTAATACGACAATGGGGATGGAATGAAAGTGCATCTAAGGTTGATTAGGACATATGATACATTTGCATTGTTAAAGATGTTGACCTCTCATGAACACATGAGTAGAGAGAACAATGTTGCGCAGAGAGAGAGAGAGAGGTAAAAGCACAAGAAACATGGGGATTGGCAGGAAGATTGGAGAGAGAGAGAGAGAGAGAGAGAGAGAGAGAGAGAGAGCTTTAATGCACACTTTAATGGGCAGAATGAATTGGAGGAAAGTAGAAGAGATCATGTGAGCTCTCTCTCTCTCTCTCTCTCTCTAGTATTGACTTTAGTTTTGTGTGTCTCTTTGTACAGACTATAGAGCAGAGAGAGCTGTTGTCGCTCTCATTCGGTTGCTGTCCATACAATTCCAAATAGCCACAATCGTTACTTTTCCTTTTGGGCCTCTGAGCTGTTTGTTTGGGATCTTGGCTTGGATTTGGTTTGGATTTCTTGCTTCCCACGTGAATGACAAGCCCCTCCCCCCACCCCCCACCACACACACACACACACACACACACACACACAATTTATTTTGCATTGCAGTTGCAGTGATGTTGTGTTATGTGAAATCGAGTACTACAGTGAGCAGCAGAGAAAGCTGCTGCTGCTTGCAATTGCATTTGCCATCGCTTTGCATGAAACCGCCCTCTTGCTTTTCATCTCTTCCTCTCCTCTCTTACTCCGTTTTGGAAAATAAAAATAATAATCAGATGTTCACAATTCAAATTTTCTTTTCCTTTTATTACACAAAACAAAAGAAAAGAAAGTGCTATCACACGACCTATGTAGAGTAGGCTGGCATTTGGTTGCATCACATTCTCAACTCTTGGGCCATGGAGGATCAAATCAAAGTTGTGATTGCCCATAAGTGGCTAAAGAATCAATCCTTTGATTCCTTTCTGTGTTACTTGCTTCATTATTTCTTTGTTCAAAACAGCAACATTTTAATCTTATTTCTGAGCGAAAAAGTTAAAGAGTTGTTAGACTGATATTTTCACTGATTGAATCTTTGGCAGAAGAGAGATGGACTGTTTGTCAAACATGGACAACCATCGTGTCCATTTTTTCTTACATTCTAAAACATTTTTTTTAATGAAAGCATTGCTCATCTTGTTTGACTGACAGCAGTTTCTGGCATGTTTTCCTTGACTAAATTGCTTTGCATTCATCCTTTTAAAAAAAATACATTTTGGTATCTAGTTAGGAGAAACATACAAGAATGTGCATCATGAGATGTCTCTTCACCCTTGTTTAAGGTCGCTGCCTCTCTCATGTCATGTGTGAACAAAATTTAGCTTGGTGTGGGCTTTGTCTTCTTTTTGCTGCTGATTGCTGGCTTGATGCCTGAAATTTCTGCAATCTCTCTTTTTTTACTTCTTACAGTTGTCTCAGACTATCAGTAATTGACATCTCAGACTTTCATTTTTACCCAGTGCATGGAGTTGTGATTTTCCTTGACATGTAAATCTCTTGGATACCCCATCAATGTGTTTGCTGCTTTACCAAACTTAAGTTTGAAATATTGATCTCTGCAATACTTCATCAACATGTTTGCTGCTTTTTGGATCAATGGAGGAATAAAGCGTAGTAAAGAAATTATAGAAGAAAGTTACTGTTAAGGTGTAGGCCAATGTGAAGAACCAAGGCTCACTAATTGAGAGAGATATGGCAGAGATAGATATGGCAGAGATGTCTGAAGCTCTTATTGATGCAAAAGGATGAAGTTTACTCTTTTTGAGTCAATATAAGATTTAAGTATGTTAGTCACATCTATCTTAGTTCTTAGACCTAATTCCTTATATTGGGCCAACCGTTCATACACGTGGTATAACCCGATGGTTTGTTGAGCGTTTGTCAAGAATGATTGTTTGCTTGCTTCAAGGTTATGGTCGTACATGGATGGATGTGTTTGCCATGGACGGGAGTGGGTCAAGTGTTAGGATGAGATCAATCGCACTCACGACTTCATTATTGATGAACTTCTAGCATGCAATTAGCATTACCTTACCAGTTTCAAGGTGTCTTTCTTCATCGACCTCTAGAACCTTTGTTGAAGTGCTTTGTGTGTCATTGCCTATCTCTGCCTCTGATGTGTTCCACAGACTCCCTCATGTTTCTCTCCCAGTCGGTATTCGACCTCAGCTTTGGCAACGCATTTGTTACATTGTATAGGTAGATGCAATTAACTATGAACAACCTTCGTAACAGCTACTTTCTGTCGAGATTGGACATCAACACTTTCTCCAAATACTTCTTCATAATTGGCTTCAAGGCTTCGTATGCCCGCTAAGATCTGACTCAGTCTTGAGTTGCTTCTGACTTGTATTTGCCTAGCACGATTTGTCATTTTGTTGGTGTAAGTTGGCACCTTGCAACACCAGTTTCATATTCTACCCATTGTTGGAGGACTTGGACTCGAACCTCAGTGCATACTTGCCTGAAATCACACCGTACATGCATTTTATTGAGTTGAGCTTCATCTTAAACTTTTGGAATGTCTCAAAAAGTCTCTATCGACCTCCAAAAAAAAAAAATATTTGGTAGTTGAACTATCTGAAAGCTCTTCGTGTGTCGTGGGATGGGATTCAGTTTGTAGCAAAACCTATACAACCAGTGCTGCGGGCGATCTTATATCCAGAAGGGAGAGCAGGGCAAATTGATTGCTTGCACGTGTGATGGCAACATGAGCAGGCTCGGATCATACAGAGTTTTCTGCTGGCAACAGTGATGGATAATAGTTTTCAAGTCCTTGCTCCCTCTACGCTCCACATGCAGTGCAGCTTATAGACCCTCAATGAACTAAACTGGAAGAATAAAGGCTCATGGGACTGAGTTAAGTGTGTTCTCGTTGCTTGTATAGCTCTGTTAAGTTCATTAATACCTGGCTTCTAGAAATAGGGTTTCTCATTGGTCAGCCAAGCTATGAACTTCTTCTTTATCTTAGGTGGTCCTGACTATGCACCACATTAGGAGACAGAGAGAACTTTCGCAATAAAATGTTAATTACACCCCAGCAGCATCCTACACAAGCATTTCTGCCTTTTAATATTGTCAGCGGTAAATTGCACTCAGATCCTCTTATTCTATGGGTTATCTGAAACTAAATGCATTCAATATTTGATATTAATACAGAGACTCTCTAAATTGCTCTCAAAATTATGGTTTCAGGGGAAGCTAAGTGCAACTTACTCTTTATTAGTTAGTCAATCCAGAGGATCTCAATCTTATTCCTTAGTGCCTCGGCATTAGTATCAAATATTGAGGATGTGTAGTTGGGATCTGAATTCAATTTACCATAGTATCCAGATGAGTTCTACTTCTCACATTATTCAATTATGATATCACTTTGGCATTACTATTAGAATGGCAGGGGAGGGCCTACAGACTTGCTGGAGTAAGGTTTAGTCTTTGTTTGCCACCAGAAAATTATGACATTTGCCGTACAATAAGCATGTTCCTTATATTGAAAATTGAACAGTGTGACTGTTTCGAACGACAATTAGCTGTAAGTGACGTTTCTTTTCTCTTATCGAGTGGCTTAATTTCGGAAAACTACCTCATATTTTCATTGAATTCTAAAAAAATAGCTCTTATTTTAATATAATCGCAAAACTACCTCATACTTTTCAGATTTCGATAAACTACCTCATCCTCATATCCCCTCCCCACACCGCTGATCTTTGCCTCTATCCATCGCCGTCCATCCCCATTCCACCCACCGCCGCCCATCCCCCTTCCACCCACAGCTGCCCATCTCCCTTCCCTGCCCCCTCCCCCATCGCCGCCCCCCGCCCCCCTTCCCTCACTGTCGCACTCGTCCACAACTTCACCCCATCGCCGCCCTCCTCCCTCCTCCACCATCTCACATATATCAATGTATGCGGTAGTTTTACGAAACTAAACCAAAATATGAGGTAGTTTTATGAAATTAAACAAAGTATAAGGTAGTTCTACGAAACCCAAGTATAAGGGAGTTTATCGAAACCTAAAAAGTATGAGGTAGTTTTGCGATTATATCAAAATAAGAGGTATTTTTTGGAATTCAGTGAATGTATAAGGCACTTTTCCGAGATTAAGCCCTTATTGAGGTGTAAACATGAAGGGAATCTTATGGTTATCTGAGTCTTCTTTTATAGTTGGATCTTCCTGCTAAATTTATCTAAACTATTAAATTCGTTTATGGTTTCTCTTTAAACATCATAGATTATCTAAATTAATGTTAACTTCATAATTCTTTCACTTTTCTTAAAACTACTCTCTATCATCTTAGAATGAGCTACCATGACTTAAGTGAACATATAATTAACATGTGTGTTTTAGAACGAAAATAACCTTACCTTATCTATTTAGAATAACAAAATTCTGTTTTATAAACAACCCATTACTGTTGTCTTCCTATCCACTAGCTACAAATCTAGATCTAGGGGTTTTACTAATTTTCTGATATTTTTGGTTAAGAGAGTTGAAGAATGTTATCTTCATCGTGTTCCCTTTAGTGGAGGATCTGCTCTTATGGTCGAATTGATATAATTACCATATCTATAACCATGACGAATCTTGACCGCTTGTTTTAAGGTTGTGTTAATGGGAAGCTTAGAGACCATATGATTTTCAAGTGGGTGGTTCTTCAGGAGGAAGAGTGTCTTGTGAATTGCAGTGACGTTCAGCGTAAGTTTTCGGCAATCCAATTGGTGCCCAAAAAAGAATATGATGCTATAAGTCAACAAAATGACGATGTTATGACGATGCTCCAAGAATTGCATTTGAAAATATGAAATTGGCTATTTTAGGTTACTTTTTAGGGGCTTTCTTAGATTTGTTCTTGGAAGATTATAATTTGACTTGCAATCTTACTTAAATTATATGTATAAAAGTTGTTATTTTCTTTAAAAATTTTAATTTTTAATGTTGCTCTTGCAATCTGTTTTTTGTTTTTGCAAGTAGAAATAATGTCAAAGTTGAGGATGCAAATAGGTAACAACTGGAAACAATCTAAAAATTTACGGTATTGCTGTTGAACAATATAAATAGCTTCATCTTCGTGCCATTGGAACATATCTGTTGTTTTTATTTGTTTTGTAAACTACCATCCACTTTGAAAGAAGTTAATAAAAACTACAATATATATATTCAAAAAGTTCATCAAACTTGTCACATACTTTCACAAAGTTAATGAAAATTATCAATGTTCAAATCTCTATTAAATTCTTGCACATAAGAAAAAAATCCAAAATCTAAGTGAAAACACTTTTCTCGTTCTACTTCCACGAATGATTTTCTCTTGTAACCGATGTTCTTGTATGGGGCTCTAGTCGTAGTGGAGACGACATTGATCTACAATCACTAGCGACCGCGATGGTCAAAGTCAATAAGATCGGAGAGATCGAGAGCCAGATTAAGAAAGAGATATCAGTTTTTCCTTAAGGCAAATAATGGTTTTTTTAAAACTAAAATATTTAGACAATATTTTGAAACTATGGTTTCCGTATGGGTTGATTTTTATTTTTTAGTTGAATTGATTTATGAAAGTAGGGTCAACATGTCAAAACGGCCCGGAGGCTCGTCGGCCCGGCCCGAGCCCGGGGGCCAGTCAACGGGCCATTGACCGGCCCGGGCCCGGGGTTGGGGTTGGGCTGGGGCGGGGTAGCCCGGGCCCGGCCCGGCCTGGGAATTGCCAACAGGCAAAATTTTGCCCGTTTGGCATTTTAATTAAATTTTTTTTTGTTTTTTCCTCCTATTCCTATATAAATACCTCCCTCCCCTCCTATTTTCTACACTCAACTCTACTCGATTCACTCTCTCAAATTCTCCATATCATCCTATTTTCTAAATTTCTACACACCTCTCTTCACTCTATCAACATTCATCAAACTTCCCTCTCACGGTTACGGTGCAACAATTTCCAACTGATCTCTCGCTACTCGCGAGTCGTACTACCGGGCTCTTCAAACTCCGATCCATCGCACAACTCTCGCTACAACCGGTTTCTTTACGCTCCGATCTCTCGCTACTACTGGGCTCTTCAAGCTTCGTTCACGTCCAATTCTCGCGCAAATACCGGGTCTTCATCCGACGTTCTCTATCAAATGTCAATCATGTTCCTTTAGTGTAACGTTTAACTTAGCATAATGGCAGGATCTTTTGGCTCTAAAGATGTTACTGTCAACCTTAATTTTGATGACACTGCCGAACTAGATTATTATGCTAATTTAATACGTAATAATATAGAGGTAGGCTCAGCATTACATTTCTTTGACCGTATGATTGAAGATGCTGAAACACAAGAAAATGAGACCTATATATCTAGTAATAATCCTAGCCCATCATACCACAGGCTACACAGTCTCCTTTTTCGCATGTTGCACACACTTCCACAAGTTCACCCGCACAATCATCTTTTCCTGCTTCACATATGCCTACACAAACAACCCAAAAAAGGACCAAAGTCTAGTGTTTGGAATCACTTTTCACGTGAAATGATTAAAGACAAAGATGACATCAAACAACTTCGTGCCTTTTGCAAAATATGTAGAACTAGTTTTGCTGCCGCACATACTGCCAGCACTTCACATCTATTAAGACATGAAATCTCATGCTAAAAAAGATGCTAGACAAACCACTTTAAATTTAACTGCATCATCTACATCTCTTGCTGGTTTTTCATATTCTGCTGAAAATAAGAGAAAAGAGATGGCTAGATTAGTGTTAAGCAACGAATTGTCATTAAATTATAGTGAAAGCTCCGAATTAGAGCGATTCCACCTAATGACACTTAACCCTGCATTTAGAAGAGTGTCTAGGAACACTATTAGAAAAGATTGTATAAGTGCTTTTCACAAAGGAAAAGCTAATATGCATCAGCTTTTTATTAATCTAGAATCTAGGATTTCTTTAACTTCTGATATATGGTTTACAAAATAGGGTGGATCTTACATATTTCTTACGGACCATTTTGTAGATCACGAATTTCTAATTCAGAAAAGAATTATAGGATTTAAAGTGTTAGAGCATGCACACACGGGTAGGGTTATTGGTAGGATTTTGATATCTATTTGTCGTGAGTATGATATAGCAGAAAAAATTTCTCACATTTACTTTTGATAATGCTTCTAATAATAATATTTCCATTACTTATTTAAAACATCAATTAAACCCTGATCTAGATGGGTTAATTTTTCATCAACGTTGTGCATGTCATGTTTTAAATTTTTCATCAACGTTGTGCATGTCATGCTTATTATATACGAACTTTATGATTTATTTGAAATTTTCTACTTGTCAACAAACAAATTTTCTGGAGTTTACTATTCTACATCAGTTCTAGGCTTAGACCAATTAGTGTTGATTTCGGATGTTATACAAAAACATAGAGATAATGAGACCTCTAGTACTCCTGACCTTAGAGCAATGATTGAACAAATGGAGAGTAAACTCCGGAAGTATTGGAATCCAGTGCCTTTGCTATACTCTTTAGCGAAGGTTTTTTATACCCATGTTAAGGAGAAAGGTGTACTTGACTTATTAGATACCTATTATGAAACATGAACATAGATGCAAAAGAACACAAAACTAGTTTTAAGAGTAGCTTAAGATCCCTTTTTGCTATATATGTAACGACCCGCTCTCGGGGGCCCGTTACTTATTTGGTTTATTCGCAGGTTCCACAGTTTACCAGTGAAATCAGCATAGCCACAACTCAGAGATGTACCACAATACTCAGACCAGCGTACAGACGTTATTACAGTCCAAATTAAAGTACAACAACAACCAGCACTCTCTCTCACAAATACATGAAGGAAGTACTGAAAGGAAATGCGAAAAAGGAAATACACTGTACAACACACAGACCAACAGAAAAAAACTAAAACTCTGCCGCCTCTGGGTCAATGTAGGCTCCTCGATCTCTGGGGCAATCTCCTCGATCAGGTCTTTGTCTGCCGGTGCCATAAATGGAACCGAAGGTAAGTCACAACAATTCTAGCGATAGAAAAAGAGGAGTGCACAAATATGGAGCAGTCTATAGTAAACAAGTGCGGAAAGTAAAGCAGGGACAGACAAGCATGCACGTGCGATAAGTAAAGTACATCAAGACAAGCATACAAAGGTGACAAGTAAAGTAAAGGTGACCGAGCAAGCAACGTACAAGAATAACCATGACCAAAGCAATAATGAGAGAAACTGTGCCTAGCCTAGTTTGTGACTTATAAAGGGTAGTACAGTGAGCAACCAAGAGTCCACCTGATATCCCGGGTTACAATCAAAACGATACTGTTCAACAAATCGATACTATTCAATACTGTTCAATACGAAGATCGGACTGGTCGCTCCCGCACTTCCGCAATTATAAGTTACCCCAAAACCCAGTGTCTGTGCAGGTTACCGTACTTTGCAATTTTACCAGTCATTTACTGTTCTTACATTTCCAATTACAATCTTTCTGTCAAGCAATATCAATAATCTGTTCAGGTCAATAACTGTTCCGAGACCAGGTGTCAAGTCCTATGTTCATACGAGTACACTATCAATATTTCTAAGGGTAGAATTTACTGTGACTTACAATCTTCGAGGTGGTGGTAGTGATCCGAGACTGGATCTAGTGTCGATGCACGAGATTTGCTACCTGCAAACACAAGAGATAACTAGTTAGAGAATACCCTATTTTCTTATTTATTTAAGTTGAGTGTCTGATTTTAAAACTGGTTAAAACGGCGATGAAAAGGGTCCTAAATTTTTATATAGACTATATATGATAAAAATAGTTTTACTGCAAGAGGGAATATTTTTCTGAAGTCTATAGTAATTTTTATAATTTTTAGAAACTCAAAACTAGCTTAAAACCCCAATTTATTTAAGTGGCGCGTATCTTCCGTAAATTGTTCCGGGAGTAATACTCGTCGGAATTACTCGAATGAACAGTCAAAATGGCCGTCTCAAAGTTTACTTTCACATATAATTTTCTCACATATTATTGTGAGTGAAAACATCGAGTTATGATTTTTAGAACGAATTATACGTATTTAAATTTTAGGTTCAAAAAACGATTTTGGGAAAAGTAGGCGTCTGCTCGCAGTGAGACTAGCGCCATTGTGTCCGGAATATCGTTTCTGATTTTCCAGAGTTGGTTTCGCATTTTTCTGGTCCCTGTATAATTAGTTATGGATTTTATACTATAAACCCTATTTAATAATTAATTTAAAAAATGAAAATACGAAATATAATTTGTATTTACGAAAATGCCCTTGGGCAATTTACTGTCGCCGCTCGATAACGACGGAGGGGGGGGGGGGGGGTTCTGCGCCGGAGGGGGGCGGCGCTCAGCGATTTGGGGCGGCGAGGCGTCGGAGACGGGGGCGTCGGAGCTCGCAGCGGCGGAGCGGGCTCGGAGGCAGAGGCGGAAGCGGGGGTGGGGGCGCCGTGGGGAGAGGGCGGAGGAGCACGGGCGGGGGCTGCTGCGGCGTGGTCGGAGGGCGAACGGCGGCGCTGGGGCGGCTGAGCGGCAGCGGGCGGAGGTGTTCGGTGCTGCAAGGCGGCGGAGGGTCGTCGAGCGGGGGTGGGGCGCTGTGGGGTGCTCGGGGCGACGAGGCGAAGGCGGAGGCCGTCGGAGGGCGGCGGTCGGGGCCGGCGGTGATGGCCGGGGGGTGAGGGAGAGAGAGAGAGAGAGAGAGAACGGGTGAGTGAGTTTGAGAAAGAGAGAATGATGGGTTCGCCTGGGTTTGAAAAATAAAAGAAGAGAGGGGGGAGTTTTCTTTTTACTGCGCGTTTATTATCGTGAAGCTTGGGTGGGTTTAAATAGGTATTTAGAATGGCAATATTGTAATTAAGGGAGAGGGAGACAGATGTTTTAAAGGGGGAGGATGGGATGTTGGATCTGAATTATTTCAGATCCAACCAGCTATTCGGTGGGTTTAAGAGGGGTAAAGTGATTAAGTAAAAAGTAAAAGTAGTTTAGTAATTGTAAAAGCGTCATTAGCGATTGTAATTAGCAAGGCGGTGAAATACAGACACGTTTTCACAAACGACTCCGAAAAATTACGAAAACATACCCACGGGATCGTATCGACGCGAGGATCGCGAATACAAGATCCGTTCTGGGATTTGAGCTACGGAAATACTAGTTTTAGGCCAAAACATTTAGAAAGCGGGTTTTCGGGTTCTATGCTGAAATGATGTCTGAAAATTACGAAATTAATGTGGGAAGCCCTAAATGATAATAGGATGTTACTGTAGAAGTTTGAAAACGTTTTGAATACGTTTGAATAGAAAATAAATTCGTCGAATCAAAACGGTAATTTTTGAAGATGAATTTTAACAGGAATGTTTTGGGCATTTGCGGAAATTTGAAATTGCTGAAATACAATATAATAAGTCTAGTGCTCTAAAATATTTTTAAAAGAATTTTTGAAATCAGTTTTGATATACAACTCCTAACTAACCATTATAAAGAAGATTTAGAATAAAAAATACGTTAAATACGTATTTGAAGTGTTTGAAAAATACAGGCCGTTACAATATATGAGACACAATTTGGTACTTCTGCACACACATCTGTTGTTCAAGCTTCTTCTTCTTCTCCAAGCGGGCTCAGCCTGCTTCTAGGGAAGAAGAAGCAAAGAAGAGTTGTCACAGATAGTGTTTCTAGTGAACTGTCTAGGTATTTGTCAAATTTTTGTCCTTTTACTGAAGAAGACTTGAATAGTGAAAATTTTGATGTTCTGTCATGGTGGACACAATAAAAATTAGTTATCCAATTCTTTCCATCATGGCTCGTGATTTGTTAGCTGTACACATATCTACTGTTGCTTCGGAGTCTGCTTTTAGTACATGTGGTCGTGTTCTTAGCAATAAGAGGTCACGGCTGAAGCCAAATATAGTCGAAGCGGTGGTTTGTGCGAAGGATTGGTTCAAGGCTGAAGCGATGACCCAACATCAAACTGACATTTCTGAAGAATCTGAAGAAGAAGAAGAAGAAGAAGAAGAGACTTAATGCTAGATTTCTTTACTTGTATCAGTGTTTTATTACATGTATTAGATTGCTTTTTTGGCCAATGTATGAGGGGTAAGGTTGGCCAACATATGCCCTCCCAAAAAGATTTCAATTAATAAAATTTAAAGGTTCAACCCGGGACCTTCGAGAATTTCGGGATTAAATTTTTTTCTTACATTTTTATTTTATACGTTACTTATATTTTTCTCACACATAACATGTTACATTTACAGATTTACTATATAAATTTATAGGTTAATCTTCGGGTGCGAAAAAGGGGCTTTTTGCACCGTGCGAAAAGATTTTTTTTTTTTTTCAATTTTTTTTGATGTTTAATCCATACAATTATATACACCAAGGAAAATAATGGGTAAACCCTAGGGGGATTAGAGCACCCATCCGCCTGTTACAAATTTAACGGTCTCAAAACGTGCGAATTTGTTGAAATGCCTTGATCGAAGGCCAAATGACATTATTTCTCAACGATTATTTTTTGAGAGGAAAAAAGAATTTTTGGAAAAAAAATTTCAAAAAAAAACTAAAAAATTTTCACACGCTGCGAAATGTTCTCAATTAAAGATTTACCTATATTTATATGTAACAAATTTATTTATAAGATAATTATTTTTTTATAAGTTACACTATTTATTTTCTAAGTTACTAATATTTTTCCAACACGTAACATTTTACATGTAATATATAATTTTTTTAATTTACTTATACTTTTACAACATTTAAATTTAATATTTGAATTTTTTCAGATTTTATTCAAAATTTTTAAATATATTTTTTAAAAAAATTAAAAATAGCCGGGTCGGCCCAGGACTGGACCGGGTTGGGCGGGGGTCTCCCCCTGCCCGGACCGGGCCGACCCTGCCCAGACCGGGCCGACCCTGCCCGGGATTAAACTTAACCCGGGCCGGCCGGGATGGGCCGTTTTGACATGTTGAAAGTATGGTGATATTTCAAAATATTTTTTTTCTCTTTCTAGTGTCTTTTTTTAGTTTAATTGAGTTTTTTTGGGTTGAAATGATCTTTGTGCATTATAATTTGTTAATCATTTCCTTTGAGTTGTCTAAGCTTAGGAAAGAAGAAGAGTTTGGATATTGGGTAATAGGGAAGAAGAAGAGTTCGTGTTAATTTTTTATTCAGAAATTCAAATACGGTTATTATTCATTAAGGAAATTTGTATTTTTTAGTTGAATTGATCATTGAAAGTATGGTGATATTTAAAAAAATTTGTCTTTTTCGAGTGTCTTATTTTTGTTTAGTTAACTTTTTTGGGTTGAAATGAAATTTGTGCATTATAATTTGTTAATCATTTCCTTTGAGTTGTCTAATCCTCGGAAAGGAGAAGAGTTTGGACATTGGGCAACGGGAAAGGAGAAGAGGTTGTGTTAATTTTTTATTTAGAAACTCAAATCTGGTTATTATTTGTTAAGGCCATTTTTGTTATCTCCTATTTGCTGCCAACATCATAATGAAATTTTAAGAAACATGCAAACTATTTGGTAATTAATTTTACACATGACCTTAATTGATTAACCTAAACCCATTTGCTCATCATGGTTGAATTCTCTCTCTGGAAATGCAGAACTCCCCCATGCTTGAAAGGGACTTGGTGAAAATGACAATTTCCCTGCTATTTGGTGACATTGATTTTGCCAAAGATTAGTGCTAAGTGTTTGTCTAGAGAAACTTCCAACCAAACAAGGGAACAATGAGTGGAGAGGGAAGACACCAAACCCTAGCATCTCACATCTTCTCCCTCATACCAAAAGGGGGAGGGTGAAAGCAAAAGGGCCTTGTTTGAGGCATTGCTCCAATCTAAGGAGGCATTGCTCCAAGCCAAAGTGGTGGCCTCTCTCACCCATCATCATGACAATAATCAAAGAGAAGGACCTAATAATAGTTGTTGGTGTTGGTGGTGGTGTTTGTTTTTGTTTTGCGTATGCATCCCCTTCATTCCTTCACTTTTTTTGATACCAAATCATTCCTGCAGGGAAAATCTGTCTTGTTGATGACCATGCACACACACTGCATGCAGCACAAACCCCCCAAATGAAAGCCCTACTTGTGACCATCTTAGTTAATTAATCCCCTTATAATAATAGCTCATCACACTTCTTGATTAATTAATCAAAAAGTTAATCGGAGCCTTAATGGGCCCTTACATTACAGCCAATCAAGCAGGAGGGAAATCTCAGTTAGCATCAAAGAAAGCCTTGCCCTATGATCTTTATTAGTGTCTTAATCATGCATGCCAGACCCTTCTTAATGCTTTATACAGATGTTACGTGGGGCCCTTGGATTCTCATGACAAAGGGCCCCACATAGGAAAATATACAATTTGAGGGATGTGAATAATGGGTATAATACGCCATATGAGATGATGTCTCATATGCCCTCTCACATAAAGGGGGTCAAGTACAACAAGTACAAGCCCATGTGGGCTTGTACTTGACCCTTTTATGTGAGATGACATATGAGACACACACTCTCATATGACGTATGATACCCATTATTCTCTTGAGGGATTCTCAATCAAACTTTAGGAGCAGTACTTTATCAGATATATTATTATATATATATACGCTCCCATGCAAAGATAATAGAGGAGAGAAAAGATACACAGATACTGATAGTATAAGTATGCATATAATCTATGTTATTTAAATATTCATTGGTTTGGTTTTGGGCCCTTCCCCTCATAATTACAGGAATGTATCAAGCTTATCATGAGACCCACATGCAACTTTTTGTCTGGCAGCAGCCCTCCCTTCCTCTCCCTCTATCCATCTCTTTGACTAGGGCCTAGGCCTTAAAAGAGCATGAGGTTTACATATGAACATGTTAGTTTTTAGCAAAACTCAAGCCTCCCTGTATTCTTGCTTCCTACTCATCTTTTTCGCATAACTTTGTGATGATACATCAATATCAACTGAGTTAATACGCCTCTGCACTAGTTATTTATTCACTATTAATATTTTTTGAAAGCAACAAGGCATTGGAACTGGATTGGTACAAGTTGGAGAGAAAAACAATAGATTTTAATTGAGATCCTCCTCTTGGGTTTGCACTGCAGCAGAGCTATAGTACAGGGAGCTACATAGTACTGTTTTTGTGAAGTGACTACTGGGACACTAGTCCCCTCTCTCTCTCTCTCATGGCAACCTTGTTCTTGTTCTAGCCAGCTGAGCACTAGCTTGCATATGAAGAAGGAAAGAGCCTTCTCCTCAAATTTGGAAGACCACACACCATTACTCTCTCTGGTCTCTAGAGTTCCTCCTTATGGATAATAGGATAAAGGCATGAGCTTTCTTAGCAAAGGACATTAGCAAGTAAGTATTTAAGAAAAAGGAGTTAGTTGTGTAGAGAGAGAGAGAGAGAGAGCCATGATCTTTCTCACAACACAGATCCCTATGTAATGCTGAGGGGCTGTGTTGTAGTAGTGAGGCATTAGTTTAAAGAGAGAGAGAGCTGGTTGCTCTTCTGAAGTCTGTGTTAGAATCTCATACAAGTGAGGGAGATAACGAGAGATGAAATCTATGGACAACAGCGGCAGCAACAACAATTGGCTTGGCTTCTCCCTCTCCCCTCAGATCAACATGGAGGTGTCCTCAGATTCTGATCATCATCATCACCACCATCATCATCATTATAGGCAATCACAAGGCTCCCATTCTTCATCTTCTGCTGCAGTTGCTGCTCAAAACTGCAGCAGCAACAACAACAACGACGTCTTCATATCTCCATCTGGGCTCTGCAGCTACGATGCAGACAATGCTGCCGCAGGCCTCTACTCTCAGCTCTCTGTGATGCCCATCAAGTCTGATGGCTCTCTCTGCATCATGGAAGCCCTCAGCAGATCACACACCCAAGGTTGGCTTTCGTTTCTCGTTCCCTCTTCTCCATAGAAAATCATTTCATCTCTATTAACATCTAGCATTTCATGCTTTGATTTGATCAAGGTATTGTGCCATCTTTATCTCCAAAACTAGAAGACTTCTTAGGCCCAAACATTGGGGCCCATCAGAGAGAAGTTGCATATTACACCACAAACCAAGAGGCTGAGGCCGCCAACGCCAACCAACATCACCCCCTCGAGCTCTTCAACCAGCCATACTTCCATCAACTTCATGACATGTACCATCACCACCACCATCATCATTCAGCAATGGAGGAGACCATGGGAGGAGATGATGAGGATGATGATGGGTTTGCTTCCTCCCTCAAGAACTGGGCCTCTGTTGGGCAAATGGGCTATGGTGACCTGCACACTTTGAGCCTGTCAATGAGCCCCGGGTCTCAGTCAAGCTCTGTCGCTGCTCCCCAGCACAATGTGCCACTTCCTGCTGTTGCTGCTGACTGCATGGCTTTGGATGTTGTTGCTGCTGCTGCTGCTGCTAAAAAGAGAGGGACCGGGAAAGGTGGGCAGAAGCAGCCAGTCCATAGGAAATCCATTGACACATTTGGGCAGAGGACCTCTCAATACAGAGGAGTTACAAGGTTATCACTCATCAAAATTTGCATTTTGATTTTTGCTCAAAGTTTTAGTTTATGATTGTATACATATATATCTTCAGGCATAGGTGGACTGGGAGGTATGAAGCCCATCTCTGGGACAATAGCTGCAAGAAAGAAGGACAAACTAGAAAAGGGAGACAAGGTTACTGCTATGATTACTGAATAAATAATCTCATATCATGCATGGTTCAAAAAAAAATTGAATCTTTTAACTAAGTTTCTTTTTTTTTTGTTTTTTTGGTGATCAATGATGCAGTTTATCTTGGTAAGCCTCCCATGAAATCTCTTATTGAGTTTTTTAAAATCAAAATACATTTTTTGTTGCATTAGTGTTTTTTTGTTCTTTCTTTTTTGTGGGTATATAGGGGGTTATGATATGGAAGAGAAGGCAGCAAGAGCTTATGATCTGGCTGCACTCAAGTATTGGGGGCCTTCAACTCACATCAACTTCCCTGTATGATCTTTTAGAGCTCAATATTACTCTTGTGGTGTGTTTTCTTGAACTCTTCAAGTGATACATGCCTTCATTTTAATCATTATTGCAGCTGGAGAACTATCACGAAGAACTCGAAGAAATGAAGAACATGAGCAGGCAGGAGTATGTTGCCCATTTGCGAAGGTGAATTCAATTTGCAGCCCTTAAAATAGTTTTTGCATGCACCCTTTTTGATTGGCTTTGTTTTGTGCTGATCTCTGATCATGCTTGCAGGAAAAGCAGTGGGTTTTCTCGAGGTGCTTCGATCTATAGAGGAGTAACAAGGTGATGTTGATACCCAAGAAATTTTTTAGATGCATTTAGGATTTTTTTGTTTTCTGAATGGTGAAATTTTTGGCATTCAGGCATCATCAACATGGAAGATGGCAAGCTCGAATAGGGAGAGTTGCTGGAAACAAAGATCTTTACCTTGGAACCTTCAGTAATTTTTCAATGCTTATATAGTTCATGATTTAGTCCAGTTATTTATTTTCTCCACATAAAAACACGTATGAGATAATTTATAACCAAAAACAATAGCCTTGATTCACTCCAAATACAAAATTTTAACTTTCTCTCGTACCAAAAAGTTCCTATTTTTGTCGTCTTAGAAATGAGCCACAGTCGTTTTTCATGTCGAAAATTTGCAACATGTTGCTTTCTATCAATCGTTTAAATTATCAAACCCATAGTTTTTTAAGCTTCTGATCATAATGTCATTAATTTCAAAATTTTAAAACTCTTGTAATTTATGATCCCTGTATTTTTACTGTACCTTTTCCTTTCAACTCAAAGGCCAGCCTTCTGTAAGGCTGCATCCTCAGTTGCCGTTGATCTCTTTTGGTTGACTTATTCAACTCTTCAAATCACAAGGGCAAGGAGAAAGATGCACGTTTTGATACCTGATTCTTTTTGTGCCCACTGATTTCGTTTAGTTCAGTGTAATCGTAGTGAGATCTTTGTGCTCACGGCTGATATGGCCCTTCCACAGGCACTCAAGAGGAGGCGGCCGAAGCCTACGACATCGCCGCCATCAAATTCCGAGGGGCAAGCGCCGTGACCAACTTCGACATAACAAGATACGACGTCGATAAGATCATGGCAAGTAGCGCGCTGCTCTCAGGCGAAAACGCCCGTAGGACCAAAGCGATCGAGCCTGCAGGCATGAACGCCGACACGCTCTCAGCTCAGAACACCAACACAGATATCAATCCGAGCGAGGAGAACAACAGCACAGGATCGGACTGGAAGATGGTGATGTATGAATCTGATCAGAATCAGACACCACAAACACCCGAAACGTTTCTTGGTCATAGCCAGCAGCCTGTGTCCGTAGCCTTTCATGGCCTGCTTGGGATGGAGACGGTTAATTATGCGCAGGCGATCGATGGGTCCAGGAAGATGGCCGGTGCTCACATTTCGGACTCATCTTCTCTCGTGACAAGCCTGAATAGCTCGAGGGAAGGGAGTCCGGATCGGGCCGGTGGTGCTTTTCAGATGGTTTACTCCAAGGCCGAGCCCAAGTACAGCATCGGCACTGGTCCGATCGGGACTTGGATGCCGTCGACTCAGCTCAGGCCGTCGATATCCATGGCTCATGTGCCTATGTTTGCCGCTTGGAGTGATGCTTGACCCATTTCCTGCACTGCATAAGTTTCGTGGAAGTGGAGGGAAGAATGTATCTTGTTATTGTTTATCCTAACTGTTTTATGGCTGATATTGTTGGTTTTAAGAGGTTGTAGGTGGTTAAATTTTCGGGTTTAGTAGTAATTTGTTAGTTCTATTTCCTGTGTCAACTAGAGAAGTATGTCATTTTTGGAAGTAATTGAATCATCTTCTCACAATTTCAGTGGTGAGAAAACACCCGTATGGTCTTAGCTAGTGAGAGAGGTGATTTTGTGGGAAAATCAAGGCCTAAAAGTTCTTAAAACAATGATGATGATCATAGTAAGATAATGGCATGAGCTTTGTCCAAGTGTAAGTCTATATGCTTTTAGTCTTTGGCAAGTACTTGCATTTTAAAGTAACTCCCCTCGAAAGCCACCGCCTCCTTGTATCATGCATTATTCCTTCGGCCTTTTGACCATCTAAAACTTAACTCTTTTTCCTCTTCGGCGAAGGACTCCCAAATCATTTACCATCATTAACGATAATATTCCCTCTGATCTTCAGTGAGCTTTGTCCGCAAAGCTTCCTACATTCCAGCACATTTACTCTCTCTCGTCAGACAGACAGACAGAGAGAGAGAGAGAGTCGTCCAACTAAAGCTGATGATGATGGGATTTACTTGCGAGTAGTTGGCATGGGATTCTTTGCAGAGAAATGCCATTTACTTTCTTCCGCTTGGTTTGTTGTCACAAAGAAATCTCTGGCAAAAAGCACAGGAGCATGCAAAGGAGAAGATCTGAATTCAAGGAAGTGGAAAAATTGATTGACTAATGTTGCACCTAATAAAATGTGAAAGCTCACAAGTTTGTAATCTGATGTGATAACTAACCAGATTGTCATCATGGTGCCTTTTCAATATATGTTCAGATGGACTATATGCACCTCAATTTGAGGTGCAAGAGGTGACTTTTTGTCATAAATGAAAAAAAAACTCACATCATAAGGTTACTTCTCATCATCTATATCTCTTTTTTTTCCAATTATGACAAAAAAGTCATCTCCTGGCACCTCAAATTAAGGTGCAGATAGTCCATCTCTAAAGAAATAGAGGTTTTGGGTCATTTTTGTTGAAAAATGTGATACAAAACATCAATATTTTCTCAGAATTAATTTATGATTTGTATGGATATTTAAAGAGATTTTTTGGAGCCTGAAACATTGATTTTCTGAAGCCCAAGCCAACTCATATTCTGTGGAATTTATACTGCACAGTGTGGCCCAGCTCAAGGTGGCCGTCGGGCCGGCCCGGCCCGGCCCGAAGCCCGCCGGGCCTGGCCGGGCCACGGGCCGGCCTGATTTACAAGCCGGGCCGGGCCGGCCCGGCCCGGGGGGTGAAAACCCCCCCAAGCCCAGCCCGCAGCCCGCGGGCCAAGCGGGTGGGGCCCGGGCCGGTCACGGGCCGGCCCGGTTTTTTGCCCAATAAATTTAAAAAAAAAGAAAAAAATTTTAAAAATCTTTTAAAAATTATTAAATCATTTTAAATTAATTTTTAGCCCGAAATTCACGAAGGTCCCGGGTTGAACCTTTAAATTGCATTAATTAAAATTTTTTTTGAGGGGGGGACTTACATTGGCCAGCCTTACCCCTCGTACAATGGCCAACACATATGACTTCTACAAGCTAATACAAGATAAAAAATAACAATACATGAAAAAAAAGAAAATCATTCATCGTCAGTCCCTTCGTCCTCAGAATCTTCTGAAAGGTCCTGTTTGTCTTGCGAGCGGTCTTCAGCATGAAACCAGTCCTTTGCACATACCGCAGCTTCAACTACATCTTCTTTAAGCCTTGATCTCCTGTCACTCAGAACCCTGCCACTTGCACTAAAAGCAGACTCGGACGCAATAGTAGAAATAGGGATTGATAACAGATCACGAGCCATAATGGTAAGAATTGGAAACCTAGGTTCATACATTTTCCACCATCCCAAAATGTCAAAATTTGGATCATCCAATTCTTCCTCAGTGAAAGGATAAGAAATTTCAAAATAACCCTCCAATATGACCGTTTTATGGCTGTTGGGACGGTTTTTTGGTCATTTTGGCAGAAATTGACCTAACTACCCCCCAATATAGCTGTTTATGGCTGTTGAGGGGGTATTTTGGTCAAAAAGACCAAAAAAACCCCCCAACAGCCATAATATGGCTGTTGGGAGGCGGGCCGGGCCGGGCGGGCTAGCCCGGCCCGCGGCCCGCCGGGCGGGCCGGGCCTGGTCAACGGCCCGGCCCGGGTTGACCGGGCCGGGCCGGGCCGGCCCGAAAACCGGGCCGGGCGGGCCGGGCTCCGGGCCGGCGGGCCGGGCTCCGGGCCGGCGGGCCATTTGGCCACCTTGAGGCCTAGCGCTATGCAGCCCACGTGTGCAGCCCATGGGTGCGGCCCACGTGCGTGCGCAGCGCGTGGCGTGTGCGATGAACGTGCCACGCGGTAGTAGCACGCGCACGATAGGGAGAGAGCGAGTGGTAGCAAATGCAGTCGTGCGGCAGTGCTTGTAGCATTGATCTTCAATCGGACAGACTAAGCAGTCGCCGGCGCACTGCGGTCGCGAATCCGACTGCAACTCAAATCCGAAGCCCGCACAGACCCGTTACGGTTTTTGTAAATGAATTTAAACACTTGTTTTGGCTAGGTTTTTATACGAATTTCATGTATACGTTTGTGGCTACATGTAGAAATACAAAGTGCAAACTAAGGGGGCCCGGGAAGGGTTGTTTAAGAGCCAAAAGAGTGATTTCTACATTGTAAATTCTTGATGGGTTTGTATATTCCCTTGAACCAAACGACATAACTTGTAATCTAATATTATTGAAGCATTGATGATATCTCCAACTGGACGTACACAAATATGCGGTGGAACCAGTATAAACCTTATGTCAGGTACATGTTTATCCTTTGTTTTGTGTTATTTTGTATATATTGCTCTGTTGCGGATTTTGTAGAGAAAGTCATTGGCTTTTTTCGTTGGTTCAACGATCTTGGAATTCTACGGGGCGATTGTCTTCTTGATAAGACTATCAAGAGAGCATAAGAGTCCAAGAGATGTGATCTCAATCACACCCAAGAAATTGGTATAAGAGTAAGGTTCGTGAAACAAGCTCAAGGCAATGACGAAGAATTCCTATACAAAAGTTGGTGCTATTGAAGGATCAATTGGGTTAAGTTCGTATACTAGTGGCTCATATCCGATGGTTGGAGGAGCACAATATAAAATTGAAAAGTTTGATAACAAGAGAAAGTTTGAGATATGACAATGCAAGATAAAGGTAAATATAAGGAAAGATCATGTTCACAAGGTAATGTATGACACGGATACTTTACCGACAGATATCTCAGAAAGGGAGAAGATGGAGATGAAGCACTTGGCTATGACAACCATCTAGCTCATTTTATCAAATGAGATGACTTATCATATGTCTTAGGAGACTGCTGGGAAATGTATGCCCTCGGGGCCAATTATTTGTAATAGTGACATCTTGTTCAAGATAATAGTATACTATTTGGTATTATTTATCTAAGTATTATTATAAATGTTTGTCTGCATTTTATACTTAGATAAAGTCTTGAGACGTAATGCGAGGTCAAACATGTATCGAGATGAGGATCACAATCATGGAGAAGTGTTTGGACCGTTTGTAGCATAAGTCTAAAATTGTTAGTAATCATAGACACATCAAGAAAAGACATCGATGCATCAGATAGACTATTGTGAGCTTTCTCTTTACCAAGAGTTAGGGGCGATGATCTCATAATAGTTTGATTTAGGAAAAATCAGAGACGGGACACATGTGCTCATTGGAGAATGAGTTCATTGAATGACCCATTAAGAGCTGCTACATGGAATGTGCATACCAAATTGTCAATGGTAGCTCTCAAGTGATGATAAGCAAGCTGGTCCTTTGACTTGAGGTCATTGTATGAGCCTGTGCGTGAACAGTTTCACTTAGATATCTAACCTACCTTCGAGGCATGGCCTGTCGAAATGTTTTTGGTTCGGTGGCATTTGAAGCGTATGAGGGTAGTAGTGGCCAAGAGAGGATTCGTCTCTCATGTATCTGAGGAGTCAGTGTCGCGGAATTAGTAAGGTCCCTAGCGAAAATCCCTGGTCAAGGTGTGTTGGATATGATCAAACATAGATAAGCAAAGACCAAACGATGCTGATCGGTTGCGAAGCTATTAGAGGTTGACAGTCAACCATACCCTAGGCTACGATCGTAGTGGCAGAATGTTGATGAAGGGATTAAAATTGTGGAATTCATCACTGACATATCTAAGGGGTAGTCCCGAAAATATTTATGTCAAGGGGTAGTAACGAAATGCTGATACCGAATCAGGGACAACAACTGCTACTTGCAGTCACTGCCGCCAGTGGCTAAGAATCCCACCTGTAGCAGGATCGAAATGTAAGGTCTCACACAGGCGGAGATCCTCGTCCAATTAATAAGACAAATATGCATATGATGCAAGGGAATTAAAATGGTTGCAAACAGTTTCATAGAGGATTTCTGTCACATATGGTGCGACGCGAAAATCGACCCTTGAAATGTGAAAGATCGCCTTACCCTTGCAATACTAACAACACACTAGGGGGTGTGAATAGTATAATGGTACAAATTACGTATTTAAAAATTAATCTTGCAAATGCGGAATTATAAATACAAGAGAAATTTAAACACCACAAAAATCCAAACACAAATACAAGATATTACACTGGTTCTCCAAACTTGGGTACGTCCAGTCACACCAATATCCACTATAATTCTCATACAGAGAAGTGAATACAATCTCACATAGAGATACCTCACACAGAGGATTTGGACTCTCACACAGAGAAATCCTTACTCTCACACAGAGAGACCTCACACAAAGGATTTGGATTCTCATACAGAGACATCCTTACTTTCACACAGAAAGACTTATGCTCTCATACAGAGAGACTCAAACTCTCACACAGAGAGATCTCAACCAACCATCACACAGAAGGTTATACTCTCACACAGAGAGTAACTAACTCTCATACAGAATGTTGTGGTTACAATGAAATAACAAAGTAAAACAAATACTCTGACCTATGCCTTGAGATGAACTTACTCATTAATTAATGCAAGGCATGGAAGATGATCTCCAAGTGATGAGATTAGCTTGAAAGCACTTGGATGATTTTCTTTGAGCTTGACTTCAATACATGAAGGAGAGAATGAGCTCAAAGTGGGGAGTGAGAGAGTTGGAGAGTGGCTTAATCAATATCTAATGATTTGCAAATGGCATCAAGAGGTTCTAATAAACTCAGCCCTCTCATATATATAGGAACCATATAGGAACTCTTAAAGCCAAGAAAACAGCCAAAAACAAAAAGCTGCAACGGCTAGATTTTGGGCAAAAACTGTTGGCCTAGTTAGTCTACTAACTAGGTCGTACGATTTAATTTTGATGATGACAAACAAGTCATGTGTGACTAACATTTTTCATTAAGTGATTTCAGGTGGAAAGTGCAAAATAAATCTTTTTTGCAGAAAGAGAGATTGTATGTGGACATTGGTGCAAAAAGGAAACTGAAAATAATCCTACATCATAAATAAAAATATGAAGATTTGATTGGATACTCAAGAGATTTTCCACTTGAATTCAAACTCTATGTTTTAATCCTAAACACATCGCACTTGGTCTCCTATTTAAACTCCTATCCAAAAACTATCTCAAAAGCTCATTCCCTTTATCACGCAACAAAAAAAACAGAAGCAACCCCAGTCGAATTTTTTGAAGGTGCAACACAAATTTCGATGTTTTTTGATCTCATCTAATTATCGCTGACACATTCTTCAAAAAAACAGAACATAAAAATATAAAAGATTCATTTGTGTGAAGGGCTTAAAAAGGGATGAGTAACGCACAAAAAAAGTTTTGTTTGTGCTGCCATCTCCTTTGCTTATTTCTTTGAGCCGATCCTTTGATTATCAATTTTTTTGAGGCTCCTGTCAAACAAAATAACGCACAGAGATCCCTCTCTTTCTTGCGTTCTTCTTGTTGTGCGGCTTCTGTCAAAAATTAATGCACGGAAACTTTTTCTTGCGTTCTTCCTTTTTGTTGCGTCTTCCTTTGTCAAAAACAAATGCAAGTGCTTCTCCTTTATTCATCAAATCTGCAAGAGCTCCACAAATTTTAAAGGCCAGATCTCATTCTCCAAAATTCGGATTGTGCAAGGGCAGATTTCAAGTGCAGATTCCAGATTTGCGCATTCGACTTTGTACGCTCATCCTGATCCAGACGTCCGATCGACTCGCCGTTTGTGCCCATGCGACCACATCTTCATGCTCTTCGCAAGGTAATAGTCTTCTTTGCTCAGTCCACAGGATTATTCCCAGTTCGGGCATTTTTCTACAGATCAGCCATTGCAGAATTCAGATTCGCGCAGTCATCTTTCGAAGACTATATCTTCCAATCCAGACATCGGATTAGCGAACCGTTTGCACCCACGTGATCACGATCTCACAAACTTTATCATGGTGATATCTCTATGGGTTTTCACCGCAGTATGAAAGCTATTTGAATTTGTTTTAGTTGTGAGATTGTATTGTGAATAGCTTTACTCTGAAGCTATCTCTGCGCTTTAACTCTTGAACTATATCTGTGTGCGGTGAGATCACTACCCAAAAGTGTGATCAGTTTTATTGAGTGAAATACTCATAGGTCTTGGGGTCGGAGTTTTGGTGGGGAGCCACTCCGTTAAAAATATATGTGTCTGATTATCTCTGTGATTGTGATTGTTTTTAAATTTGTGCCACACACGCTATTCACCCCCCTATATGATGTTTTTCAATTGTTATCAGAGCGGGATTCTTTTTAGACTTAAAGTCTAGTGGAATTTCGGTCCCATGGCACAAATTCTGCACACATACTCATATGACACGCACAATCAAAGAGAAGGACAGACATATCTTAGATCACCTCTATTTGATGGTACGGACTATAGTTACTGAAAACAATGTATGTCTATACACATCAAAGGTATCGATATGGCATTATGGAAAATAATCAGTGAAGGCTTTACACTATTTGATAAACCCACTCCCGAGCAGCAAAAAGAAAATGATCGGTTACAAAATCTAAATTTAAGGCCATGAGCATTTTGTATTGTGGTCTTAGTAAAACTGAATTTAACCGCATTAGTTCTTGTTCTACTGCTAAGGATATTTGGACGAGACTTGAAGTAACTCATGATGGAACTAGTGAAGTTAAGAAAACTAGTATTAGAATGCTATTACAGAAATACGAAAATTTTGCTATGATGCATAATGAGTCTATTGATGCTATGTTTTCTCGTTTTGCAGATATCGTCAATCCATTGAAATCCTTAGGGAGGGACATCTCAGAGGAAGATCTGGTTGGAAAGATTTTATACTCTTTATCTGGTGATTGGATTTAAAAAAGGATGGCGATTGAAGAAGCACATGACTTGGCAGATATCAGTTTCGAGAAGTTAATGGGAAAATTAATGGCTTATGAGGTTCAATTGAAAATGGCCAATGATAGCACACCAAAGATGGAAGAGAAATCTAAGAAGGAGGAAAGGAAACAAAGGAAAAGAATTTAGCTTTTCAAGTCTCCAAAATGCTCAAGGAGGAGATGAATGAATCAGACGATGAAAGCATGGTTCTTGTTACAAGGAAATTTGTGAAATTCATGAAAAACAATAAAAGAAGGACGTGAAGCATTTGGGGAACCAAGAAAAATGAAGGAAATGATGAAGAAAGTTCTGCACCTCAGTGTTTCAGATGCAACAAGAGAGGGCACATGAAAGCAGAATGTCCACTTCTTAAAGGAAAAGGAAAGGAAAAGACTGGTGATGGAGAAAAGAGGACATCAAAGCGAGAAATGGTGGCTACGTGGGGGAGAAAGTGACGCAGATGAGCCCTCTTCAGATGATGACTGGAACGACAACACTGGAACTTGCTTTATGGCTGGAAATGAAAAGGTAAAAATTAGCTCTCTTGTTCAAAGCTTTGATGATGAAATGAATATTAGCGATGATATGTTTTCTAGCATGGATAAAACTTATGAATTTCTTGTAAAACTTCTTCAAGAAATGGGTCCTAAATTCCTTAAACTAAAAAAGGTTCGTGATTCATTAAAAGAGGAACTAGAGAGCATGACAAGAGAGAGATGAGCTTTTTGTTAAGTGTAAAGAACAAAAAGAAATAATATACAATCGTGATGAAACTGATCGGCGCCCCGTTTACGGTTTGGGCGCGGTGTCGTTTTACCGCAAGTGCACGGTTAGTGTAGGGTGAGGGTTTATCGAACTCAGAGAGGTGGATGGCTTGAATGGCTACTAGCCTCGCCTAGGTTGTGTGCTAGCTACGCGAGTGATGTGGGTGGAAGTGTAGAAACAAAAGAAAGAGATGAAAAAGACACGAAATGAATCCCCGCTAACACGTGCTAGAGCACTCATGACACTTGGCATTTGACTTGACCCAGGGTGAGACATTGCCCCAAAAGGTGGTACCTAGCGTCCATGGCCCGATATTCCGGTCGGTGCCAAGTACGCTAGGCCTACCCGGTTCCGGACGGTGGGCATTCCCATGTCCATTAACACCTTCCGCAACCGGGAGCATTTAGGCCACAATGATAACTCCCAACACTTCGTCCAAGCCGTTCCCACGCGCGAGGACTCGATGTCAATGCTCGGGGCGTGAGCTATGGCTAGGGAGTCAACCGCCAAGTTTATTCCCCCTTGGCCCGACGGTCAGAGGCGGTCTTTTTCCCGCCAATGACAATGAAACACCCCCGCGTAACCCTAATGGCCAAATAGGTCAAATGTGATTTCTAGCAATACATCGAAGCAGATCTTGACTGGACAAGCACCGGACCCCAATCCCCAACACAACTAGTGTGTTGCCATACGAATTGGACTCAGATTGCTAGAAATCCCCATCGACACATTTCATCGAACACATGCCATGCAACCAAGCCAAATGTAAATTTCCAAGCATCAATCCTACTCTAACCCGTATTAGGGTTCATCAAACACTACTCGATGGTGAAGAACATGATAGAAAGCAATAATAATGACAAACAAACATTCACCATCAAGCAACAAAGAAAATAACACAATACAATAGAAAATGAGAAGAGAAAATACTTAGCTTGCAATTGAGTCTTCAATCCATTACAAGATTTATTAGAAGATAAAACCTAATCTAACCTAATCTAAACTCACAAGAGAAAGGGGCAAAAAAGCCCTAGAAAAACTGAGGAAGAACTCTCCTCCATCGTGCCCCAAAACTCTATTTATAAACCCCTCAAAAACCCTCTTGGGTCGGGTTCAGAACTGTCAAAAAAGGCCCACCCGATCGGGTGGAAACTCACCCGATCGGGTGGAATAAACAGAGAGCTCAGATTCGCAGAAACAGATCTCACCCGGTCGGTTGACAAGTCAACCGATCGGGTGAAATGAAATTCCAGACTGCAGCCAGTTTCAGCACATAGCTGCGCTTAGAAAATTCCAGAAAAATCTAGAAAAATCGGATTTGGGCATGCGACCTATCGTTGGAAAGCTAACGACGATGCCGATGCTAGAAAAATAAGAGATCACCCAAAATCCTTCTGGAAGGATAGCAGATCTTCAATGAATGAGCAGCGGTGCATGAAAGGGGACGAAAAGGCCACCCGATCGGTTGAAATGTCAACCGATCGGGTGAGCGGCTTGTTGCTTCGGCCGTCGCCTTCGGGAGCATCAACCGGGCGCAGAGGAGAGCGGGTGGCGTGATCGGGTCATCCTTCGGAGGAATCGTCTACAGATGAACCGATCGGGTGAAGGTCACCCGATCGGTTGGAATTCAGCTCCATTTTCCCGAGAACTCTGTTGGGATGAACCGGTCGACGAACCGATCGGTTGACCTTGCGCTTCGCTCCAGCTTCAGTCCGGGTCGGACACGCATGCATCACCCGATCGGTTGGCTGTGTCCAACCGATCGGGTGGGGGCTGAAAAGTGGCAATCTTGGTCGTTTGACCCCCTGGATCACGCGTGACTCCTCCCGTTGCTCCGGGGACTCAGAATATCGTCGTTTTATGTCCCAAATGCTGTAAATTCCTGCAAATATACAAAAAACATGGAAAAGTGAAAGAAAACAAGAAAATACAAGAAAACACGAGAAAATGAATAAAAGACGGCGGAAAATACGGAGAAACACGGAAGAAAACGTGCGCAAATATATGAAATATAAACGCACGTCAGAAACTCAATTAGAAACAAAAACCTTAGAGCTAGAAAATACTAATAAAAAATTGGCTATGTTAGAGTTTAACAACGTTAATTTAACCAAAGAATTAAAGGAGAAAATTAGCATTCTTGGCTCTAAAGACTCTGAAATAAAATTGTAACGCCCCGCTTCCCAAAACACGACGGAAGCGAGAGCGTTACTGGGCCCGCTTGAACCAGAGCGGTGAAACTCAGGTTCATTAAGCGTCTGTGGTAAAACGCAAGGAGCTCTTCACGTGAAAGAAGGGGAGAGGGGGTCTCACTGCGCACGGAGGGGGAGGAGGCCACGGCGGACGGCTCAACGGCGGGCTCCGGCGGCCGTGGTCGGCTGCAGGTGGCTGGGGCGGCGGTCCGGCGCTTCAGGCGGCTGCGTGGCTTCCGGGTGGCGATGGCGGCCGGCTTGGGTCGGTGGGCAGGGGCTGAGGTGGCCGGCCTAGGGTGAGGGAGGAGGAGGAAGAGGGGAGAAGATGGAGGGAAGATGTGGGGAAGAAGTTGAGTTTTTTTTGGAGTTCTTGGAATTTGAATCTGAAAATATTTTCAGATCTGGGTTGTTTTGTGTTTGATTTCTACCTTTGATTCTGAAATGAATCTGAAGTTTTGGGTTTTCAGATTCGGAATTTGGGTTGTTTCTGGTTTTGGGGAAGAACTTGTTGGGGCTGATTTTGTGTTTGGTGATTTGCTTTGGGTAAAATAGGTTCTTGGGATGAATTTGTTTGAGGGTTTGGGGAAGAAGAAGAATAGGTTTGGGTTTGGAAAGTGTTGCTGGTTTTCCTTTGTTTCTGGCTTCGAGAATTTGCAGGGATGAGACGGTTGGCTTAAGAAGATGAACGGAGGAAACATCCTTTTGCATTTGTCAAAGGAGTCTTAATAAGATTAAGATGTGTGTTTAATGAAATCCGTAGACTAATGGGAAAGGAGAGGCGTACAGCTTTTCTCAAACGAAAGAGAAAACCAACTTTGACATCTGATTTCTGAACGTGTAGGTTGTCGTTTTAGGTAGGGTTAAGTTAATCACGTAATTAAGTAAGTTTTAATAGTAAAATAAAAAGTAATTTGTGAACGTAAGTAAAGCGATTTAGTAATTTGTAATTAGTGAATTTAAGATGTAATTAATAAGGTAATTAGCGATTAGCGGGATAATTTAGTTAAACTTGATGGTAAATATTGACGACACGGTAAAATGAAAGCAGTAACGCGCTCGCGTCAACTCGTACGGACGAAAAGTTAACCCGATGACTGAAGAAAAATACCGATACGGAAATTGAAAACACGCCTAAAAATACTGGCCGTTACATTCTACCCACCTTAGGAAAAATTCCGTCCTCGGAATTCTCATCAACTAAGTAGCAGAAACAAATATGGATAACGCTCTCGTATCTCATCTTCCCGCTCCCATGTAGACTCTCCTGGCGAGTCGCGACGCCACATCACTCTAACTAGATCAACAGTCCTGTTCCTGAACACTTTTTGACGTCGATCTAGGATCTCCACCGGTTGTTGTTCGTACGTCAGATCTGGTCGAATTGTAATTTCCGAGTAATCCACAGCATGAGAAGGGTCGCTGATATATCGACGGAGTTGGGACACATGGAAGACATCATGAACTCCCTCCAAGGATGGTGGCAAAGCTAAGCGATATGCTACTTCACCAACTCGCTCTAGCACATCGAATGGTCCAATATATCTCGGACTAAGCTTTCCTCTCTTCCCAAAGCGAATCACCCCTCGATTCGGTGAGATCTTCAGGAACACATGATCTCCCGGCTGAAATTCCAGAGGACGCCGTTTAGCATCTGCCCAATGTTTATAACGGTCCTGGGCAATCCGAATCTTGTCTCTGATATCTCGCACAACATCAACTGCTTCCACTATCATCTCTGGCCCCAAGAGCTCTCTATCACCTACATCATCCCAACTCAGTGGCGATCGACATTTCCTCCCGTAGAGAGCAACAAATGGCGCCATGCCAATGCTCGCCTGATAGCTATTGTTGTAGGAAAACTCCACTAGGTGCAGATGATCCTCCCACGAACCCTTGAGATCCAACATACAGGCTCTCAACATATCCTCCAAGATCTGAATGGTACGCTCTGACTGTCCATCCGTCTGCGGGTGATACGCAGTACTGAACTTCAGACTGGTACCCAGATTGGTTTACAGACTCTTCCAGAACTGAGATGTGAACCTCGTATCACGGTCTGATACAATGCTCACAGGGACTCCATGTAAACGTACGATCTCCTACACGACATAATTCACATCACGACTAGTACTAGAAAGAAATTATAAAGGCATGAGTTAAGTCATTACCTCCATATACTTCTTTGCTAATATCTCCGTGGATTGATCAACTCGAAAAGGTATAAAGTGCGCGGACTTGGTCAATCGATCAATGATGACCCAGATCGCATCGTTCTGCTTGGTGCTCTGAGGTAAGCCAGTCACGAAGTCCATCGTGATGTGCTGCCACTTCCACTCTGGAATCGGCAGAGGCTGTAGTAGTCCAACAGTGCGATGATGTTCAGCCTTCACTTGCTGACACACAAGACACTTGGCAACGCTCCGTGCCACACTTCTCTTCATCCCATGCCACCAGAAATTCTGACGAAGATCCTTGTACATCTTCGTACCTCCAGGATGAATAGAATAAGGCGAACTGTGAGCCTCATTCATCAACTCTTCTCTGATATCTCCTGCAGGCACGCAGACCCTACTACCATATCTCAAAGATCCATCCTCGTGAATCAGAAAATCTGTCCGAAGTCCAGCTTCGACTTGCTCTCTGATCTTCTTCAACTTAGCATCTCCAGCTTGAGCAGTCTTGATTCGATCCACGATCGTCGATTGAATCTGCATGTTCATCAACGACGATGTGACTCCCGGTAGAACAGCTTCAACATCCATCCCTCGCAGATCCTGCTGCAATCTCCACTGAGCTGTAAGAATCATTACTTCGGGCAGACGACTCAAGGCATCCGATACGACATTCACCTTCCCAGGATGATACTGAAGATCGATGTCGTAGTCTGCCATCAATTCCAACCATCTGCGCTGTCTCATATTCAGCTCCTTCTGAGTGAATATATATTTCAAACTTTTGTGATCAGTGAAAATTTTCACCTTCTCACTCAGTAAGAAATGTCGCCAAATCTTCAGTGCAAAGACGACAGCGGCTAGCTCCAAATCGTGGGTCGGATAATTCTTCTCATGGACCTTCAATTGTCGCGAAGCATATGCGACTACATGATTGTGCTGGTGTAGAACACATCCAAGTCCCTTGCCCGATGCGTCGCAGAAAATCTCGAAGCCTCCGCTTCTGTCCGGAATAGCTAAGACTGGTATAGTAGTCAGTTTCTCCTTCAAAGTAGAAAGAGCTTGCTCACAAGAGTATGACCAACTGAACTTAACATACTTCCTCGTCAATCTCGTCATCGGCTCAGCTATCCTCGAGAAATCCTTGATAAATCTGCGGTAGTATCCAGCCAATCCAAGGAAACTCCTGATGTCCGATGCCGATCGAGGTGTAGGCCATTCACTGACTGCTTTGACCTTCTCCGGGTCCACTGAGATACCCGCTCCTGATACCACATGCCCAAGAAATGCAATTCTATCCAGCCAAAATTCGCATTTGCTGTACTTGGCATATAGTCGATGATGACGGAGAGTCTCTAACACTATCTTCAAATGTTATGCATGCTCCTCCTCGCTCTTTGAGTACACCAGGATGTCGTCGATGAAGATCACTACGAACTTGTCGAGGAAGTCGTAAAAGATAAGGTTCATGAGGTTCATGAACACAGCAGGGGCGTTGGTCACACCGAACGACATGACAACGAACTCATAATGCCCGTACTTAGTCCGAAAAGCGGTCTTGAGTACATCTTCCTTCTTGACTCTGACTTGATGGTATCCGCTCCGGAGATCTAACTTCGAAAATACCCACGATCCACCAAGTTGATCGAAAATATCATCTATGCGAGGTAACAGGTACTTATTCTTCACAGTAATATTGTTTAGCTCCCGATAATCCACGCACATTCTTCTCGATCCATCCTTCTTCTTGACCAGCAGTACAGGTGCACCCCATGGAGACACGCTGGGATGAATGAAACCCTTCTGTAGTAGCTCGTCCAACTGCTTCCTCAGCTCTTCCAACTCTGCAGGGGCCATACGGTACGGCGCCTTTGAAATTGGTTGAGCTCCTGACATAAGATCGATGCCGAACTCCAATACTCGGTCGGGTGGCAGTCCAGAAATGTCTTCAGGGAAGACGTCTTCGAAGTCTCTCACTACTGCAGGCTTCTCTGGCTCTGCTATCATGGATGCAATAGTCAAACTGTACGGCTGGGCCCGGAATTTGACAGGTCCAAGCGAATGTCCTCCGCTGACAAACTCGAACACTGGGTGGTCAGGAATTTCGAATACCACTTTCTTCCGGTGACAGTCGATCGTGGCATAAAAAGTTCCTAACCAGTCAATGCCGAGTATAGCATCGAAATTGGATAGGTCGTGGACAATGAAATTAGCATATAGTTCGTGTCCACTAACTACCAACGGGCATGGTCTACATCCCAGTGCAACCTTCACTATACCATTCCCAGTTGTAATATTCCAACACTTGGGAAGTGTATAGGTGGGTATCGAGTGTTCGACTACGAACTTCTGAGATAGAATGCACATGGAAGCTCCAGAATCGAACAGGGTCAAGGCTGGGTGAGATGAAACTAAGATGACACCTGTGTAACATACAACTAGATTAACATGGATCTAACTAATCAAATATAATGCATAAATAAGAAGAACTAGGCTAGAGGTTACCTGTAATCACGTCGTCCTCAGCTTCAGCCTCAACGGCTGTCATAGTGAAAGCCCTGCGCTTTGGCGGATTGGCCTGCTGAAAGGCCCGATCCTGTGGAACCAGAGGTGGTCCACGCTGCCCAGGTGCCAGTACGATCCTCTGAGTGGGTCCAGGTGGTCGAGAACCGTGGGTGCAATCCTTTGCAGCATGAGTAGGCGATCCACAGATCAAACACTGATTCAGCATTCTCCTACAGTCCTTCTTCACATGACCAAGCTTGCCGCAGAAATGGCAAACCAGCTCGGCTCGGTTGGGGACAGGTGCAGCTGGCCTTTTGAACTGTGTGGTCTGAACAGGACGAAAACCAGGCCTAGGTGCACTCCTCTGTGGCTCCATCGGGCGCTTGCCCGCATGACGTGCCCGCTTCTGATAAGCTACCTGCTCGCGCTGCTTCGCAGCCACTAGGATTTGCTCATGAGTAGTAAAGGTGTGCCCGGACAATATCTCCTGCATGTCCAGGTCTAAGCCCTGGAAAAAGCAGTGTGCACAGTCCTCCTCATCTGCTACCAGAGTAGGGGCGAATCGACTCAGCATGGTAAATTCCGCCTCATACTCATCGACTGTCCTGGTGCCCTGTTCTAGGTTGATGAAGCGCTGCTGCATCTCCCTCTTTGCAGCCTTCGGGAAGTACTGGGCGTCAAACCTCTTATGGAAGGTAGCCCAAGGGATCGGCTTGGTCAGCCTAGCCTCTTCGGCATCCCACCAGTGACGGGCATTATCTGTCAGCTGTTGCTTGGCGAGGTCTACCCAATCGTTCGGATTGATTCGGGCAAGACTCAAGTTATCCGCAGTCTTGCGAAGCCATTCCTCGACCGCTAGTGGGCCCTCTCGTCCAGAGAAGCTCGTCGGATGCATCTCCTTGAACTGCTTGGCTCCAGGCTCATAGCAATGTGGTGGAGGAGCTGGTCCAGCCTGACGTCCCTGCTGGACCAAGTGGTGCTGAACCTCAAGCATTTCCTTCATAACTCCAAGCATCTGGCGGATGTTGAATTCATTTGACCATATGAGTGAGTGCGACATTAGAGTGGAGAGGTGCACGAATGGGGAAGTTTGATAATGCTGAAACTTAGCAAAATACCTTAGTTATGGAAATTTCTTATGAATCGATATAAATACGTGAATGCCATGATTTATTCCATTCTCTATTGCATGCTTGGTGTGATTCTTATATGCTTCAGTTATAACTCTTGATTGAAAAGTGCATTGCCAACATTTGTATATTAAATCCTATGAAATGCGTGACGTGGATATGAATTGATTGTATGAATTTAGAGAATCCCTTTTGTTGTTCTTAAAAGCTTGCAAGTACCATGTTTATGTAAGATATGAAATCCTTATAGCATGCGATTCGTATTTTCCAAGTTATCTGATGTGTAGCTTATGGCTTGAGATCTGAGAGAATAATCTAGCGACCCCTTCCACCTCGTGTTCTTTCTTTTCCATTTCATTTTCTTTGTTTTCATCTCCCGAGTTCGTCTCTCTACTTTTCTTCCTCGAGGACGAGTAAGAGGCAAACTTGGGGGATTTTGATCGGTCCATATTTTACACCTTTTTTCTACATATTTGCATGCCATTTCGGTTGCTCATATTGCGATTTTCACGATTATTCGATGATATTGTGTTACTTTTCACTATTTCTTGTTTTTGTCGGATTTCAGGAAATATGGAGCGATCGGGAGCAAAATGAGCTTTAGGGACTTGCACCCACTCCGGAGCGTCACCCAAGGCTCTTTTGAGGGATATTCGGCGATGGGAGACGGGTGGAAGAAGAAGGAACTCCGTAGGAGCGACGAGGAGGAGAAACGGAGAAGATTGGGCATTTTCAGCATGCCACTCGGCCGAGTGAAGGAGTCACTCGGCCGAGCAAAGAAGCCCGCTCGGCCGGCCAGATCGGACACGCAGCAGATTGAGTATCAGCGTGCACTCGGCCGAGCATCGCCATCCCACTCGGCCGAGCATGGAGACACCACTCGCCCGAGTGGCATCAAGACGATGGCAAGCAAAAATCCCAGACTTACTGGAATCCGTCAGGCGATTGAGGGTTCCGACTCGGCCGAGTACCGATTGCCCCGCGGCCGAATGAGTAAAGCCACTCGGCCGAGTCACCTCCGAAGACAGACCCCCCAAGACCCCAGACTTACTGGAATTTTACAGGGTCTATCACTCGGCCGAGTAGAGAAGCCCACTCGACCGAGTAGAGAAGTCAACTCGGCCGAGTGACGCCGAGGACACGCAGCGCCCAGATTTTCAGATATCCTCCCACTCTTTTGAAATCTGCTATCATTCCAGAAAGCAAAGTATTTTTCTCATATTTTTTATGGATAGTAGACTTCATGACGGTTCCAACGCCGCCAAGAACGCGTAAATCGGAGGTCGGATGAAATCTGGGGAATTTCTGCAAGTTGATGCTGCAGTGCTGGAATTTCCACTCGGCCGAGTCACATTTTCCACTCGGCCGAGTGCGGCCTGAGCCCAGATTTTAAGTTGCGGTTTGGGCTGTTTTTGGGCACGAATTTGAGGGGTTTTCTAGGGTTTCTTGCTAGGGTTTTGGGGGAGTATTTAAGGGTTTTGTAGCCACCATTAGAGGGGGATCCCCATTATGTTTTCTTAGCCCCATATGTTTTTCTTAGGATTATTTTAGAGGTTAGGCCATGCCCTAGGCCCCCTCTTGGATCTAAAAGCTTGTATTTTGGATTGAAGATCTTCATCAAGCTAAGTATTTTCCTCTTTTTATTTGAATCTTTGTTTTTCTATCTTTTTGTATGCAAGCAATGATTTCTATTGATTCTCATATCCTTATTGCTATGCTAGAGTAGATTTGTTGTTCTAGGGTTTGGGGATGAACCCTATGGATCTAATTTCAGATTTGTGATGATGAATTTCTAAATTGCTAGAATTGCTAGGAGGTTAGGTTGTGATTGATTTACTACGGATAGCTAGGGATTTTCATCGATTTGGGATTTGCAAGAGATTGGATTCTAATCGATGGGAAGGCCTATATATTCGATTTAGGTTTACAATTGGGTTTCTCTAGATTTGGTTTGCAAGAGATTGGACCAAAGCTAGGATTTTTAATTGTAAATCTATACACATATTCGTTTGCAAGAGATTGGACGAATACGAACTATCACAACCTAGATCGTAATTCGGGTTTGCACGAGAGTGGGCTCGAGGAGCGATTGAACGATGACGTCGATCTTCATGCTAGTGGCTTAGGTTAGGGTTTGCAAGAGATTGGGCTCTAATCTAGGTTGCTATAGACCGGCAATAGCGCGAGAGCGTGAGCTTGGTTCTCTATTCAGTTACGACTAGTTCACCTCAACACAAGTCTAGTAATATTGAGATTCACTATTTACGATGACGTATGACGATCCGTAGTGGGAATTCCCTAGCCCTAGACGTCTTTATTTGATTTTATATCCCCATACTTTGCCCGACGATTGTGACAGGATCGCCGCAAGGCAAATTCCCTCTTTTATTATATTGTATTTGAACCGATATTTGACCGATTTCTTTATCATCGACACCGACATCCACCACCATTTCCATTATATCATACCATAGCCATCTCCACCAATAATACGTTCGTAGTCAAACCAACCTAGGATAGATTGGAGCCAACACCACCTCCTCGTGTTCGATACCCGCTCGCCACTACACCGTGCGCTTGCGGTAAAACTACAATCGTTATCCGGGTGTGTATCCGGGGCGATCAAGTTTTTGGCGCCGTTGCCGGGGAGGTGTTTCCCGTTGGTGCCAATTTGTCACAATTAGGTTGATTAGACAACATTAAAAAAAATCAAAAAAAAAACATTGAGAGAGATTTTTTCCCACCACCTGTTATTATTATCTTTATCTCTCCTTGTACCACTGACGTCTTTTCCAGGTTGTTTACTTTGATTGATCAGGTACAGTTGTTGCAGCGATGAGGCTTCCAAAGAAAATGCGAGCGGGCTCTATACAATCCTACATATATCTCGCTGCATTCTATCAGGCTGATGGAGAATCCTTCGGGCAAGCCTTGTCTAGGTTTGAAGGAATGTTAGAAATGTTCCAGACGAAGTCAGACCATGAGTGGAATGACTCCACGCTATTTGATATCTTCACTAGAAGGCTAAAGGGACCCTCACGTGAGTTTTTGAAGAGGATGCAAGTGGGGAAGTTCAGTGATCTACAGTTGGCAGCAGCCTTGGAGCAAATGATAGATGATGCTCGATCTACCGGTTCACTAACCGTTACGGTAAGTAAACCATACGACCAAGTATTCATCGATTTTGTTATGGCTAATGTCTCTAGCGCAGGTACTATCATAGTGGAGTGTATGCTTCACTTGAAGGTGATCATATCCACCTTTACACTATCAACACTCCACAAATAGAGACATCTGAACTGTCAAAGGAGGACACATATATGGACCTATTGAGAAACATTGTTGACGTAGTTCGAGATTCCGGTCCATTGACAATAACGGCAGGTGATCCTTTTGAGCTTGAATTTCAAAACTTTATTACTCATTGTATCTCTTCCACAGGCACAATTGATGATGGAGTCTATGCTCTAGTTGAGGGGCATAAGACCCACTTTTATACCGCGGTCAAGATACATGAGCCCATAGAGCCACCTGCACCTACTATTAAGGAGGCCAAGCCATGCAATCGGGTGCCTCGAGCTCCAGGAAAGAAACAAAGAAGGAGGCACGAAAAGGAGATGATGAAGTTTACATTGCCTTCTATACCTGAGGAGCCTGAGGAGGATGTCCACGTTCAGCTTGGGGGAGAGTCAGCTTGTGCCATCGTCGCTCCCCCTTGTCACCCACATGAGCCAGAGCTTGCTTTTGAGGAGGCCTTACATGCGGAGCCAGAGCTTGTCATCGAGGAGGCCGTTCATTGGGATGAGGACACATCCATTCATGAGGATCCCGAGCATTACCCTCCTCCTTTCGAGCTACCGCAGCCACCTCTACTTTCTACAGAGGCTGAGCATCCCTCAGAGGACCACCCTTCCACTTACGCCGAGGACAATCCCACAGAGCTTATGGCTCCCCTTCAGGATTCATGTACATATGATCAAGAGGTACGATGGGACGTATACGAGGAGGAGAGCGAGGAATTAGCACCCATGGATGCTATTAATTATGATCAGGAGGTGCGATGGGATAAGTCTGACGATGATGATGAGTTGCTTGATGAAACCCACGCTTATATGCCGAAGCTACCTGAACAACCTGAGGCGAACAACGAGGAGTTGATCGACGTGGTATACAAGAGTAGAGATTTATTTCCAGGGAAGTGTTGTCAACCGTTTTTAATTTTAAATACTTATGTTGATGACCCTCTTTGGAATACATTTATTTTGGGGAAGAATTATCCACATCAGATTGATGCGGCTTATCTCTTGCAGGGTACAGGTGGAGCCCTTGGAGAGGTGCTGGGAGCCGCATTGCTGGAGTCTGATGGAGTCCGTGGACACACGCATCTGGCAGAGCCACGGAAAGAGCAGTTGGAGCAGTTGCCTGCACCGGCAAAGATACTGGATCCACCTTTTGCTATAGGTGATATCAATCCAGTAGTGTAGAAATTTTTATGCTTTCAATAAACCCGAATCCTCTCGACAGCGAGAGGACCGTATAGATTTGATTGAATAAATATCACCTCTTATGACGGCAACAAAAATTTTTACACACCAAACCCATTATATACATTAATTGCCCTCTCCATATTTTGATGTGTCACATCCTTTTGCTCACCACATTCGAGCATTTCTTTCAAGTGAAACCTTGCTTTCTTATTCGTTTGACTTGATCACGCTTTGCAAAGCCATGACATTTTTGGTCAAGTCACTTGAATAGGATTGTTTGGTATAAGCTTGGGGGAAAGCGCTCTCATGCATCATTGTATGTGCATGTAGTTGCATTAGGATTTCATGTCATTCATTTCATCATTTTTCATTCACCTCCCTCATATTTATCGTTGTTCCTCATATTTTTCCTTTTATGATCACATTGAGGACAATGTGAAGTTTAAGCTTGGGGGAGTGCATTTCCATGCCATTTAGATGCATTAGTTGCAATTTTACTTTATTTTAGGGTTTTTTAAATTTTTCAAAATTTTGCATCATCTTTTTGAATTTTCCATCTTATTTTCCTTTTATGTGTGTTCATGCATCATATTGTGTGCTTGATTTTCTTTTCTTTCCCCTCTTTTATTTTTATTTCTTTATTTTCCTTTTCCCTTCTTCCGCTAGATGAGTTTTGTATGATGATATCTCTTATTGCTTTACCAACCATCACGATGCTTATTATTCCTTGCCATGCTACTTAGAGCATTCCATAGTCTTGCTATTCACATGTGCTTGCAAATCTATTTCTTTTGATGATTCCTCTATATGAATGCATGATATTAGTTGAAGCAGAACGTATGGATTAGTGTTTAGTATGCTTTTGTTGGAAGTGCACCAAGATTCACGCATCAATTGTATAACGGGAGCATCTGCCTTATTATCTTATTCACCTTCTGTTGCATGCTTGATATGAAAGTACTCTTTACCGCTTGACTTCACTTTTTATTGAGATGATTGAGAATATCCATGCTTACATATGAGTTTTAGTTGAAGTATTATTTTATTGAACCGTTCGTGCACATCTTAGAGTGAACCGAGTGTTACATTATTTCTTTCTCCACATATATCTTTTTATTCTCTACATGTCACTTGAGTTCACCTCCTAAAGCTACTTATATCGCATCTATTCCCCAAAAATCCCCACAAAAGAAAAGGTTGCTCCAAAAAGTCCAAAAAGCCAAAAAGGAGCCAAAAGCCAAAAATACAAATCATATAGCTCCTACAAAAATCCAAAACGAAAAATGAGAAACAAAAAGTTCAAAAAGAAAAAAAAAGGAAAAATACATTTCTCTATCTCACTATTGGAGCAACAAAATACTTGGGAAAACCAAGGCAAAAATCCCATTTTCCACTATCATATTCCTTTAGATGTGATGCCTCAAGCTAAGCTTGGGGGGGGTGAATTCATTTGACCATATGAGTGAGTGCGACATTAGAGTGGAGAGGTGCACGAATGGGGAAGTTTGATAATGCTGAAACTTAGCAAAATACCTTAGTTATTGAAATTTCTTATGAATCGATATAAATACGTGAATGCCATGATTTATTCCATTCTCTATTGCATGCTTGGTGTGATTCTTATATGCTTCAGTTATAACTCTTGATTGAAAAGTGCATTGCCAACATTTGTATATTAAATCCTATGAAATGCGTGACGTGGATATGAATTGATTGTATGAATTTAGAGAATCCCTTTTGTTGTTCTTAAAAGCTTTCAAGTACCATGTTTATGTAAGATATGAAATCCTTATAGCATGCGATTCGTATTTTCCAAGTTATCTGATGTGTAGCTTATGGCTTGAGATCTGAGAGAATAATCTAGCGACCCCTTCCACCTCGTGTTCTTTCTTTTCCATTTCATTTTCTTTGTTTTCATCTCCCGAGTTCGTCTCTCTACTTTTCTTCCTCGAGGACGAGTAAGAGGCAAGCTTGGGGGATTTTGATCGGTCCATATTTTACACCTTTTTTCTACATATTTGCATGCCATTTCGGTTGCTCATATTGCGATTTTCACGATTATTCGATGATATTGTGTTACTTTTCACTATTTCTTGTTTTTGTCGGATTTCAGGAAATATGGAGCGATCGGGAGCAAAATGAGCTTTAGGGACTTGCACCCACTCCGGAGCGTCACCCAAGGCTCTTTTGAGGGATATTCGGCGATGGGAGACGGGTGGAAGAAGAAGGAACTCCGTAGGAGCGACGAGGAGGAGAAATGGAGAAGATTGGGCATTTTCAGCATGCCACTCGGCCGAGTGAAGGAGTCACTCGGCCGAGCAAAGAAGCCCGCTCGGCCGGCCAGATCGGACACGCAGCAGATTGAGTATCAGCGTGCACTCGGCCGAGCATCGCCATCCCACTCGACCGAGCATGGAGACACCACTCGCCCGAGTGGCATCACGACGACGGCAAGTAAAAATCCCAGACTTACTGGAATCCGTCAGGCGATTGAGGGTTCCGACTCGGCCGAGTACCGATTGCCCCGCGGCCGAATGAGTAAAGCCACTCGGCCGAGTCACCTCCGAAGACAGACCCCCCAAGACCCCAGACTTACTGGAATTTTACAGGGTCTATCACTCGGCCGAGTAGAGAAGCCCACTCGACCGAGTAGAGAAGTCAACTCGGCCGAGTGACGCCGAGGACACGCAGCGCCCAGATTTTCAGATAGCCTCCCACTCTTTTGAAATCTGCTATCATTTCAGAAAGCAAAGTATTTTTCTCATATTTTTTATGGATAGTAGACTTCATGACGGTTCCAACGCCGCCAAGAACGCGCAAATCGGAGGTCGGATGAAATCAGGGGAATTTATGCAAGTTGATACTGCAGTGCTGGAATTTCCACTCGGCCGAGTCACATTTTCCACTCGGCCGAGTGCGGCCTGTGCCCAGATTTTAAGTTGCGGTTTGGGCTGTTTTTGGGCACGAATTTGAGGGGTTTTCTAGGGTTTCTTGCTAGGGGTTTGGGGGAGTATTTAAGGGTTTTGTAGCCACCATTAGAGGGGGATCCCCATTATGTTTTCTTAGCCCCATATGTTTTTCTTAGGATTATTTTAGAGGTTAGGCCATGCCCTAGGCCCCCTCTTGGATCTAAAAGCTTGTATTTTGGATTGAAGATCTTCATCAAGCTAAGTATTTTCCTCTTTTTATTTGAATCTTTGTTTTTCTATCTTTTTGTATGCAAGCAATGATTTCTATTGATTCTCATATCCTTATTGCTATGCTAGAGTAGATTTGTTGTTCTAGGGTTTGGGGATGAACCCTATGGATCTAATTTCAGATTTGTGATGATGAATTTCTAAATTGCTAGAATTGCTAGGAGGTTAGGTTGTGATTGATTTACTACGGATAGCTAGGGATTTCCATCGATTTGGGATTTGCAAGAGATTGGATTCTAATCGATGGGAAGGCCTAGATATTCGATTTAGGTTTACAATTGGGTTTCTCTAGATTTGGTTTGCAAGAGATTGGACCAAAGCTAGGATTTTTAATTGTAAATCTATACACATATTCGTTTGCAAGAGATTGGACGAATACGAACTATCACAACCTAGATCGTAATTCGGGTTTGCACGAGAGTGGGCTCGAGGAGCGATTGAACGATGACGTCGATCTTCATGCTAGTGGCTTAGGTTAGGGTTTGCAAGAGATTGAGCTCTAATCTAGGTTGCTATAGACCGGCAATAGCGCGAGAGCGTGAGCTTGGTTCTCTATTCAGTTACGACTAGTTCACCTCAACACAAGTCTAGTAATATTGAGATTCACTATTTACGATGATGTATGACGATCCGTAGTGGGAATTCCCTAGCCCTAGACGTCTTTATTTGATTTTATATCCCCATACTTTGCCCGACGATTGTGACAGGATCGCCGCAAGGCAAATTCCCTCTTTTATTATATTGTATATGAATCGATATTTGATCGATTTCTTTATCATCGACACCGACATCCACCACCATTTCCATTATATCATACCATAGCCATCTCCACCAATAATACGTTCGTAGTCAAACCAACCTAGGATAGATTGGAGCCAACACCACCTCCTCGTGTTCGATACCCGCTCGCCACTACGCCACCTCCTCGTGGAAATTCCAGCACTGCAGCATCAACTTGCAGAAATTCCCCAGATTTCATCCGACCTCCGATTTGCGCGTTCTTGGCTGCGTTGGAACTGTCATGAAGTCTACTATCCATAAAAAATATGAGAAAAATACTTTGCTTGTTGGAATGATAGCAGATTTCAAAAGAGTGGGAGGCTATCTGAAAATCTGGGCGATGCGTGTCCTCGGCGTCACTCGGCCGAGTTGACTTCTCTACTCGGTCGAGTGGGCTTCTCTACTCAGCCGAGTGATAGACCCTGTAAAATTCCAGTAAGTCTGGGGTCTTGGGGGGTCTGTCTTCGGAGGTGACTCGGCCGAGTGGCTTTACTCATTCGGTCGCGGGGCAATCGGTACTCGGCCGAGTCGGAACCCTCAATCGCCTGACGGATTCCAGTAAGTCTGTGATTTTTGCTTGCCGTCGTCGTGATGCCACTCGGGCGAGTGGTGTCTCCATGCTCGGCCGAGTGGGATGGCGATGCTCGGCCGAGTGCACGCTGATACTCAATCTGCTGCGTGTCCGATCTGGCCGGCCGAGCGGGCTTCTTTGCTCGGCCGAGTGACTCCTTCACTCGGCCGAGTGGCATGCTGAAAATGCCCAATCTTCTCTGTTTCTCCTCCTCGTCGCTCCTACGGAGTTCCTTCTTCTTCCACCCGTCTCCCATCGCCGAATAGCCCTCAAAAGAGCCTTGGGTGACGCTCCGGAGTGGGTGCAAGTCCCTAAAGCTCATTTTGCTCCCGATCGCTCCATATTTCCTGAAATCCGACAAAAACAAGAAATAGTGAAAAGTAACACAATATCATCGAATAATCGTGAAAATCGCAATATGAGCAACCGAAATGGCATGCAAATATGTAGAAAAAAGGTGTAAAATATGGACCGATCAGATGTCGTCACTTCCGCCTCCAGCAGGTACGGGTCCATTTTGGGTGCTTCGTTCCTCAGCCATTCTGAGATAGGAAAAACCATAGTTAACCCCGTGTATGTGATCTTCTACATGTTTGGCCGATGAAAATATTCTCATTGTTCTGAATTCGTAAATGCAAAGAGACGGACCTGCATGGGCCACCACTAAAACCTGTAACGCCCCGCTTCCCAAAACACGACGGAAGCGAGAGCGTTACTGGGCCCGCTTGAACCAGAGCGGTGAAACTCAGGTTCATTAAGCGTCTGTGGTAAAACGCAAGGAGCTCTTCACGTGAAAGAAGGGGAGAGGGGGTCTCACCGCGCACGGAGGGGGAGGAGGCCACGGCGGACGGCTCAACGGCGGGCTCCGGCGGCCGTGGTCGGCGGCAGGTGGCTGGGGCGGTGGTCCGGCGCTTCAGGCAGCTGTGCGGCTTTCGGGTGGCGATGGCGGCCGGCTTGGGTCAGTGGGCAGGGGCTGAGGTGGGCGGCCTAGGGTGAGGGAGGAGGAGGAAGAGGGGAGAAGATGGAGGGAAGAGGTGGGGAAGAAGTTGAGTTGTTTTTGGAGTTCTTGGAATTTGAATCTGAAAATATTTTCAGATCTGGGTTGTTTTGTGTTTGATTTCTACCTTTGATTCTGAAATGAATCTGAAGTTTTGGGTTTTCAGATTCAGAATTTGGGTTGTTTCTGGTTTTGGGGAAGAACTTGTTGGGGCTGATTTTGTGTTTGGTGATTTGCTTTGGGTAAAATAGGTTCTTGGGATGAATTTGTTTGAGGGTTTGGGGAAGAAGAAGAATAGGTTTGGGTTTGGAAAGTGTTCCTGGTTTTTCTTTTTTTCTGGCTTCGAGAATTTGCAGGGATGAGACGGTTGGCTTAAGAAGATGAACGGAGGAAACATCCTTTTGCATTTGTCAAAGGAGTCTTAATAAGATTAAGATGTGTGTTTAATGAAATCCGTAGACTAATGGGAAAGGAGAGGCGTACAACTTTTCTCAAACGAAAGAGAAAACCAACTTTGACATCTGATTTCTGAACGTGTAGGTTGTCGTTTTAGGTAGGGTTAAGTTAATCACGTAATTAAGTAAGTTTTAATAGTAAAATAAAAAGTAATTTGTGAACGTAAGTAAAGCAATTTAGTAATTTGTAATTAGTGAATTTAAGATGTAATTAATAAGGTAATTAGTGATTAGCGGGATAATTTAGTTAAACTTGATGGTAAATATTGACGACACGGTAAAATGAAAGCAGTAACGCGCTCGCGTCAACTCGTACGGACGAAAAGTTAACCCGATGACTGAAGAAAAATATCGGTACGGAAATTGAAAACACGCCTAAAAATACTGGCCGTTACAAAAATTGTTGAACCTAAAAGTGGCTAGCTATGAAGAAAAATTGGAAGAGCTTGAAAAAGAAAAATCTAATTTTATAAAAGGAAAACACATAGCCATCGATTTAGAAACTAGCGAAAAAGAAAAAAGATATGAGACTAAGATTAGTGAACTTGAGAATGAAAATCAAAATCTTAGCTTGACATTAAAGAAATTCACAAATAGCCAAGAAATTTTTAATAAAATGATAAATGGGCTTAATGAACAATCTAGTAAACATGGTCTTGGCTTTCAGAAAAAACAACCTAAGAAAAAAACTAGGAAGATCATTGAAAAGAATTTTGCAAGAGACATGAGCTTTCAACATTGCATGCACAAAAATCATATGTCATCTACTAATAAGCATTACAACGTTATATGTTTTTATTGCAACAAAAATAGGCATGCTATGTATGATTGCTTGGCCAGATATTATCCTGTATGGGTTCCACGTAAGGATCACCTTACCCTTGCAATACTAACAACACACACTAGAGGGGGGGTGAATAGTGGAATGACAATAAAATTGTCCAATTAAAATTTAACTTGCAAATGCGGAATTATAAATGTAAGAGGAATTAAAAGGCACAATCAATTCAAACGCAAACACAAAGTTTTATCCGGGTTCCCCAAACTTGGGTACATCCAGCCACACCAATATCCACTATATTCCCACACAGAGAAGTGAATACAAATCTCACAAGGAGATACCCCACAAAGAGGATTTATGCCCTACACAAGGACCCGACCAATCCTACACGAGGATCAAGACTCCCACACAGAGAATCACTAACTCCCACTCAGAGAATCACTAACTCCCACTCAGAGAATTAGGGTTAGCCCTACACTAGGACACTCAGAGAATTGAGATATGTTTGAGAGTACTTGGATGAATTCCCTTGAGTTGGACTTCAATGCATGAAGATGAATGAGAGCTCTTGAGAGGGAATTGAGGGAGTTTGAGAGTTGCTTATAGATCTCTTGAGATATTCAATAGCATCTAGAAGGATAAGAGATGGAAGCACACTCATATGTATAAGAACCCTATATCAAACCCCAAAACCCAATAACACAGCCAAAGAATCAATTCTGCAACGGCTAGAAACTGGGCGAAAACAACAGGAACAGTCGACTGATCAACGGCTAGAAAATATCCAACGGCTATATTCTGAGTAGTACAATCGACTGATGAATTCGATACAGTCGACTGTAAACAGGACATGCGCCTGTTAATCCTTCAGCAGGCGACTGCTGCATGGGATAAAATAAAACGGAGAGCTGCACTCTTTCTCCAGTTAAGCACACAGGCGACTGATGTCAATAATACAGTCGACTGTCTATTAGTCAGGCGATTGTAAAACCTTAATCAGTCGTCTGCTGTATAAGATGGAGAAACAACAGAGAGATGCAGAGAATGCACATACTCTATACAGGCGACTGATGACCAATCTACAGGCGACTGTAAATATACAGGCGACTATAAACTGACCAGTAGTCGACTGTGTGTAAAGCTCAAGTTTGAGTCAATTTAAATGTTGACTTGAGCTGTGCATATCAGGTGACTGTAGAAGGATCTACAGGAGACTGGAAATCACCCAGTCGACTGTGTTTCCTTCAGCAGGCGATTGATGAAAATCCAGAGACTCCAAATAAGTCTTTGGACAGAGTGAAATTTTGGGTTGGATTCTATGATAATCCTAAGGCTCACTAAGATGGTTAAATGCATATGCATGAATGCGTAAACCATCTAACAAGGCATTACCTTAATCCCAGACTCAAAAGAGAGAGAAAGCAATAAAGTAAGTAACATGGATTACAATGCTTTCCTTAGAGTCTAAGTCTTCACTCTTGATGCCTTGATTGCTCTCCATCATCTTCAAGCTTTGGTACACCTTGAGTCCAATCTTTGGCTCTTCTCCACTTGATGTCCATCCTTGCACCAAGTGATTAGTCTCCAAGAAAGATATTCTTGAAATAAAACTAAGAGACTAAAACATGAGAGTCATTAGCAACAACATAATGTTGTGATCATCATCAAAATAAGATTGGTATGAAACACCAATACTCAACAATCTCCCCCTTTTTGATGATGACACACATTATGTAAAATACAAAGTATTAAAGCATAATGCTAATGAGCTCCCTCCACTTATATGCACCAAATAAACAATGAGCTACACAATAGTAAATACTCATTCTACCAAATAAGATCATGGTGACATATAATAGGCATGGATTACATAAACCAATTGTAAACCAATTGTAAAAGACAATTATCTTACAAACATGCAAGGTTTATCTAATCCCATATATCTCTCCCCATAGTTATATATCTCCCTTATGCATATGAATATATCTCCCCATATATATTTACATAATGCATATATCTCTCCCCCTTGACATCGTCAAAAAGGTGGACATCAAAAATATCCTCCTTTGTCATCTTAACCAAGATGTGACGATATGCAAGAAAAGAAGGATATGCATGATACCAAATTGAAAAATTTAGTGGGTATCAATTCACTATCCCATGCTCCCCCTAGATCATAGAAATGGTCAACTTTTGACTTCTAGGATCTAATACCAATTATACAAATAATGGAGCCATGGGCAGGACGTGTATCAAAGCAATAGATAAGAAAAAATCAAGCTTCACAGATACACAAACAATATTGCCAAAACAAATATAATATGAAGTAAGTTGGCAATAAACAAGAAGTTTGGTTTGAGATCAAAAACAACCAAATGTGAATAATGATCTCAAATAACCTCCGAAATGAGAGTTAAAATATGTCTTAAAATACTTTAAACATATAACATATTAACTCCCACATTGACATACACATGGATCAAAAATGCATTCATGTCAATAAACCTCAAGGTCCTCATTTTCATGAAAAATAAGTTTGAAAATATTTTCACAATCATGAAACACACACAAAAAATGGGTATGCTAAAAATAAACATTCAAGCACAATACCCATGCAATATGTATATGTGTGAGGAACCTAAACATTAGGCAACCAAACCCAAGAGGAATTTGATTTCATAATGTAATCACATGAGGTGATCACATCCCTAACTAGAGAGTTGATGTAGCTATCTTTCTCTTGCACACTAACCTTAGTGGGAATCCATAATCTCAAGGATTTCCTAGGCAAGGGTTTTGTCTTTGCAAGAGGGGTGGATGTGGCATACTTAGGTGTAGAAACGAATTTCTTGGCATGCAAAGAATGATGATTTTGCTTCTTAGCAAAAAATGAAGATTTTTTATTCTTCCTCATTACCTCGTGATTTACATGCTTCTTGTTGATGTTATTATTGTCAAGAAAGCATGGTGATTCTTCTTAGGTGTTTTATCAATATTTCTTGTATTTGCACCATAAGAGGAATTAGAGGTGGGTTTGGGTACCACATTTTAAATATAACCCAAACCTCCTTTAGGATTTGCCGGATGTTGTTTTTCCAACAAATCGTGGAGTGAATACCTAGAATACACAAAGCTTATGAGCTTACGGGATTCCTCTTCACATTTCAACGTAAGTTGTTGAATGTGAGACTCTAAGCTAAGGTTTTGAGCAACAAGTTTTTCATTTGTAAGGCTCAATTCCTTAACTTGAGAGAGAAGTGTGTCTCTCTCACTAGTGTCATAAGCATGCCTTTCATCATGAATTACACTAGTAATATCTAGTTCATGCAATCTACTCTTAGCAATCTTATATTTTGCTTTTAATCTATTGTAAGAGGTGATGCACTTACTAGCCTTTTTCGGAGACCAAGTCGAAATTGTTCTTGAGCTCCTCATATAAGATCTTTTCTTCCTCGATCTTAACCTCATCATCATCCTTGCTATAGCTTGATGATGACTTCTCCTCCATAGCCATGAGGCACGAATCCTCATAGGAGTTGTAGGCGTCGAGCCAAGCATCCAACTCTTCTTCATTTAAACCGGAGGGGATTGGAGTAGGATCATCAATGGCTACAAAGTATGCGTGAGCATCCTCCTTTGCATCCGCTTCTTCGTTACTCAAAGTGTCCTCACTCGAATCATCAAAGGTCCTGACAAGTCCCTTCTTGTGATTTTTGGACTTGGACTTTCCTTTCCAATGCTTCTTCCCTTTACCCTTGTAAGTTTCTTTGTTGGGTTTGGAAGGGCATTTGGTGGACAAGTGACCTTTTCCACTGCAAGTGTAACAAATAGGAACTTTGTTAGAATTGGAGGCAAACTTTGACAAAGACTTACCTTGCTTGCATTTGAGGAATGCTTTGAATTGCTCGGCAAGCTCCTCAATGTCTTCTCCACTTGCATCTTCTTGCTCATCTTCTTCATTAGGAGCTTCTCGATGGAATTTCCTCCTCCACTTGATTGGCTCCTCCTTGGCATGGAATGCAACCCCCTTTTGCTTCTCCGGCTTCTCGGGCTTCGATGGTTGAATCTTCTTCTTGTGTTGAAGCTTCACTTCATACGCCATGAGATTACCAATGCACTCCTCAACGGTGTACTTGGACGTGTCATATGACTCCAAAATTCCGTTGGCCTTTGACTCCCAACGAGGTGTGGGAGAGTCAAGGATCTTCTCTACACGATCCTCTTGGGAAATCATCTTCCCGAGTCCCTCCAAAGCGGACACAATATCAGTGAACCTTGTGAACATCTCTAAAATGCTTTCGCCTTCCTGCATCTTAAACAGTTCATATTTAGATCTAAACACAGTTTGTTTAGATTTCTTTACCTTCGTAGTCTCTTCATGACAAATCTCCAAGGTATGCCAAATATCGTTGGCCATTTTGCACATGGAGATGCGGTTGAACTCATTTGCTGAGAGAGCGCAATGTAATGCGTTCATAGCCCTCGCATTGAACTTGATCGAGTCCTTCTCCGCCTTTGTCCTAGAAGCCGCAGGAGTAGTTGGCTTCTCAAATGGCACCTCCGTAATGTCACATAGGTCTTGACCCTCCATGTAGATCATTATTCTGATCTTCCAACTTGGGTAGTTGGTTCCGTTGAAGAGCGGGGGTCGAACGGTTGAATGACCTTCTTCATGAGACACGGATGAGGCATTGAATGCCATGGTTGTAGTATGCTATAACCTCGCTCTGATACCAATTGTAAGGATCACCCTACCCTTGCAATACTAACAATACACACTAGAGGGGGGTGAATAGTGTAATGGTAATAAAATTTAACTTGCAAATGCGAAATTTTAAATGCAAGAGGAATTAAAAGGCACAATCGATTCAAACGCAAACACAAAGTTTTACACTGGTTCCCCAAACTTGGGTACATCCAGCCACACCAATATCCACTATAATCCCACACAGAGAAATGAATACAAATCTCACAAGGAGATACTCCACAAAGAGGATTTATGCCATACACAAGGACCCAACCAATCCTACACGAGGATCAAGACTCCCATACAGAGAATCACTAACTCCCACTCAGAGAATTAAGGTTAGCCATACACTAGAACACTAAACTCCCACAAAGAGAGTTACTCCCACAAAGAGAGTTATTCTCACAAAGAGAATATCCTAAGTCCCACAAAGAGACAACCTCCCACAAAGAGAGAAAGTTCTAATTCCCACAAAGAGAATTATAGACACAAATTACACCAAGTAAAGTAAACACTCTTATCTATGCCTTGAGATGCTTACTCATGAATGGATGCAAGGCATGGAAGAGGATCTCCAAGTGTTGAGATATGCTTGAGAGCACTTGGATGAATTCCCTTGAGTTGGACTTCAATGCATGAAGATGAATGAGAGCTCTTGAGAGGGAATTGAGGGAGTTTGAGAGTTGCTTATAGATCTCTTGAGATATTCAATAGCATCTAGAAGGATAAGAGATGGCAGCACACTCATATATATAGGAACCCTATATCAAACCCCAAAACCCAAGAAAACAGCTAAAGAATCAATTCTGCAACGGTTAGAAACTGGACGAAAACAACAGGAACAGTAGACTGATGATCAAAAGACAGTCGACTGATCAACGGCTAGAAAATATCCAACTGCTATATTCTGAGCCAGGACAGTCGACTGATGAAGTCGATACAGTCGACTGTAAACAGGACAGGTGCCTGTTAATCCTTCAGCAGGCGACTGCGGCAGGGGATGGAATAAAACAGAGAGCTGCACTCTTTCTCCAGTTAAGCACACATACGACTGATATCAATAATACAGTCGACTGTCTATTAGTCAGGTGACTGTAAAACCTTAATCAGTCGTCTGCTGTATAAGATGGAGAAAAAACAGAGAGATGCAGAGAATGCACTTACGCTATACAGGCGACTGATGACCAATCTACAGGTGACTGTAAACTGACTAGTAGTCGACTGTATGTAAAGCTCAAGTTTGAGTCAGTTTAAATGTTGACTTGAGATGTGCATGTCAGGAGACAGTAGAAGGATCTACATGCAACTGGAAATCACCCCGTCGACTGTGTTTCCTTCAGCAGGCGACTGATGGAAATTCAGAGACTCCAAATGAGTCTTTGGACGGAGTGAACCTATTGGGTTGGATTCTATGATAATCCTAAGGCTCACTAAGATGGTTAAATGCATATGCATGAATGAGTAAACTATCTAACAAGGCATTACATTAATCCTAAACTCAAAAGAGAGAGAAAGCAATAAAATAAGTTACATGGATTACAATGCTTTCCTTAGAGTCTAAGTCTTCAACCCTGATGCCTTGATTGCTCTCCATCATCTCCAAGTTTTGGCACACCTTGAGTCCAAGCTTTGGCTCTTCTCCACTTGATGTCCATCCTTGCACCAAGTGATTAGTCTCCAAGAAAGATATTCTTAAAATAAAACTGAGAGACTAAAACATGAGAGTCATTAGCAACAACATAATGTTGTGATCATCATCAAAATAAGATTGGTATGGAACACCAATACTCAACATTCCAAAGCATTGTACTAACAATTGTGGATCCAAAATTTGGTTACCAAAGGGTGCATCTTCTTTTGTAGGTGCATCTTCAAGTGAAAAATAACAGCATTTGGTACCTTGATAACGGTTGCTCGAACCACATGACGGGCAACGAATCCCTCTTACGACGCTATCAAGGAAAGATGGATGGACGGTTATCCTTGGATATGGTAAGAAGTGCAAAATCTTGGGTAAAGGTAACATTGGTAAGCATCCTCTTGTGGTTATTGAGAATGTTAATCTTGTTGATGGTTTGGCACATAATTTGTTAAGTGTGAGTCAGCTATGCTCTATAGGCCTTAAGGTGCATTTCGAAAATGACAAAGTATATATTTTAAAAGGTAACGATATTCTTTTCAAGGGTATATCTTATAATAATATCTACATGATCAAACTTAGTGATTCAAATAATCTAAAATGTTTAGGTGCATCTCATGAGACTAGTTGTCTTTGGCATCGAAGATTAGGCCATGCCGGCATGGACCTAATTTCAAAGCTTGCTTGAAAGAAACTGGTGAGAGGTTTACCTCAAATTAGCTTTGACCGGGATAAGCTTTGCGATGCATGTCAACTAGGTAAGCAACATAAAAGTAGTTTCAATCCTAAAAACGTTGTAACTACTTCTAAGCCATTGCAACTAATACATTTGGATTTATTTGGACCCACGAAGGTTGCTAGTTTAGGTGGTATGCATTATTGCTTTGTTATTGTCGATGACTTTTCAAATTTCGCTTGGGTTTATTTTTTGACACACAAACATGAAACTTTTGATGTTTTTAAAATGTTTTGTAAAAAGGTTGAAAATGAAAAAGGTTTTTCAATTGTCAAAGTTAGAAGTGATCATGGAGGAGAATTTGTTAATACTAGCTTTGATGATTTTTGTATTTCAAAAGGTTATTCACATAATTTTTTCGCCCCGAGGACACCACAACAAAATGGAGTGGTTGAGAGGAGAAACCGTACTTTGCAAGAAATGGCTAGGACCATGATTCATGATTACAAATTGCCTTTATATTTTTGGGCTAAAGCCATACATACTTCTTGTTACATTTTAAATCGTGTGTCCATTAGACCCAATTTGAAGAAAACACCTTATGAGCTTTATAGAGAGTTGACTCCCAACTTATCACATTTAAAACCATTTGGATGCAAGTGCTATATTATGAAAGTAGGCGAAAATCTGGATAAATTTGATGCAAAATCCGATGAGGGTATTTTTGTTGGCTACTCACCACATAGCAAATCCTATCGAGTATTTAACAAAAGAACTCTTACTATTCAAGAAACTGTGCACGTGAAATTTGACGAGAAAAGTGCTACTAATGAATCTTCTAGTGCTGCAGAATCTATAGATATTGCAGGTGGCTTGGATGGACTGGAGATAAACACTAGCAATTCCAATAAGCAAGAGAATAACAATGATGGTGTACCAAAAGAAGCAGAAGCTACTACGTCATCACAAGATCTCCCTAAGGATTGGCGCTTTAAGAATGATCATTCAAAGAACCAAATCCTTGGAGACACGACAGAAGATATACGTACTAGAAGTAGCTTTAATTTGATGGTTAACTTTGCATTTATATCCATTTTGGAGCCTAAAAATGTTGATAGTGCTTTAGAAGATTCTTATTGGATTATGGTAATGCATGAGGAATTGTCACAATTTGATAGGAATCAAGTTTGGGAACTTGTTCCTAAACCAAAAAATCAAACAATTATAGGCACTAAATGGGTATTTAGAAATAAACTTGACGAAATGGAAAATGTTGTACGTAATAAAGCTAGATTAGTAGCACAAGGTTATAACCAAGAGGAAGGGATTGATTTTAATGAAACCTTTGCTCCCGTCGCAAAATTGGAAGCAATTAGGATGCTTTTAGCATTCGCTAGTTTCATGAAATTCAAACTCTTTCAAATTGACGTCAAAAGTACCTTCTTGAATGGAGTTTTATCCGAGGAAGTCTATGTCAAACAACCTCCTGGGTTTGAAGACTTCATCCACCCGGACTATGTTTTCAAGCTTAAGCGTGCTTTATATGGGCTCAAACAAGCTCCTAGAGCTTGGTATGAGCGACTTAGCAAATTTTTGCTTGAAAATAATTTTTTCATGGGAAAGGCGGATAAAACTCTATTTGTTAAACATCAAAGTAAAGATCTACTTATAGTACAAATATATGTTGATGATATCGTTTTTGTTGCTACTAAGAATCTATTGTGTGAGGAATTTGCTATATGTATGTCTAGGAAATTTGAGATGAGCTTGATGGGTGAACTCACATTCATGCTTAGATTGCAAATCAAACAATGTGAGGATGGAATTTTCATCAATTAAGCAAAATATGCAAAGGAGTTAGTGAAGAAGTTTGGACTTGAAAATGCTAAGGAATGCACTACTCCTATGTCAACGACTGCAACGATGTAAAGACGAAAATGGAAAGAAAGTGGATGAACGCTTGTACCGAGGTATGATTGGTAGCCTATTATACTTGACAGCTAGTAGACCTGATATAATGTTTAGTGTATGTTTATGTGCTAGGTTTCAATCTTGTGCAAAAGAGTCCCATCTTTCTTATGTTAAACGAATAATTTGATATGTTAAAGGGACCTTAGATTTTGGTTTATGGTATCCTTGTTCTACATCATTTGAGCTTGTAGGATATTGTGATGCGGATTTTGCAGGAAGTAAGACCGATCGTAAGAGTACTACGGGCACTTGCCAACTACTAGGTATGTCTCTTATTTCATGGTTCTCTAAGAAGCAAAACTCCATAGCATTGAGTACAACCGAAGCCGAATATGTTTCAGCAGGTTGTTGTTGTGCTCAAATTTTATGGATGAGACAAACCCTCAAAGACTACGATCTTACTTTTCAACCTACAACCATTTGGTGTGACAACAAAAGTGCTATAAATCTATCTAAAAATCTTATTCTACACTCTAGGACAAAACATATTGATATTCGTCACCACTTCCTTAGAGATCATGTTGATGAGAAAGATATCTCTTTAGAATATATTGATACCGAAAAACAATTTGCGGACATATTCACCAAACCCATAAACCACAAACAATTTTGCTTCATTCGAAGGAAGTTGGGGATTATGTCACTAATTGAGCATTAGCACGCATATCCATGCGCATACACATGCTTAAATACAGTATCTAAGCGACGCACATTGGACACCATTTCATCTCAACATGGGTTTGGTCATTCTTTGTATGTGCATGCATGATCGTCATCACTATTATTAATTTCGGTTGAGAATTTGATATGAACCTTTTTAGACATCTTAGAAACATTAAAATGTTTTTGATGATGATGCACCATATTATTGTAAAACCCCCATGCTTGAATTATTATTGAAAAAGTAAAACTCGTAAGCATGCCAAATTGTATGAATCAAATAGATTGATTGAGTATTATAAACTATGGAGACAATTGGATGGGCTTAGGTTCTAAAGTTATTGAATTTATATTTTATCCTTACAATTTTGTGCGCTTATATCTCTATGGAAAATTATTTAGTAGGAGCCGAATATGGTGATGCCTTCATGAGTCACTATTCTGAGACACCAACATTGTAATTATAATGTATATAAAAAAATGCAATAAGCTTTAAAAAAATTGGGATTAACTTAACATTTAGAAATATGTTACATTAGATACCGGCGGCTAGTAACCAGATTTCGGGGGTTTGTTGAGCAATGCGCATGAAATATGGTAGATGAAGTAACCACTTAGCGCATCTCAATTCCAAAGGACCGAAATTTAACATCATGGTATTCCTTGTTTGGTGTCTCGCTACACATTACTTATTGATTATTCCATAGCAACGAAGGCTCACAAATTGTATTATATAATCTTATATTTTGATCTCTTAGTTTCTAGGCACTCTTCATATTGTCAAAGTATTTCATAATACAACATCTTCCTGTAATATTTCTTACAATGACCGTATGCTTTCAATGCTCATGACATTTGTTATACTTTAAGTTCTTGGGGAAAAAGCATTAATATGAGCATCGTCATAAATTTCTTGTTTCTTCCATATGCTAAACTTGTTTCATGTCTCATTCTTAATCTCTTCAATTTATTTTTGTGATCTTTTCGATTAATGGCAAAATGGGGAAAGTAGAAAAATAGTAGAAAAATAACGCACAAGGGGGAGAGGTGCACATTTTGAGGGGGAGCTTGTCACAACTTTTCATGAGAGCACATCGATAGGGGGAGCTTTGTATGATGTTTATAATCATGTGCAGTATATGAATTGCTCTTTAATATCATTTCTCAATTTTTCCAGACTTGTTTGCCATCATCAGAAAGGGGGAGATTGTGGGTCTAGTTAGTCTACTAACTAGGTCGTACGATTTAATTTTGATGATGACAAACAAGTCATGTGTGACTAACATCTTTCATTAAGTGATTTCAGGGGGGAAGTGCAAAATAAATATTGTTTGTAGAAAGAGAGATTGTATGTGGACCTTGGTGCAAAAAGGGAACTCAAAATAATCCTACATCATAAATAAAAAGATGAAGATTTGATTGGATACTCAAGAGATTTTCCACTTGAATTCAAACTCCATGTTCTCATTCTAAACACATCGCACTTGGTCTCCTATTTAAACTCATATCCAAAAACTATCTCAAAAGCTCATTCCCTATATCACGCAACAAAAAATAACAGAAGCAACCCCACTTGAATTTTTTGAAGGTGCAACACAAATTTCTATGTTTTTTGATCTCATCTAATTATCGATGACACATTCTTAAAAAAACAGAACACAAACATATAAAAGATTCATTTGTGTGAAGGGCTTAAAAAAGGGATGAGTAACGCACACAAAAGTTTTGTTTGTGCTGCCATCTCCTTTGATTATTTCTTTGAGCCGATCCTTTGATTATCAATTTGTTTGAGGCTAATGTCAAACAAAATAATGCATGGAGATCCCTCTCTTTCTTGTGTTCTTCTTGTTGTGCGGCTTCTGTCAAAAATTAATGCACGCAGACTTTTTCTTGCATTCTTCCTTTTTGTTGCGTCTTCCTCTGTCAAAAACAAATGCAAGTGCTTCTCCTTTATTCATCAAATCTTCCAGAGCTCCACAGATTTTAAAGTCCAGATCTCATTCTCAAAATTCGGATTGTGCAAGAGCAGATTTCAAGTGCAGATTCCAGATTTGCGCATTCGATTTCGTACGCTCATATCTCCTGATACCGACGTTGGATCGACTCACCGTTCGCATCCACGCGACCATATCTTCATGCTCTTCGCAACGGTGATAGTCTTCTTTGCTCAATCCACATGATTATACACAGTTCGAGCATTTTTTCTACAGATCAGCCACTGCAGAATTCAGATTTGTGCAGTCATCTTCTGAAGACTATATCTTCCAATCCAGACATCGGATCTGCGAACCGTTTGCACCCACGCGATCACGATCTCACAAACTTTATCACGGTGATATCTATATGATTTTTCACCGCAGTATTAAAGATATTTGAATCTGTTTTAGTTGTGAGATTGTAATGTGAATAGCTTTACTCTGAAGTTATCTCTGCGTTTTAACTCTTAAACTATATCTGTGTACGGTGAGATCACTACCCGTAAGTGTGATCAGTTTTATTAAGTGAAATCCTCATATGTCTTGGGGTCGGAGTTTTGGCGGGGAGCCACTCCGTTAAAAATATCTGTGTCTGATTATCTCTGTGATTGTGATTGTTTTTAAATTTGTGCCACACACCCTATTCACCCCCATCTAGGGTGTTTTTCAAAAACGTCACCGACAGTCAACTGATGAACAAATGACAATCGACTGTCCAACGGCTAAATAATTTCCAACGGCTATAATCTGAGCCACGACAGTCGACTGATGAAGACAATACAGTCGATGTAAACAGGACAACGCCTGTAAATCCTTCAGCAGGTGACTGCTGGAGGGGATGAAATAAAACAGAGAGATGCACTCTTTCGCACTATTTGTAGACAGGCGACTGATGGAAAGTATACATGCGACTGTCAAATGGACATGCGACTGTAAATACTGAACCAGTCGACTGACTAGCAAACTTGGATGAAGCCCAGACAATGCGAGTTGCGCATAGTCGACTGATGAACAAATCATATGCGACTGTTGGAATGCAGTCGACTGTAAATTGACCGAGAGTCGACTGTTCCATAAGCTCAAGTATGAGTCAATAAAATGATGACTTGAGCAGTGCACCACAGTCGACTGTCGAAGGCTCGACATGCGACTGGAAATCACCCAGTTGACTATAAAACCTTCATCAGGCGACTGTTGAAGAGCTAGAGACTCCAATTGAGTCTTTGGGTAAGATGAGCCTATTGGGTTGGATTCTATGAAAATCCTAAGGCTCACTAAGATGGTTAAATGCATATGCATGAATGAGTAGGTTATCTATCAAGGCATTACATTAAACATAGACTCAAAAAGAGAGAAAGCAATAAATGAAATAATACATGGATTACTATGCTTTCCTTAGAGTCTATGGCTTCAATCTTGATGCCTTGATGCTCCCCATCACTCCAAGCTTTGGCACACCTTGAGTCCAACCTTTGGCCCTTCTCCACTTGATGTCCATTCTTGCACCAAGTGTTTGTCTCCAAAAATAATATTCTTGAAATGTAACTATGAGATTAATACAAGAGAGTCATTAGCAACAACATAATGTTGTAATCATCATCAAAATAACATTGATATGAAACACCAATACTCAACAATCTTCCCCTTCTGATGATGATACACATTAAGTAAAATATAAAAAAATAAAGCACAGTACTAATGAGCTCCCCCTACGTATATGTACCAAATGTAAAATGAGATACACAATTGTAAATACTCATTATACCAAATGAAATAAAGAGAAACCATGGTGACATATAACAGGTATGGATAACATAAACTAATTGCAATAAGAATATAACATGTACACATGAATGGTTTATATAATCCCACATATCTCTCCCATAGATATATCGCTCCCCTAATATGCATATGTATGAAAAACAAGATTTACATAATGCATATATATCTCCCCCTTGACATGGTCAAAAAGGTGGACATGAAAAATATCTCTCTTGTCATCTTAATCAAAAATGTGACAATATGCAAGAGAAAAGAAATGTATGATACCAAATTGTAAAAATTTAGTGTGCAGTAATCACTATCCCATGCTCTCCTAGATCATAGAAATGGTCAAATTTTTTGACTTCTAGGATCTAATACCAATTGTAAAGTAGGAGATAAACAATCTTTAACAATTGAGATAATACCAATTGTAAAAAAAATCTTAAAATATAATCCTTTTTACCAATTGTTATACATAATTGGAGCCATGGACCTAAAGTGTATCAAAGCAATAGATATGGAAAAATCAAGCTTCATTGATCCACAATGATATTGCCAAAACAAACTATAACTTGAAACATGTTGGCAATATCCAAGGTGTTGAGTTTGAGACCAAAAATAACCAATTCGAGACACCGATTGAAACAATGATCTCAAGGACAACCTGAAATGAGAGTTAAAATATATTTTAAAATATTTTAAACATACAACATATTAACTCCCCCATTGACATACATATGGATCAACAAATGCATGTATGCCAATGTATTCCCCAAGGTCCCCATTTTCATGAAAAATAAATTTGAAAATATTTTCAAGATCATGAGACATAAACAAACAATGGATATGTTAAAAATAAATATTTAAGCACAATAACCATGCAATATGCATATGTGTGAGGAACCTAAACACTAGGGAACCAAACCCAAGAGGAGTATGATTTCCTAATGTAATCACATGAGGTGATCACATCCCTAATGAGAGAGTTGATGTAACTATCCCTTTCTTGCACACTACACCTAGTGGAAATCCATAAACTCAAGGATTTCATAGGCAAGTGTTTTGCCTTTGCAAGAGGGGTAGATGTGGCATGCTTAGGTGTAGAAAATATTTTCGTAGCATGCATAGAATGAGAAGTTTGCTTCTTAGCAAAGAATGAATGATTTTCATTCCTCCACATCACCTTGTGATTTACATGCTTCTTGTTGGTGTTATTGTTATACAAGAAAGCATGGTGATTTTTCTTAAGTGATTTTGCAATATTTCTTGTATTTGCACCATAAGAGGAATTAGAGGTGGGTTTGGTAACCACCTTTGGAGTGTATACCAAACATCCTCTATGGTTTGCCGGATGTTGTTTTTCAAGTAAACCGTGGAGTGAATCCCTAGCATAAACAAAGCTAATAAGCTTTTGGGATTCCTCTTCGCATTTCAACCTAAGTTGTTGAATGCAAGTTTCTAAGCTAAGGTTTTATGCTACTAATTTATCATTGGAAATATTCAATTCCTTAACATGAGAGAGAAGTGTGTCTCTCTCACTAGTTTCACAAACATGCAAAACATTATTATTATTTACACTAGTAGATTCTAAGGTATGCAACCTACTCATAGCATTTTTAAATTTTGCTTTCAATTTATCATATCAGTCGATGCACTTACTTGCCATTTTGGAGGCCACATTGAAGCGATACTCAAGCTCCTCATATGGTAGCTTTGGCTCCTCCTTTTCTTCACCATCGCTTTCCTCCTCGCTATAGCTTAACGAAGACTCTTTTCCATTAGCCATGAAGCATATTTCTTCGTTGGAGTTGAGCCACGACTCTACCTCTTCATCGCTTGATCTTGAGGACATTGATGAAGAATCACCAAAAGCCGCGAAGCACATGTGAGATCGCTCCTTGTCATTCTCTTCTTCATCACTTGATGTGTCCTCATCGGAATCATCAAATGTGTCGACATGCCCCTTCTTTTGGTTCTTGAATTTGGACTTGCCTTTCCAGTGCTTCTTCCCTTTCCCTTTGTAATTTTCTTTATCGGGTTTTGGAAGGGCATTCAGTAGAAATATGACCTTTTCTTCTACAATTAAAACAAATAGAATTGTTAGACTTGCAGGCAAACTTTGACAAAGATTTACCTTGCTTGCCCTTGAGGAATGCCTTGAATTGCTTGGCAAGCTCGATGTAATCATCATCGCTAACATCATCTTCTCCATCATCTTCGCTCGAAGCTTCCCGATGGAACTTCTTTCTCCACTTGATTGGCTCCTTTTCGGCATGGAATACAACGCTCTTTTGCTTCTCGGGCTTGGTTGGTTGAATCTGTTTCTTGTATTGAAGCTTGACTTCATACGCCATGATATTCCCAATGCAATCCTCAACGGTGTATTTGAACATGTCGTTAGACTCTAAGATACCATTGGCCTTTGACACCCATTGAGATGTGAGCGAGTCAAGGATCTTCTCCACTCGATCCTCTTGGAAAATCACCTTCCTAAGTCCTTCCAAAGCGTTCACGATATTAGTGAACCTTGAGAACATTTCTGAAATGATTTCTCCTTCCTGCATCATAAACATTTCATATTTAGATCTAAACACAGTTTATTTAGATTTCTTTACCTTTGAAGTCCCTTCATAACATATCTCCAAAGTATGCCAAATTTTATTGGCCGTTTTGCACATGGAGATGCGGTTGAACTCATTTGCAGTGAGGACGCAATGGAATGCATTCATTGCTCTCGCATTGAATTTGATTGCGTCTTTCTCCGCTTTTGTTCTTGAAGCCGCGGGTGTAGTAGGCTTCTCAAAAGGCAACTCCGTGATGTCCCATAGGTCTTGACCCTCCATGTAAATCATCATCCTAATCTTCCAACTTGGGTAGTTGGTTCCATTGAAGATCGGGGGTCGAACGGTAGAGTGACCTTCTTCATGAGACGCAGATGTAGCGTTGAATGCCATCATTGCAGTATGCTATAACCTCACTCTGATACCAATTGTGAAGGATCGCCTTACCCTTGCAATACTAACAACACACTAGAGGGGGGTGTAGGAAAACGTATGCCCTTGAGGCATTTATCCTAAGATAATCATCTCGTTCTTATAATTATATGGTATTAATTATTCTAAGTATGAATTCGTTGAACCATATACTTAGATAATTTCCTTAGACTTATAGTCAGGTCATTACGTATCCAGATGTAGATCTCGATTATGAGAAGTTAGTGACCGATTAGAAACTTAAGTTTTAAACGGTTCATGGTCATAGATGTGTCAAGAATAGGATATCGACACATCGGTAAGACCATTGTGTCTTTGTCTTACCTTAGGGTAATGATAATCTCATAGTCATTCGACTTGTCGAAGTCAGAGAGGAGATACATGTGCTCATTAGAGAATGAGTTCATTGAACGACCAACTTAGAGTTATTAAATGGTTAAGCTTTAACTAGACTGTCAATAATAACTGTAGAGTGATGATAGGCAAGCTGGTCCTTAAGACCTGAAGTCATCAGTATGAACCTGTGAATGGATAATGTCACTTAGATATATGATCTAACTTCGAGGCTCGGCCTGCTGAATGATCTTAGGTTGGGTGACACCTTGATGTGTCCATATTTTCAATATTTTCATGTCATTATTTCATTGCAGCTCATATCACTTTTCGCATCCAAATCCCACTTTTTACTACGAATTTGCATTTCTGACGATATTTTCGAGTTTCGTAGTGTTTTGTGAGTTTTCAGGGATTTTGGAGCGATTTGGACCCCCACTTGGGTATGGACACATCCGACATGCTCATGAGCTCTTTGGCAGGGCTCCGGAGGAGTTCGCCACACTTTCGGAGCCATTGGAGGAGAGAAGAGAGGGAGAGAGCAGAGAGAAGCCCCAGGAGCAATAAGCAGCAGTTTCCCAGAAATTACTCGGGCCGAGCAGCTCAGCTGCTTGACCAAATAATGACAACTCGAGAAGATGGGCAGATACAGGCTGACTCGGACCGAGCAGCTCATCTGCTCGGTCGAGTAGTCTCAATTTCCACAAGCCACGACACGACCCGAGTAGCCGATCGAGTAGAGCCTTACTCGGACCGAGCAGATCCTACTCGGTCCGGGTATGGCAATTTCAATTTCTCCTATGCAGCCGAGCAGATGACTACACGGGCCGAGCCACTGACCGAGCAGCCGAGTGCTCGACCGAGTAGCCTACTTGGCCGGCAACACCAAGGGCAATTTTGGAAATTCTTTGAAAGATCGCGTTGCGCGTGATCTCGGGGGCACTGAAGCTGGCTATCTGGGAGCAACTGAGAGGGACTTCGGGGGAGAAAATTTTGGAGAGTTTTTACAGAGAGCTCTGTGCGATTTTGGTAGGATTTTTCTAGGGCAATTTTTTGTAAGAAGAATTTTGGATCTGATATTGGAGACTATCGCGCTTACTTTGGATCGTGCTTGCGTTTTGGAATCTGAGTTTATTTCTGGATTTTTTTCTCCAGCTATTGTTCGTCTATTCTCGCTGTAAGTCTTTTTGCCCTAGTCTCTCGATTGCTATAATGTTTTCTTCTGTGGAATCGATGTTTTTGTCTGCCGCTATTGCAATGTGTGAGTAGATTTATTCTAGGGTTGATGGGTTAGCCCTAGGATTCTAGGGAAAAATGTAGATCTGGATCCCTACGTTGAATTGGGGATTTAGGGTTGTATTTCGATAGATCCTACCGAATCCGTAGATAACACGTACTGAGATCATGCCCACGGTCTGTGAAATTGATGTGCTTAAGGGGTATCTAGGGATTCAAATAGGAAAATCGTTGGATCTAATCAAGGTGCGTAACCATGCCCAGCTCGCGTCTTGAGGGGATCCACCGACGAACTATACCGCTACGTTGACGGCTACCGCCATTGCGTCAATGAGAGCCATCGAAATCCCCCGTAATTCTAACCCATGAGAGTGGTACGAATTGGGGGATTAATTCCCTAGCCATAATGTAATGCAAGGATCCTATCCTAACATCGACCCCTAACGATCCTAGTGGTGATCGCTAAAGCCATAGTCCCTCTTTATTGATATTATCACAGCAACAACCAACCCAAATCTGTTACCCTGACAGCTATCTCACTTCTACACTTAGAAATAGACTGAGAACCTATTGGCACTATCACCGTCCCTGTGGGATCCGACATCTTATATACTATAACTCGACACCGTCCGCTTGCAGATTGAGCCCGAAATCGTAGCCTAGGGGCCATACCACGCCCGACGATCGTGACACCGCTGACGCCCCCCGCTTTGAGTGCGTGTTTGATGCACGCAATAATGTGATTGGGGGCGTGAGATTTAAATATTTGTAACCGCAAGCGCACGGTGTTGTAGTATGGCTTGGGGGTCGAACTCAGGGAGGCGTGGATGTGCTTGTGTCAAGGAGGATCAAATTCACCCCATGGGCGAGCTAGCCCGAATCGGATGGTGGGTTGTCACAGTAAATGAATGCAAGGGATAAACAATATGAAGGAAAAACCTGTGACTTTGGTTTCCACCCTATCGAGCGATTCTCGTCGATACGGCCTACGGGTAGGATAACGATCGGAATTAGGGTCTAATGGTGAGACGTTGTCTCTAAGAGTGGTACCAGCATCCCATGGGCCCGATATTCCGGTCGGTGCCCAGGATGATACGCCGGACTTCCCGGGTTCGGTCAGTGGGCACTCCCGTGTCCATTAACACTGACCGACTCCGGGAGCACTAAGTTCGCAACGATAATTCCCAACGTCTCATCCTGCCGCTCCCGTGCACTAGGATTCGACATTTACGCTAAGGGCGCGAGCTATGGCTAGGGAGTCAACCGCCAAGTTTATTCCCCCTTGGCCCAACGGTCAAAGGCGGTCTTTTTCCCGTCGATGACAATAAAACACCCCGCGTAACCGTTAGAGTCCTAATCCCTATCGATTTCCTAGTCCTATGGACGCATCGGGAAGAGCCCACGAAGGGGTTTCCACCAAAATCCCAGATTTGGGAACTACACACACATATTTAGTAAAAAGCGATCTAAAGTAAAATCGACCGTTAGAAACATGATCGAGCGATTGAAAAGCAGTAAGAGCAATGCTAATAACAATATATTAAAGTTTGACAAAGATCGAAGACTTACAAATATCTGAAAAATTACAGCCGTCAATAGAGAGAAAAAACAGCAAAAAATAACAACTCCCGTTTCTAGAAAACCTAAGGGTCCTATTTATTGAATACGAAATCACCCGATCGGGTGAAAAGTCACCCAATCGGGTGACCTGCTTCGTTTCTTCAGCATCACAAAATAGGATCCCTGTAACGACCACTTTTCGTGGTACGTTGTTCGTGCACGTGCTTTTGACCGTGCACGTGTTTATTTTAGACTTTATTCGTTTGTGAACACTTTCGTGTGATATGTCGTTGCGAACGTCTCTGAGATTATTAAATAGTGGCACTAATTTGGAACGACGTTTCTCGAGTCGTTTTTCCACAATTTAATCTTACTCGATGAGACGTGACGATTCTCACTCTTGACGGGAGACGTTTCTATTTTTAGTCTCGTCGTCCGACGTCGAAATCGAGATCCGTCTTCTTAGTTAGCTCACATTTGTCGCCACGATCACCACGATTTTTATTTTATAATTTTTGGAGTGCATTTGACCACTTTTACATTTTAAACAAGTTTTATATTATTTTAATAATTAATTTTTAAATTATTTTCGGCCAAATAAAATTTATTTGAGTTTAAAACGTTTTAAAGAATTTTTGAGCCAATTTCCAGCTCATTTGGACCAAGTCAAATCCTTGGGTGAGTTGGAGAAGTTGAGATTTAAATTTTAAATATTTTTAAACTTCTAATCCTATTAGATTTAGCCCTAGACCAAGTCAACCCATCTACACTATATAAACAACCCCTAGGAAGACCTATTTTCGCAAGAAATTAGCCCTAGCCTCTTCCAAAACTCAAATTGGACGTTGCGACGATTCGTCGCAACGTTGCGACGTTCAGCCCCGCACCGACCGAGAGAACGGCCACTTTTTCCCCGCTCTGACCGGCAGCCCCACCCGCATCCTAGCCGCTCTGCATCGCTGCAGCAGCCATCACCCGCTTATCCGTGCCTGACCAAGAGATTCTCTCGGTCAGACCGATGGCCGCCCCCGCTGTCGCCGCATCCCCGCTCCGCACCAACCCTCCGCACCGACCCGCTTCTGTCGCCCGCTTTCCTCCGTGCCTGACCGATGCTCTCGCCCGCATCGCTGCATCTCCGCAACGTTGCAACCGTTGCAACGTTGCAGCGCTGCGCTCCCCGCATCCAACCCGCACGACCGATGGCCTCCCCCGCTCCGACCGAGAGAACCAAGCGCTCCCCGCACTGCTGCACACCCCAAGCGTCGCACAAGCCCGTTCCCCCGCAGCGACCGATGGAGCTCCCCGCACCGAGGCTGTACGACCGATGGCCATACGTCGCAACCCCGCATCCGTCGCACCGCTTGCCACCGAGGGCCCCCCCAAGTTCTCCAGAGTTATTGTGGGTCCCCCAAAGGTCCCTAGGACTACTGTGGGCCCCACCTAGGTGCGTTCTCTTCGACGACTTGCCGCGTACGACGTCGTCGCACGTCGCAGCCCGTCGTCGCACGTGCGAGCTTTGGAATCTGGAATCGTCGCCCCGGTTGATGCTCTGAATTTTCCAGCGAGGAAACTATATTGGAATCTGGACTTGGAGCGCGATCTTTTATTCCAACCCCCGGCGTCGCTACCCGACGCCGGTGTAGCTTTCACGTCGTGTTGAGGTAACGCTTTGCACCCCTAGGACCCCAAACCCAATGCATGCTAATCAAGACTAAAATCAGTATTTTCAAAGTATTTTAAATGTTTTAAATTCACTAATCAAGATTAATAATATGGACTTTAGGCCGGTGGACTTGTGCACGTAGGATAATTGTGATTTTTGGACTCATTGGACGGTGTGCTCAGACGTCGATCTTGCAGGCAAGTGAAACTTGTCAACTCTTGTGTAGGGCCATGTTTTTAGTCCACTTCCTTGTTTTCAACGTAAAAGAGACTAGTCAGTGAAATGATAGCTGGCTAGACACCTACTTGATCTAGTTTGACAACGAAACTAGATCCGTCACCTAATTGATCTAGCTCGACAACGAAGCTAGATCCAACCCTTAAACTTGTTGTTCATGCATACTAAACTGTCACGTTTACTTTCCTTACTTGTATGCTTTACTACTTTCCATGTCATGTCATCCATGCATTGAATGTCTTATTCGTAGCACACGCTACAATACTTGTACTCGTACTACTTGTCCGGCTAGGTGCACCCCTACGCCATACTTGTTTAAACACTTCCTGGGTCGTGGTCCAGAAGCGGGCCTCATGTGTTGGCTAAAAACCAATGCCCGATACACGTGGAGGGGTAGGGATAAACGGTTACTTGAGCTTAGGAGTGGCCTGATCCGCCCTCTAGCCAAAAGACAGAATCTCTGTGCACGAGGTGCTTACTTTTCTTGTCTTGTACTTGTCTTGTGAATGATTCATGCAATACTTGTCATCCATGCCATGTTTAAATGCCATGCTCGTACTTTACTTTACTTTACCTTACCTGTTGCACTCATTACTTTAACTGCCATGTCATTGCATCATGCTAGAACTGCTAGGTTGCTTTACTTTTACCTACCTTCAGTTTCCTTGCACAAGTCTCTTGTAGACTTGCTGACATGTGCCCCTTGCTCTTTTGGGTGTCACATGTTAGACCCTGAGCCAGAGACCGTTGCTGAGTACGTGATGCCTTGCTGACGCTGAGTCTGAGTCCATGATTGCACAGGAGGATTTTGGTGGACACCGGTGACCATTCTTTGAGTCTTTGTTGAGCTTTATTTTGTTTTAGGCCTTTTGTTAGTTATTGGTGCGTAGCACCGTCGTTTGTACTTTGTACTTTTGTTGGCCATGTTTGGGCCTTTAGTCTCTTTTTCTTTTAGCCTGGTGGCTTTTCTGCGTTGTTGGAATTTATATTTATGGATATTCTGAGATTATTCTTTTGTCTCATTTCATTATTATTATCTTGTTTCGCTCGCGTTGCGAGGACCTGCAGTTTTAAATTGGATTGACGCTTATCGGACTTGCAGCTTTGTAGCTTCAAGTCTGGGCGGACCTTCTCACGCTTCGCCTCCACCTTTTTGGGAAGCGGGGCGTGACAGGTTTTGTTGGTGGCCCATGCAGGTCCAGTCTTGCAATTGCGAATTCACGAAACAACGATAATAACGGAATGTCCATTAAATAAATTGCAACATCCGAGTCATAAGCCCTGAGTCTAGTCGTTTTCTTATGACACTAGGAGTAAGAAGGCTTAGTTAGACGTCTGTGCTTGCTAGATAGAGGCCCTGACTGTTATTTAGACTCCCTGTCAGCAACTGATTAGATCGTCGTAGGAGTTACCTTAGTGGTTCATGTCCACCTCTGACCATATTAGACTTCTAGAATTTCCTCTAGTCGTTCGCTTGGGTTCATCGATTTCGGACCAAGCTGAATGCATTTCATTACCGTCTAACCTTTAGAAGTCTTAGCGCCTAGTTCCTAATCTTTAGTTGGTCGACCGTAGGAGTCTCCGTAGACCTTCCTGATCCATATCCTAGGCGTATGTATGATTTGATCATCCGACCAATTTCCTTGCCTCGATTCACGAGATCGCCTCATGACGATCGTCGTCCATTTTCGAACCTCTCCATTGTAATGCCCTACAAGCTACTGCACAAGTACTAGAGGGGGGGGGTGAATAGTACTTTAAAATAATAAGGAGTATAATTCCAAATTAAAATGCAAACAACTACCAAATCAATTTGCGGAAGCTTAAATTGAATGACAACACAAAATTAACAACGCTAACAAGAGATGTTACTGGGTTCGGATCCACCCAAGTCTTCCCGACTTGTTCCCGGTGATCCTACGTCCCAACCACCCGGATCCCCTCCGGATACTTGAGTTAGAAACCCTAACTCAAGATTTCCACTATGAAATACTTGTGAAAAACCTCCACAAGTCAAATCATACAAAATGTAATTTGTGACTCCCACAACCCGGGATCACAACCACACTCTCACAACCGAGAGTGAAACTTACAAATCAAATATGAAATGAAATAAAGAAACTTCTTACCGAACAAAATACCTATGCCTTGAATATTGCTTACGAATTAGGGCAAGGATGATTTTGAGGAAGAAGTGGCACCAAACCCTAGCTCCAAGATGTAGACAGCGATGGAGAGCTTTGGGGATGTTGGTGACCTAGAATCAAGCACTTGGCTTGGAAGGCTTCACACTCAATGAATCTCTCTTTGGAAATAAGAGTTAGGAGAGATTATTGAATGGAGGGAATGAGCTTTGAATGAGCTTGGATTGATTTCTCTTGAACTCTAAACTTGCATTAATATCAGCCTTGGCAGCAATGAATGCAGCCCAACAAGTATATATAGGTTAGAGGAGAGAGAGAGAGAAAAACGTTTCAATTAAAGCTCCAACGGCTTTTTTCTGAACCCAACTAGTCGGTCAAAGAACAACCACCGACCGACTAGTTCATCAACTAGTCGGTCGGTCAATTAACGTAAACCGACTAATGAGTAAACTGAGAAAAGATCAAAGTACAGACTAAGGAACTAGTCGGTCTAAGAAGAGTAGCTGACCGACTAGTTTCACAACTAGTCGGTCGGTTACTCAACGTGGACCGACTAACAGATAAAACTGAAGTCTGAGAAGAATTAGACTTAGTCGGTCCAAGAACAAATGTTGACCGACTAATTCACCAACTAGTCGGTCACCAAATGAACATAGACCGACTAACAATAAACAGTAAGTATGGTGAAAAATTTGGCAAGTACAGTAAACTAAACTAGTCGGTCCAAGAAGGAAGGTTGACCGACTAGTTCATCAACTAGTCGGTCGATCAATGAGCACAGACCGACTAAAGATAAACAGTAGCTCAAGCTCAAATGTGCATGTTCAGGGAAAGCTCAACTAGTCGGTCACAGAAGCATCACTGACCGACTAGTTCACAAACTAGTCGGTCGGTGAGTCAACTTAGACCGACTAACTGTAAACAGTAAAGAGCTAAGAATTAACTGACAGAAACTAGTCGGTCCAAGAAGCTTGGCTGACCGACTAGATCACCATCTAGTCGGTCAGTTCTTCTTCTTGAACCAACTAACATGCACAAGAAGTCCCGAATCGAAGCGCGAAGCTTCGGGAAGAATTGTATGGACTTCTACTAAGATCCTAGAGCTAAGATATGAGCGTTATGAAGAATTAAAACGTAAGACCTACTCAAGGCTTAACATTCTACGAAAGAAGCTTAAAGACTATTAAATAAACTTGACGATACCGTCTTCAATAGCTTCAATCGAATCTTCATGACTTCTAAATAGGTCCATAAGCTTCAACGAAGCTTTAGGCATACGATCACGTGCTTTGAGAAGTCTTGAGACCTCGTTATTGATATTCATGTGAATTTGACGACGATCTCCATAACTGCGCTCACAAAGTGTTAGTTCATATTATATTTATGTTTGTTCATCATCCAAAACCAAATCCGGGGAGTCCAATATCCAACATTCTCCCCCTTTTTGGTGATGACAAACTAACATAAATAATAATCAAAAATAATAATTCAAATGAAATTTACTTACTCCCCCTGCATTGATGACACGTTAATTCCAATTTAAACAAAAATGATACGCATCAAGCAGACGAGTGAAGTATATTAAATGAGAATCGATTGTTGAATTATTGAAATACCAAATGAAGGTTATTGAAATATCGGATTTGAAAATCCATTTATATATCTTAACTCCCCCTGAATCTAACACATCAAGTTAGATTCTTGGAGAAATGCTTTAAATTTTCATTTGGCACATCGTTATTATTATATCTCTCCCCCTTTGGCATAAGCAAAAAGAGCGGGAGGATAACAACGACAACAACAATGGCCTCAAATTAAAAAGCACGGGAGTCGTAGAATACGACGAAGGTTCAAGTGACACCAAAGAGAAAAATACGAATAGAATCAAGGCGTGTCAAAGATACCAACGTCGAAAAATCGTAAAACGAAATCATCAAAACTCAAATCAATTTAACTGATTGAGTTATGGAATATACTATCCAATATCAACATTTCTTGGTTAATTTAGTGCATGGAAAACAATTCTATGTTTTCATAGAAGAAATTTCTATTAAACCAAGTGAATATCGTCGAGCGACGAAATCAAACATCAGAGACATAAAAATTATACATTACACAAAATAATGAAATGTCAACTGAGATATATATATATATATATATATATATATATATATATATATATAATGCATGAAGCAGAGTACATCACCGATATACATACCGACGATCGACAGATCGGGGCACAAAAATACATCATACATCATCACAAAAAGAAATACATCATCTCTGAATGCAAAATACATCAGCACAGATATCAAAACAAAACATCACAATGATCCAAAATACATAACCACACACACTATCCTACCCAACATCTCTCACAACTAGATATATCATCCAAAGAGTATCAGGAGAGGCCTCGAAGCAACTCAAGAGGCAGAGGGAGGACCAGAAGCAACTGCAGGCTCAGCAGGAGCAGAGGAGGTGACTGGATCAGCAAGAACGTCCGAAGCATCAGCAGGAGCGACGACAGAAGTGGCAACCACTGAAGCAGCGACCGTAGTGGCCTCGGGAGCACCAGTCGGAGTATCCACCACAGGAGTGGTGGCAACAGGTGTGCTCTCGGGGGCACCAGCAGACGTAGCAGCAACAGCAGCACCGGAAGAGGTATCACCAGCAGCAGCAGTACCAGCAGAAGTGCCCTCGGGGGCACGAGTCGAAGCGCGACAGAGCTCCTCAATGTCCTCCTCAGCCATCTCATCAAACTCCTCATCCTCAGACACGGAAGGAGGAAGCTCAACACCCATCTGACGAGCCATACGGTAGACTACCTCCTCGGTACGAGCCAAGCGGGACTCGTGACGACGAAGTATCCGTAGGACTTCATCCAGGGTGGCAGAGGGAGCAGCAGAGGCACTGGCAGAGGCAGGGACAGACGCTGAAGGTGTCGTCCTCTGAACGTGACGAAGCGCCGCAAGGGATTTCTTGACGGCCGTCGCATTCAGGGGAGGACCAAGGGGACGCTCATCGTCACGAGGCAACGTGACACGAAAATGACGAAATACGAGGGTCAAAATGCAAGGAAATGGGATATGAGCCGATTTATTGGACTTTCGAATACACTCGAAAGAGTCAATCTTATCGAGTATAATTCGAGCCCAATTAATCGAGCTCCCCATGAAGATCGCATAGATAAGCTTCAAAAATGGCTGGGATGGTAAAGATGAGGAGCCGTACTTGGGAAGCAAGCACGACTTCAGAATCAGATTTAGGACCCACGCATTTGGCTTGAATGATTTAGATGGCACGCCAATCATGGCAGGGGGGATCTGATGGAAAATCTCCGAAAGGATGGTCTGATCAAGAGAAGAAATATCGTCAACCGAGATATCAGAGGGAAGAAGGCCAGACGAAGAGATACCCAAAATCTCTCCTAAGATTTCCGCAGTGAGGACTATAGGGGTCCCCAAAACGGTCGTCTCAACAGAGTGGGTCTGATCGTACTGACCCCGGATCCTATTCGCATAGAAAAGCTTCACTAATCTAGGGTAGGGGAGAGGATTCACCTTCGGGTCAAATCGAAGGTAATCGAGGAGACCCGACGACGACAGAAGATCAGCTAACCCTATAAAGTCGCTAAACTGGACGAAATGCTCCAGAAGTAGAGGGCAATGTTCGATACGGTTATACGCCATGAGACACAAAGGGTCATCGCGACATAACGAAATATCGACACCGCCCACCGGCATCGGACCCTTTCCCTTAGGCTTTCGGGTAGACGTACGAGGGTGGGTGCTAGACTCGGGATGGGTAGGAGGAGTGGGTTCCCTATGAGTCTCAGTCTCGGGGTTATACTCCGTATCGGAATCGGTAGGAGTATGGAACGAAGAAGCAGAGGCAAGAATTTTGGCCTTTGACTTGGGTTTGGGTTTCGGTTGACCTCTAGGTTTAGCGGTCGTCGTCCTCTTCTTCTTGAGAGGAGGCGAAGACGACGAAGGTTGGGTGGTCTTGGTTCGACGTTTCGGAGGGGTTGGACGATCGGGATCCGAAGGGTTTGGATCAACGGTCATCGGAGAGGGGCTAGACGGAGTGATCGGAATACGTGTTCTTGCCATATTCGAAGCAAGACACGGGACAAGGAGATCAAACGAAGAAGCCCTAGCCGAAAAAAAATAGATAAACCCTAAGAACCCTAAAAACCGAGCAAGCCCTAGCTCTAGGAAAGGAAATCTAACCCTAGAAGGAGAAGAGATCACCTAGAAGGAGGGGCCGACGGTGGAGATCGATGGAGACGGCCGGAAAATGGCCGGAGAACGATCGGAAGTTGAAGGGTTTTGAGGGGAATCGGGGTTTCGAGCTGAGGGAGAAAGACTTTGGACCGATTAGAATGAGAACAGACCGACTAAACTGAGTTTAAGTCGGTCAAGATCGCAAATGACCAAACAGTCCCTGGCACAACTAGTCGGTCACAGTTCAAGCACTGACCGACTAGATCACGATCTAGTCGGTCGGTCAATGAGCTTGAACCGACTAGTTGCAAACAGTGGCTGAATCCAAGATTTACTGACAAGATTTAGTCGGTCACAGTTCATTGACTGACCGACTAGATCTCAATCTAGTCGGTCGGTCACTGAACATGAACCGACTAAGGAGTCCAAAAAATGATAATCAATTTCTCTCCTTAATACGCTTGGACTATATATCTCAAAACTCTCAATAAACATATAAACTACCCCATTAAACATCGAAAACTCAAAATTTGACGATTACGCACAAATCGAACGAAAAAATCAAAATAACACATAAATTCTGAAAAATCCAATAATTCTAGCATGAATGAGATATTGCCAAATATAATAGCATGCAAAGTTATTGAATGAAACATGAATCCTATATCTCGGATTCACCCATAATCCCCAATTCTCGACGTAACCGCACAAAGGAGTCCTCCTTTAGGGGTTTCGTGAAAATATCGGCGATTTGCTTTTGGGTTTCAACGTACACTAAAATGATGTCCTTTTTAGCAACATGATCATCTAAGAAGTGGTGTCGGACATCTATGTGTTTCGAACGGGAATGGTGTACCGGGTTCTTGGAAAGACATATTGCACTTTGGTTGTCAACCATGATAGGGCAAGTATCACAATTTATACCAAAGTCTTTAAGTGTGTGTCTCATCCAAAGAACTTGAGCACACGCGGCACCGGCGGCAATATATTCCGCCTCGGTGGTTGAAAGTGATACGGAATTTTGCTTCTTGGAAAACCAAGAGACAAGAGAATTTCCTATAAAATGGCAAGTGCCACTAGTACTTTTCCTGTCGGATTTGCATCCCGCATAATCGGCATCACTATATGAGATTAACTCATATGTGCTAGATTTCGGATAAAGTAATCCAAAATCTAAAGTGTAACTTAGATAGCGAAAAATACGCTTTACCGCTACTAAGTGAGATTCCTTAGGTTGAGATTGATAACGAGCACATACGCATATGGCGAACATAATATCGGGCCTACTTGCGGTAAGATAAAGCAAACTACCTATCATACCTCGATATAGACGAATGTCTACATCCTTACCGCCCGTATCCTTGTCAAGATGCGTAGTCGTGCTCATTGGAGTCTTTTTCCCGGAAGCACTCTCCATTCCAAATCGCTTTAGCAACTCCACCGTATACTTCGTTTGGTGGATGAAGATTGCATCGTCCATTTGGCGAATTTGGAGACCTAAGAAATACTTGAGCTCACCCATGTGGCTCATCTCAAATTGTTCCTTCATAACATTAGAGAACTCTTCGCAAAGAGCAAAGTTAGTAGCACCGAAAATGATATCATCAACATATATTTGAACTAAAATTATATCATTATTCGCATGCTTAACAAAAAGTGTAGAATCGGCTTCTCCCATTTTAAAATTCAAATCCAAAAGAAAATTCTTTAGGCGATCATACCAAGCTCGAGGAGCTTGTCTTAAGCCGTAAAGCGCTTTCTTTAGTTTAAAAACATGATTTGGAAATTTTTCATTTATGAAGCCCGGAGGTTGAGAAACGTAAACTTCCTCAACAACATCTCCGTTTAAAAATGCACTTTTAACATCCATTTGAAATAATTTAAAATCCTTATGGCATGCAAAAGACAATAATAATCTAATTGATTCTAATATAGCTACCGGAGCGAAGGATTCTTCGAAATCAATACCTTCCTCTTGTCGATAGCCTTGAGCAACTAACCGAGCTTTGTTCCGGACGACGACTTGGTTTTCGTCGGTTTTGTTCTTGAAGATCCACTTTGTCCCTATGACGGTGTGGTTCTTCGATGGCAATGGAACAAGCTCCCAAACTTCATTTCTCTCGAATTGAATGAGCTCCTCCTCCATGGCTAAGATCCAAGCGCTATCTTCGCATGCTTCATTAATATTCTTTGGCTCTATCGAGGAGGCAAAGGCACAATGAGCGAAGTAGTTCACTTGCGATCTCGTCTTGACACTATCATAGATATTGCCAATGACTTGCTCATGAGGATGGTCACGAACGGTATGAAGCCATTTGGGAATACCTTGATCACTAGGAACATTCTCAACAATTTCGTTAGTTGGGTTAGTCTCAATAGAATCAATAGAATCATTAGACTTAGAATTATCAAATGAATCACATAAAACATCCATAGAATCATTATCATTTGAAATTCTAGTTGGAACAAATCCTTCATTAAAAGAGACATGAAGCGACTCCTCGATCGTTGAGGTTCGTTTGTTGAATATCCGGTAGGCTTTGCTACGCGAAGAATATCCAACAAAAATCCCCTCATCGGATCTTGGATCGAATTTGTCCAAACTACCATACGTGTTCTTAATAAAACATTTCGAACCAAAGACACGAAAATGTTTAACTTGAGGCAACCTACCAAACAACAATTCATAACAAGTTTGTTTAGTTCCGGGCCTCAAAAGTATTCTATTAAACACATAGCAAGCGGTGTGTACCGCTTCCGCCCAAAATTGATGGCCAAGTTGGCTATCATCAAGCATAGTGCGAGCACACTCCACTAGCGTCCTATTCTTTCTCTCAACTACACCATTTTGAGGAGGTGCACGAGGGAAAGAGAAGGTGTGAGTAATACCAACTTCATCACAAAATGTCTCAAAAGACTCATTCTCAAATTCACCTCCATGATCACTACGAATAGTGACAATGGTGGTTCCTAAGAGATTTTGTACTTTCTTAACAAAAATTGTGAAGTTTTCAAAAGCTTCATTTTTATTACACAATGAAAATACCCATGTAAATCTTGAATAGTCATCTACGATGACAAGTCCATATCTTGCATTTCCTAAGGAAGCAACTCTAGTTGGCCCAAATAAGTCTAGATGTAATAGCTCTAGTGGCCGTTTAGTAGAAATGATTTTCTTAGGTTTAAATGAAGATTTAGGAAGCTTGCCACGTTGACAACAATCACAAAAACTTTTCTTTTCAAAAACAAGCTTCGGAAAACCTTTAATGGAATTTAATTTTGAAAGCTTATATAGTGTTCCAAAGTTCACATGTCCAAAGCGTCGATGCCATAAGTGTTGTTCACTTGTGTTGGCAACGAGACATTGTTCATATGACTTAGGAAGATCCAAAATATAAATATCTTTACGACGAGTTCCGGAAAACAATAATTTATCATTATCTTTTCTTAAAATGTGACACAATCCTTTCGCAAAGCTAACTTTGTAACCTTTGTCACAAAGTTGGCTTATTGAAATAAGATTATGATTTAAACCACTAACAAGATAAACATCACTAATTAGTGGTTTAGAAGGGTTACCCACTTTACCAACACCTATGATGGTTCCGCTCTCGTTGCCTCCAAATACGACGCGGTTTCCATTTGCTATGGGAACCACTCCGGAGAGCAAACTAGCGTCACCCGTCATGTGTTTTGAACACCGCTATCGAGTATCCAATTTCCCTTGGAGCTAAATTTAAATTTGTTGCTCCTTTTCTTTTTCTTTTCCTTGAGTACCTAAAGATAGAGAATTTCATATCATGGTACCCAAGGTCATTGGGTCCAAAAGATTAGACCTTTGGAAGCCAAGTCCAATTGGACTTAGACTTCCCCAAATAATTTCTACTATGCACAACATCCGAAAAATAAGCATTCATATACATTTGTTTTTCGTCCATGCTTGTGTCCTTTGGGCTCCAAATTGTGAAAATCTTGGGTGCCCTCATCCTATTGGGTGCATGCATGCTACGTTGATTTCTACGTGATGCATGTTGTGGATAGGCATATGGGACATGATGGAATGGTGCACGATGAGAATTACTCATATGATGAGGTGGGTGTACATATGCTTGTGTGGGAACACGTGCGTGAGGGTGTCTCACATGGTGTGCACGTGCCCGTGAACGTTTAGCATAAAAATCATCATATGTGTGAGATGGTGGAGTAGGACGTGTGTTCCTACGTGGCATGGTATGAATGTACATGTAGGCATGCCACTTCTTTGGAGGTCCACCCAAAGTGGGTTTCTTTCCAAAAGAGGGTGTGGACGAGGTGGAAGCACCATTGGTAGATGAACTACCAATAGAGTGTTTGCTCCCACTCGTTGAGGCTTCGGAAGTTGGCCTTACAAAAGTAGTGACCGACTTGGATGAATTTCCCATCATATACCCCAAGCCAATGTGGTGTTTGGCCGGAAGTAAGTCTTTTAGGATATTATCCAAGTGGCCCTTACCCTTGTTGAATTTGTTGATTCGGCCCAATGTGTCCTCATATTTCTCTTTGAGAGAACACAAAGAAATATCCAAAGTGGATATTTGCGATGTGAGCACATAAACACGAGATTTAAGATTCTCGTTCTCAATACTCAAAGTCGAGTTTTGAGAAGTTAAATCCGCTATCTTATGTTCTTCCGCATCCTCAATGCTAACATGTTCAAGTTTAGATTTGAGATTAACAATCTCATTTCTTAACTCTTCAACAACGGTGTCGTTGTTGGTGATGATAGTCTTAGGCGATGTTTGAATGCTAGCTAGGTCATCTTTTACTTTAGTATATCTATTTACTAATTTAGTGTATTTTGACCATAATTGAGAGTTAGCTGACCGGCGCCCCGTTTACGGTATGGGCGCGGTGTCGTTTTACCGCAAGTGCACGGTTAGTGTAGGGTGCGGGTATATCGAACACAGGGAGGTGGATGGCTTGAGTGGCTACTAGCCTCGCCTAGGTCGCGTGCTAGCTACGCGGATAATATGGGTGAAGTGTAGAAATAAAAGAAAGAAATAAAAACGACACAAAATGAATCCCCGCTAACACGGGCTAGAGCACTCATGACACTTGGCATTTGACTTGATCCAGGGTGAGACATTGCCCCAAAAGGTGGTACCTAGCGTCCATGGCCCGATATTCCGGTCGGTGCCAAGCACGCTAGGCCTACCCGGTTCCGAACGGTGGGCACTCCCGTGTCCAAAAACACCTTCCGCAACCGGGAGCATTAAGGCCACAATGATATCTCCCAACACTTCGTCCAAGCCGCTCCCGCGCGCGAGGACTCGATGTCTACGCTGGGGGCGTGAGCTATGGCTAGGGAGTCAACCGCCAAGTTTATTCCCCCTCGGCCCGACGGTCAAAGGCGGTCTTTTTCCCGCCGATGACAATGAAACACCCCAGCGTAACCCTAATGGCCGAATAGGTCAAATGTGATTTCTAGCAATACATCGAAGCGGATCTTGACAGGACAAGCACCGGACCCCAATCCCCAACACATCTAGTGTGTTGCCGTACGAATTGGACCCAGATTGCTAGAAATCCCCATTGACACATTTCATCGAACACGTGCCATGCAACCAAGTCTAATGTAAATTCCCAAGCAACAATCCTACCCTAACCCGTATTAGGGTTCATCAATACTACTCCATGATGAAAGACATATAAACAAACAACACAAAACACACACAAACATTCATCATGAAGCAAAAGAAATACAATACAAAAAAATGGAGAACAAGAGAAAGAAATACTTATCTTGAGTGAATCGTTGATCCCATACAAGACTTATTGAACAAAATACCTAATCTAAAACTAACCTAGAACTCCCAAGAGAAGGGGGGCAAAAGCCCTAAAAAACTGAGAGGAGATCCCCCTTCAGTCAGCCAACTTCGTGTATTTATACCCCCACTTCGAAACCCTAGTGGTTCGGGTCCAAACCCGCAGGAGAAGCGCCACCCGATCGGTTGACAAGTCAACCGATCGGGTGATCCGTTACAAATAGTAAACAGAAAACGGCGGAGCTTCACCCGGTCAGATGAACCGGTCGGTTGAGTTCTTGGGGTGACCGGTTGGATCTTGGAGCCGTCGGGTGAAGCGATCGGTTGGACGCCCGTGTCTTCAGCTCTTCAACATCAGCTACAGATGAACCGATCGGGTGAGAGTCACCCGATCGGTTAGCGTTTTGCTTCGAGAAAACAGAGAACATCCCCCGCTGAACCGGTCTGCAAACCGGTCGGGTGACTTCTTTGTGAGCTGCGGTAGAGACCGGGTGGTGCACGCGTGCATCACCCGATCGGTTGGAGCTGACCAACCGACCGGGTGAGGGGCTGAAAGATGAATTCTTTGGCGTATGACCTCCTGGACCACGCGTGACTCCTCCCGTTGCTCTGGGGACACATGATATCATCGTTTTGCGTCCCAAATGCAAGCAAACTCCTGCAAAACACAAAAAATATGGAAAAGTGAAAGAAAACAAGAAAATACAAGAAAACACGAGAGAACGAATAAAAGACGGCGGTAAAATATGGAAAAACACGGAAGAAAACGTGCGCGAATATATGAAATATAAACGCACGTCAAAATCCCCCAAGCTGAACTCTTCCTCGTCCTCGAGGAAGACGAGTGAGAGTAGGAGCTCGGAGGGAGAAAATAGAGAGAAGGAGAGAAAAAGAGAACTCTATATCCTAGATCACCCGTTAGGGCCAACAAAATCAAAAATGACACACCAAGCAAGCGAACGCCAAATCACATCAATAAACCAAGAAATACGAGTCCAGACGAGTGCCGTGGGCCCATGCGGTGAAGCGCGAGTGAGCGTGGTCGTGTGCTAGCAAACGGTGTCACTATCTACATTGTGCAATAAAGCTCGATATACACAGATCCAAGATATGACCCAAATATCGATTCGAATTGAATTAAGCGGTGAATATATGGTTCAAGCATGCATGAGAATAGAGAGAGAATCGAAACATATCATGCGTTAGGGACTCCACAACTAGGGTTAAGGAATTCACCACACTATAGCCTAGATAATAGCTAAAAAGTTCCTAAGCCAAGTATTTTCGAAAACGATGGGGGTTGAGATGATGTGGAGAAGAACACTCGGTGCAAATTCTCGCCTTCCCTTTATTCTCGGCAAGTATGAAAAAATATTCACACGGAAATTTTTTTGGTTTTGGGTATTTGTATTTTTTTTGGATTTTGGGCTATACAAGATTTTTCTTTTCTTTTCTTTTTGGGTTTTTCTTTTCTTTTCTCCTTTTTTTTGGATTTTTGGGATATTGGCTATACACATGTGTACTCTCCCAAGTGGGAGAACGGTACACGACGAGGGGATTTGCACCAAGTAAAACAAAAAAGAAGTCGAAATCTAAACACTTGGGCAAAGGAAACTATTTTCGCTAAATAGAGCGTAGGCTAAATGGGTTATCCTAGTCCTTAGTTGTGGAATCCCGACACATGCGAAATGAAGTATACGATATATATAGCATGCATATAGAAGCAGACATTAGAAGCAAATACCGCATATTCAATATCGAAGCATGATAATCTAGGGGTCATTCCAGGACATGTATATAAAGTAAAATCACAAAGCAGAAGCACACCAAATGCTAGTCACGACACACGACTCACAAAAAGCTAAGTGGACCCACGAAGCATGAAATGCAATGGATTCGGCTTCCTAGGGTTAGTGAATGTGATTATCGAAGCCATGCTAAGTGTGCGTGTGATTTTCGTGGCAATTCATCAAAGGGTTCATCTCTAGGAGAAAGAGATAAAAAGAAGAAAAGAAAAAGAAAAAGAAAAACACGGAGAAAAACGACTCAAATAACGAAGAAAAAGAGACAAAAGACGCACAAAGTGCGACTCCCCCAAGCTGAAACTTGCATTGCCTTCAATGCAATAATAGTTTATACGGGAGGGCAAAGAAAATGGGGGGTCCGCACTGACACAAAAAGTGAAAAACAAGAAAAACACATGAACGAAACTAAAAATAAAGAAAAAGAAACACACAAATAAAAGATATAAAACACGACAAAAACACAACAACGACATGCGAAAACATGCACACAAATCGATTTCCCCCAAGCTGAACATGACAATGCTAGCGAAATGATATGATCAATGTGATGCAGAAATATGCTAGGGGAAAATCGGAAAAGAAAGAAATCAGAATGCAGGAGAGACAGTCTGCTCGTTCTCCTCGGAAGAGGATGTGGGGTGAAATGATAGAAGGGCACGACATGAAGGGTTATTAAGATGCAAAAGCAAATCCTAGATACGCTCCCCTCGCTAATGAGAGGAGACGAGATTATTCAAATCTAAACTAGAAAGCGGTAAATTTTTACACTACTGGATTATGATACACCTGAGCATAGGCGGATCCAAGATCTCAAGCGGAGCAGGAAGATGCTCTCCCTGTTCTTTTTGTGGCTCCGCCAATGTTCCGGTGCCACGAACACCAACGAACTCCAGCAATGCTCCCACAAGCTTCTCTCGATGATGTCCACCTAAATCATTCGAAAGAAAAGGAGCATCAGTCCGTGACGAAAAATTCTTCACCGCAATAAATGTATCCCAAAGAGTATCATCAAAGTGAAATGTAAAGCGTGGAATAAGTTGACGATGACTCCCTGAGAATGTGGTGCTATGCCCTGGTGGTGACGCGATGATATCATGCCCACGTTTAGTGGCGAGCTTGTCTGGTGCTGACATGCCCTGACGTATCTCCATAATATGTGAATCTGGATCTAATGGAGCATATGTCATGTCAGTAGTGTGTGAATCTAAAAATATGGGGAATGTAATACGAGATTCAGAAATAGGGTCTAAAAGATCTCCCTGAGTGGGAGCAGTAAGCTCTGGTGGATGCGATGCCTCTGGTGGAGTGAGGGTGAGCGATGGATGTAGTGGTAGAGGCAAGGGAGCATGAGGCTCAACAGAATGAGTCATGATGTTCACGGCTCCATGCTCTCCCTCCTCGTCGATATGGACATCCTCCATGGCCTCCTCGATGCCGTAGGTCTCAAAAATTGTACCTTCCGTGGCGCAAGTTGTAGATGATGTATGAGACGCGACTGCTTCACCCCCAAAAGTAGAAGTGGTAGGCGGAGATGGAATTGGTGAATCCACCTGGCCCTGGGTTACCGTGGAATCCTCCATCAATAACTCAAGGATAGATTTCCGAGGTGGAGATGAGGGTGATGGTGTTGTCTGGCCTTGATTTACAAAGGAATGCGCCACTAACAACTCAAGATCAGGCGCATGTGGTGGAAGTGGAAGTGGTGGAGTCATCTGGCCTTGGTTTAAAATATTGTCTTCCAATAATAATTCAAGGTCAGATATCGGTGGGGGGAGTGGTGATGGAAGTGGAGGTGATAACCAGCGCATCTGAGTTGCAATGGAGTTTTCCAAGAATAATTCAAGGCTCGATTTTGGTGGAGGATGGGGTGTGAAATTTTGGGGGTAAGGATGGGAGGATTCTTGATGTAGGTCGTGGGTATATGAGTGTGGGGTGTAGGGTTGGGCAATGAATTGACAATAGATGGCCGTGTGTCCCTGCATCCCACAAGCTTCGCAAACCGCCACGTCCTGCGGATAATTCTCATATCCCCCCATCTGAGCATCGTATGGCATATAAGCATCAAAATTTCCGATGTACGATCCATCGGGCATCCACATAATTCACCTGAAAGCAAAAATTTTGGCTACGACAAGCGCGTCAGTTGTACAAAGAATAGCACAAATTTATAATGGTGGTAAGGAAAGGATCTATTTATTGTATTTATTTATTATTATTATTTTTTTTGTGTTTTTGTTTTTGCGTAGTCTAACGAACCCAAGCTAAGCTAATATCAAACCGAACGCCTCCCCGGCAACGGCGCCAAAAACTTGACCGGCGCCCCGTTTACGGTATGGGCGCGGTGTCGTTTTACCGCAAGTGCACGGTTAGTGTAGGGTGCGGGTATATCGAACACATGGAGGTGGATGGCTTGAGTGGCTACTAGCCTCGCCTAGGTCGCGTGCTAGCTACGCGGATAATATGGGTGAAGTGTAGAAATAAAAGAAAGAAATAAAAACGACACAAAATGAATCCCCACTAACACGGGCTAGAGCACTCATGACACTTGGCATTTGACTTGATCCAGGGTGAGACATTGCCCCCAAAAGGTGGTACCTAGCGTCCATGGCCCGATATTCCGGTCGGTGCCAAGCACGCTAGGCCTACCCGGTTCCGAATGGTGGGCACTCCCGTGTCCAAAAACACCTTCCGCAACCGGGAGCATTAAGGCCACAATGATATCTCCCAACACTTCATCCAAGCCGCTCCCGCGCGTGAGGACTCGATGTCTACGCTGGGGGCGTGAGCTATGGCTAGGGAGTCAACCGCCAAGTTTATTCCCCCTCGGCCCGACGGTCAAAGGCGGTCTTTTTCCCGCCGATGACAATGAAACACCCCAGCGTAACCCTAATGGCCGAATAGGTCAAATGTGATTTCTAGCAATACATCGAAGCGGATCTTGACAGGACAAGCACCGGACCCCAATCCCCAACACATCTAGTGTGTTGCCGTACGAATTGGACCCAGATTGCTAGAAATCCCCATTGACACATTTCATCGAACACGTGCCATGCAACCAAGTCTAATGTAAATTCCCAAGCAACAATCCTACCCTAACCCGTATTAGAGTTCATCAATACTACTCCATGATGAAAGACATATAAACAAACAACACAAAACACACACAAACATTCATCATGAAGCAAAAGAAATACAATACAAAAAAATGGAGAACAAGAGAAAGAAATACTTATCTTGAGTGAATCGTTGATCCCATACAAGACTTATTGAACAAAATACCTAATCTAAAACTAACCTAGAACTCCCAAGAGAAGGGGGGCAAAAGCCCTAAAAAACTGAGAGGAGATCCCCCTTCAGTCGGCCAACTTCGTGTATTTATACCCCCACTTCGAAACCCTAGTGGTTCGGGTCCAAACCCGCAGGAGAAGCACCACCCGATCGGTTGAGAAGTCAACCGATCGGGTGATCCGTTACAAATAGTAAACAGAAAACGGCGGAGCTTCACCCGGTCAGATGAACCGGTCGGTTGAGTTCTTGGGGTGACCGGTTGGATCTTGGAGCCGTCGGGTGAAGCGATCGGTTGGACGCCCGTGTCTTCAGCTCTTCAACATCAGCTACAGATGAACCGATCGGGTGAGAGTCACCCGATCGGTTGGCGTTTTGCTTCGAGAAAACAGAGAACAGCCCCCGCTGAACCGGTCTGCGAACCGGTCGGGTGACTTCTTTGTGAGCTGCGGTAGAGACCGGGTGGTGCACGCGTGCATCACCCGATCGGTTGGAGCTGACCAACCGACCGGGTGAGGGGCTGAAAGATGAATTCTTTGGCGTATGACCTCCTGGACCACGCGTGACTCCTCCCGTTGCTCTGGGGACACATGATATCATCGTTTTGCGTCCCAAATGCAAGCAAACTCCTGCAAAACACAAAAAATATGGAAAAGTGAAAGAAAACAAGAAAATACAAGAAAACACGAGAGAACGAATAAAAGACGGCGGTAAAATACGGAAAAACACGGAAGAAAACGTGCGCGAATATATGAAATATAAACGCACGTCATTAGCATTCCTAAGGTCATCCATAGTTACCTCATCGTTGCCTTCGTCATCACTATCATCGGAAGAGGAGGATCCTTGATCATGCTCCTCTCTTGCCATGAAGCACATGTGCGCTTGCTCCACTTGCTCATCGTCCGACTCTCCGCTTGAGGAATCCTTGGAGCCGGTAAACGTTGCTCCGACAAGTCCCTTCTTGTACCCCTTTTTGTACTTCTTGGACTTATCGAATTTTGGCGCCTTCCACTTCTCCTTTTGTTTGTTGAGAGGACACTCCGCTTTCATGTGTCCTAGCTTATTGCACTTGAAACACAAAGGAGAGGAAGAAGCGTTAGAAGAACCAAATTTAGCTTTGGTCTTAAAGTTACCTTTTCGGAAGAAACGGTTGAACTTCTTGGCCATGAGTGCCATGGACTCCAAGTCCAACTCGTTTTCCGAGTCTTCATCATCGGTTGATGTGGATGTGGATGGAGCGGCCTTGAAAGCAATGGCCTTCTTCTTTGGCTCGTCTTGCTTTAGGTAGGACTTCATCTTTTCTTGCAATTTGAGCTTGCTATCCTTGCGTACCTCGTATGACATTAAAGTACCCATTAGTTGAACTACGGTGTACTTGTTCATGTCATTACCTTCCTCGATGGCGAAGGTGCGCTTTTCCCAAGAAGAAGGAAGTCCTTCGATAAGCTTCGAACACTTCTCCTTTTGGGTGTAGGATTTGCCAAGAGCCTCTAACTCGTTTATGATGTCGACGAAGCGAGCGTAATACTCCTTCATCTTCTCGCCCTGTTGCATATGAAACATTTCATAATCTTTGTTTACAACTACGAGTTTAGAGTCTCTTACCCGACTCGTCCCTTCATGAAGAATGAGGAGAGAGTTCCAAATTTGATATGCACTCTTACATGTGCATATCTTATTGAAGTCCTCGGGCTCCAATGCGTATTGCAAGGCGTTCATTGCCTTGGCATTGCTTACCTCCGCGGCGACCTCCGCGGTTGTCCATTTCTCAAAGTCTTCTTCTTCGGGCTCGATGTACTCCTTCATTGTAGTCCTCCATAAAGATGCACTTCGGAGGAAGGTTTCCATCCGACATTTCCAGTACCCGTAGTTGGTACCGTTGAAGAATGGAGGCCTCGTAGAGGAATGTCCTTCCATCATCGAAGATGCTCCTTCACGGTTCCTGAAGGTGTCATAATTGGAAGGTGGACGCACGGTCTTGTTGTCGTTGGCAGACATAGCTTAGTATCTGGCTCCGATACCAAATGTAATGCCCTACAAGCTACTGCACAAGTACTAGAGGGGGGGTGAATAGTACTTTAAAATAATAAGGAGTATAATTCCAAATTAAAATGCAAACAACTACCAAATCAATTTGCGGAAGCTTAAATTGAATGACAACACAAAATTAACAACGCTAACAAGAGATGTTACTGGGTTCGGATCCACCCAAGTCTCCCCGACTTGTTCCCGGTGATCCTACGTCCCAACCACCCGGATCCCCTCCGGATACTTGAGTTAGAAACCCTAACTCAAGATTTCCACTATGAAATACTTGTGAAAAACCTCCACAAGTCAAATCATACAAAATGTAATTTGTGACTCCCACAACCCGGGATCACAACCACACTCTCACAACCGAGAGTGAAACTTACAAATCAAATATGAAATGAAATAAAGAAACTTCTTACCGAACAAAATACCTATGCCTTGAATATTGCTTACGAATTAGGGCAAGGATGATTTTGAGGAAGAAGTGGCACCAAACCCTAGCTCCAAGATGTAGACAGCGATGGAGAGCTTTGGGGATGTTGGTGACCTAGAATCAAGCACTTGGCTTGGAAGGCTTCACACTCAATGAATCTCTCTTTGGAAATAAGAGTTAGGAGAGATTATTGAATGGAGGGAATGAGCTTTGAATGAGCTTGGATTGATTTCTCTTGAACTCTAAACTTGCATTAATATCAGCCTTGGCAGCAATGAATGCAGCCCAACAAGTATATATAGGTTAGAGGAGAGAGAGAGAGAAAAACGTTTCAATTAAAGCTCCAACGGCTTTTTTCTGAACCCAACTAGTCGGTCAAAGAACAACCACCGACCGACTAGTTCATCAACTAGTCGGTCGGTCAATTAACGTAAACCGACTAATGAGTAAACTGAGAAAAGATCAAAGTACAGACTAAGGAACTAGTCGGTCTAAGAAGAGTAGCTGACCGACTAGTTTCACAACTAGTCGGTCGGTTACTCAACGTGGACCGACTAACAGATAAAACTGAAGTCTGAGAAGAATTAGACTTAGTCGGTCCAAGAACAAATGTTGACCGACTAATTCACCAACTAGTCGGTCACCAAATGAACATAGACCGACTAACAATAAACAGTAAGTATGGTGAAAAATTTGGCAAGTACAGTAAACTAAACTAGTCGGTCCAAGAAGGAAGGTTGACCGACTAGTTCATCAACTAGTCGGTCGATCAATGAGCACAGACCGACTAAAGATAAACAGTAGCTCAAGCTCAAATGTGCATGTTCAGGGAAAGCTCAACTAGTCGGTCACAGAAGCATCACTGACCGACTAGTTCACAAACTAGTCGGTCGGTGAGTCAACTTAGACCGACTAACTGTAAACAGTAAAGAGCTAAGAATTAACTGACAGAAACTAGTCGGTCCAAGAAGCTTGGCTGACCGACTAGATCACCATCTAGTCGGTCAGTTCTTCTTCTTGAACCAACTAACATGCACAAGAAGTCCCGAATCGAAGCGCGAAGCTTCGGGAAGAATTGTATGGACTTCTACTAAGATCCTAGAGCTAAGATATGAGCGTTATGAAGAATTAAAACGTAAGACCTACTCAAGGCTTAACATTCTACGAAAGAAGCTTAAAGACTATTAAATAAACTTGACGATACCGTCTTCAATAGCTTCAATCGAATCTTCATGACTTCTAAATAGGTCCATAAGCTTCAACGAAGCTTTAGGCATACGATCACGTGCTTTGAGAAGGCTTGAGACCTCGTTATTGATATTCATGTGAATTTGACGACGATCTCCATAACTGCGCTCACAAAGTGTTAGTTCATATTATATTTATGTTTGTTCATCATCCAAAACCAAATCCGGGGAGTCCAATATCCAACATCCATTACGAACCTTGAAACTCTTGAAAGTATTTTTGACCCCCCTCCTTTCCGAAGTTTAACCTTGTTCCAAATCTTAATGTATATGTACCTATATTTCATCCTCCTTCATTGATTTAAATTTTTAAAACGTTTGTCGGAATTTTTGAATACTAGCTTATGGTATTTTCCCAGCCTATATTTTTCATATATATGTAAATGTGTCGTTCTTTCATATATTAATCTTACCTTGAACCATACTTTTGCCTTGCCCAATTCGATTTATAATTTTCCCTCTTATTTGTGTTATTCGAATGATACGTCGTGTTCACTTTAATACACTTTCAAGACACATGGAATTTCAGCTTCCAGCAAGTTGGTTTTTGCTCGTCGTTCTCGCTATTTCAGATTTTTGCAAAATTACTATTTTCATAACCACTTCCTGATTTAGACCCTCCGTGATTTGATCTTAAAGACTTGCTATTCGATCATTCTTATACTAAGTCATTATTATTATTTTTCCGTTCACCATACATACTTTTAGAATAATTTCTAAACTAAATTGAATTTCAATTATTTTTATATCCGTACCAGGCTCGTTGTTCTTGTATGCTAAGAGCTTTGTGTAAACCAGTTTTAATTTTTGTACACACTGGTCCTCTAAAAAGTAGTTTCAATATTGATTATTTTAAAATTTTCCATAGCCTAAAAGTTTTGAAAGCATTTAACATGAGTTTAAATTCTCCCGTTACTTGACTTCATTCTTTGACTTTCAAAACTTTTGACAACATTGTATTAAACTACTAACGTATAAGATTTCTAAAACCCCGTCCTTAATATTCGTGTAAATGATTTTACTTCCTTTTACATTGATTTTATATAAACCAATAAAACATTTTCTCTTATTATGAATATTCGACTCAAACTTATTTCAACTCGCTTTATCGATCTTCAAATATTTTATACAGATGAGGAATTCCAATTTTTTGAAGTACAACGGTTTTCAAAATCCACGTATTTTAGCTCATGCTATTTACCCTATTTTCTTTTTCCCCTCCTATATAAGCATCACTACATCTCCTTTTCATTCTACCTAAACATCACCATCGAGTCAATGTTTTCCCTAACCAAGCTGTCTCCTTGTATTCGTCCTATCTGAACCCATGCTTATCGATCCTTCCCTCGTCACGCTCCCGATCTCTCTTTATTGCTTAGGCCTTAGGGTCCTTCAATGTCTGTGTCAACTCTTAATTGTTAGTAGGCCCTTGGACCTTGTGAGGAAGTCGTAGTGCACTTTCATAACTTGTGTACGTGGGCTTGAATGAGTATATTCCCATAGTATATTGATGTTTGCCTATTGAGTGATATATATATATACTCGGAGTTATTCGTGATAGTATGAAGTTGTTGTGTGTTAGTAGTTATAGATTTTTGTGTGGATAGCTATACTATACTAGGGATGCTTGTGTATATAAGAGTCAGCGTTGAAATATCTAAGTTGTGAATGTAGTAAGAGATACTTATAATGGTTGAAATAAAATGATTGGTAAAGCTATGTGTGTGCTAGGTGTGATAATAATAAGTGCATGTATAGTTAAGTAAGTAGGCCTATTGAGTGACCCATATATATTAGCACGTATGAGTGTGTGCTCGTATGTGGGTATGTATTGTGCTTAGACGTAAGTAGTTATGTTTTGATGCCTGAGTATATAGGTGATATACATATGGAAGTAGGAGTATAATTTTGATTGGTATTGCTTGCTCTTGCGGGATGTTGCATGCGTGCATACCGTGAGGTATACACGACTATTGCACATCTTAATTATGTATGTGTGAATGTGTTAGTATACTAATTATAGGTAGTAGGCTATGGTGTGAATATATACATTATTTATGTGTGACTATACGGTGAATGTTTGTACTAGAGAGGGTATTATAAATATGTGGGTGCTGATGTCGGTAATGTTATTATTATGGTATATAATTAGTTTGAACTATGTGGGTGTTATCTGACTAAATATTAAGTGTGATTGATATATGGAATGTATATGGTTGTATTGGTAGATGCATATATATATATAATGGAGTGGTATTGGTACATGTATGAATGCCGTGTTACGTATATAGAATATTCTGATGTGTGTACTGAGTCTCACTCAAGCTTGAGTGGGTATACTCTAAGTACATTGAATGTATGTTTGTAGTTTGAATATAGCGATGTTTGATGCATGTATAGTGATAGGAGTGTTTGTGCCTGGTTGTGTTACGCACATGATTGTGGGTCGCTACACCAGTATATAGTTATAGGTGTTGGTCTTGTGGTATAGCTAATTACTAAGGACTTGCTCGTGTGAACGTATGTGTACTAGCTAAAACTAGGTGTGTTTGTGTGCTAGTTATATAATGGTATGATTGGTGTATGTAAATGAAATGTTAGCGTGTATGGGTGTGCACCATGCACGGGTAAGTATGTGCTTAGTTATAGGTTTTGATGACTATGATATATGTGGCGTGTCGTAAATACAGTTATAGGACCGTACGTAATGTGAATGTATGGTGAAATATTTGAATGCATTGAATGACTATATATTATGAAATTATAGTAGTGGTGAACATATATTAGATATAGTAAAACTTGATTAATAATGGTATGGCGTGACTATATGTGTGAGATGTTTGGTATTGGATGACTATTAGAGGGTAGTATACCCTTGATGTTTGTGCATAGGTAGCTACCTATAGGTAGAGCAATGATTGTATTGGCTAAGTGTGAGACTATCCTTATATGAGTACCTGAAATATTGTTTTGTGATTAGGTGGGTAGTAGTTATATAAGGGATGCATGCTTATATATATGATTGAAATACGTGTATGAGTTTGTCTGACTATAATAGGTATAAATGTATAACGTACATGAATATATATATATAAATATATATAAATGTGTTGGTAGTATTAATGCTTGACTACCTAGTGCATATATAAGCACTTGTGATGACTATATCTGGTTGAATTATTATATGACTTGATTGGGGTAGTTACTAGAGCGACTAGCTATATTAGAAAGTCCGAGGACGGACTTTATTCTAAGGTGGGGAGGATGTAACGACCACTTTTCGTGGTACGTTGTTCGTGCACGTGCTTTTGATCGTGCACGTGTTTATTTTAGACTTTATTCGTTTGTGAACACTTTCGTGTGATATGCCGTTGCGAACGTCTCTGAGAGTATTAAATAGTGGCACTAATTTGGAACGATGTTTCTCGAGTCGTTTTTCCACAATTTAATCTTACTCGATGAGACGTGACGATTCTTACTCTTGACGGGAGACGTTTCTATTTTTAGTCTCGTCGTCCGACATCGAAATCGAGATCCGTCTTCTTAGTTAGCTCACATTTGTCGCCACGATCACCATGATATTTATTTTATAATTTTTGGAGTGCATTTGACCACTTTTACATTTTAAACAAGTTTTATATTATTTTTAATAATTAATTTTTAAATTATTTTCGGCCAAATAAAATTTATTTGAGTTTAAAACGTTTTAAAGAATTTTTGAGCCAATTTCCAGCTCATTTGGACCAAGTCAAATCCTTGGGTGAGTTGGAGAAGTTGAGATTTAAATTTTAAATATTTTTAAACTTCTAATCCTATTAGATTTAGCCCTAGACCAAGTCAACCCATCTACACTATATAAACAACCCCTAGGAAGACCTATTTTCGCAAGAAATTAGCCCTAGCCTCTTCCAAAACTCAAATTGGACGTTGCGACGATTCGTCGCAACGTTGCGATGTTCAGCCTCGCACCGACCGAGAGAACGGCCACTTTTTCCCCGCTCTGACCGACAGCCCCACCCGCATCCTAGCCGCTCCGCATCGCTGCAGCAGCCATCGCCCGCTTCTCCGTGCCTGACCGAGAGATTCTCTCGGTCAGACCGATGGCCGCCCCCGCTGTCGCCGCATCCCCGCTCCGCACCAACCCTCCGCACCGACCCGCTTCTGTCGCCCGCTTTCCTCCGTGCCTGACCGATGCTTTCGCCCGCATCGCTGCATCTCCGCAACGTTGCAACCGTTGCAACGTTGCAGCGCTGCGCTCCCCGCATCCAACCCGCACGACCGATGGCCTCCCCCGCTCCGACCGAGAGAACCAAGCGCTCCCCGCACTGCTGCACACCCCAAGCGTCGCACAAGCCCGTTCCCCCACAGCGACCGATGGAGCTCCCCGCACCGAGGCTGTACGACCGATGGCCATACGTCGCAACCCCGCATCCGTCGCACCGCTTGCCACCGAGGGCCCCCCAAGTTCTCCAGAGTTATTGTGGGTCCCCCAAAGGTCCCTAGGACTACTGTGGGCCCCACCTAGGTGCGTTCTCTTCGACGACTTGCCGCGTACGACGTCGTCGCACGTCGCAGCCCGTCGTCGCACGTGCGAGCTTTGGAATCTGGAATCGTCGCCCCGGTTGATGCTCTGAATTTTCCAGCGAGGAAACTATATTGGAATCTGGACTTGGAGCGCGATCTTTTATTCCAACCCCCGGCGTCGCTACCCGACGCCGGTGTAGCTTTCGCGTCGTGTTGAGGTAACGCTTTGCACCCCTAGGACCCCAAACCCAATGCATGCTAATCAAGACTAAAATCAGTATTTTCAAAGTATTTTAAATGTTTTAAATTCACTAATCAAGATTAATAATATGGACTTTAGGCCGGTGGACTTGTGCACGTAGGATAATTGTGATTTTTGGACTCATTGGACGGTGTGCTCAGACGTCGATCTTGCAGGCAAGTGAAACTTGCCAACTCTTGTGTAGGGCCATGTTTTTAGGCCACTTCCTTGTTTTCAGCGTAAAAGAGACTAGTCAGTGAAATGATAGCTGGCTAGACGCCTACTTGATCTAGTTTGACAATGAAACTAGATCCGTCACCTAATTGATCTTTCTTGACAACGAAGCTAGATCCAACCCTTAAACTTGTTGTTCATGCATACTAAACTGTCACGTTTACTTTCCTTACTTGTACGCTTTACTACTTGCCATGTCATGTCATCCATGCATTGAATGTCGCATTCGTAGCACACGCTACAATACTTGTACTCGTACTACTTGTCCGGCTAGGTGCACCCCTACGCCATACTTGTTTAAACACTTCCTGGCTCGTGGTCCAGAAGCGGGCCTCATGTGTTGGCTAAAAACCAATGCCCGATACACGTGGAGGGGTAGGGATAAACGGTTACTTGAGCTTAGGAGTGGCCTGATCCGCCCTCTAGCCAAAAGACGGAATCTCTGTGCACGAGGTGCTTACTTTTCTTGTCTTGTACTTGTCTTGTGAATGATTCATGCAATACTTGTCATCCATGCCATGTTTAAATGCCATGCTCGTACTTTACTTTACTTTACCTTACCTGTTGCACTCATTACTTTAACTGCCATGTCATTGCATCATGCTAGAACTGCTAGGTTGCTTTACTTTTACCTACCTTCAGTTTCCTTGCACAAGTCTCTTGTAGACTTGCTGACATGTGCCCCTTGCTCTTTTGGGTGTCACATGTTAGACCCTGAGCCAGAGACCGTTGCTGAGTACGTGATGCCTTGCTGACGCTGAGTCTGAGTCCATGATTGCACAGGAGGATTTTGGTGGACACCGGTGACCATTCTTTGAGTCTTTGTTGAGCTTTATTTTGTTTTAGGCCTTTTGTTAGTTATTGGTGCGTAGCACCGTCGTTTGTACTTTGTACTTTTGTTGGCCATGTTTGGGCCTTTAGTCTCTTTTTCTTTTAGCCTGGTGGCTTTTCTGCGTTGTTGGAATTTATATTTATGGATATTCTGAGATTATTCTTTTGTCTCATTTCATTATTATTATCTTGTTTCGCTCGCGTTGCGAGGACCTGCAGTTTTAAATTGGATTGACGCTTATCGGACTTGCAGCTTTGTAGCTTCAAGTCTGGGCGGACCTTCTCACGCTTCGCCTCCACCTTTTTGGGAAGCGGGGCGTGACAATCCCACCCGGTCACCACGGCACGGTCGGTTGAGGCATGAGCTGATCGGTTGGATCTTCATGCCGTCGGGTGAACCGGTCGGTTGATCTCTCCGTGTCGTGGCTTCGGAGAATCGGCTACAGGTGAACCGATCGGGTGAAAGTCACCCGATCAGTTGGCATTCATCGTCAGAATTCCGGAGAGTTGGGGCGATTGAACCGGTCACTGAACCGACCGGGTGACTTCTTGGCCGCTCCAACTTGTGTCTGGGTGGTGCACGCGTGCATCACCCGATCGGTTGGAAATGACCAACCGGTCGGGTGAGGGGTTGAAAGATGCGATCTTAGTCGTTTGACCCCCTAGATCACGTGTGACTCATCCTGTTGCTCCGAGGACTCATGATATCGTCGTTTTATGTCCCCTATGCTTGTAAAATCCTGCAAAATACGAAAAATATAGAAAAGTGAAAGAAAACAAGAAAACACGAGAAAACGAATATAAGACGGCGGTAAATAACGGAAAAACATGGAAGAAAACGTGCGCAAATACATGAAATATAAACGCACGTCAAAATCCCCCAAGCTGAACTCTTCCTCGTCCTCGAGGAAGACGAGTGAGAGTAGGAGCTCAGAGAGAGAAAATAGAGAGAAAGAGAGAAAAGGAAAACTCTATATCCTAAATCGCCCGTCAGGGCCAACAAAATCAAAAACGACACACCAAGCAAGCAAACACCAAATCACATCACTAAACCCAGGAATACGAGTCCAGACAAATGCCGTGGGCCCACGCGGTGAAGCACGAGTGAGTGTGGTCGTGTGCTAGTAGACGGTGTCACTATCTACGATGTGCAATAAAGCTCGATATACACAAATCCAGGAAATGCGCCAAATATCGATTCGAATTGAATTAAGCGGTGAATATATAGTTCAAGCATGCATGAGAATAGAGAGAGAATCGAAACATATCATGCGTCAGGGACTCCACAACTAGGGTTAAGGAAATCACCACACTACAGCCTAAATAATAGCTAAAGAGTTCCTAAGCCAAGTGTTTTCGATAACGATGTGGGTTGAGATGATGTGGAGTAGAACACTCGGTGCAAATTCTCGCCTTCCCTTTATTCTCGGCAAGTAGGGAAAATATTCACACGAGAATTTTTTTGGGTTTTTGGCTATACAATTTTCTTTTCTTTTTTTGGTTTTTCTTTTCTTTTCTCTTTTTTTTTTGGATTTTTGGGTTTTTGGCTATACACATGTGTACTCTCCCAAGTGGGAGAACGGTACACGACGAGGGGATTTGCACCAAGTAAAACAAAAAAGAAATCGGAATCTAAACACTTGGACAAAGGAAACTATTCTCGCTAATTAGAGCATGGGTTAAATGGGTTACCCTAGTCCTTAATTGTGGAATCCCGACACATGCGAAATGAAGTATACGATATATATATATACTAGTCATAACCCGTGCCCAAAGGGCACGGTTTAGTTAAAATATTCCCAATCAAAATCATGGATCCCCAAATTTGAAATGAATCATAATAATTAAATCAAAATAATATTTAGTTTCCCCAAAAAAATTTAGTTTCCTCTAAAATTTTAGTTCCCCAAAATTTAGTTCACCCCAATCAAAATCTTGGATCCCCAAATTTGAAATGAACAATAATAATTAAAACACAATAATATTTAGTTTCCCCAAAAAAAATATAGTTCCCCAAAATTTAGCACTCTTAGTGAATTTAGTTCACCCTAAAAAATTTAGTTCCCCCAAAATTTAACTCGTGCCTTAAAGGCACTTTCATTTAAAATATCTCCCGTCAAAATCTTGGATCTCCTAATTTTAAAGGAACAATAATTAAATCGTTATAATTGTGATTTAGTACCCCAAGAGAATTATTGTGATTACAATAGAATCAAAAGAATTCAAGATATTCTCTGTTCTTATCGTCATGTTGAGTATGTTAAAGTGTATAAAATCTTGGATCTCCTAATTTTAAAGGAACAATAATTAAATCATTATAATTTTTATTTAGTTCTCTCAAAAAAATTTTAACTTCCTCCAAAATTTAGTACCCCTAGAGAATTATTGTGATTACAACAGAATCAAAAGAATTCAAGATATTCTTTGTTCTTATCGTCATGTTGAGTATGTTAAAGTGTTTTATCATTTGATGGACAGTAAGTGGTTTTAGTCCTAGTGAACTGATAACATCATTTACATAATTGTGACAGGCACCAATAGGATCTGGATATATACATGTCTGACATTGTCGAAGAGTGATAATTTTTCTACATACAGCCTACACAATTCTCTACATAAGAGCAATGCTAGTAGGCTCCCATTATTTGGGGAAAAATGAATAACATGTAGTATTACTCATGTAGAGGACCATGTACATTGTAAAATAATTTTTCTTGTTGAAATTATGTGTGTCCTACCTAGCTAAAAGTAGAATGTTTGTAGCGTTTCATTATTTTTTGGAATGAAATTATGTGTTTGAATTCCAAAAAGGATGGGGGATGATTCAGGAAAAAAGTCTATTGTTTCTGGAACATCAATACTATGTCGTCGTAATGCTTATTTGTCAAATGGGGCAAGAAGAGATATACCTCCAACTATATTATGTTAGTTTTTGGATAACAAAAGTAAGTAAACTGACATGTGATGGCAGGCATTAAAAAGAAACTTGCACTGGAATAGATAAATGACCAATAGTTGCAGAGAGACATGTATTGTAGGCTGACCAATAGTATGCAGCTCCTGGGAGGCCTCCTACGTAGATTAATAGCTTTGTATATAAGAGTGAACTTAGAGACATGGCACAATCATATACTGAGATATGATGAACTTAGAACTTTGGTGAGTATTAAATGGTGAGAACTTAATTCAAATTTCATGTGCCTCCGTAAGCTAAATTTGGTGAGCTATAGTTTTTTGAAAAAGTTTTATATTTCTTCCCATTTATATTGTAGCTTTCTTTTCCCCTTAAAGGATTGCCTCCTTGCATATTGCATAATTTGTGCATATGTATGATCTGAATTTTGTGATTAGATTTTGTAATACCATTTGACTACAAATAGGATGCTATAAGAAGATTGGGCCATGTTGAAGTTAATAACACTAATCCAACCCAATTTTTTTAAACCTTCACAGTAATGCAACCCAACCTATCATTGGATTGCAATCTCCATAGCCCTACCCTGACATAATGGTGGGCCTGGTCATGTATGTATGATAGGTGTTGGACTGTCAATGGATAATATTAACTTATTCATATTGTCTAAGTCAAAAGTTACATGTAGAGATCTTGTAGGATAATTTTTAAACCTGAAAGTAATATTTATGTTGAAGAGGGCGTGTGCATGCATGGCCAAGTGCGTATGTAATTGGGGATAAAGGTCGGTGTGTATCAGGTTGGGCTTTGGGAAAAATTAGTTGAAGGTCATCTATAGCTTGATTGAGCTGAGCTGATTCAGGTTGGCTATTTTCAACCAAGATACAATAAGCCCCACCAGCCCAAATACAGTAAGCCCCTTTAAAAACACAACCTATTTACCATGTTAGGTTCTGGTTGAGCAGGTTACACCTGATCAAGTTGCGTTATCAATATCCATTTGTGCATTTATATGCTTGCATATATATTAAAGAGTCATGAATTGTTATATGATAAGTGTCCTATTCTTTTAAAAACCACTGAATTTCTTATGACACCTTCATGAACTACCTAAGCCAAGTAGCTAAATCATGCATGCTTTTCTTTTTTTCCTTCACTTATCATATGGTTCTTTGATAAAAAATGTGATATTGACATTTAAATAGCTTCACATATACTGAAGATAACTTGGCTGAAAATATTTACATTGTTCTATTCCATGTTATGCATGAATATATGAGATGCTTGATTGATCATAAATGTATGTAGTAAATAGCCTTTTAGTAGTAATAAATGATATGGAAATTTGCCAACCTCCATATTATGACCTACATTTTATGTTCTTAGGGACTCTGTTCTTTCATTCCATGATTGCAATGTCACGTGCTTCTCACACTGTCATTTCTGTTCTGATTGATCTGCAGACCATTCTTCTACCAGACTTCATCACCACCATGCATTATGTTCACATATTAAACAGTGATTGGTTCATCGTATCCATCTCTCCAAGCATCTCACTTTTCCCTTTCATATTATATTACACGGGAAATCATTGGCTACAGAAGGATGGGAAAAGAATAAGGACTAAGAATGAAGGGACGCACATAAATGTACAACCTAATACTTGCAAAAGTGGAGGCTTTCCTGTGAATTGCATGGCAATGCAAATAGTTGCAGGAATTTCTACTTTAGAATTGTATATGTGACAACTGTGGATAGAGAATCCTTTTGGCATGGAACACAGGAGATACTCATATGCATGGCAGAGTTCTTCTTACTTTCTTATATGGTAATGGGCTTCAAAATGAGTGGCTTGTAAGTGAGGTGTTGCCATCCGAATCCAGATTTCTAATTGATGCTAGTTCAGTAGAATTGGGATTCCATATGGAAAGTTTGGGCTTCTAGTTTAATCTACAAATTCTAGCAGCGAGCTTAATGGAACTTGGGATGGAATAGGTTTTGAAAGTGATGTATAAATGTACGGCTTAAAGTTTAGACCGAAACTTAACAGATTATCCAAAAACGAAAAATCTAAACTTTATTAACCAATGCTGTGTATCCCTTCTCACATTGCTCAAAATATGATGATCGAGACATGCATTTTCCTTTCACTACCAAATAATTTCAAAATGAAAGAAAATGATGTCTTAAATAAAACTACATCAGCAATTCAAACACAGGATTATCAAAAGAAAACAATGCCTCAAACAAAAAGAAGTCACCTGAATTTTTTAAAATCTCAATTTTTGCGATCCAAAATGATGGTACAATAGATATCTGAATATGTTAATAAATGCATTAAGAACTCAACTTAGAATCCACATAGATAGCTTGAAGCAATAATAATGGAATTTGATTTATGAATGATTATGACCTTGATGTTGAGGGCGCCCATGAACTGGAAGGAAGCAGAAATTTTTTAGGGAGGCCGGAGAAAAGCGAAAAATGACCTCGCTGGAGATAGCATCCAAGACGCCATGGCAGAGTCCAGGCTTCTTCTGTTTCTCCATCAAAAGATGCAATCTGTGGACTAAAATATTTTTTAGGGGATTTGGGTTAATATAAACGGCTCACGGTTTAAAATTAATTGATATACTTGAAGATTGTGGAGTGAAATTAAAACGGAAAGTGTGGAGTGAAATTACCTTCAATCACACCATGCAAGTAATGGTTCAAACCAAGGCTGAAGTCGTACTTAATTCAAATGACACTATAAATGGAAAGAATTTGATTGCCGAGTAATCCAAATAAATCAATGAGTCTGTGGAGTGAAATTACTTCAAACAGAGGGCTAAGGTTTGATTTAAAATCAAAACTAAATTAATAGCAATTGAAGCAATAAATGCATTAATATTAAATTCATAATAATCCCAGAGATCCGAAACTGATGCGGATATGCTGAAATTTGGAATTGATTATAAGTAGTTCCTTTTCAAATTCAATAATTTTGTTTATGGGTTCAGATGAAATATTTCATGATAATTTTCAAATTCAATAAAATGCTAAGGCAACCACAGATGATTTACAAATCCTAGAAAGCCAACATGCACAAAATTTTCAATGCATATATAAATCCAAAATGAGCTTCAGTAAGTCTTCCAGTAGATTATATGACCCATGTATGCCTTAAATTGGATAGAAAACATGAAGCAGCTTATTAACAAAGAAAAACCTAAATTGCTTGACCCATGTATGCCTCAAATTGGTTTGATTGACTTTCATTTTGGCATATGTAATAAATTATTCATTTTGGGGTTTCCTTGAATTTTCATTCATAATTCAATTCATACTTGAGCAACACAACCAAAAAAAGTGTGTAAAATTGATGTTGAAAGTAACACACAAAATTGTACAACAGAAATGAGTGTATTTTTCAACAAATTACAAAAAGTTTGTTAAAGATCAAATTTTTACCTCTCTATTTGGTAAAAATTTTTACCTCTCTATTTTTCAACAAATTACAAAGTTTTTGATAAAGATCAAATTTTTAGCTCTCATCAAAGAGCGGGGGCTAAACCTCATCTATGCTATGAATACCCATGTTCATGCTGACCATGTCACTGGAACGGGCCCGATAAAGGTTAATTGCATATCATTTCAATTTCATTAAGTACCTGGTGAATAATTTGAATGTTGCATTGTGCTATATGGAACTGATAACAGATTTGTTTGGGCAATTTTTCCATCTTCTCTCTTAGTGTAATGGCAAATCTGCATGTTACATTCTGATGCAAGTTGATTTTTGTAGAGTAAGATCCCAGGTGTGAAGTATGTCATCCCCAAAGCTAGCCAAGCAAAAGCAGATCATTTGATTGAAGCCGATGATAAAAAATATTTCGGAAATCTATTTCTGGAAGTATGGCTACCTAGAATTTATCTCAAAAGCATAATGTTGACAGTGAAACAAATTAGTTGCAACTTTTGATTAATTTCAGTTTGTTCATCTCATGCCTGTTGATGCACACACAACTGTTCGTATTCGCGCGTGCACTCACACATGCGCATATTGCCTGTGAAGGATCTATATGCTCGTCAAACTTTTATCATCAAAATTATAAAATTATCAAAATTATCATCAAAATTATGTGACTGAAGGATCTATATTGTGCGTGAAGGGTCTATATTGCCTGTGAAGCAACTGTGCGTGAAGGATCTATCTACGGTTCAATTTAGATATTTCACCCTCAAAATCTTAGTTCCCCCGAAAATATGGGCACGATTCATTTTAGATATTCCCCCATCAAAATCTTAGTTCCCCTGAAAATGTGGACATGATTCATTTTAGAAATCCCCCCTCAAAATCTCCGAAAATTTAGCTCATCTCAAGGAATTTTGTTCCCCCAAAAATCTTAGTTTCTCCCAAATCTTAGTTCTCTCCGCCTTAGCTTGTCTTTTTTTCCTTTTGTTTGATTTTTTGTTTTTTTTCCTCATGTATATGAAATTTATATGTTAACCAGATGGATACTATTCCTATTGTAATATTTACTTGAATTTCAAATTCTATTCAAATATAGAGTTTGGTCTCCAGTTATTCCCTTAATTTTGAAGTTAAAAATACAATAAAAATGGAATTTGTTGCTGTTATGATTTGATGTTAGTTGAATTTCTGTCTGATGTGGAAAATATTTTGAGTCTATGGAACATTTTGGCATATGAAAATGGAAAATTGCAACGCAATTATGATACTTAGTGGCCTCGCAGAATGTTAAAGAGTACTTACTTGTATATGATCACACCATTGCTACAACCTGAGTACTGAATAGTTCTTTGCTTCAATGTGAATTCAAATTCTATAACCCTTGTGCTTGTCATTGCAAGTGAATGACACATGAATGCTTTAAAACCTAATACTTCTATCTGAAGACATATATGATAGATTCCTTATATTTTGTCTTTTGAGGAAGTAGCATACGAAGAGTTACATTACTTTTGTTCTTCTTAAGCTTGTTACTAAAGTTCAAAAGATAATTAAAAAAACATTGCTAATACATGTTGGTTTGCACATTTATTCCAGGCTATTGGACCTGAATATGGGGAATGGTTCGAGACTTCTAGAATAGACGGACACCTAAAGGTTGATGTGGTAGAAAGTGTGTGTCTTTACCATGCAAAGATTTAAGTCTGAAACATTCTTTATTTTTAATTTTACATGTGTATTATTTGAAAATTGAGATTTGTTAATGGTTATCAATAGAGAATTGGTGCAATCTAATTTTGTAGGATTATTTGAATGAAACGTTGCAAGGATTTACATAAATAATTCAAAAATATTACATAGATTAATTGGAAATAGAATATAATTATAACCAGAATTAATTTGTTATCCCCCCAATGGCAACAATTAAACAATTATGTTATTTTGCAAACAATTCTACCTCAAAAACTATTCAAGTATCAGGGCATATGCATTAAAATGACATACTTCCCACCAATCACACCAAAAGCTCCAAACTTTAGGATTTATTTCATCTCAAAATTCTAAACATTGAAATTTTCTACTCGAAAAAGTTAAAGAGAACTAAGATGAGAGTTTAGTTACCGCACATTAGTGACGTTGAGGGTAGTTTAAAAAACTGAAAATGTTCCGCCCATTTCAGTTTTCAATTGTTATTACACTAAAAAACTAACAATCCCCTAACATTATCAATTCAAATTCGTATAGGAATTCTCACAAATAGTTTCTGGCATATATCAAATTCTTACCAGTTTCATACAACACACAAAAAAAGCACAAAAGATTTTATATTTGTTACCTTGAGAGAGAAATTGAGGGCGCCCGAGAGATAATATATGACGATGTTGATCACATTCCTCGTACAAAGAGAGTCTAATGGAGTTTTAGTGCGAGATGAAAATAGATTTAAATATAATAAAAACTGTCGAGGCTGAAGCCTCTATGCGTGTCCTTTAGTCACACTGATAAAAAATAGATGGAGTCAGCGTCATCAAAAACAGGATTTTGAGATGAACCCATTTCAAGCTGAGGAAAATAAATGACAGAAATGCAAACAGAAAGTGGTTCATCTGGGTGTGCAGATTATGCTATACTGCTTGGAAACTGCTTGGAATGTGCAGATTATCCTACCAAGTTCATCTGTTTGGAAACATTCTCAAAATTCATCAGTTTTGAGAATGTGCAGATTACGATATACTGGACTCATTCTCAAAACTATACTGCACAATATGCTATACTGCACATTCTCAAAATTTTTGAGAATGCTACTAAGTTTTCAAACAGTTTTGAGAAAGTGCAGTATTATGCTAAACTGCAAATTTTTGAGAATGAACCCATTTCAAGCTATTTGAGAATGAACCAATAAATCAGTTTTGAGAATGTGCAGATTTTTGAGAATGCTACCAAGTTCATCTGTTTGGAAACATTCTGTTTGGAAACATGTTTTAGAATCTGCACATTCTCAAAAATCTGCACATTATGATATATTGCACATTATGCTATACTGCAAATTCTCAAAATGTGCAGATTATGCTATACTGCACATTCTTAAAACTGCTTGGAAACAGAAATGGGTTCATCTGCACATTCTCAAAAATGAGTCCAGTATGCTACCCAGTTCATCTGTTCCAAGCAGTGATGAGTCCAGTATAGCATGTTATCAAGCAGTGATGACATGCTATCAATGTTATCATTGTTATAAAACTGGAAAGTGTTATGTTATCACATAATAAAACTTTATCACTGTTATAAAATTTTGAGATGAACCCATTTCATCACTGCACATTTCATCATCTGGACATGCAAACAGAAATGCAAGTTAAAGGTGGCATCATTTGAGAATGAAATGAACTGGCCAAGACAGTCTGGACATGTCTACTGTATATTTAAAAAAATGTAATAGAAATTTTAAAAATTACATGTTAAAAATACTCCAGCATGGAAACTGAACTGTAACATGTAATGCGGGAGAATTTGAGCTGGAGTGTTTGAGGTGTAACATCATGCTGGAGTTGAATACTCAAATAAATGGAATAAATTGTAACATCAATGTCAGCATACAATTCAGTTTTGAGGTGACATCGTATGCTGAATTGCATGCTAAATTTGACATGCTGGAGTTGAAAAGCTGAAAATGAAAATTCAAATACTGAATTGAATACTCCAAATGAAAAGCTCATATAAATTATTTTTAACATGTAAGCAGAGCTGAATTGACCTGCTGATGATATGCCACAAACCCAGAAGAGATGCAGATTGAAGCCGGGTCAGGACTGTAGAATTCTCACTTTGTCATGGATTTTATTTCCAGAGCAACGGTGGTGTCTGTCGGTGAGTAATACTAAAATCTTCTGAACATAAAAAGAGTATTGATTAGTAAAAAGAATTTGGGAAAGTGTCATTCCCTAAAATAACTTAAGATGGGCATCATCACAATTATCATTAGCACAATTATCATTAGCTTCTACACTTTCTATGCTCTTATTTTTTTACACTGTGGAATTTGAAACATCTGAATAGCTTATACTTCCTTAAATAAAAAAATTTTCTGGTTTGATTGCTCTATGTCACACAAAAGTAAGTTTGACTTAACAAAGGAGCAAATTTGTATATCCTAAGCAGTCAATTTTAGTCCATTTTATTCACATTTGAATATTTCATTGTGTACGCAATGTGGGTAGCCGATACATAATTGTTACGTATTTAGAATGAAGGATGAAGTACCTAATGAAACTGTCCAAACAGATTCGAGATCCGAGGACAATAGGCATCTCATTTTTCTTGCATGTGATCCAGTAATTGAATTGAAGGGAAACTCCAACCTTTAACCAAGAATTTCAATCAAACAAAGATTCAATTTTTACAAACTGCACAAAATTTCATCACTATTGTCAAGCATGCAAATCAAGGAAAATTGTTATGTTTAAAACTAAAAGGCATGAGACGATATGATTGTAATGCCCAGAAGTATCAGCAGTACACAAATTGACCTACAACCTAAATTTTTAAACAACATTAGTTAAAAAAACTTTAATCTAAGTTACTAATTAATATGTTCCTGGTACAAATTCTCTTAACACAAAAGGCATGATATCGATCAAATTATGTATTGCTTCAAAAAGGTAAAAGAATGATGTTACTTACTGGGGGAAAACACGTTATGTCTGAACCATAGTAATGATACTCAGCTCCCACGTCAAATAAAGCCATGTCTCCATCTTTTAGCATCTGCAAAGATATGTAACTGTAAGTTACAAACCTAAGGAACTCAACTTCCAGAAGTAAATTGTAATATAGCGGATAACTATTTGTTATGTTTAAAACTAAAAGGCTGAATTTCCATGTTTCATCCTTCCAACAGAAAAAAGGGAAGATTTATAAGTTAAAATTTGGTATAGAACAATAACCAAAATAATCTCTAAGGTATTCTTTTAGTGAGTTTTGCTCCATATAGAAAGCGTGCGCAAAATGGAAATGATTTTTTAACCTCCTTTTTAGCATTTTCGATACCAAATTATGATAATAAATCTAAATTCATCAAGCACTATACACATGCGACTTGACTTTCTCAACAAAGTTAAACAAAAAGAACTATGGGGTCGTTAGGGGGGATATGCACTGCAACACATGTGAATTGACGTTCTCAAAAAAGTTAAACAAAAAGAACTATAGAGGTGTTACGGGGGATATGCTATGTAACACGGAATAAAAGCAGAAGATAGTTGTAATAATGATGACAATGTCAATAAAGAGAACTACGGGGGCGTTAGAGGCGATATGCACTGCAACAGTGTGTTAGAAGCTCCAAATGCATACTAACTGTTGTTCGGACTGATTGTAAATAGCCATGTTTGAAGAGTTTAACAGACAATATGCTAAGGAACTGATAAAAACAAAAAGATCATATGTTTAGCTTCATCTCGTGTGAGACTTACTCCAATATAAATAGTTGGTGTGCAAAAATCCTGGAGACGTCACCTTCCTTCTAAATTTATTTCTGCAAAAAAGATCAAAAACAACAAAAAATTTCAGGGAAAGAAGCCTCAATTCCCTTGTTTGAAACAGGCTGCTGTGATCAAATGTTAACTTCTCTAGATTTCTGTGCCGGTTGTGTCTCAAGAAGTCCATTAGAAGCAGTTTCCATATTTTTGATTTCATCAATATCTAAATCCTGGCTCATGTCGATAGGAGGGTCAAATGCCTGCATAGATTTGTTGAAATCAATAAGTCAAAGAGAAGCACTAAGGTTCACGTTTATGATGAATGTCAGGGACACATGTATTGGATTGAATCCTAATGGCTTTTTGAATCTTAGATTCCACACTAACACATAAGCAGAAAGAACTTAAGTTGAAGCACACTGATTACTGAAATAGTAAAAGAGAAAAATTGTTCACTTGAAGCATGTGCATGATGAAAAATGTATTCTGTGATATGCACCTGCAAGGTATAATTAGTTAGAATCTACTCTTAACAGTATCTTACTAAGAAATATCACACTATAATCGTAAACATTGCACCTTAAGAATTTAGACAGACTCGTATCAAGTAGAACAACTACAGAATTATATCTTAAATCAAAAACTAAGCCAAGCTGCCAGGGAAAATAACAAAACTTAATCAAGGTTTGAAGACAAAACCGTTCTCATTGTCAGTTTCCTTCGGGCTGAAATTTCATGCTAATGTTGATCATAATTAATCCTTTCAAGAGGGCTTTGTAAATTTACATATGACCCTATTTCTATTGGTGGAAATCAGCACCACCCTCTGCTTCAATTGAGATCAGAGAAATAACATGTGAGAGTTATTTCTCTTTCAATTGAGATCAGAGAAATAGCAGCACACCCTCCCCCTCTAAATAACACTGAGAGAAAGAGAACACAATACCTCTGCTTTCAGCTTCCTTACTCCATGCATTGCATCTCCCTCCCTCCTTGTAATAGCAGGGGGCAATAACAACTTCAAGGCTAGCTAGTGACACAAAACAATCCAGTTCTATTTTCCAACACGCTTGTTGTATAGTTGAATTTGACGTCTCCGTTCAATTCTGATAATAGGATTATTGTTTGACCGAAAAGTAATCTTTTCACCATGCTCCTAAGTTTTTTTGACTAAGGACAATGCAATAATGGATATGATGAATCAAGAAAGTAATGCTATTGTGATTGGCATTAAAAAAATAAAGAACTTCATTTGGAGTCCAGCAATTACAACCCATGTTAAAAAAAATTGACCGAGAACAGTACAAAACTGAGGGTCCAAATGTGAGCAAATCAGTGTAAATTCCTAAAATGTATTCAATAACACAAAAATTGAAGAGAAAAAACAGTGTTAATTTTCATCATGGAGTACAAATAACAACAACATCACCACCACCACTAATAAAAGGGGAAAATTGCTTTTATGTGGTAATTTTCATCATTAACTTGTAGTCTACTGATGTTTGCGTTGGATGGCTTTTATCATGGTGAGTTCACTGCATTCCATTACATCAGCTGCTAATTATTTCTCTGATCTCAATCGAATCAATAGAAAGGAAATGGAACTGAACCAAACCTCGATGAAGATCATTCCTAGTAGTGATAAACATTAATTGAGGTGGGAATAGTCGACGGAGTTATGCGATCTGCATTTTTTTGAAATAGGATTGGTGTGATGTATAACATGATAAGCCTCATATCATTGGCAGAGAACAATATAATGAAGAAATGCAGGCAAACCTGTATCTTGTAACAGAGTAGTGGAGGAATGTAGCGATCTTAGCCATTCCAAGATCCTTTCCAGGGCATAATTTGTTGCCATCGCCAAACAACATGAAGTATTGGTGTGTCTCCAAGTTCTTGTCCTGTAGTCGACGATGTATAACATGATCAAGAATTGGCCATTGGAAATTCACCTTACGATTCAATGCAGAAAATCTTACCATCCATCTCCATGGATTGAAGGTTAGAGGCTCGGGATATAGACACGTGTCATAGTTGATCTCCCTTGTGTACACATAGATCCTCCACCCTTTAGGAATCACAAATACAGATAGACAAAATGCAATAGGTTAGGACATGTTTGGAATTTTAAGACTTCTCTTGTTATATCTTTAGATATGAGAACCAACCTCTCATTTCTATATCTTGAGTTATTTTCCTTAGAACTCCATTGACAACTGTAGTCATTCTTAAGGTCTCAAAGATTACCTACAATGAATTCAAAATCAATAAGCTTTTGCAAGATTGAACAACTTCGAATCAAACTGAAAGTTTATCTACCTTATGAACATGTGAGAGTTCCTTATATGACCTTTCGTATCGGCGAACATCCTCCTCAGCGGCATCCGAGAGTAGCAACATTCAAAATACAAACACCTTAGATCGTGTCAGACTCGAGAGTAGCAGCAAATTGTATAGCAACTAAATCTCAAGGGGATTTGATGCTCGGGGGTCGTTCTTTTTCCTCCCCATCGCAGATTCCCAATTGCCCATATTTGCCCAAACCCCTGCAAACAAAAACAATTGCATGTTTCATTGAAGCATTACGTCAAACACTATTCTTATTCAAGTCAATCTCCAAATTTAAATCTCCAAATTGAAGGCAATCTCCTAATGCAAAAGTTCCAGGTCTTTTTGAACTGTTGTTTCGTCTGCTACTAACGGAATCATTATATCTGAATAGTATTGTGTTATTGCAATTGAAGCATTCTATCAATTAAGCTAAGTCCATTGAGATAAGAGACATGTGCATAATTTTCTGGCTAGTCAATATACGTAGGATTGTTAGAAACGGGTGGTTTCAGTTTGGTGATAAAGCCTTTTTTGTGTTTTAAATTGGAAAAACTGGAATTTAGCACAGCTATTCCACTATGTGGCTAATGGGACAACAATAAGATGATCATCATCACTCCGTATCCCTCGAGACTCGAACTAAATTACTAAATTACTAAATTACTCATCATACATCTAGGATCAGGCACTATATTTTTATAATCTCCATCTCAATGCGTAATTTGTTTAACCAAATATGTAATCAACATTCAGTCAGAGTCATAAATCTAATGTGATATTCAATCATACATCCATGTCAAGGATCATTCAATGTATTTTTCCATTTTACCATGCATATTTGATGGTTCAACAATTTTCATTGACAACTTATCTAATCATGAGTTGAACTTCCCATGATTTATCCAGAATTAATGTCCTGGTAAAAACATTATGTAACATGTAACTACCATTATAATATAAACACCATAACTGATAATTAGAGCATTTGTACAAACATTTGGTGTGGAGATTTAGGAAAGATAAATGAATCTAACTGGACATCAACCAAAAACAATCTCAGCCCGAGGGCACGATGATTCCAAACATAGTAATCTTGCTGCCTTGTGCCTTGCGCCTAAAAAAACTCAGCTTAAAAATCCAAAACTTTTTGCAGTCTCAGCTTATTGAGAAAGGAGAAATCCAAAGCTTTTTGCAAACCGAAAGTTTTTTTACAAAGATTGTAGAGACTTTTAATTGATAAATCCAAATCATTTAAAAAATTAGCAACACAAACCCTTTAAGAGATGCAGACCTTCCACCTTGCTCCTTGCGAGTTGGTCCTTGCTATCCAAGAGATGCCTTGCGGCTTGCTGCCTTTCGATTTGGGTGGAGTCGCTGCCGTATATGGGCTCGAGGGTGGAGAACATCGGGATCGGGAGTAGGGCAGGTCACACACTCTATGCAATCCAGCCAATTTTATCTCCCTACCCCGAAACCCTAAGTTTATCTCCCTCTCCAAACAACCCACTCAATTTTAGAAGTGAGTGAAGTTAAGGGCGAAAGAGAGAGAGTGTGTTACCTGTGAAATCCAGCCAGCCTTCGCCGAGAGAGAAATGGCGATCAAGATCAGCCAGAGGGTTGGTGGGGAGGAAGAGGAGAGATGCCCCCAAATTTTAGGCAGCCCGTGGTTTTTGGGTTGCTGATGGTTCCCCCCAAAATTTTGGGGTTTCAAAATTTTAAGTTTCAAAATAAAACCATCCCACACTTTTCTTCCCCCAAAATTTAATTTCCCCCCAAAAATTTTATTTCAAACTTAAAATTTCAAACCCAATAACTTCTCTTCACTTATCCAATTTCTCTTACCTTATCCAATTTCTCTTATCTTATCCAATTTCTCTTAATAACATCACTCATTTATACCCAATTTCTCAACTCTTATCCAATATCTCTTATCCAACTCTTATCCAAAAACCCATGATAACATCCCTGTTTTATAATATAGATAGATAGATAGATAGATATATATATATATATATATATATATATATATATATATATATATATATATATATATATATATATATATATATATAGGGCGATCTTCGGTTGCGAAAAAGAGGCTTTTCGCACCGTGCGAAAAGATTTTTATCTTTTTTTTGAAATTTTTTTTTTCAAAAATTCTTTTTTTGATGTTTAATCCATACAATTATATACCCCAGGGAAAATAATGGGTGAACCCGTTGGGGATTAGAGCACCCATCCACCCGTTACAAATTTAACGGTCTCAAAACGTGCGAATTTGATGAAATGCCTTGATCGAAGGCCAAATGACATTATTTCTCATTGATTATTTTTTGAGGGGGGTATAACAACATATAATGAGGGTGGGAAAAAGAATTTTTGAAAAAAAAAATTTCAAAAAAAAACTAAAAACATTTTCGCACGGTGCGAAATGTTCTCATTTGAAAATTTTCCTATATATATATATATATATATATATATATATATATATATATATATATATATATATATATATATATATATATATATATATATATAGCATGCAGAAGAAGCAGACAGTAGAAGCAAATACCGCATATTCAAATTGAAGCATGATAATCTAGGGGTCATTCCTGGACAGGTATATAAAGTAAAATCACAAAGTAGAAGCACACCACACAGCTAGGCACGACGCACGACTCACAAAAAGCTAAGTGGACCCACGATGCATGAAAGGCAAGAGGACTCGATATCCTAGGGTTAGTGAATGTGATTATCGATGCCATGCTAGGTGTGTGTGATTTTATGGCAATTCATCATAAGGTTCATCTCTAGGAGAGAGAGACCAAAAGAAAAAGAAAAAGAAAAACACGATGGAAAACGACTCAAAAACGAAGAAAAATGACAAAAATGACGCACGAAGTGCGACTCCCCCAAGCTGAAACTTGCATTGCCCTCAATGCAATAGAATTAAATACGGGAGTGCAATGAATAAGGGGGGAATACGCACAGACACAAAAATACACGAAAGACAAGAAAATCATACAAACGAAACTGAAAATAAGAAATAAAAAATAAAAAGCACACCACACGAGATAAAAACAGAAAGTAAAATAAAATAAAATAAAGGAGGAAAATAAAAAGGAAAATCACACGACACGAAAAATAAACAAACACACAGAGAAAAACAAAACACGACAGCACACCCAAAAAATTTGACTTCCCCCAAGCTAGACGGGACAGTGCTAGCAAGATGATGTGATCGTGACAATGCAGAGATATGCAAGGGGGGGGGGTCAGAAAAAAAATGAAATCAAAAAGAAAGAGATGGGGAGTCCTCGCCCTCCTCGGAAGAGGGTGTGGATGGGTGGTCGGGGGAGGCAGGGGGTGTGCGGAGAAGTGGGGAATGAGGTGGAGGAATAGGTGCAGTGGGGGTGTGAATGATGGGTGAAGTGTCGGTGGAGGTGGGTGGTGGTGGAAGTACGGCGATCAAGGCGGTGGTAAAAGGGATAGAAATGGGGGGAGAAGGTGTGATGGTGAGGTAGTGGGTGGCGGTGGTAGAGATCTAGAGCGCACCTGCAATTTCTTGCGGCGCATATAGGCAGTGACGGAGGAGGAGGGTGGAGGTGGTGTGGGGGCGACAGAAGTGGTCGTGAGAGGAGTCGTGGATACCGGGGATGGGAATAGATGTGGGAGGGGGGATGATCGCCTAGGTGGGGGTGAAGGATGTGGGGATGGGTGGGATGGTGGAGGAGAAGAGTGTGATGGGGGAGGTGAAGATCGTCGAGGTGGAGAAGGTGGTGGTGAGGGGTGTGGTGTGGGTGGTGGTGGTCCGTGGAGGTGAGTAAGAAGGCGGAGGATGGCGGCCACGTTCCTCTCAAGTGCGAGGAAACGTGGGTGAGTGAGAAAGGAGGATGGTGATGGGTCTGAGGGGACAGAGGACCTGGCAAGATTACGGAGAGCAGCGACCTCGGCCTCGAGAGCAAGGCGAGCTGAGGCCTGGCAGCGACCAAAAGAAGTGGACTGACGTGAAGCGGAAGTGGTACCGGGAAGTAATGTGGAAGTAGTGCCGGCGGCAGTGGTCATGCCGGCACTGGACACAAGGCCGGAGATGGCTGCAGAAAGATCCTCAGCAGTGATAGGGCCATGAGTACGGGTGGTGTGACTCGGGCCAGCCCCGATATCTCCCTGGGACGTAGGAATATCCTGCTCACCTAAGTGCGATAGGGGAAGGTGGTTTGCATGTGTCCGGGGGAAGGAAAGGAAGGTGCAACCCCGCTAGAAACTCGGGATCGGGCGGAAAAGTCCAATCCGCTACTATAGCAACAGTCATGCGAGTGGGGTTGGGGAGAATGGTGTAGGGGCGAGGGGGTGGCCGTAGTTGAATTCGAAACGGCGATCAGGAAGGGGCTTAATCATATGAATATGCCGCCGGACATCAAGATCTAGACGTGAGGGTCCTGCGGCGACGGGAAGACCTCAGGAGATGTTGATATTAAATTGGGGATAAGAAGCGATGATAGTGATAATTCCCCCACAGCAAATCTTGCCCTTGCCGGCCTGACTAATCTCTAGGAGCTTATAAATAAGCCAGTCGCCGGCATGGACGGGGACAGTGGGGGCACTAAAGCTAATCCCATCATCGTCTCGAACTAAAGGGAAAGTCATGGCCCATAGAATGAAAAGATCAGGGATGGTCACGGTGCCTGACTCATCCCTGGGGAAAAATGCGGAGGATATGATCCAATGTGCCAGACGGAATATAGGATGGATGATGGAGGAGGCCTTGGCCTTGCCTCGGGGATAGCGAGGGAGTATGGTGAGGTGGAACCAAAAGTTATCGACGTCAAATTCCGGTGGATATCCGTAGTGTCGGATAGCATCGTCCCCAAGAATAGGGAAACCAAATATATCATTGATCGTGTTCAGGTTAGTGCGGATGGTTCTATTACGCACCCGGAAGATGACGGTCGACCCCGACTCACAAACGAGTGAGGAAAGAAATTCAAGTGTGAGGGACGAGTAGGACACCGCGGTGGTGTTCAGGAAGGCTAACCAACCTAGGTTCGCGAAAAGAGTCTCGACCTCGGTGAAGACAACGAGATCGATAAGCGATTGGGTGTGTGCAAACTTGGTTGACAGATGCCCCCGAGCATCAAGTCTATGGTAAAAGTCTTTGTGCTCCTGGTTCCTAAATTGATACCCATGCGGGCCCAACATTGGGTCCTCAGGGGGGATAACAGGTGGGGGAGGGGCCAGTGAAAGTGCACGTGGTGTATTGGGAGGAGGACGTGTTTGTTTACGTCTCTTTCAAGACGGTTCCTCCTCCAGCATGATACCCTTCCCCTTATCACGACCCCAGGCCATAGTGAGTGTGTGAGAGTGATGCAAATGAGTGTAGAACACGAAAAAATTCACGCACACACAAACAATCAAGCGGTTAGAAATTTTAGGGTAAAAAGTAAACTTGAGCAATGGAGTGAAGTTACCCAGCAGAGGTAGTAGTTGAGACCACCATACCATCGGCCACCATAGACACATCTCAAGCCGATACCCCATTTTTCCATCACTACCACTTGGATGACGAAACATTTTTTGATGATGATAGTGAGGATGGGGAGATTTACCTAGGATCTGTGGGAGAGACTTCTTGTCTTGATTTAGATACCCCACATGAGTCCTATGAGAGGACCGAGGAGTTTACAGAGCTTATGCAAAAGGGCGAGGAGGATGTGCGTGAGGACGAGGACACCACGACCACATATGAGGGGTCCGCTCCACATCCACCTCCAGAGCCATCTCTGTCACAGCTTCCTCCTTGGTCGGTGGTCAACCACAAGGATGTCATACAGGACATCAAGCAGATGGACAAGCATGAGCATATCGTCGAGGAGGATGTGCATGAGGGCTTGGATACGATCGTCCACTTCATGGAGCCCGAGCCACATCTACCTCTACCGTCACGCTCCACTTCTTCTGCGGCTGAGCATCTACTTGAGCATATTGCCCCTATTCAGGGAGATTTTCATACTCACTCTCACTCCACTTTTGAGTCTCGCTTTTCACTTCCTATTTCTTTAGACTCGTATATATTTGACATACCATATCTCTCGCAGGACACGGGATCTATTTCCCCTGAGGTATGCTGCGGTGTGTCACCACCTGGAGAGCCACTTCTCATGGAGAGCAAGGATTTGGTCGTCGCTAGTATAGAGGATAGAGACCCATTCTCAGGGAGTATTCGTCACACTTTCACTATTTTTCAATCTTATTTTGACGATTATCTCTGGGATACTTTTATTTTGGGGAAAGATTTTTTGCCATGGACTAATGCACCTCGTCCTTTGCAGGTCGCAGGTGGACACCTACGAGGGATGCTTGGAGGTGCATTGCTTGGGTCCATTGGCACACGTGGCACAGCGCTTCTAGCGGAGCCACAGAAGGAGCAGTTAGAGCAGCTACCTGCCCCACTTCAGATCTTGGATCCGCCTATGCTCAGGTGTATCCTAATCCAGTAGTGTAAAAATTTACCGCTTTCTAGTTTAGATTTGAATAATCTCGTCTCCTCTCATTAGCGAGGGGAGCGTATCTAGGATTTGCTTTTGCATCATAATAACCCTTCATGTCGTGCCCTTCTATCATTTCACCCCACATCCTCTTCAGAGGAGAACGAGCAGACTGTCTCTCCTGCATTCTGATTTCTTTCTTTTCCGATTTTCCCCGAGCATATTTCTGCATCACATTGATCATATCATTTTGCTAGCATTGTCATGTTCAGCTTGGGGGAAATCGATTTGTGTGCATGTTTTCGTGTGTCTTATTTTTTAGTTTCGCTCATGTGTTTTTCGTGTTTTTCATTTTTTGTGTCGGTGCACAACTCCCCCCCATTTTCATTGCCCTCCCGTATTCACTACTATTGCATTGAGGACAATGCAAGTTTTAGCTTGGGGGAGTCGCACTTCGTGCGTCATTTGTCCCTTTTTCTTCGCTATTTGAGTCGTTTTTCTCCGTCTTTTTCTTTTTTTTCTTTTTCTTCTCTTCTTTTGTCCTCCCTCCTAGAGATGACCCTATATGATGAATTGCCACAAACTGCACACACACCTAGTATGGCCTAGATAATCACACTCACTAACTCTTGGAAGCCGAATCCCATTGCATTTCACGCTTCGTGGGTCCACTTTACTTTTATGTGAGTCGTGTGTCGTATCTAGCTTATAGTGTGCTTCTACTTTGTGATGTTGATTTATATACCTACCCTTGGTTGACCCCTAGATTATCATGCTTTGATGTTGAATATGCGGTATTTGCTTCTAATGTCTGCTTCTATATGCATGCTATATATATCGTATACTTCATTTCGCATGTGTCGGGATTCCACAATTAAGGACTAGGATAACCCATTTAGCCCATGCTCTAATTAGCGAGAATAGTTTCCTTTGCCCAAGTGTTTAGATTCCGATTTCTTTTTTGTTTTACTTGGTGCAAATCCCCTCGTCGTGTACCGTTCTCCCACTTGGGAGAGTACACATGTATATATCCCAATATCCAAAAATCCAAAAAAAAGGAGAAAAGAAAAGAAAAACCCAAAGAGAAAAGAAAAAAAAATATATATGTATAGCCAAAAAATCCAAAAAAAATACAAATACCCAAAACCCAAAAATTCCCGTGTGAATACTTTCCTACTTGTCGAGAATAAAGGGAAGGCGAGAATTTGCACCGAGTGTTCTTCTCCACATCATCTCAACCCCCATCGTTTTCGAAAATACTTGGCTTAGGAACTTTTTAGCTATTATCTAGGCTTTAGTGTGGTGATTTCCTTAACCCTAGTTGTGGAGTCCCTAACGCATGATATGTTTCGATTCTCTCTCTATTCTCATGCATGCTTGAACCATATATTCACCGCTTAATTCAATTCGAATCGATATTTGGGTCATATCTTGGATTTGTGTATATCGAGCTTTATTGCACAATGTAGATAGTGACACCGTTTGCTAGCACACGACCACGCTCACTCGCGCTTCACCGCGTGGGCCCACGGCACTCGTCTGGACTCGTATTCCTTGGTTTAGTGATATGATTTGGCGTCTGCTTGTTTGGTGTATCGTTTTTGATTTTGTTGGCCCTGACGGGCGATCTAGGATACAGAGTTCTCTTTTTCTCTCTTTCTCTCTATTTTCTCCCTCCGAGCTCCTACTCTCACTCGTCTTCCTCGAGGACGAGGAAGAGTTCAGCTTGGGGGATTTTGACGTGCATTTATATTTCATATATTCACGCACGTTTTATTTTGTGTTTCTCCGTGTTTTCCGCCGTCTTTTATTCGTTTTCTCGTATTTTCTCGTTTTCTTTCACTTTTCTTTGTTTTTCCATGATTGCAGGGGATTGACCACGTAGGGGACGTTTAACGATGATATCACAAGTCCCCGGCGCAACGGGAGGAGTCACGCGTGACCCAGGGGGTCACACGACGATGATTGCATCATTCAGCCCCTCACCCGATCGGTTGAACAAAGTCAACCGATCGGGTGATGCATGCGTGCACCACCCGGTCTCAGCTAGAGCTCAAGCGGATGTCACCCGACCGGTTCTCAGGCCGGTTCATTGCGGCCGTTTCTCTGTCTTTTCGAGCAAAATGCCAACCGATCGGGTGACTCTCACCCGATCGGTTTATCTGTAGATGATGATGATGAGCCAAGACACGGGCATCCAACCGACCTCTTCACCCGATGGCGCCATGATCCAACCGGTCACTCCAAGAACTCAACCGACCGGTTCATCTTACCGGGTGAAGCTCCGCTGTTTTTCTGTTTACTATTTGTAACAGATCACCCGATCGGTTGACTTGTCAACCGATCGGGTGGCGCTTTTCCTGCGGGTTTGGACCCGAACCTTTAGGGTTTCGAAGTGGGGCTATAAATACTCGAAGTTGGCCGACTGAAAGGGGATCTCTTCTCAGTTTTTAGGGCTTTTGCCCCCCTTCTCTTGGGAGTTCTAGGTTAGTTTTAGATTAGGTATTTTGTTCTATAAGTCTTGTATGGGATCAACGATTCACTCAAGATTAGTATTTCTTTCTCTTGTTCTCCATTTTTTGTATTGTATTTCTTTTGCTTCATGATGAATGTTTGTGTGTGTTTTGTGTTGTTTGTTTATATGTCTTTCATCATGGAGTAGTATTGATGAACCCTAATACGGGTTAGGGTAGGATTGTTGCTTGGGAACTTACATTAGACTTGGTTGCATGGCACGTGTTCGATGAAATGTGTCAATGGGGATTTCTAGCAATCTGGGTCCAATTCGTACGGCAACACACTAGATGTGTTGGGGATTGGGGTCCGGTGCTTGTCCTGTCAAGATCCGCTTCGATGTATTGCTAGAAATCACATTTGACCTATTCGGCCATTAGGGTTACGCGGGGGTGTTTCATTGTCATCGGCGGGAAAAAGACCGCCTTTGATCGTCGGGCCGAGGGGGAATAAACTTGGCGGTTGACTACCTAGCCATAGCTCACGCCCCCAGCGTAGACATCGAGTCCTCGCGTGCGGGAGCGGCTTGGACGAAGTGTTGGGAGATATCATTGTGGCCTTAATGCTCCCGGTTGCGGAAGGTGTTTTTGGACACGGGAGTGCCCACCGTCCGGAACCGGGTAGGCCTAGCGTGCTTGGCACCGACCGGAATATCGGGCCATGGACGCTAGGTACCACCTTTTGGGGCAATGTCTCACCCTGGATCAAGTCAAATGCCAAGTGTCATGAGTGCTCTAGCCCGTGTTAGCGGGGATTCATTTCGTGTCTTTTTCATTTCTTTCTTTTATTTCTACACTTCACCCATATCATCCGCGTAGCTAGCACACAACCTAGGCGAGGCTAGTAGCCACTCAAGCCATCCACCTCCCTGTGTTCGATATACCCGCACCCTACACTAACCGTGCACTTGCGGTAAAACGACACCGCGCCCATACCGTAAACGGGGCGCCGGTCAAGTTTTTGGCGCCGTTGCCGGGGAGGCGTTCGGTTTGATATTAGCTTAGCTTGGGTTCGTTAGACTACGCATAAAAACACAAAAAAATTTCTTTTTCTTTTTTAAAAAAAATATATTCAATAACCAAGAAATTTTTCCCCCACCATTATATTATCTTTTTGTTATTCTCTTGTACTATTGACGCTCCTCTCTAGTTTTCTTATTTTTGTTGTCCAGGTATCTTTGATATGGCCATGTGGAGATCAGATTTCGATGCTCAGATGAGAGGCTACAATCCCTATTCATTTTTGGTTTGCAAGGCTTGTGGGATGGCGGGGCACGTGTATTATGATTGCCCATATACGCTTGAGAGCCTCCCCCCACTCCAAGGCCAAACATTTTCCCACAACCATAACCCAAACACCTCCCATCCATTTCCTCAGCCTTATATCCCTCCACCAACACAAGAAGAATCAAGCCTCGTGTCTCTCCTTGAAAGTGCCGTGTTTAACCAAGGCCAAATGCTACAAAACTTGATGGTACCAATCACCGAGCCGACACCGAGGAGAGGGGATGAAGGAGAGGATATACCGACTTTCATGGTTGAGACCACCATACCATCGGCCACCATAGACACATCTCAAGCCGATACCCCATTTTTCCATCACTACCACTTGGATGACGAAGCATTTTTTGATGATGATAGTGAGGATGGGGAGATTTACCTAGGATCTATGGGAGAGACTTCTTGTCTTGATTTAGATACCCCACATGAGTCCTATGAGAGGACCGAGGAGTTTACAGAGCTTATGCAAAAGGGCGAGGAGGATGTGCGTGATGACGAGGACACCACGGCCACATATGAGGGGTCCGCTCCACATCCACCTCCAGAGCCATCTCTGTCACAGCTTCCTCCTTGGTCGGTGGTCAACCATGAAGATGTCATACAGGACATCGAGCAGATGGAGAAGCATGAGCATATCGTCGAGGAGGATGTGCATGAGGGCTTGGATACGATCGTCCACTTCATGGAGCCCGAGCCACATCTACCTCTACCGTCACGCTCCACTTCTTCTGCGGCTGAGCATCTACTTGAGCATATTGCCCCTATTCAGGGAGATTTTCATACTCACTCTCACTCCACTTTTGAGTCTCGCTTTTCACTTCCTATTTCTTTAGACTCGTATATATTTGACATACCATATCTCTCGCAGGACACAGGATCTATTTCCCCTGAGGTATGCTGCGGTGTGTCACCACCTGGAGAGCCACTTCTCATGGAGAGCAAGGATTTGGTCGTCGCTAGTATAGAGGATAGCGACCCATTCTCAGGGAGTATTCGTCACACTTTCACTATTTTTCAATCTTATTTTGACGATTATCTCTGGGATACTTTTATTTTGGGGAAAGATTTTTTGCCATGGACTAATGCACCTCGTCCTTTGCAGGTCGCAGGTGGACACCTACGAGGGATGCTTGGAGGTGCATTGCTTGGGTCCATTGGCACACGTGGCACATCGCTTCTAGCGGAGCCACAGAAGGAGCAGTTAGAGCAGCTACCTACCCCACTTCAGATCTTGGATCCGCCTATGCTCAGGTGTATCCTAATCCAGTAGTGTAAAAATTTACCGCTTTCTAGTTTAGATTTGAATAATCTCGTCTCCTCTCATTAGCGAGGGGAGCGTATCTAGGATTTGCTTTTGCATCATAATAACCCTGCATGTCGTGCCCTTCTATCATTTCACCCCACATCCTCTTCAGAGGAGAACGAGCAGACTGTCTCTCCTGCATTCTGATTTCTTTCTTTTCCGATTTTCCCCGAGCATATTTCTGCATCACATTGATCATATCATTTTGCTAGCATTGTCATGTTCAGCTTGGGGGAAATCGATTTGTGTGCATGTTTTCGTGTGTCTTATTTTTTAGTTTCGCTCATGTGTTTTTCGTGTTTTTCATTTTTTGTGTCGGTGCACAACTCCCCCCCCATTTTCATTGCCCTCCCGTATTCACTACTATTGCATTGAGGACAATGCAAGTTTTAGCTTGGGGGAGTCGCACTTCGTGCGTCATTTGTCCCTTGTTCTTCGCTATTTGAGTCGTTTTTTTCCGTCTTTTTCTTTTTTTTCTTTTTCTTCTCTTCTTTTGTCCTCCCTCCTAGAGATGACCCTATATGATGAATTGCCACAAACTGCACACACACCTAGTATGGCCTAGATAATCACACTCACTAACTCTTGGAAGCCGAATCCCATTGCATTTCACGCTTCGTGAGTCCACTTTGCTTTTATGTGAGTCGTGTGTCGTATCTAGCTTATAGTGTGCTTCTACTTTGTGATGTTGATTTATATACCTACCCTTGGTTGACCCCTAGATTATCATGCTTTGATGTTGAATATGCGGTATTTGCTTCTAATGTCTGCTTCTATATGCATGCTATATATATCGTATACTTCATTTCGCATGTGTCGGGATTCCACAATTAAGGACTAGGATAACCCATTTAGCCCATGCTCTAATTAGCGAGAATAGTTTCCTTTGCCCAAGTGTTTAGATTCCGATTTCTTTTTTGTTTTACTTGGTGCAAATCCCCTCGTCGTGTACCGTTCTCCCACTTGGGAGAGTACACATGTATATATCCCAATATCCAAAAATCCAAAAAAAAAGGAGAAAAGAAAAGAAAAACCCAAAGAGAAAAGAAAAAAAATATATATGTATAGCCAAAAAATCCAAAAAAAATACAAATACCCAAAACCCAAAAATTCCCGTGTGAATACTTTCCTACTTGTCGAGAATAAAGGGAAGGTGAGAATTTGCACCGAGTGTTCTTCTCCACATCATCTCAACCCCCATCGTTTTCGAAAATACTTGGCTTAGGAACTTTTTAGCTATTATCTAGGCTTTAGTGTGGTGATTTCCTTAACCCTAGTTGTGGAGTCCCTAACGCATGATATGTTTCGATTCTCTCTCTATTCTCATGCATGCTTGAACCATATATTCACCGCTTAATTCAATTCGAATCGAAATTTGGGTCATATCTTGGATTTGTGTATATCGAGCTTTATTGCACAATGTAGATAGTGACACCGTTTGCTAGCACACGACCACGCTCACTCGCGCTTCACCGCGTGGGCCCACGGCACTCGTCTGGACTCGTATTCCTTGGTTTAGTGATATGATTTGGCGTCTGCTTGTTTGGTGTATCGTTTTTGATTTTGTTGGCCCTGACGGGCGATCTAGGATACAGAGTTCTCTTTTTCTCTCTTTCTCTCTATTTTCTCCCTCCGAGCTCCTACTCTCACTCGTCTTCCTCGAGGACGAGGAAGAGTTCAGCTTGGGGGATTTTGACGTGCATTTATATTTCATATATTCACGCACGTTTTATTTTGTGTTTCTCCGTGTTTTCCGCCGTCTTTTATTCGTTTTCTCGTATTTTCTCGTTTTCTTTCACTTTTCTTTGTTTTTCCATGATTGCAGGGGATTGACCACGTAGGGGACGTTTAACGATGATATCACAAGTCCCCGGTGCAACGGGAGGAGTCACGCGTGACCCAGGGGGTCACACGACGATGATTGCATCATTCAGCCCCTCACCCGATCGGTTGAACAAAGTCAACCGATCGGGTGATGCACGCGTGCACCACCCGGTCTCAGCTAGAGCTCAAGCGGATGTCACCCGACCGGTTCTCAGGCCGGTTCATTGCGGCCGTTTCTCTGTCTTTTCGAGCAAAATGCCAACCGATCGGGTGACTCTCACCCGATCGGTTCATCTGTAGATGATGATGATGAGCCAAGACACGGGCATCCAACCGACCTCTTCACCCGATGGCGCCATGATCCAACCGGTCACTCCAAGAACTCAACCGACCGGTTCATCTGATCGGGTGAAGCTCCGCTGTTTTTCTGTTTACTATTTGTAACAGATCACCCGATCGGTTGACTTGTCAACCGATCGGGTGGCGCTTTTCCTGCGGGTTTGGACCCGAACCTTTAGGGTTTCGAAGTGGGGCTATAAATACTCGAAGTTGGCCGACTGAAAGGGGATCTCTTCTCAGTTTTTTAGGGCTTTTGCCCCCCTTCTCTTGGGAGTTCTAGGTTAGTTTTAGATTAGGTATTTTGTTCAATAAGTCTTGTATGGGATCAACGATTCACTCAAGATTAGTATTTCTTTCTCTTGTTCTCCATTTTTTGTATTGTATTTCTTTTGCTTCATGATGAATGTTTGTGTGTGTTTTGTGTTGTTTGTTTATATGTCTTTCATCATGGAGTAGTATTGATGAACCCTAATACGGGTTAGGGTAGGATTGTTGCTTGGGAACTTACATTAGACTTGGTTGCATGGCACGTGTTCGATGAAATGTGTCAATGGGGATTTCTAGCAATCTGGGTCCAATTCGTACGACAACACACTAGATGTGTTGGGGATTGGGGTCCGGTGCTTGTCCTGTCAAGATCCGCTTCGATGTATTGCTAGAAATCACATTTGACCTATTCGGCCATTAGGGTTACACGGGGGTGTTTCATTGTCATCGACGGGAAAAAGACCGCCTTTGACCGTCGGGCCGAGGGGGAATAAACTTGGAGGTTGACTCCCTAGCCATAGCTCACGCCCCCAGCGTAGACATCGAGTCCTCACGTGCGGGAGCGGCTTGGACGAAGTGTTGGGAGATATCATTGTGGCCTTAATGCTCCCGGTTGCGGAAGGTGTTTTTGGACACGGGAGTGCCCACCGTCCGGAACCGGGTAGGCCTAGCGTGCTTGGCACTGACCGGAATATCGGGCCATGGACGCTAGGTACCACCTTTTGGGGCAATGTCTCACCCTGGATCAAGTCAAATGCCAAGTGTCATGAGTGCTCTAGCCCGTGTTAGCGGGGATTCATTTCGTGTCTTTTTCATTTCTTTCTTTTATTTCTACACTTCACCCATATCATCCGCGTAGCTAGCACACAACCTAGGCGAGGCTAGTAGCCACTCAAGCCATCCACCTCCCTGTGTTCGATATACCCGCACCCTACACTAACCGTGCACTTGCGGTAAAACGACACCGCGCCCATACCGTAAACGGGGCGCCGGTCAAGGGGTAGGTGGAGAGAGAGGCTAGAGGGGCAGAGGAGGTTGTGGGAGGAGTTTTCTGGCCATTGGAAAGTCGGAGGAGACGAAACGACGGCCAAAACGGCGAGATCGGGCGAGAGAAACGAACGGGTGGGGGGGAATATTTATAGGGTTTAAGTCGAACCGATCGGGTGAGTTGTCACCCGATCGGTTGACTTTTAGGTCTAGATTTTCAGCTGAAGAAACGCTACAGGCAAACCGGTCGGTTGATAACTCACCTGATCGGTTGGCCGCTCCACAAATTTTTTCGAAAGTTTGGTACAGCTCACCCGGTCTGTCACCCGATTGCTCAGTGTATCAACCGATCGGTTGATCATTTCCTAAAAATTCCCGAGAATTCAGCCCAGTTTACCCGGTCCATCACCCGGTCTCACATGCCTTCACCCGATCGGTTTGTTGAGCGACAGATACGGCCGGCAGCTGATACATCCCAACCAGTCGCGTGAGTTATCAAACGATCGGTTGGGGCCTTGTTTTCTGCAAAAGTGCACAAATGGCCTAAGTCCCTCAACGGAAGTTCTTGCGGCTGGATTTATTTATTAAAAATAGAAAAAATAAAGTTAAAAATAGTCCTTAAAATGGAAACAAAGGGTTAGAGCATGGGTTGCCTCCCATGAAGCGCTTTTGTTTAATGTCGTTAGCGCGACGCCCGTCGATGATGTTCAAGGTGGGCGATACGGGTGATGCCCAAAGTCTGGCATCGCTTCAATTTCACAGCTGAGGGAGAATGGTGGAGATAAGAAAGCTTGCTCGACTACCCTCCCTTTGTTGACGGGGTCCGGGGGCTTCTCTTTCGTGTTGGCGTCCACCGCCACTCGCTTAAGGATCCGGATCTCATCCCCGGTGACCCATGGGCTCTTTGCCTTTTCTCCTCGTAGGAGGAGCTTTTGGGAATCCGGGAGGGATCACATGTCGGGCGACCGGCTCATCAGCAACATCATTCTTTGGTGAGCCAAGTAGCTCTCCAAGATCTCCCAAGTGGTCGGGGGGGTTTCTCGAGAGAATTTCCCGGGAGCTTGCCTCCACAGCTCTCTCTTCTTCCAACTCCAGCCTTTTATACTTTACTCGTCTGCTTGATGCATATGATTATTGTTTAATTTGGAATTAACGTGTCATCAATGCAGGGGGGGTAAGTAAATTACATTTGAATCATTATTTTTTATTATTATTTATGTTGGTTTATCATCACCAAAAAGGGGGAGAATGTTGGATATTGGACTCCTCGGATTTGGTTTTGGATGACGAACAAACATAAATATATCGTGAACTAACACTTTGTGAGCGTAGTTATGGAGATCGTCGCCAAATTCATATGAACATCATAAGAGACATCTCAAGACTTATCAGAGCGCGTGATCGTGAGCCTAAAGCTTCGTTGAAGCTCAAGGACCATTTTGGAAGTCATGAAGATTCGATCGAAGCTTTTGAAGACGGTTCGTCAAGTTTATTTATTGTCTTCTAGCTTCGCTTTCGTAGAATGTTAAGTCTTGAGTAGGTCTTACGTTTTAATCTTCATAACGCTCATATCTTAGATCTAGGATCTTAGTAGAAGTCCATACGAACTTTCCCGAAGCTTCGCGCTTCGATTCGTGACTTCTTGTGCATGTTAGTTGGTTCAAGAAGAAGAACCAACCGACTAGATGGTGATCTAGTCGGTCGGTAATGCTTCTTGGATCGACTAGTTTCCCTTCTAAATTTCTAGCTCAGTTACTGTTTACAGTTAGTCGGTCAAAGAAGGTTCACCGACCGACTAGTTTTGAAACTAGTCGGTTAAGAATCCTTCTTGGACCGACTAGTTGAACTTCCATTTTTTGAGCCTGAGCTATTGTTTATCGTTAGTCGGTCTATGTACATTTGGCGACCGACTAGTTGATGAACTAGTCGGTCAACATTTGTTCTTGGACCGACTAATTCAATTTGTTCTCAGACTATTTGTTTATCTCTTAGTCTGTCTAAGTTCACTCACCGACCGACTAGTTGTGAAACTAGTCGGTTGGCAAGTGTTCTTTGACTGACTAGTTCTGTTAGTCTGAAACTTCATCTATTCACTGTTCACCACTTAGTCGGTTCATGTTGATTGACCGACCGACTAGTTGATGAACTAGTCGGTCAGTGGTTGTTCTTTGACCGACTAGTTTGGTTCAGAATAGAGCCGTTGGAGCTTTAATTGAAACGTTTTTCTCTCTCTTTCCTCTAACCTATAAATACTTGGTGTGCTGCATTCATTGCACTCAAGGCTGATTTTAAGAGAAGTTTAGAGATCAAAGAGAAAGCATTCAATCTCATTAAAGCTCATTCATCCCTCACTCTTATTTCAAAAGAGAGATTCATTGATTGTGAGCCTTCCAAGCCAAGTGCTTGATTCTAGGTCACCAACAACCTCATAGCTCTCCATTGCTGGTCATCTACCTGGAGCTAGGGTTTGGTGCCTCTTCATCTTCCCCAAAATCATCTTTGCCCTAATTCGTAAGTTTACTCAAGGCATAGGTATTTTGTGGTAAGCATTTCTATTTCATTTACTTTCGATATTGTAAGTGTTTCACTCTCGGTTGTGAGAGTTTGTTTGTGATCCCGGGTTGTGGGAGTCATAATTATCATTTGTGTATGATTTGACTTGTGAAGGTTTTTCACAAGTATTTCATAGTGAAAATCTTGAGTTATGGTTTCTAACTCAAGTATCCGGAGGGGATCCGGGTGTTTGGGACGTAGGATCACCGGGAACAAGTCGGGGAGACTTGGGTGGATCCGAACCCGTTAAATTGTTTATTTGCGATTGTTTGTCTTTGTTGTCTAATATTTACATTTCTGCATTTCCGCATTTTTGGTAGAGATTGCTAGATAATTAGGAATTATCCTCTTAATTATTGTAAAGTACTATTCACCCCCCTCTAGTACTTGTGCAGTAGCTTAGCAGGGCATTACAGTTATCCCAAAACCCCAAGTGTCTGTGATGTAAATCAAGTATATGTTTATTACAGAATGTTCCACTAGATATTCCATAAGATATTCCACAAGATGTACCACAAGATATTCCATTCAATAATTTATTAGCATACATGAGTCATATATAGATATCATGCAACAAATGATGCGACTATTTAAACGTGAATAATCATGCAACAAGTGTATCCGAAGTCCAAACATAGTTTTTAAGTGAGAAGCATCAGAACATGGTAAATGAGGGTGAGCAAGCCAAGGAATTATCATGGTGATGAAAAGGTTGAAGTAACTCTTTTAAAGGTATTTAAAATCAATGTTTGCGAACTGCTGATAATTGGAGTTATTAGCATTGATCCACACAAACGAAACCAATCAAGGTTGGTTAAGTAGGTCACTATCCTTGCAAGCAGGGTGATCCAGAACTTGGGTCCAAGCGAAACCAACCGGCTTGGTAAATCAATAATAAGAATGACGATTATCAAGTTCCACTACATCAATTATGTTAACAACTGGTAGAGTGGTTTCCTGATCATTTACTATGATAGTTAAACCAGACCACTGATTTACTTTCTTATTGAAAACCAGAAAGTTAGGGATTTAGGATACATACAAGTCCAACAACAATGATGCTGACCATATGCCTCGAACATGTGGTATTTTCATTAGTACACAGTTTACCCAAGTAGATGGTTGCGTACTAAAACTACCAAAGTTGAAAGTTTACAATGTTGTATGCTCCAGTTAATAGTCGATCTAAGACTATAAGTTCAGTTTCCTATTTAATTGGGTCTCTAGTCGATTGTTTAAGTCAATAGTTGTCCTGAGGCTGTATGTAATATCCTAAGTTCATACTAGTACACTTGCTTAACTTCTAAAGCTAGAATCAGAGTGACTTACAGGGTTGACGATTGTTGCAGAAAGCCGAGGCTAGAGCTAAAGCTTCCAAGGGTACTTGTGCGCAAGAATCGGTACCTGCAATCACAATAAATCATCGGTTATAGGCCGTATTATTTTCTATCTATTTTTCATAACGTGTTCGTATTTTTATAATAGCTTAAAACGGGTCAAAATATGACGTACGAATTTTTAGATAAGCTAGACATGCAAAATATAATTTTATATAGGAAGAAAATATTTTTCTAAATCTTCTGGATATTTTATATAATTTTTAAAAGTTTAAAATCAATTAAAAACTAATTTTCTTAATTATAAAATAGGATTAGTAAAACGTTTAATGATTTGTTTAGAAAAATATACTTGTCAAAATGGCCGTCTTGATTAGTAGAATACAAATATATATTTTATATGTATGGGTTCACGTGTAGTATGAAATATATAAGTGTTTTTATCAAATCTGAATTAACTACCATAAACTTGTAAAATTCGTAACTTGAAAAATAAATATCGGATTGGGATGAAACTGACTCCTACGCGTTCGTGACAACGCGTAGAACATTTTTGTATTTTTACATTTTTAGTGTGGGCCTTATATTTTAATTTTCTAATTATATATATATCCAGTTTCTCTCTCTAACTTCTCGCTTTAAAACCTGTACCAAAATCACAGTTTTGTTCTCCCAAAACTCACGCACGTGGGGAGGGGGGCTGCCGTGGGGCGGCTGGCTAGGGAGGGGCGGTGCCGGAGGGGCGCTCATGCCGGTGGGAGGTGGGCAGCGGTGGTGGTCGCTAAGCGACGGTGAGCAGCGGCCCATGGCTTGCGACGTCGAGGAGCAATATTAAAGCTGTATGGGTTTTGTCGGGGTTGCTGTAGTGAACTTGTCGGAGCTCGAGGCTCGTGGTGGCGTACGGGGTGGCATAGGTGGTGGTTTCGATGGTGGCGGGGAGCCGGTGATGTGGGGCGGTGACCTTGGAGGAGCCGAGAGCAAATATGCCTCGATGAAGGAGGTGGTGTGTTTGTGGTGGTGGGGATCGCCGTGAGAGCTCGCTGGAGCTTGGCGAGGGCATGGGTCGGATATGAGGGAGGCAGCAACGTCGATTATGGGGGCTTGGCAGTCGTGGAGGTGAATGAAGATGGGAGGATGGAGGCAAAGGTAGTGTGTGTTGGCCTCACGGTGGAGGAAGGGAGTGCTGAGAAAGTGAACGGTGAGTGGGGTGCTCTGCCAATGAGAGGGGGAAGAGTGATGGGGTTATGTAGATGAAGGGATGAGTTTTAAAACATTGAATTAATATTAATTTAATTAAGGCTTAGAGTATTAATGAGGGGTTGGCAGTTGAGCAGGGGGGATGCACCAAATTAAATGGGTGGGAATGATGAAAACGTGAAAGCATTTTCTTTGTGGGCTGCCGATGGTTTGGATAAATGTACGTTAATTAAAATGTAATTAGCAAAAATGTAGTTAGTTAAAATAGTTTTTAAAATTACGAAATTACGTCTTTGCCCCCGTTTCGAAAAATTACAAAAAAATGCCGCAGGTTCATATCGTCGCGAGGATGATGAAAATAGTATCAGTTTTTGATTTTGAGCTATGGAAAAATACAAAAAATTATTTAATCAATTCGAACTCATTTGATATCGTTTTATTACGGATTAACTTGCACTACGAAAACAGATCGTTACATTCTATCCTCCTTATAAAAATTTCGTCCTCGGAATTTAGAAGACCGACCATTGCCTAAGCAATTAAACGATCAAATGGAAGGCAGGATGAATGATAACGATCTAATAAAATAAGTTGCTAATAGCATGAAATATAATGTGAAATCATAACATCGAGAAAATAAGAGATGTTATATATGAATACATACTATTAACATCACCATAGCTTCTGTAACTAGCCTCGAAACTAATCTCATCAGAATAGCTACATTGACTTCTCAAGTAGCCAAAGTTAATATGAGATAATGGCATCGCCTGAAAATGAGGGCTATTATGATGACAACATATGTTCGAATTTCGAACTTGAGGTGATATGCAAGTAGCAAGCTAGATAAACCATCTAAAAGGGAGATCATAAAATTTTAAAGTTTCTACTCGTGCTAATTGTGACAACAGGTCCTAGCCAAGGATGTCGTTGATGAAAACTACCACGAATACTCCCAAGTACTCTTAAAATACGAGACTCGTGAATACCAGCAGTGGGTTGACCACACCAACGGAATCATCAAGTATTTGTAGCATACGCAAGCAGTCTTCGAGACGTTGACTTCAATTAGTGGCAGCCTCTCTGCAAGTCCAACTTTACTTGACCCTCGAAGTCGATCGAAGTTCAATCAATGCGAGCAAGACGACACTCTCTCTTCACAGTCATCTTGTTTAGCGATCGATAATCGCTATTCTTGTGCCAAGATACATTCCTCCAATGAGCATTCCAAGATGACACTTTAAGTCGTATCCATTCATTTCGCAACAAATCATCCAACCGAGCCTGAAGCTCAAGTGGCATTGTGCGTAAAGTGCATCTGATATTGGTTGGGTGTCTGGCACCAGATAGATTGAAAACTCAAGGATATGATCTAGAAGTAATACATCCAAAAGTTCTCGAGCTACTTCATGTCTCTCTTGCTCAATTTTCATTGCAGTTGCCACTGCTTCCAGTCTGGCCTGATCTTCACTAGTCCTTCTGATCTGTTCTTGTTGTCGAACTCGAACTTCGGATGATCAGAAACTTCTGAGGCTACCCTCCTTATAAAAGAATGTAGTAAGGGTCTAGGCAAACTAAATGTCAATATGAATAGTTTAAGAATAAGAAGGTCGATCAAAAGGCCATCACCAGCCAAAGGAAAGGTGATGGTGATGAAGTGAGTATATGGTTCAACCTATCGAAGATCCCTCTGATTGACGACAAAGGAGGTTACTTGCTAAAGGGAGTATAAGGTTATATCTAAAGGATGGAACAAGGGTTCAAGAGTTTCAAAGAAGGTAATGAAGATCTAATAAGGATACTTCACTCGAGACATCCTGTACTCGAGGTCAATTTGAGTATTTTATACTGTACATCCTGATCTTGCTATATTGTTCACGAGGTAGTTAGTGCAGACCTGCATGGGCCACCAAACTTGTAACGAACCGCTCTCAGGGGGTGGCATTGCTTATTTGATTACATTTACAGGTCTGCAGTTAACCAGTGAAAACAAAATAGATTATGATGCAGAGATGTACAAAAATACAATGTCCATTTATTACAATCCATAATATACAATACGCTCCAACAAATATACATGAAAGAAAAGAAGTGCAAATGGAAATGTGACACGACATGAACTCTAAAACTGCAGCCCCTGGGTCAAAACTTTGGCTCCTCATGCTCAGGAACCTCTTCTTCTACATGTACGTCATTTGACGGTGCTACGAAGATGGAACCGTAGGTAAGTCACAGCAATTCTTGCAATAGAAATAAAATAGTACAAAAGTACAGAACATGCTATGGTAAACAGTTAAAGATGATCATGCAAGTGGAACAAGTAATGTAAGAGCAAACATGCATGAAAGTATGATAAGTGATGAAAAAGGTGATTGCGCAAGTACAATAAGTAACTTACAAGAGCAACCATGTTGATAGCAGTAATGAAACATAATTGAGATGACCATATTAAGGGGAGTCTAATTGTGCCTAGCCTAGATCGTGACTTATAATGCAAAGTACAATGCGCAACCAAGAGTCCATATCTTACCACGGGTGTGCGTATCCGGGTTAAACCAAAACTGTGAATATAATACAATACTGTTCAATAATCTATGACTCAAGTCTGTGAATTTGTCACCGACGAACTTTAAAGGGGTTGCTAGGACCCGGTCCGGACAACAAAGCCTGAACTGGTCGCTCCCGCACTCCTGCTATTATAAGTTATCCCAAAACTCCAAGTGTTTGTGATGTAATTCAAGTATATGTTTATTACAGAATGTTTCACTAGATATTTCGTATGATATTCCACAAGATGTACCACAAGATATTCCATTCGATAATTCATTAGCATACACTGAGTCATATATAAATGTCATGCAGCAAATGATGCGACTATTTAAACGTGAACAATCATGCAACAAGTGTATCCAAAGTCTATGCATAGTTTTTAAGTGAGAAGCATCAGAACATGGTAAACAAGGGTGAGCAAGACAAGGAGTTATCATGGTGATGAAAAGGTTGAAGTAACTCTTTTAAAGGTATTTAAAATCAATGTTTGCGAACTGCTAATAATTGGAGTTATTAGCATTGATCCACACAAACGAAACCAATCAAGGTTGGTTAATTAGGTCACTATCCTTGCAAGCAGGGTGATCCAGAACTTGGGTCCAAGCGAAAGCAACCGGCTTGGTAAATCAAAAATAAGAACGCCGATTATCCAGTTCCACTACATCGATTATGTTAACAAATGGTAGAGTATTTTCTTGATCATTTAATATGATAGTTAAACCAGGACCGCTGATTTACTTTCTTATTGAAAACCAGAAAGTTAGGGATTTAGGACAAAGACAAGTTCAATAACTATGATGCTGATCACATGCCTCGAACATGTGGTATTTCTATTAGTGCATAGTTTACCCAAGTAGATGGTTGCGTGCTACAACTACCAAAGTTAAAAGTTGACAATGTCATATGCTCAAGTTAATAGTCGATCTAAGACTATAAGTTCAGTTTCCTATTTAATTAGGTCTCTAGTCGCTTGTTCAAGTCAATAGCCGTCATGAGGCTGTATGTAATGTCCTAAGTTCATACTAGTACACTTGCTTAACTTCTAAAGCTAGAATTAGGGTGACTTACAGGGTTGAGGATTGTTATAGATAGCCGAGGCTAGAGCTAGATCTTCCTAGGGTACTTGTGTGCGAGAATCAGTACCTGCAATCACAATAAATAATCGGTTATAAGCCGTATTATTTTCTATCTATTTTTTCTTAACGTGTTCGTATTTTTATAATAGCTTAAAACGGATCAAAACATGCAATAATAATTTTTAGATAGGCTAGACATGAAAAATATAATGTTATATAGGAAGAAAATATTTTTCTGAAGCTTCTAAATATTTTATATAATTTTTAAAAGCGTAAAATCAATTAAAAACTAATTTTCTTAATTATAAAATACGATTCGTAAACGTTTAATGATTTCTTTAGAAAAATATACTCGTCAAAATATTTCATATGAACTGTCAAAATGCCCGTCATGATTAGTAGAATACAAGGATATTTTTTATATGTATGGGTTCATGTGTAGTATGAAAGATATAAGTGTTTTTATCAAATCTGAATTAACTACTGTAAAATTGTAAAATTCGTAACTTGAAAAATAAATATCGGATTGGGACGAAACTTGTGCATACGCGTTCGCGACAACGCGTAGAACATTTTTGTATTTTTAGATTTTCAGTGTGGGCCTTATGTTTTAATTTTTGGTAATTATACTAACATGGAGTCTGCTTCGATCCAATGGCATTTGGGCTGAGTACATGCGCGGTACTTATAGATCAGCTACCTCATTTTTTGCGACAAGGAAATCATACACAGACTCGGGCACATGGAAGTTTCTTATGCATTGCAGAGGGCACTCAGAGAAGCTCATCACTAGGAAGGTCAAAGACGGCAGTGACACCCTATTCTGGCACGATAGATGGCTCCCCTATGGGCCGCTAAAAAATCTATATGATATTCCCGATGGGGAAAGTGAGCGGCGAGTCAAGGAGTATTGGGGGACTTCGGGATGGCTTGACAATCACAATATTATCAGCATCCAGCCGCTCCTACAGTAGGTAACACTAAGCCCGGGTGCAGATACTTGGGAGTGGAAGCCAGGGCCGGCGTTTCACTTCAGGGATGCTTGGGACAGCGTCCGCACAAGAGGAGCTCCCTTCAAGTTCTATAAGCTTATATGGTTTAGCGGGCACATTCCGAAAATGTCTCTGATTCTACTGCAAGCTTTCAAAGGGAAGCTCCTAACAAAGGAGACACTAGCAGGATGGTGCGTGAATACTCCGGTGGATTGCGTGCTGTGCAACGACGGAGCACGGAGAACATCGACCATCTATTTTTCGGATGTCCCTATTCCTCATACATTTTTCGCAGAGCCTTGCTTAAACTCGGATCTTCCCAACCTATTAGTAACCTCTCTGACATTGGAGTTTATTATCTCTCCCACTTTGGGAAACATGGGACCATGTGTTACCTTGCAAAAATTGTACTTACTTCAATCATCTGGCACATATGGAGAAAAAGAAACAGACGTGTTTTCGATAAAGTGGCCAAAAACAAGACCATCCTCTTTGATGAAATAGCGGCGGATGTCAGGATTGCTTTGCGAAATCATGAGGACGACGGGGATGAGGATGCAGCTAGTGCCCTTTCAAATTGGAAGTTCAGGGATAATGGGTAATATACAGGATTGAAGAGTTGCACATGATTCAAGATTTACACCCCTTAGGTTTGGGAAGACCTTGTTTTGCTGTTTTGTAACCTTTTTGAGTGCTGATCTTGATCATTGTGGATTGTGGGATTATGGGTGTTGGGGTTAATGGTAGGGAGTGACGACGCTTGTGTCCTCTCCTCCCTCCATTGGACCCGACACCCATCTCCTCACACATTGTATTGTACACTTATCAATAAAGATAACATTACCTTTCAAAAAAAAACATGCAAGTAAAAAGATATATATTAATGAAGAAATAATATACAAACACAAACGCTAATGGTTTCAGAAGTTAACAGAAAGAGTGGGGAGAGGGCACAAGCGCCGTCACCCACTACTTCATGTCATCTACCAAAACTATAAGCGCGCAAAAATCACTAAATGTTTACAAAAAGCTGACTGACTCTGACAGAATTAATGTCACAAAATTTTAGCCAGCATCAATGAATCCCCAATTGGAGAAGGGGGTAAAATCCGAGGCTTGCTCTGTTTCCATATCACGAAGAGATATAATGATATCTGCCGCAATAACACTGAATAAATCTGTCTTTCCCACTTTAATGCCTTCAAAAATTCTCTTGTTGCGTTCCTTCCATATGTGCCATACCATGGTAGCTAAAGCTACCTTAGCTAAGTTCCCCACATGGTCCTGATTGCTATAACGTGAAATAATAAGATCACTTGTACCTGAGAGAGTAGACAGTACAATACCCGTGTACCCCAGTTTGAGCAGACTACTGGATAAGATGTATCGAGAATAATCACATTCGAAGAATAAATGATTCATTCTTTCAGTAACCTGGCCATTACAAAGGATGCAGCCATGCCAGTAGCCATACCACGCTTGAGAAGGGAGTCACTGGCCGACAACTTGCCAGAAGGGCTCAAAGCAGGCAAATAGCAAATTTTGGAACATGCCTTGGGTACCGAACAAGCCTGTAGTACGCAAAAGAGGGCCGAGCTGAACGACACCCTTCCCATGCAGTGCGGAAAGTGCATGACGGCGCAGGCTGCCACTTCCAACCGTCAGGACCTTGAGAGAGGGAGAACGGCTTGAGAATTGGGAGCAAAGGCCGAATGCTAGGCTCATTCAGCCATCCACTAGCCGACCAATAGTGACAGATGCGGAAACCCTCAGTACCAGGCATAGGGGGTGAAGCCGATAGAAGGGAGCATTAGGATGCCAATTCTCGAACCAGAAGGCGGTAGAAGTGCCATCATTAACAGTTCGCTTAATAAGATTTTGGGAGAAGCCAAGATACCTGAGGAGGAATTTCCAAGTCCCTGATTGGTATGGATTAGGCGAAAAAGCAAAGAAACCCTTCAGGTTAGCCGTATAACGCCTCCTCATGAATTTTCCCCATATACCATTCGTATCAAGCATTCTCCAGGTAAGCCTGACACCAGAGGCTGCATTCATGTCTTCCAACAACCTAAGGCCCACCCCCCCTTCTTTCTTAGGAGTGCAGAGATCCTTCCACGCCCAAATATTAAAATTGCCCCAAATGAACTTCCTGCCGGCAGAGTTTAAGGTATGAATGACAGAAGGTGGTAGATAATAAGCTTGCATCCAGAAAGCAATCATGCCGTAAATAACAGTCCTGACCAATTCAATTCTTCCAGAGATAGATAGGGCTGTCGAAGACCAGCCTAAGATCCTCTTTTTGCATTTATCCACTAGTCGCCCATATAAGGATGCTTTCGAGTATTTAGAGGAAAGGGGCAAACCCAGGTAAGTAGTAAAAGAAGATACCATCTTAATACCAAGGATGCTAGCCACATCCCTAGGATGGCGCACCCATTTACTGAAGATTGCTGAACTTTTCTCCCAATTAACTTGGAGACCAGAGAGGAGGTTAAACTTGTCCAAAACCTCTTTAAGACCATTTATGGTGCGGGGATTGGCACGGCAGAAAACCAAGAGATCGTCAACAAATAACAGATGAGAAATAGCCCCATCTCTACGAAGAGGTTGGATGGTACGAGCAGACTCCGCTCTAGCCATAAGCAGTGAGAAAGCCTCCATCACAAGCACAAAGAGATAGGGAGATAGGGGATCTCCTTGGCGGAGCCCTCTACTAGAAGAAAAATAACCTTCAGGAGACCCATTATGTTGGATATTGGACTCCCCTGATTTGGTTTTGGATGATGAACAAACATAAATATATTGTGAACTAACAATTTGTGAGCGCAGTTATGGAGATCGTCGCCAAATTCACTTGAACATCCAAAGCAATGTCTCGAGACTTCTCAAAGCATGTGATCGTATGCCTAAAGCTTCGTTGAAGCTTTTGGACCATTTTAGAATTCATGAAGATTCGATTGAAGCTTTTGAAGACGGTATCGTCAAGTTATATTTATTGTCTTTAAGCTTCTTTCGTAGAATGTTAAGCCTTGAGTAGGTCTTACAGTTTAAATCTTCATGTCGCTCATATCTTAGCTCTAGGATCTTAGTAGAAGTCCATACAAACTTTCCCGAAGCTTCGCGCTTCGATTCGTGACTTCTTGTGCATGTTAGTTGGTTCAAGAAGAAGAACTGACCGACTAGATGGTGATCTAGTCGGTCGGCAAAGCTTCTTAGACCTACTAGTTTCAGTCAGTCAATTCCAAGCTCTTTACTGTTTACAGTTAGTCAGTCTAAGTTGACTCACCGACCGACTAGTTTGTGAACTAGTCGGTCAGTGAAGCTTCTGTGACCGACTAGTTAAGCTTTCCATGTACATGCCAATTTGAGCCTGAGCTACTGTTTATAATTAGTCGGTATGTGTTCATTGATCGATCGACTAGTTGATGAACTAGTAGGTCAACTTTCCTTCTTGGACCGACTAGTTTAGCTTTCCTCTACATGCAAATTTTCACCTGACTTACTGTTTATTGTTAGTCGGTCTATGCACATTTGGAGACCGACTAGTTGTTGAACTAGTCGGTCAACATTTGTTCTTGGACCGACTAAATCAATTTGTGCTCAGACTTCAGTTTTATCTCTTAGTCGGTCTCAGTTGAGTAACCGACCGACTAGTTGTGAAACTAGTCGGTCAGCTACTCTTCTTGGACCGACTAGTTCCTTTTGTCTGAACTTCGACCTATTTCCTGTTCACTCATTAGTCGGTCTACGTTGATTGACCGACCGACTAGTTGATGAACTAGTCGGTCGGTGGTTGTTCTTTGACCGACTAGTTGCGATCAGAATAGATCCGTTGGAGCTTTAATTGAAACGTTTTTCTCTCTCTCTTTCCTCTAACCTATAAATACTTATTGAGCTGCATTCATTGCACTCAAGGCTGATTATTGGAGAAGTTTAGAGATCAAAGAGAAAGCTATCATCTCATTTAAAGGTCATTCATTTCCCTCTCAAGAATCTCTTCCTCATTCATTTCAAAAGAGAGATTCATTGATTGAGAGCCTTCCAAGCCAAGTGCTTGATCCTAGGTCACCAACAACCCCATAGCTCTCCATCGCTGATCTACATCTTGGAGCTAGGGTTTGGTGCCTTCTTCTTCCTCCTTGCCCTAATTCGTAAGTATACTCAAGGCATAGGTATTTTGTGGTAAGTTATTCTATTTCATTTACTTTCATTTTGTAAGTGTTTAACTCTCGGTTGAGAGAGTTGTGTTTGTGATCACGGGTTGTGGGAGTCACAAATTACTCTGTGTATGATTTGACTTGGTGAAGGTTCTTCACAAGTATTTCATAGTGGAAATCTTGAGTTAGGGTTTCTAACTCAAGTATCTGGAGGGGATCCGGGTGTTTGGGACGTAGGATCACCGGGAACAAGTCGGTGAGACTTGGGTGGATCCGAATCCAGTAATATCGTTTGTTTGCGATTGTTTATTTGTTGTCGATTATTTAATATTCCGCATTTCCGCATTAATTGGTAGAGTTTGCACGGTAATTAGGAATTAGCCTCTTAATTATTTTAAAGTACTATTCACCCCCCCTCTAGTACTTGTGCAGTAGCTTAGCAGGGCATTACATTTGGTATCAGAGCCAAGTCTATAGCTATGTCTGCCAACGACAACAAGACCGTTCGTCCACCTTCCGACTATAGCACCTTCAAGAACCGTGAAGGAGCGTCTTCGGTAATGGAAGGACATTCCTCAACGAGGCCTCCATTCTTCAACTGTACCAACTACGGGTACTGGAAATGCCGGATGGAAACTTTCCTCCGAAGTGCTTCACTATGGAGGGCCACGATGAAGGAGTATGTCGAGCCCGCCGAAGAAGATTTCGAGAAATGGACTCCCGCGGAGATCACCGCGGAGGTAAGCAATGCCAAGGCAATGAACGCCTTGCAATGTGCTTTGGAGCCCGAGGATTTCAATAAGATATGCACATGTAAGAGTGCATATCAAATATGGAACTCCCTCCTCATCTTGCATGAAGGGACTAGTAGGGTAAGAGACTCTAAACTTGTTGTAGTTAATAAAGATTTTGAGTTATTTCATATGCTACATGGTGAGAAGATGAAGGAGTACTATGCTCACTTCGTCGACATCACAAACGAGTTGGAGGCTCTCGGTAAGACCTACACCCAAAAGGAGAAAGTCTCGAAGATTATCGATGGACTTCCTTCTAGTTGGGAGAAACGTACCTTCGCCATCGAGGAAGGTAATGATATGAAAACCTATACGGTTGTTCAACTAATGGGTACCTTGATGTCTTACGAGGTACGGAAGGATAGCAAGTTGAAGTTGCAGGAAAAGATGAAGTCTTACCTACAACAAGACGAGCCAAAGAAGAAAGCGATTGCTTTCAAGGCCGCTCCATCTACTTCCACATCAACCGATGATGAGAACTCGGAAGACGAGTTGGACTTGGAGTCCATGGCACTCATGGCCAAGAAGTTCAACCAGTTCTTCTGGAAAGGTAACTTCAAAAACAAATCGAAGTTCAATTCTTCTAACGCCTCCTCTTCTTTGTGCTTTAAATGCAACAAGCCAGGACACATGAAAGCGGAGTGTCCTCTAAACAAGCAAAAGGAGAAGTGGAAGGCGCCGAAGTATGACAAGTCCAAGAAGTACAAGAAAGGGAACAAAAAGGGGCTTGTCGGGACTTTCACCGACTCCGATGATTCCTCAAGCGAAGAGTCAGATGATGAGCAAGTGGAGCAAGCACACATGTGCTCCATGGCTAGAGAGGAGCAAGATAAATATTCCTCTTCCGATGATAGCGACAACGAAGGCGATGAGGTAACAATGGATGACCTTAGGAATGCTAATTCACAATTGTGGTCTAAGTACACTAAATTAGTAAATAGGTATACTAAAGTAAAAGATGACTTAGCTAGCATTCAAACCTCGCCTAAAACTATCATCACCAACAACGACACCGTTGTTGAAGGGTTGAAGAATGAGATTGTTAATCTCAAGACTCAACTTGAACATGTTAGCATTGAGGATCCGGAGGAACACAAGATAGCGGATTTGACTTCTCAAAACTCGACTTTGAGTATTGAGAATGAGAATCTTAAATCTCGTGTTTATGTGCTCACATCGCAAGTATCCACTTTGGATGCTTCTATGCGTTCTCTCACCGAGAAATATGAGAACACATTAGGCCGAATTAATAAATTCAATAAGGGTAAGGACCATTTGGATAAAATCCTAAGTGACTTACTTCCGGCCAATCACCACATTGGCTTGGGGTATACGATGGGAAGTTAATCCAAATCGGCCACTACTTTTGTTAGGCCAACTTCCGGTGACTCAACGAGTGGTAGCAAACACTCTATTGGTAGTTCATCTACCAATGGTGCTTCCACCTCGTCCACATCCTCTTTTGGAAAGAAACCCAACTTGGGTGGACCTCCAAAGAAGGGCCATGCCAACATGTACACCAATACTAGGAACGCACGTCCTACTCCACCGGCTCACACATATGATGATTTCTATGCTACACGTTCACGGGCATATACACACGATGTAAGACACCCTCATGCACGTGTTCCTCCACATGCATATGTACACCCACATCATCGTATGAATAATTATCCACATGCGCCATTCCATCATGTTCCTTATGCCTATCCACGACATGCATCACGTAGAAACCAACAACGCATGCATGCACCCAATAGGATGAGGGCTCCCAAAATATTCACAATTTGGAGCCCAAAGGACACAATCATGGATGAAAAACAAGTTTACATGAACGCTTATTTTTCGGATGTTGTGGATAATGTTAATTATGTGGGGAAGTCTAAGTCCAATTGGACTTGGCTTCCAAAGGTCTAATCTTTTGGACCCAATGACCTTGGGTACCATCATATGAAATTTTCTATCTTTAGGTACTCAAGGAAAAGAAAAAGAAAAGGAGCAACAAATTTAAATTTAGCTCCAAAGGAAATTGGATAGTCGATAGCGGGTGTTCAAAACACATGACATGTGACGCTCAATTGCTCTCCGGAGTGGTTCCCATTGCTAATGGAAACCACGTCGTCTTTGGAGGCAACGAGAGCGGAACCATCATAGGTGTTGGTAAAGTGGGTAATCCTTCTAAACCCCTTATATGTGATGTTTACCTTGTTAAAGGATTAAACCACAATCTTATTTCAATAAGTCAACTTTGTGACAAAGGTTACAAAGTTAGCTTTGCGAAAGAAATGTGCCATATTTTAAGAAAAGATAATAATGAATTATTGTTTTCCGGCACACGCCATAAGGATATATACATCCTACAACTTCCAAGATCACATGAACAATGTCTTATTGCCAACACAAGTGAACAACACTTATGTCATCGACGTTTTGGTCATGTGAACTTTGGAACACTATTTAAGCTTTCCAAGTTAAACTCTATTAGAGGCTTCCCTAAGCTAGTCTTTCAAAAGAAAAGCGTTTGTGACTCGTGTCAACGAGGCAAGCTTCCAAAATCGTCGTTTAAACCTAAGAAAAGCATTTCGTCTAAGCGGCCACTAGAGCTATTACATCTAGATTTATTTGGGCCAACTAGAGTTGCTTCATTAGGAAATGCACGATATGGACTTGTCATCGTTGATGACTTTTCTAGGTTTACTTGGGTATTTTCATTATGTAATAAAAATGAAGCTTTTGAAAATTTCACAATTTTTGTTAAGAAAGTACAAAATCTCTTAGGAACCACCATTGTCACTATTCGTAGTGATCATGGAGGTGAATTTGAGAATGAGTCTTTTGAGACATTTTGTGATGAAGTTGGTATTACACACACCTTTTCATTCCCTCGCGCACCTCCTCAAAATGGTGTTGTTGAGAGAAAGAATAGGACACTAGTGGAGTGTGCTCGCACTATGCTTGATGATAGCCAACTTGGCCATCAATTTTGGGCGGAAGCGGTACACACCGCTTGCTATGTGTTTAATAGAATACTTTTGAGGCCCGGCACTAAACAAACTTGTTATGAATTGTTGTTTGGTAGGTTGCCTCAAGTTAAACATTTTTGTGTTTTTGGTTCAAAATGTTTTGTTAAGAACACGTATGGTAGTTTGGACAAATTCGATCCAAGATCCGATGAGTGGATTTTTGTTGGGTATTCCTCACGTAGCAAAGCCTACCGGATATACAACAAACGAACCTCAACGATCGAGGAATCGCTTCATGTTTTATTTAATGAAGGATTTGTTCCAACTAGAATTACTAATGATGATGACTCTATGGATGTCCTATGTGATTCAATTGGTAATTCTAACTCTATTACTTCTATTGATTCTATTGATACTAACCCGACTAATGAAGTTGTTGAGAATGTTCCTAGTGATCAAGGAATTCCCAAACGGCTTCATACCGTTCGTGACCATCCTCATGAGCAAGTCATTGGCAATATTCATGATAGTGTCAAGACGAGATCTCAAGTCAACCACTTCGCTCATTGTGCCTTTGCCTCCTCGATAGAGCCAAAGAATGTTAATGAAGCTTGCGAAGATAGCGCTTGGATCTTAGCCATGGAGGAGGAACTCATTCAATTCAAGATGAATGAGGTTTGGGAGCTTGTTCCATTTCCATAGCAGAACCACACCGTCATAGGGACAAAGTGGATCTTCAAGAACAAAACCGACGAAAACCAAGTCGTCGTCCGGAACAAAGCTCGGTTAGTAGCTCAAGGCTATCGGCAAGAGGAAGGTATCGATTTTGAAGAATCCTTTGCTCTGGTAGCTAGATTAGAATCAATTAGATTACTATTATCTTTTGCATGCCATAAGGATTTTAAATTATTTCAAATGGATGTAAAAAGTGCATTTTTAAACGTAGATGTTGTTGAGGAAGTTTATGTTTCTCAACCACCGGGTTTTATAAATGAAAAATTTCCAAATCATGTTTTTAAACTTAAGAAAGCTCTTTACGGTTTGAGACAAGCTCCTCGAGCTTGGTATGACCGTCTAAAGAATTTTCTTTTGGATTTAGGTTTTAAAATGGGAGAAGTTGATTCCACTTTATTTGTTAAGTATTCGAATAATGATATAATTTTAGTTCAAATTTATGTTGATGATATCATTTTCGGTGCTACTAACTTTGCTCTTTGCGAAGAGTTTTCTAATGTGATGATGGATCAATTTGAGATGAGGCACATGGGTGAGCTCAAATATTTCTTAGGTCTCCAAATTCGCCAAATGAACGATGCAATCTTCATCCACCAAACGAAGTATACGGTGGAGTTGCTAAAGCGATTTGGAATGGAGAATGCCTCCGGGAAAAAGACTCCAATGAGCACGACTACGCATCTTGATAAGGATACGGGCGGTAATGATGTAGACATTCGTCTATATCGAGGTATGATTGGTAGTTTACTTTATCTTACCGCAAGTAGGCCCGATATTATGTTTGACGTATGCGTATGTGCTCGTTATCAGTCTCAACCTAAGGAGTAACACTTAGTAGCGGTAAAACGTATTTTCCGTTATCTAAGTTATACACTTGATTTTGGATTACTTTATCCAAAATCTAGCACGTATGAGTTAATCTCATATAGTGACGCAGATTATGCGGGATGCAAATCCGACAGGAAAAGTACTAGTGGCACTTGCCATTTTATAGGAAATTCTCTTGTCTCTTGGTTTTCCAAGAAGCAGAATTCCGTATCACTTTCAACCACCGAGGCGGAATATATTGCCGCCAGTGCCGCGTGTGCTCAAGTTCTTTGGATGAGATACACACTTAAAGACTTTGGTATAAACTGTGATACTTGCCCTATCATGGTTGACAACCAAAGTGCAATATGTCTTTCCAAGAACCCGGTACACCATTCCCATTCGAAACACATAGATGTCCGACACCATTTCTTAGATGATCTTGTTGCTAAAAAGGACATCATTTTAATGTACGTTGAAACCCAGAAGCAAATCGCCGATATTTTCACGAAACCCCTAAAGGAAGACTCCTTTGAGCGGTTACGTCGAGAATTGGGGATTATGGGTCAATCCGAGATTTAGGATTCATATGTTTTCAATAATCTTGCATGCTATTCAATTCTTTATATTTGCTCATGCTAGATTAATTGAAATTTTCTGGATTTTTGTTGAATTTTTTGAAATTTTCGCTCGATTTATGCGTAATCGTCAAATTTCAGATTTTCGATGTTTCATGGGGTAGTATAATGATTAATGGGAGGTTTTCGATGTTTCATCCAAGTGCGATTAGGAGAGATATCAAAATTTTCAATTCTAAAATTTTTAGACCTCTTTAGTCGGTTCATGTTCATCGACCGACCGACTAGATTGAGATCTAGTCGGTCAGTAAATGAACTCAGACCGACTAATTCTGCTCAGTATTCTTGGTTTCTGCCTCTGTTTGCAACTAGTCGGTTCAAGCTCATTGACCAACCGACTAGATCGCGCTCTAGTCGGTCAGTGCTTGAACTGTGACCGACTAGTTGTGACAGGGACAATTGTGTCTTTTGGCTTCTAATCGACTTATATCATCATCCGATCGACTTCTTTCGCATTTAGTCGATCAAATTTTCCCCTCTCTCAGCCTAAACCCGCGACCGTTCATCTCCTCCATCGATTCCGACCTATCTCCGACCATCTCTCCGGCCGTCAACCTCCTCCTAGGTGATCTATCTCTCTCTCCTAGTTCTAGGGTTCTTTTCCTATGCTTAGGGTTAGGGTTTCTCCTCATTTCGGTTAAGGTTTCACTTGATCTCGGCTAGGGTTTTGATTTAGGGTTTCTTCGTTTCAAGTTTGATTGCGACGTGTCGTGCCACGCTTATGGCTCGTACACGTATTCCGATCACTCCCTCTGGCCCTTCGCCTATGACTGTCGATTCGCCACCCTCGGACCCCCCGCAACCTACGCGAACCCCTCCGAAACGCCGTTCGAAAACCACCCAACCCTCTTCGTCTTCGCCTCCTCTTAAGCGTAAGAGGACGGCGACTTCGAAACCCCGTGCCAAATCTCAGCCCAAGCCTAAGCCATTGACTTTTCGTGCTCCCACTCCACCCGGTGCTTCGGATTCCGACACCGAGTACATACCCGAGACCGAGACTTGTAGGGAACCCTCACCTCCTCCTAGGCAGCCTGAGTCTAGCTCACGTCCCCGTACCCGTCAGCCTAAGGGAAAGGCTCCGAGGCCGGTAGGCGGTGTCGATATCTCATTGTGTCACGACGACCCTATGTGTCTCGCGGCTTACAACTGTATCGAACACTGCCCACTGCTTCTGGAGAATTTCGTCCAGTTTAGTGACTTCCTAGGCCTCGCCGATCTTCTGTCGTCTTCGGGTCTTATCGATTACCTTCGATATGACCCTAAGGCGAACCCTCACCCCTACCCTCGCCTAGTGAAACTTTTTATGCCAACCGCGTCCAGGGTCAGTACGACAAGACCCACTCGATTGAGACGACTGTTTTGGGGACTCCTATAGTCCTCACGGCAGAAATCTTAGGAGAGATTTTGGGTATCTCCTCGTCTGGCCTCCTTCCCTCCGATATTTCTGTTGATGATATCTCCTCCCTTGATCAGGTCGTTCTTTCTCAGATTTTCCACCAGATCCCTGCCGCCATGATTGGCGTTCCCTCCAAATCCTTCAAGCCTAATGCATGGGTCCTGAATTTGATTCTGAAGTCGTGCTTACTTCCCAAGTACGGATCCTCCTCTTTACCATCCCAGCCTTTCTTGAAGTTGATCTATGCTATTTTCATGGGGAGCTCGATTAACTGGGCTCGCATTATACTCGATAAGATGGATTCTTTCGAGTGTATTCGTAAGACCACGAAGTCGGCTCATATCCCATTCCCGTGCTTGTTGACCCTTGTGTTTCGCCACTTCCGTGTCACACTTCCTCCTGACGATGAGCGTCCACTTGGTCCTCCTCGAAACACGACGGACGTCAAGAAGTCTCTTGCGGTGCTCCGTCATGTTCAGAGGACGAAACCTTCAGCGTCAGCGTCTGCTTCTGCCTCAGCTGCTCCCTCTTCTACTCTTGCCGAGCTCGTTCGTGCTGTGCGACGTTTGGAGTCTCGTCAGGCTCGTTCTGAGGAGATTCTCTGCCGTATCGCTCGTCACCTTGATATTGAGATCCCCCCCGTCATTTTCTGACGAGGAGGAGTTGGATGAGGAGGATATTAAGGAGCTTGTGCGTGTTTCTACTCGTGCCCCCGAGGGCACTTCTGGTGATGATGCTGCTGCTTCGTCTGCTGGTGCCCCCGAGAGCACACCTGTTGCCACCGCTCCTGCGGTGGATGCTCCGACTGGTGCTCCTGAGGCCACTACTGTTGCTGCTCCAGAGGTTACCACTTCTGTCGCTCATGTGGACACTACTGATGACCCGGTGACCACCTCAACTCCTGCAGAGCCTGCTGCTACTGCAGATCCTGCCACTTCCTCTTGAGCTTCCTTGAGGACTCTCCGATGCTCCTTGGATGATATGTCTAGTGTGGGAGAGTTTGGGTAGGATAGAGTGGGGTTCTGGATGATTTTGACATTTTGATGTATTTTGTTGTATCTTCATGTATTTTGTTGTATCTTCATATATTTTGGTGTACTCTGTTGATGATATATGTGTGATATGTTGTTGTATCTTTTGTGCTTCGATCGTTGGATCGCATTTTGTATGTTGACGGATGTATCTTTTCATGTACTCATGCTTTATATTTATATATACATCGATGTTGACATTTCATTATCTTGTGCACATTTAACTTTTTATATGTCTCTGATGTTTGATTTCGTCGCTCGACGATATTAACTTGGTTAAATAGAATTCATTTTATGAAAACATAGAATTGTTTTCCATGCACTAAATTAACCAAGAATGTTGATATTGGAGAGTATATTCCATAACTCAATTCGTAAAATTAATTTGAGTTTTGATGATTTTATTTATCGGTTTTCGACTTTGGACTCATTGACACGCCTTGATTTAATTCGTATTTCCCTTTGGTGTCATTTAGACCGTGGTTGTATTCTACGACTCTCATGCTTTTATTTGAAGCCATTGTTGTTGTCGTTGATCTCCTCCCGCTCTTTTTGCTAATGCCAAGGGGGAGAGATATAATAATGACATGTGATAAATGATAATTTAAGCATTTTTCCAAGAATCTAATTTGATATGTTAGATTCAGGGGGAGTTAAGATATATAAATGGATTTTCAAATCCGATATTTCAATAACCAACATTTGGTAACCGATATTTCAATAATGGATTCTCATTTTTATACTTTACTCGTCTGCTTGATGCGTATTATTATTATTCATTTTCGAATTAACGTGTCATCAATGCAGGGGGAGTAAGTAAATTACATTTGAATCATTATTTTTGATTATTATTTTTGTTGGTTTGTCATCACCAAAAAGGGGGAGAATGTTGGATATTGGACTCCCCGGATTTGGTTTTGGATGATGAACAAACATAAATATATTGTGAACTAACAATTTGCGAGCGCAGTTATGGAGATCGTCGCCAAATTCACTTGAACATCCAAAGCGACGTCTCGAGACTTCTCAAAGCATGTGATCGTATGCCTAAAGCTTTGTTGAAGCTTTTGGACCATTTTAGAAGTCATGAAGATTCGATTGAAGCTTTTGAAGACGGTATCGTCAAGTTATATTTATTGTCTTTAAGCTTCTTTCGTAGAATGTTAAGCCTTGAGTAGGTCTTACGGTTTAAATCTTCATGTCGCTCATATCTTAGCTCTAGGATCTTAGTAGAAGTCCATACAAACTTTCCTGAAGCTTTGCACTTCGATTCGCGACTTCTTGTGCATGTTAGTTGGTTCAAGAAGAAGAACTGACCGACTAGATGGTGATCTAGTCGGTCGTCAAAGCTTCTTGGACCGACTAGTTTCAGTCAGTCAATTCCAAGCTCTTTACTGTTTACAATTAGTCGGTCTAAGTTGACTCACCGACCGACTAGTTTGTGAACTAGTCGGTCAGTGATGCTTCTGTGACCGACTAGTTGAGCTTTCCATGTACATGCCAATTTGAGCCTGAGCTACTGTTTATAATTAGTCGGTCTGTGTTCATTGATCGACCGACTAGTTGATGAACTAGTCGGTCAACTTTCCTTCTTGGACCGACTAGTTTAGCTTTCCTGTACATGCAACTTTTCACCTGACTTACTGTTTATTGTTAGTCGGTCTATGCACATTTGGAGACCGACTAGTTGGTGAACTAGTCGGTCAACATTTGTTCTTGGACCGACTAAATTAATTTGTGCTCAGACTTCAGTTTTATCTCTTAGTCGGTCTCAGTTGAGTAACCGACTGACTAGTTGTGAAACTAGTCGGTCAGCTACTCTTCTTGGATCACTAGTTCCTTTTGTCTGAACTTCGACCTATTCCCTGTTCACTCCTTAGTAGGTCTACGTTGATTGACCGACCGACTAGTTGATGAACTAGTCGGTCGGTGGTTGTTCTTTGACCGACTAGTTGCGATCAGAATAGATCCGTTGGAGCTTTAATTGAAACGTTTTTTTCTCTCTCTGTCCTCTAACCTATAAATACTTGTTGAGCTGCATTCATTGCACTCAAGGCTGATTATTGTAGAAGTTTAGAGATCAAAGAGAAAGCTATCATCTCATTTAAAGCTCATTCATTTCCCTCTCAAGAATCTCTTCCTCATTCATTTCAAAAGAGAGATTCATTGATTGAGAGCCTTCCAAGCCAAGTGCTTGATCATAGGTCACCAACAACCCTATAGCTCTCCATCGCTGATCTACATCTTGGAGCTAGGGTTTGGTGCCTTCTTCTTCCTCAAAATCATCCTTGCCCTAATTCGTAAGTATACTCAAGGCATATGTATTTTGTGGTAAGCTATTCTATTTCATTTACTTTCATTTTGTAAGTGTTTAACTCTCGGTTGTGAGAGTTGTGTTTGTGATCCCAGGTTGTGGGAGTCACAAATTACTCTGTGTATGATTTGACTTGGTGAAGGTTCTTCACAAGTATTTCATAGTGGAAATCTTGAGTTAGGGTTTCTAACTCAAGTATCCGGAGGGGATCCGGGTGTTTGGGACGTAGGATCACCGGGAAAAAGTCGGTGAGACTTGGGTGGATCCGAACCCAGTAATATCGTTTGTTTGCGATTGTTTATTTGTTGTCGATTATTTAATATTCCGCATTTCCGCATTAATTGGTAGAGTTTGCACGGTAATTAGGAATTAGCCTCTTAATTATTTTAAAGTACTATTCACCCCCCCTCTAGTACTTGTGCAGTAGCTTAGCAGGGCATTACACATTAATCAAACCGGAGAACATAGGGGAGGAACTGCACTCTGCGATCCAAGTAATAAATTTGCTCCCAAAGCCCAGCTGGTGTAAGAGAAAGAGGACAAACTCCCTGTTTACACTGTCAAAAGCTTTACAAAGATCCAACTTAAGGCACGTTCTAAAGCCCATTGGGTTACTAAAATCACAAATCTGCTCGTGGGCTATGAGTGCACAATCAGCAAGCAATCTGTCCCTTAGAAAAGCTGCCTGATTAGGAGAAATTAGATCACTGATAACATGCCGTAATCTGTTGCACAAGACCTTACTAATAATTTTATAAATGACATTGCAACAAGCTATATGCCTATAGTCACCCAACATCGATGAATTTGCATTATTATGGACTAAAGTAAGGAAAGTGTGATTCACATGAGGGAGAATGCGACCAGATCTAAAAAAAAGGAGGAGATGGCCGAAATAACATCATTACCTACAACTCCCCCTTGATGTTGGAAAAAATGAGCGTTGTAGCCATCAGGACCTGGGGCCTTGTCCTTACAAATCTGGAATGCATCAAGTTTGATTTCAGCGTCCAAAACGGGCCTATCCATCCAAGCAGTGGCTTCCAACGTGAGCTTACGCTTTAGGATAAGATTTGGAAATACATTCCAATAGTCGTCCTGCGAATAAAGTTTCTTGTAGAATTGGGAAGCTTCCACTATAAGATCAGCATGCCTGGAGATTTTTTCACCATTAATATTGATAAGATGACTAAGATTGTTATGAGATCACCTAGACTTCATAGCCATGTGGAAGAATTTTGAGTTTTTGTCTCTCAGCCTTAACCAATTCTGCCTGCTCTTTTGGCGCAGATCCTCCTCTTCACTGTCCAAACAGCAAGCCAGCTTGAAATAAGCCACCTTCTCTAGCTCTTGGATGGCAAGATTAAAAAATAACCCCATATTATTTCGCAACCTTTCTAATTCCTGGCGGCAAGCAGGAATATTCATCTCGGCCTTGTGAGAAGAAGCCCAGATCTTTAGCTCGCCCTTCAAACTCTTAAGATTATTCACCAGCCGCTGCATTGAAGAACTTCCCCTTTGGCTACCCCACTTGTCACGCACAAGGTCATTGAAACCAGGAATAGATGTCCACGAGTTATAGAATTTAAACGGCATATGAGAGGAGGTTACCTTGGCAAGTAGATGCACGAACATACCAGCAAGGTCACTAGTGTCGGCAGTGGAGTATTCAACATAGGCATTCGGCAAGAGGTCTAACAAAACCATGTTGTAGAATACACGATCTAATTTAGCTGAGAGGCGAGAGGGCCCAATGTGCCTATTACTCCAGCTAAACCTTTGGCATATACTTTTCAGTTCAATGATATTACTTGCCCCAATACAAGAATTAAAGGCATCCATAGTAGTAGTGTCAACAACTCGACCTCCAACTTCTCATTAGAATAACGAATGCAGTTGAAGTCACCACCCAGCAACCAAGGAGTATTAGATAAAATCTTGGAATCAGCAATAAGATCTGCCCAAAGAGCCATTCTAGCATTTGCTAAATTAAAGCCATAAACACAGGTAAGACCCATCACGAGGCCATCATTATTAGTGAATGTACTAGTGATATGTTGAGAGGAAGCTCCAAGTAAGGTACATCGCCAGACAGAAGAGTCAGAATAAATGACGATTCGACCTCCTTTATGATGAGATCTATTGTCTATGCTCTCCAAGTCTTTATCAAAGCACTTAGAAAGCCTGGCAGTATTACAAGCTTCAACTTTAGTTTCAATTAGGCAAACAATTGGAGGATTATACTCACGCACTCTATATTTCAGGTCAGCACGACGAGCGACATTATTCAATCCCCTGGAGTTCCAGAAATAAACTGACGGGTGGGGGTTGACTGGCCATTAGAAGGCCCCGCAATTCTCGAGCTACGTCTAATGGATGAGGGCAAGCCCTGAGAAGGCTTGCGCTTCTGGTCGCACCCGGATATACACCCGAAAAACGACTGTAGTCTTACCGCAAGCGCACGACGTAGTGGCGAGCGGGTATCGAACTCAGGGAGGACAATTCACAGTACTCTATTTTGATCACTTAGCTATCGATGGAATAATGGAATGGTTTTGATAATAGTGTCACAATCGTTTAAATAGCAAATAGAATTCAATATAATAAAGCGTCTAGGGATAAGAAATCCCCACTACAGATCGTCACTTATCCTTGTGGTTCATGAATCTGAATGTTGCAAGGATTGAATTGAGGTGAACTAGTCACAACTGAATGTAGAACCAAGCTCACGCTCTCGCGCTATTACCGGTCTATAGCAACCTAGGTTAGGGCCCACTCTCGTGCAAACCCTAACCTCAGCCACTAACATGAAGATCGACATCATTGTCCAATCACACCTCGAGCCCACTCTCGTGCAAACTCGAGCTATGATCTAGGTTATGATAGTTCGTATTCGTCCAATCTCGTGCAAACGAGTATTAGTATAGATTTATAATAAAAATCCTACCTTTGGTCCAATCTCTTGCAAACCAAATCTAGAGAATCTCAATTATAAACCTAAATCAAATATCTAGGCTTCCCATCAATTGAGATCTAATCTCTTGCAAATCCCAATCGATGCAAATTCCTAGCTACTCGTAATAAATCAATCACAGCCAAACCTTACTTCAATCCTAGCAACAATTCAATTCATTCATCACAATTCAAAGATCAGGTCTATCTGGTTCATCCCCATGCCCTAGAACGACGAAACTACTCACAATTCATCATAGAAATCTCAGAAATAAAGTAATAGATCATAGCACAATTCATTGTAGAGAGAAAGCAATTCATAAAAACTAGAATTTTAGCAAGAAAGAACAAACCAAATTGTGCGTCTATGATCTCCAGCTCAGATTTACAAAAGGAATATCCGTCAAAATAATATTCAAGTCTCTCCTAAAACTAGGGATAAAACTAGGTTTAAATACAAGTCAAATTCGTCCAGAAATTCCTGACAGAATTTCCCTGCGCAGCCCAGAAAACCTAATTTGCGTAGCAGTCGGACATCGCCACTCGGCCGAGTGACAATGTTACTCAACTGAGTGACAGACCCAATAATAAAATAGAGAATCGAGGATAATTGGGGGTATGTCGCTCTGTCTGACTCGGGCGAGTGGGCTTCTTCACTCGGCTGAATGAGCAATCTTGCTCGGCCGAGTGAGTCTTCTCCAAATTTCCAGTAAGTTGGTCGCTTCTCGGAAGAAAAATCCATGTACCACTCAGGCGAGTGGTATTCTCCATTCGGCCGAGTGAACTTTCTTGCTCGACCGAGTGAACTATGAAAATCAGCGGTCTGTATCCATTTCACTCGACCGAACGCACTCCTTTACTCGGCCGAGTGAACTGTCTGTTCGGCCGAGTGAGCTGCTTCTGGGATGTTTTCTTCTTCTCCTCGCCTCCTCGTCGATTCTATCGGATTTATTCCACTTTCGCTCATCCTCTAGCGCTGCTAACTCCTCAAATAAGCTGTGGGTGACGCTTCGGTGTGCGTGAAAGTCCCTTGATCTCATTTTCGCTCCAGATCGCTTCAGATCTCTAGAAATACGACAAAAACATGAAATAGTGAAAAGCAACGCGATATCGTCGAATAATCGTGGAAAATGCAATATGGGCGATCGAAATGACATGAAAACATGCAGAAAAAAGGTGTAAAATAAGGAGCGATCAAAATCCCCCAAGCTTACCTCTTACTCGTCCTCGAGAAAGATGAGTAAAAGGCGAACCCGGCGGGTAAAGATAAGGAAAAAGGAAAAAGAAGTTAGAAAAGAAAACGAAGAGGGAAGTGCTAGATTAGTTCCTCGGGACGTGGACTTGCTTACTCAAATAACATACGACGAATAAAAACATGCCAAAGATTTTTATCTCGATACCATGATCATATAAGGATGCATTCAATATAGAAACCCAAGAATATCAAAACAATATGAAAAAGAATTAGCATCGTCTGAAGCATCTAAAGTAATATACATAATCATAGACCGCACACTTTTCAATTGATAGCTTTCTATTTGGAGTATAAGAGGTATCACACAATATGAAGCAATAAGAATAGAAAGGAGTGGTTTTCATGAAATGCATGCCAAATCTCAATTCATGGACTTCGTAATACTTTTAGAAATCTCCCCGAGTATAGAAAATTACTTAGCTTAGGTTGCCATGCACAGACAAGTAATCACTCTCCCACACATTATTGGATCATCTCCCCCAAGCTTATCCATAAGCATGGTGGCATTAGATAAAACAATAAGATTTTTCCCCATTTTTGAAGCTCCATAAAAAATGTAAAATGAAAGAGGGAAGAATGAAATGGGATCATGCATGAACTTCTTTTCTCTTCTCTTCTCTTTTTTTCCTCTTCTTTTTTTTCTTTTTTAAGAGATATATGCAATAAGGATCCCAAATCAAAAGATAGAGAGATATACATGTATAAATTTTTTCTTTTTGATTTTGGGGTAATGGAGCATGGACTTTAAAGCGGGGGAGATGCCAATATAAGATTCGCTAAAGGGAGATTCACCAATGATTTTAAATATAGAAATGATGTCCAAGATATATGAAGAAAGAAAAGTATGTAACGCTCAGTTCACTCTTTAGAATGTGCACGACAACTTTCAGCAGAGTAATGTAATCTACTCAGTTTGAACTCAGAAAGTAAACTAATCCAATTATATCAACATAGCATACATTCAGTCAACCTGAAAGTGAAGTGTACAATTTTCATGCAAAAAGAAGTGATATCAGACAACAAAGCAATACTCCAAATATAGGCAATCAATGCATGAAGCTTGGTGTGTTTTCTATGAAAAGTATACAATATAAATCATTAGACTCAGCTAATAGTGGAATTTCATTCACATTCATATATGAAGGTGCAGGTTACTATCTCGAATGCACAACAAAGCATAGCATATGATATCTGAAATAAAAACGATGGCATAACAAGATAATATGCATATAGATAAGCTAATTCCATGTCATCATCATCACAGAAAATTCATCTCTAGCAAAAAGGGATAAAGGAAATAAGGATACAAGAAAAATAAGATCTACTATACATATGCAGCACACACAAAAAGTAAGAAAACGTGATGCATGAGAAAAAAGGTGAAAAAGTGGGTGAAAACAAGTGTAAAACAAAGAAAGGTGGAAAAAACTGAAAATAAAAATAAAGGAAAATGAAAAGTACGTGAGACACTCACTCCCCCAAGCTAAATGGCACAGTGTCCTCAATGTGCAAAGTGTGGCACACGGAGAAATATGATACGGATGGGGTGGGTGAGGATGCATGCATGATAAAGTATGAGAAAAAATGAGATGGATATGCAAATGATGCATGCAGAGATCAAGATCGTGCAATATAAGTGTCCCCAAAAATACCTCCTCTCTCCTAAAATGATATAGACAAATATGAGCAAAAAGTGACCAAAATGTGTGTAGAGGAGGGGTACAAAATCAGCAAGCAGAATGATATCAAGCATAGCAGCAGCAAAAGTATGAGAGGCATCCAGTGTGTGCCTAAATGGGTGGTGGAGCACCAGCACTATCCTGTGATGGCGGTGGTGGTGGCGGTGGCTGCTGGGTAGAGGGACGGGTAGGGCCAGGTGGCAGCTGTGGCAGTCGCGCAAGAATCTGATTCAGGCTAGCCTGAATACCAGGGACTATAGCGACGCGGGACTGTACAGCACTAACAGTAGTAGAGAGAGCCCGGAAGTCTCCTCTGAGCCCACTAACGGCCCCCTCTAGAGCACGCAGGTGATGAACTAGGGTGTCGGGGGGGTGGAGTAGAGGGTCGAACAGATGAGGAACGGGGCTGTCTCACATGGCTACCGTAAACAACTGGTGTAACTACAGGGTGGGGTTGTGGTGATGTGCTCATTAGGACTCGCTCAGCCTCTGTGGGAGGCTGAGACGCAGGAATGGTCATGAAGAGGGAGCAACAGCAGAGGCTAAATGGTGACAGCGGGCGAGGAGGTCAGAGAGGTTTGTGACACAGAAATATGGACAGAAGTCACGACACTTTTGGTGAAGACAGCTGCAGTGGAGACGGAAGGGTCGACGACTGGGGAGGCTGTGAAGTGTGCAGAAAATGACTCCACAGGGGTCGAGAATAAGAAAGTGGACATGGTCTTTACTGCGGAAGAAAAAGAGGGCTCGCCGCTCTCAATAATGGTGGTGGGACGCTCAGGGCTCACAGCAGAAATGGGATCGATGGTCATCGGCATAGCGGTGGTGGTGGTGGTGGACTCAGCAACTATACTCCCGATACTGACAGAAGTATGGACAGAGTGTCGGGAGGTGCAGACAAATCAGGTGCAGGCTGAGGGATATCCGGGTCTAGAGGTGGAAAGAGGGGCTCCTACTGAGCGCCCTCAGGCTCTAGCACGTACGCAGCAGGGATGAGGACGTCCATCACTGGAGTCCAAGCGGGGCTCGGAAGAACCATGTAATCCGTGCCAAAAGGACCATGCAGCCATACCCAGTGGTGCTGACCATGTGACGCAGCATCCTCATACGGGCCATAATGTCTATGGAAAGGGAAGTGGGGCCCGAGGGTCGAAGCAAACCAGCTGGAAGGTCCATTCAGCACATGGGAGCTAGAAGAGTAATCAGACCGTTGCAACAGATAGGCGTCCTAGCACCGACAGAAATAACGATGCGGTTCAAGTACCAACTAATTATGTCAATCTGAGTGGCAGGGAGTAAGACGTCTCCACCTCTCTCGAAGGCCCTCGCTCGAGTCATCGTGTAGAGCATGTAAAGCTCCGGCGTCGACATCGTCCCTAGCTCATACCTCGCTAGGAAAGTGGTCGCCATAAGGCGATGTACAATGCGAAGGCATGGGTGGAGGATAGCGGAGGCCTTGGCCCGACTAGGGTCAAAGGCGAGAGGAGATCCTGTGATACGTGTCCAGAAGGCGTGTGTGTCGAATGACGACGGGGGATGTGCGTGGGACCTTAGGCTCGGTCTGGGTCCCGGACTGGGGGCCACTGAAAGTAAGCTTGGAGCATATCGAGAGTGATCTCGCACTCACGATCCATCAAGCAAAAGGAGCATACTCCAGGAGTCTGACGAATCGAACTCAGAACCTCTAGTGTCGGACGGATATAGGTGTCCGTCGACACCGATAAAAAGTCACGCCACCCCACGTTGTCATACAACTGGAGCAGGCCCTCAAGTACCCCTAGGCGCTCAAAATCAACAAGGTGCATGAACCTAGAGGGTACGATCGAACGGTGGGAGATACACTCAAATCTGGCACGGTGTGCGTCATCTCTGAACGTAATCCCCATCATGTCGAAAGCGGGGGCGGGCTGTGTCGGTAGAGGTGGAATAGGTGCGGTAGGAGGCGGAAGTGTGTGTGGTGGCAGGCTAGGTGGCAGGGAGTCTGCTCTAGCAGAAGAGGAGCCAGGCTCTCTAGTCCTCTTTTGCTTCGAGGCGGGCGCCCGCAAACGTGCTCTAGTGCGTGGTGGCATGTGAGCCGTGAAACGCGCCTAGCCAAATGCGAAGTGCTGTATAAGAGGAACGAGTATACCCAAATATGATGCGAGTGCAAGTGATGGATGCGTATGGAGAATTGCCTCCTCCGAGAAGCTCCAAATCAGCTCCCGAATCTCCTCCAAGCTAGCCTGAAACACAAATTGACAAATTAGCAATGCATATCAATATGTATGGGGTAAGATCAAGAGTAATATATAGTGATTAATTTGAATTTAGGGCGGAATATGGCTTACGAAGTGGAGAAATGGAGAAAAGGGGGAAATTGGGTGAAATGGAGATGATCGGCGGCGGAAAGAAGTGGCACCGACGCCGACAGGGAGCTGTGGTCGGCGGTGGGGGGCGTGCGGCTAGGGCACAGGATCCGTGCTGCTCGGGCAAAGGAGAGGGCTGTTCGGTCGAATGGGGAAAAGCTCGGGTGGCAGGTGATCGCGCCCCGGCGTACACGTCCCGAGGCGACGGTTGTAGTTTTACCGCAAGCGCACGGTATAGCGGCGAGCGGGTATCGAACACAGGGAGGACGAATGACCGTGCTTGCTCCTAATCAACCTGGCTATTTAGAGGGATAATTGCCTTGGGCGATCCTGTCACAATCGTCAGACAAAAGTGCAAAATATCAAATCAAATAGAGAACGCCTAGGGAATGTGGGATCCCCACTACTCACCATATTTCACAATTGTGGTTCGCCAGTATCGAAATCGCTAGGATGAGAATTTGGATGAACTAGTTGCAACTAAATGTGGAACCAAGCTCACGCTCTCGCGCTGTTGCCGGTCTATAGCTATCCTAGGCTTGGGTCCAATCTCTTGCAAACCCTAGCCTAGGGAAGCTAGCATTGGGATCAACATCATCGTCCAATTGCGCACCGAGTCCAATCTCTTGCAAACTCGGTCCACAATCTAGATTAGGATAGTTCCTACCCGTCCAATCTCTTGCAAACGGGTATCGGCGCGGAATTGCAACCGGAGATCCTAGCATCGGTCCAATTTCTTGCAAACCGATACTTCGAAAATCCGACTCCAACCCAATTCGGATTTCTAGGGCTTCCTATCGAATTGGGATCCAATCTCTTGCAAATCCCAATTGATGTGAATACCTAGCTATCCGTAGTAATTCGATCCCAATCTAATCCCTAATAACAATCCTAGCTCAATTTCTACCGATTCAACACAAATACGAAATTGGGCTTGTAGGGTTCATCCCCACGCCCCAAGACGTGGAGACTACTCACTAATCATAGCAATAGCACAATAATTAGCAATGAAATAGACAATGGAATTCATCACAATAACGATATAAACAATAAAAATAGAGTTTTTGTAGAAGAGAAGTGCAAACCAATGTAGATCTTCAATCAACCCAACAAAAATCCAAGTTTTTCTCTTCACCAATCACAATTAATAAAGCTAAAAAGTAGACTCAAAAAGCTGCAAAAAATCTGAGAGGAGGCTCCCCAAACTAGGGTAAAAACAGAGCTTAAATAGCCCCAAAAATCGTCCAAAAATCCTGACCAAAACGCCCCTGCACAGCCTGTTTTCCGCAAATTTCGCTACAGGCAGCGCATCGCACTCGGCCGAGTGACAAAAGTCACTCGGCCGAGTGAAAACCCTGTAATTTTCCAGTAAGTTGGGGCTTTCAGGGGTCTTCAGTTCGGAGGTGGCTCGGCCGAGTGAGTTGTCGTCACTCGGCCGATGGCTTCACTTCACTCGGGCGGACGGGATTTGCCACTCGGCCGAGTGGGTCTTCTGAAGCGCAGATGGCCGAAAACAGTAACTTCGGACTTTTTGAGAGCCTTCGTCTGGGCGCCACTCGGGCGGACGTGGTAGCGTCACTCGGCCGATGTGGTCTCCGTCGCTCGGCCGAGTACACATGGAAGTAGTGTCTGAAAGGGTCGGCCGAGCAGTGTCTCGCTGGTCGGCCGAGTGGCTCCTCCACTCGGCCGAGTGGGACACAAAAAATGCCCAAACTGGTCGTTTTGGCCTCCTCGTCGCTCCGGCGACGTCCATTCTTCTTCCGCTCCTCTCCAACAGCAAAATACCCCTCGGGGAGGTCGTCGGTGGCCGTCTAGATTACACGCATCTCGAGATCACTCCTAATCGCGCCAAATCACCTGAAATGCGACAAAAACAACAAATCGTGAAGAGCATCGCAATATCGTCGCTATATCGTGAAAAACATAATTTGGGCGATCAAAATGGCATGCAAACATGCGGGAAAAGGGTGTAAAATAAGGAGTGATCAGCAGGCGAAGCGAATTGGGGAATTTGGGATTTTCGGGATATGAGCCGCGCGGTTTTGAATATATATGATAAGTTACTCGGCCGAGTGGCTCAGTTTAAAATTTTTCGAAATTTTTTCCTAAAAGTAGTGACTCGAACGAGTGTCTCTTACCACTCGATTGAGTAGACAAAGGTCATTCTGCCGAGTGGTAAGACCACTCAAAGCTTTTTAAGTGCTAAAAGTGTCTGATTTACTCAGGCGAATGACAAAGTCACTCGACCGAGTGGCATATAAATTACAGAGAGGGGTTTTTAGAATCTTCCCTGATCAGTACCCTACTCAACCGAGTAGGATCGTCACTCGGCTGAATGACTAAATCACTCGGCCGAGTGGGCTGCTAATTTCAGCTCTGACTCTCTGTTTTTGCTCCACTTTCTGTTTTTATTCTCCCCGTCAGTTTATTCCTTCTCCTGAAGCCTGAGCGCATTCCTGAAGCGCTCTCCGTTGCCATGGTCTTCCTCCATTAAAATGGTTCCTTATTCTCCATCTCCTGTCATGAAAAATAGAGCATGTTGTCAGGATTTTCATCGACTCTTGACTCTAAACACTAACAAAGATCTAAAACAAAAATAAAAGGAAAAATTCAATCTAAAAATAAGATAAAACCGTCGGGTTGCCTCCCGACAAACGCTCGTTTAAGGTCTTAAGCTCGACCCCTTAAGATACGCGTTTAATGCTCGATGTTCGGCGCATGGGAGATGCGCGCGTCAAACTTACCAGGAAGCCCACTTGGATTTGGTTGTTGATGTTCATAGGCGTTCCTCGGCTCCCCTTCATCATGGGTGGTAATGGGGGATGAGTCCCCTAAGCTTGAGCTTTTAACGTGCTTTTTCTTTGCCAGCGGCGATAATTTCTTGTCCGATGGGGATTTCTTCATATTCTTTACCGTAGAGAGCTTGCATAGCTCTCTAATATTTACATCATCAGCGTCGTCTTTGTCATCGTCCATAGAAGGATTCGGCGAGTCTCCCATCATCTCGCCATCTTTAGAAGGTTGGCCCTCTTCGAAGCTGTCATCATGCTTAGCACCAATGGCGAATGGCAAGGCGTCATCAATGACCTCATCGAGGAGGTCCACGTAATCGACGTCCTTCGGCCAAAGCATGTGCTTCATCGCCTTAGGAATGTGAAGCTCGACCTCAATGTTTTCGACGTTCAAGGACAAGGTCCCCTCCCTCACATCAACAATTACGCCGGCGGTGACCAAGAAGGGGCATCCAAGAATCAGTGACGTATCGCCCTCGTCTTTAATATCCATTGCCATGAAGTCGTATGGCAAGCAAATTCCTCCCGGTACTTGTAGCGGTATGTTCTCCGTAATTCCAACCGGTCTAGTGATCCGACCATCCGCTAGTTGTATTCTCATGTCCGTAGCCTTTAGGTCGGTCCCCGTATTTAATTTATTAAACATCGTGAGGGGCATTAGGCTCACGCTTGCTCCCAAATCTACCAAAGCTTTTGTAGCGGGACTCCTCCAAGCGTGCAAGGAATTCGAAAACTTCCGGGATCTTTAAACTTTGTAGGCACTTTCTCCTTCCGGGTAAACCATGTACCTTTCTCGGCGAGCATGATCTTTTCCTTCCGCTTCTTTCCCACAATCAAGTCTTTTGGGAACTTAGCATAAGACGGGATTTCTACAATAGCATCCAAGAAAGGAATATTCAAGCTCACTCCTCGCAAGTACTTCAGAAATTTGGCGAGCCGCTTCTCAATCTTTGCCCTCGCCAACCGTTGTGGGAAGGGTACCGGTGGCATGTAAGTGCGCTCCTTTTGTGGCTTATCAATTTCAAACTTTCACCGTCTTTTGGCTCTTTTGAGGCCTCCTCTTCATTGACCTGCTCCTTGTCATCCAAAATTTCTTCCCTCGGCTCCTCGGTTTGAATCATGGCGGGGGTAGTGTCCTTCCCGCCCCTTGTAGTTACTACCACAACCACATTTATGTGGCCGGTATTGCTCTGTGGGTTTTGTTCCGGTTAAACAGGAAATTATTGAGTGTTCTTATTGAGCAATTCTAATTGCTTCGATAATTGTGCCACGACGGTGGTGAGGGAGTCTTGTTGGGCCGTCAACCTAGCATTTATCTTCTTTTGTTCGGCCATGAATTCTTCAACCCTCGCTTCATGTTCCGACCTTGGCGGTGCTTGTGGTGGATTGGGTGCCCTCCATTCTTGGTTGTATCCCGGTGGTCTATAGGGCCCCGCTTGTTACCTCGGTAGGAAGTTTTGTTGTTGGGGCCCTCTTGGTTGATATTGTGGTTGTTGTCGAGGTCGGGCTTGTGGTTGTTGCGGTGGAGGATTCAAGGCTCCATCATTATTAGCATATGAAAATCTCGGGTGATTTCTCGGGGCCGGTTTTGCCCAATAACAGGTGCTTCCCGCAACATATTGAACTTGCTCTGTAGCTCCTTCTCCTTGCTCCCCTCCAACAAACATAACATATGCTTGGTCTTGCCAATCGCTCATGCTTCCTCCCGATGTAGAAACGGTGGGGGCTCCATGCGGTTCAATAATCAACATCTCCAATCTCTCCACGACCTTGTTAAGAGAATCAAACTTTGTAGAGAGCTCCGTTACGGCCTTTGCCTCATATATACTTGCCGGCTTCAAGGATGACGAAGAATGTCCCCTCTCGTCGCTCCATTGTTGGTTATTTGAGGCCATCTCCTCGAGTAAGGCCGTACCATCATCTGGCGTCTTTGACAAAATAGCGTCATTGGCGGTTGCCTCAATTATTTGCTTTGTGCTTGGTTGTAATCCTTATAAAAGCTATGCACAAGCTCCCATGCCTCAATACTATGATGGGGACATTGGTGTTGGAGATCCTTAAAATGCTCACATGCCTCATATAGAGTTTCCTGAGGTCCTTGCTTGAAGGACATGAGGGCTCTTCTTATCTTGATAGTCTTGATGGTGGGTAGAATTTGTTAACAAATACGCTCGCCAACTCATCCCAAGTAGTGAAGATCCCCTCGGCTTGCGTCCTCAACCAATATAATGCCTTGTCTCAGAGAGTAAACGGGAAGAGGCGTAGTCGAATAGCATCGGCTGGCACGCCGGGCACTTGGAAAGTGGTGCACTTGGATAAGAACAATTGAAGATGGTAGTGCGGGTTTTCTTGAGAGTTCCCATGAAATGGGTCTTGTTGCATCAACACTACTAGTCCGGTTTTAAGCTCGAAGTTCTTGTCGGCCGCCAATTCCGGCATGGCTATAGAAGAGGTGGTTAAGGTGGTCTTAGGTCGTAGCATATCTCGGATGGAGACAAGCCTAGCCATACGTGCCGCTAACTCCTCTGGCGTTTCCAGTCGGGCCATATAATCTTCCTCTACAGCAAATCTCCTCTCGGCTCTAAGTCTCCTTGTCGTACGCTCAATCTCGGGATCAAATAGTATATCTTCTTGGTGTGCCTTCGATCTCGTGTACATGCACAGAAATAGAGAGTCTCGATAGAATTGTCAGCACAATAGAGGAATAAAAGAGAAAATAATAAAGATGAAAAGAAATAACTAAGTAAGGAAAATAAAATACCGTCGCCTCCTCGACAACGGCGCCAAAAACTTGGCCGCGCTCGGATATACACCTGGAAAACGACTATAGTCTTACCGCAAGCACACGGCGTAGTGGCGAGCGGGTATCGAACTTAGGGAGGACAATTGAAAGTACTCTATTTTGATCACCTAGCTATCGATGGAATAATAGAATGGTTTTGATAATAGTGTCACAATCATTCAAATAGCAAATAGAATTCTGATCGCTCCGGGACGTAACCCAAAAGAACGGTTGTAGTTTTACCGCAAGTGCACGGTGTAGCAGCGAGCGGGTTATCGAACACAGGGAGGACGAATGACCATGCTTGTTCCGATCAACCTGGCTATTTAAGAAGAGAGAAATTTGCCTTTGGCGATCCTGTCACAATCGTCAGACAAAGTACGGAAATATCAAATCAACTAAAGAACGTCTAGGGAATGGGGAATTCCCGCTACTCACCGTATTTCGTAAAAGTGGTTCATCGGTATCAAAGTTGCTAGAATAAGATTTTGGATGAACTAGTTGCAACTGAATGTAGAACCAAGCTCACGCTCTCGCGCTGTTGCCGGTCTATAGCTATCCTAGGCTCGGTTCCAATCTCTTGCAAACCCTAGCCTAGGGAAGCTAGCATTAGGATCAACATCATCGTTCAATCGCGCACCGAGCCCAATCTCTTGCAAACTCGGTCCACGACCTAGTTTGGGATAGTTCCTACCCGTCCAATCTCTTGCAAACGGGTATTGGCGCGGAATTGGAACCGGAAACCCTAGTATCGGTCCAATCTCTTGCAAACCGATACTACGGAAATTCGATTCCAACCCAATTCAGATTTCTAGGGTTTCCTATCGAATTGGGATCCAATCTCTTGCAAATCCCAATCGATGTGAATTCCTAGCCATCCGTAGTAATTGATCCCAATCTAATCCCTAGTAGCAATTCTAGCAAAATTCCTACCAATTCATCACAATTATGAAATAGGGCTTGTAGGGTTCATCCCCACGCACTAAGACGTGGCGACTACTCACAATTCATAGCAAGATCACAAAAATAATCAATGAAATAAGCAGTAGAATTCATCACAATATTGAGATATGCAATAAAAATAGAATTTTTAGAGAAGAGAAAAGCAAACCAATGGAGTTCTTCAATTAATCCAACAAAAATCCAATTTTGTCTCCTCTTCAATCACAAGAATAAAAATAAAAAGCTAATCTAAAAGCTGCAAAGAATCTAAGAGAGAGGCTCTCAAAACTAGGGTAAAAACAGGGGTTAAATAGCCCCCAAAACTGTGACCAAAATACCCCTGCGCAGCCTGTTTTCCGCAATTTTCGCTACAGGCAGCGCGTCGCACTCGGCCGAGTGACAAAAGTCGCTCGGCCGAGTGAAAACCCTGTAATTTTCCAGTAAGTATCGATCTTCAGGGGTCTTCACTTAGGGGGCGGCTCGGCCGAGTGAGTTGTCGTCACTCGACCGATGGCTTCATGGTACCCGGGCGGACGGGATTATCCACTTGGCCGAGTGGGTCTTCTGAAGCTCAGGCAGCCGAAAAACAGTAACATGGCGATTTTTGAAGGGCTTCGTCTGGGCGCCACTCGGGCGGACGGGGTCTCGTCACTCGGCCGATGTGGTCTCCGTCGCTCGGCCGAGTGCACGTATGAATCGTGTCTGATCTGGTCGGCCGAGCAGTGTCTCGCTGGTCGGCCGAGTGACTCCTTCACTCGGCCGAGTGGGACACAAAACATGCCCAAACTGCTTGTTTTGGCCTCCTCGTCGCTCCTGCGACATCCGTTCTTCTTCCGCTCCTCTCCAACAGCAAAATACCCCTCGGGGAGGTCGTCGGTGACCGTCTGGAGTAAGCACATCTCGAGATCACTCCAAATCGCGCCAAATCACCTGAAATGCGACAAAAACAACAAATCGTGAAAAGCATCGCAATATCGTCGATATATCGTGAAAAACATGATTTGGGCGATCTAAATGGCATGCAAACATGCGGTAAAAAAGTGTCAAATAAGGAGTGATCAAAATCCCACAAGCTTACCTCTTACTCGTCCTCGAGGAAGATAAGTAAAAGGCGAACCCGGTGGATTCGGAAAACGAAAACGGCGAAGAAAAATGAAGAATGCAAAACGGAGAAGAGTGAAAAACGAAATAAAAATAAAGAAGAAAGAAAGAAGCAAAGAGGTAGGCTGCTAGATCATTTTCTCAGGACGTGGGTTCCGCTTACTCATATAGCATGCACTGAATGAAAAACACATGTCAAAGAATTTTATTTTTATATCATAGTATAATAGTGCAAATAGAAATAGAAAACCCACGAACAACAATATAATCATGAAAAACGGAATAATTTTATAATTAACATCGTCTGAATCATTTAAAGCGGTATACAAATCACAGATCACACACTTTTCAATTGAATGCTTTCTATCAGGAGTATAAGAGTATCACACTATAGAATAGAGAGAATAGAAAAGTATGGATTTCATGAAATGAGTGCTAGGCTTAGATTTCTGGATTTCGTAAAGCTAAAAATAATCTCACCGAGTATAGAATATTACTTAGCCTAGGTTGTCGTGCACCGTCAAGTAGTCACTCTCTCACACATCAATGGATCCCCTCCCCCAAGCTTATCTATAAGCGTGGTGGCATAAAAAATATTTACATCCCCATTTCTATAAAGCTCCAAAGGCAATGAAAAGAGAAGAGAAAGAAAGAAAGTGAGATGGGATCTTTTATTGAGGATTTTTCCTCTTTTCTCTCTTTTTTTCTTTGATGCAAAAGCATATATACACAACGATCCCAACTCAAAGAGAGATAATGATATACAGGAACATTTTCTCTTTTTTTTCTTCTCTTTTTTTTTCCTTTTTTTTTCGAATAAGAAATTTGGAGCTAGGAATTAATAGCGGGGGAAATGCCATATAATAGAATCGCTAAGGGGAGATTCAACAATGATTTTAAAAGTAGAGAAATGATGTTCAAGATTTGTGGAGAAAGAAATGAATATATCTCTCGGTTCACTCTATAAGACATGCACGACAACTTCAGCAGGGTAATCTAATCTACTCAGTTTCGATCACAAAAATGCTAACTAATCCAAATTTATCATAGCTAACATCATTCAATCATCCTGAAGTGAAATGTACAATTCATGCATATAGAAGTGATATAGGAAAAGAAATCAGTACTCCAGACATAGGCATTCAATGCGTGAATCTTGGTGTGTTTTCTGTGATAGCATACATATGAATATTCAGACTCAGCTAATAATAAAATTTCATCCATTTTCATGTGGAAAAAGTGTGGGTTACTATCTCTAGATGCAAGGCAAGTCATAGCATATGATATCAGAAATAAAATCTAAGACATGACAAATAAAGCATGCAAATAGAATAAGCTAACTCCACGTCATCATCATCACAGAAAAGTCATCTCTAGCATGAGATGAAAAAGAAAGAAATAAAGATGAAGGGAAAATAGAACTATTTACAATGTGGCACACGGAAAAATAAGAAAAACGTGATGCATGGCAAAATAAAAGAAAATTGATGAAAAATAAGTGCAAAAGCGAAAAACGGTGTGAAAAACTAGAAATAAAGGTGGCAAATCGAAAAAGAACGTGAGAACTCACTCCCCCAAGCTAAATGGCACAGTGTCCTCAATGTGCAAAGTGGGGCACACCGAGAGACAAGTAAAGTGAGGGGCAAGTGAGGATGCATGCATGATGAAAAAAAATGAAAATAAAAAGAAAAATAAAGAAATGAAAATATGATGCGGACATGATGCATGCACAGATAGGAGTGATACAGATATATAAGTGTGTCACCAAAAACTCTCCCTCTCTCCCAAAAAAGATATATAAGGATACGATCTGAATGAGAAACCCAAAATAAGTGAGGGGAGGGGGGTGGACAAAACTGCAACAGGACCCAGCAGAAACGGGCAGCACAACGGCAGGAATAATCGATGGCATCAAGGGTGCCTAAGAAGGTGGTGCTACGCCGTCTCCGTCCTGAGGCGGAAGTGGTGGTGGTGGCTGGACAGGCCGCTGAGCGGGTGTGGGTGTGGAAGTGGTAGCAGGCTGAGTGTGTGTGGAAGTGTGGGTGGGAACCTGCTGGGTGGGTGGTGGTACGCGGGGGAGACGCTCCAGGACCTGGGTAAGACAGTAGTGAATCTGGGGGATCAAGTCAAAGCGGCCAGCCATCGCAGAGACGGTGGAGGACAGGGTCCTAAGGTCGCCTCTGAGGCCACTCACCGCCCCCTCTAGAGCACGAATGCTCTGAAGTACAGTGTCGGGGGGAGGTGGTGCAGAGGGACGCACCGGTCGGGGCTGTGCAGGGCGAGGCTGGCGTACTCGGGTCGCGTATGTGACGGGCTCAGCGGGGAAGGGAACGAAAGGTGCTGCGCTCGCAAATGTGGGCCTGGCCTCAGTGTGAGGCCGGGGCACCGGCTGGTGAGAAGTAGAGGCAACAACAGCGAAAGAAGAGTGCAAAAGTGGCAGCGAGGCGGCCAGAGAGGTCAGTGGCACAGAAGTGTGGACAGACGCCATGACACTCTCGGAAAATACAGCAGCAGTGGAAACAGAGGGCTCTCCGCACTCAACTACGGTCGGCGGGCGCTCGGGTGGGGCAAAGGAAACAGGCTCAGCAGACAGAGGGCCAGTGGGGGTGGTGACAGCCGCGGGAGTGGTGGAGGTGGGCTCAGCTAAGGTACTCCCGACACCGACAGAGGTGGGGACAGAGGTGTCAGGAGCAGCGGAAACATCAGGGATAGGCTGAGGGGCCACATGGTCAACAGGGGCGGCAGGCTCGACAGGGGCGACAGGGTCTGCGGGGGCAGCGTGGGCCTGCTCAGCCTCCTCGGCCTCGAGCACGTAAGCAGCGGGGATGAGAACTTCCATCGCAGGGAGCCAGTCAACGTGGGCTGGTGCAATCTGAGTCCGAGCTAGGCTCGGAAGAATCATGTAATCGGCACCGTAAGGGCCATGCAACCAGACCCAGTGACGCTCACCGTGCGGACGAAGCATCTTCATCCGGGCCATAACATCGATCGACAAAGAAGTGGGGCCCGGTACTCGTCGCAGGTCGTCAGGGAAGTCCTCACCGGTCATAAGGGCAAGCAAGGTGATCATGCCGCCGCAGTATATCGGTGAGCGAGCGCCCACCGATACAATGATGCGGTCCAAAAACCAAGCCGCGACATCAATCACGACGGCGGGGACCAGCTCATCGCCATCCCTAGATAGAGCTCTGGGACGTGTCATCGCGTAGAGCATGTAGAGCTCCGGCGTAGACATCGTGCCCGGCTCATATCTGGCCAAAAAGGTCGTCGCCATAAGACGCTGAGCAATACGGAGGCAGGGATGGACAATGGCCGAGGCCTTGGACCTACTAGGGTCAAAGGCAGCGTGAAGACCCGTAATCCGGGCCCAGAAGGCACCGGCGTCGAAGGAAGGTGGGGGGATATGGGTGGGGCCGTAACCGCGATCGGCTCCGGGGACAGCGGGCCACGAGAAAAATGCTCTCATCATATCGAGAGTGACCTGGAACTCCCGGTCCATGAACCGAAACGAGCATCCCTCGTCGGTCCGGGCGATCGAACTAAGAATCTCAAGTGTCGAGCGGGTAAACGTGTCCGCCGACACCTGGAAGAAATCTCGCCAGCCCACATTGTCGTACAACGTGAGCATCCCCTCTAGTACCCCCAGGCGTCCTAGGTCGGCAAGGTGTGCAAACCTGGAGGGTACGATCGAGCGCTGGGAGATACGCTCGAAGACGGCGCGGTGTGCGTCGTCTCGGAACGTAATCCCGAGCCGCCCGACCAGTGGAGCCGGAGGTAGTGGCTGTGGAGCGGCGGGGAGTGGCTATGCGGGCTGTGCGGGCTGTGCGGGCTGTGTGGGCGCTGCAGGCTGTGCGGGGTGTGCGGGGCCTGCAGGCTGTGCTGGGTGGATGGGGTGTGTGGGAGAAGGCGGAGGAGAGTCCTCCAACTCGTGGGAGGGGCCGGCATCATCCGACCGCTTCCGCTTGGCGGAAGCTCTCTTCGACCGCGGCCGTGTCCGGGGCGGCATATCGGCCCCGAGCGCGCGCCAAAAAGTGTAAAAAGTGCGGCGTGTGCAAAAGAATGGAATGAGTATACCCAGACACGCCGCGAGTGCAAGATAATGGAAGCGTGCGAAGTCAGCGCCTCCGCGAAGCCCGAATCAGTCCTTAGAAGCTCCCCGGGGCTCCCCTAAGCTCCCAAAAACAACCTGCGCATGAAATGGAGATATCAGCGAGTAATATTCAAAATGTATGGGGCATTAGGGGTATAATAGATAGATATAGAAATCAATTTGGGTTTGGGGGTCGTTTAACACATGGATCCTCGAAAAATACACAAAAAGAGGAGAAAAAGGGCGAAATAAGCGATACTGGAGGTGGTCGGAGCGGCGGCCGCCGGCGGCGACTCGGGCGAGGCGCGGCGGTTGCTCGGCCGGCGGTGGCTGGCCGAGCGGCGGCGCGGCGACGGTCGGTCGGGCGAGTGGGGGCGCGAGCGAGGCGAGCGGGCGAGGGGAGCTGAAGGGTCGGGCGCGATTTGGGTTTTTGCGTTTCGAAAAACGTGCCCCCCCCCTCGGCCACTTATATAGTGAAAGTTACGACTCTGCCGAGTGAATAGGTCACTCGGCCGAGCGAGATCAATGGACATTTCCTCCCCGCTATCGCTTCGGCCGAGTGGCTTCGCCAGACTCGGCCGAGTGGAGTAAGTCCATTCGGCCGAGTGGCTCAAGCGACTCGGCAAGACTCGCCCTAGGAGCGTATCCGTTTTACTCGGCCGAGTGAAAGTATATACTCGGCCGAGTAGCATTTATACTGAAATCAGGAAAATAAACAGAGAGTTGGGTACAGCAGACTTCCCTCGTTCGTGAGCGGCTCGGCCGGACGAACTTGTGTACTCGGCCGAGTGACTAGTATACTCGGCCGAGTGAGCCTTGTGTTCTGCTGTTTATCTTCGTTTGGGCTCTAAACTCCGTCTTTCTTCCTCCAGTCGATTTCATCTTACTCCTAAGCATTGAGCGTCTTCCTGGGGCGCTCCTCGTCGTCTCGTTCATCCTCCTCATTATGGATTTACCTATCTCCTCTCCTGTCAAGAAAAATAGGACCAGTTATCACAAAATTTTTGGGCGAACGACTCAAAACACTAAAAATTTCTAAAACAAAAATAAAGAAAAACGTAAAAATAAAGCAATAACCGTCGGGTTGCCTCCCGACAAGCGCTCGTTTAAGGTCGTGAGCTCGACCCCCTATGATTTTCAATTAATGCGGGATGTTTGGTGCATTTGAGATGCACCCATCAAACTTTCCGGGGAGAACGCTTGGATTCGGAAGTTTCGGCGGCGTGTTCTCCCGCGGTGGTCTCTCGTCTCGAATAGTGTTGGGGGGAGGCTCCCCCAAGCTAGCGTTTGCTCCGGTCAACGGCTTCACCGGTGACGCCGATTTTCGTAGCGGTGGAGCTTTCTTTGGAGACTTTAATTTCGAGAGCTTGCAGAGCTCTCGAATCCTTGCGACATCAACGTCGCCTTCATCATTTTCAGTGGAGAGGTCGGGGGAATCATCTATCTTCTCATCTTGGCCTAAATCCGGGCCTTCATCAAAATCCTCATCGAAAAGAGCGCCAATCGAGTGGGGGATCGCCTCTTCTATCACCTCATCAAGGAGGTCCATGTAGTCAAGTTCCTCGTGGTAAGGCATGTGTTTCATAGCCTTAGGAATGTGAAGCTCCACCTCGATGTTGCCGACATTTAAGGTTAGGGTACCTTCGCGCACGTCGACAATGACTCCGGCGGTGGCGAGGAACGGGCGTCCAAGTATCAATGAAGTATCTCCCTCCTCCTTAACGTCCATGATCACGAAGTCACATGGAAATCATATTCCCCCCGGGACTTGTAGCGGGATGTCTTCGGTGATCCCTACCGGCCTTGTTATTCGCCCATCGGCCAATTGTATCCGCATGTCGGTAGGTTTCAACTTCGTCCCGGTGTTTAGCCTTAAGAACATGGAGAGAGGCATGAGGCTCACACTAGCCCCTAGATCTACCAACGCCTTTTGAAGAGGGACGCCGCCCAAGGTGCAAGGAATCCGAAAAATCCCCGGGTCTTTAAATTTGGTCGGCTCCTTCTCTCTCTTGGTGAACCAAGAGCCCTCCTCGGCTAGCATAATCTTCTCCTTCCTCTTTCTCCCCGAAATCAAGTCCTTTAAGAATTTAGCATATGTGGGGATCTCCACGATGGCGTCGAGGAAGGGAATGTTGAGGCTAACTCCTCTAAGATACTCGAGAAACTTTGCTAGCCTTTTCTCCATTTTCGCTCTAGCGAGCCTTTGGGGAAATGGGACCGGTGGCATGAAGCACCTTTCCTCAATCAATTGCTCCGCTCTTGATTTCTCCTTTTCTTGTGGCTCTTTCTCCTTCTCAACTTCAACTACTGGCTCAATTGGCTCCAAACTTTCCTCCACGGGCTCTTCGGTAGGAATCATGGCGGGGGTGGTATCCTTCCCGCCTCTAGTAGTAACGGCAACTACGGCATTGATGTGGCCGGTGTTGCCCTGTGGGTTTTGCTCGGGTTGCGCCGGCAATCATTGAGTGTTCCGATTGAGCAACGAAAATTGCTCCGATATTTGAGCCACAACGGTATTAAGGGAGTCTTGCCCCGCCTTCAAGGTAGCATTGACCTTATTTTGCTCGACCATAAACGCCTCCACTCTAGCTTCGAAGTCGGACCGTTGTTGAGCTTGTGGAGGGTTTTGATTTTGATTCCTCCACCCTTGGTTGTATCCGGGCGGCCTATATGGTGGAACTTGTTGCTTTGGTTGGAAATTTTGTTGTGGAGGCCCCCTCGGCGGATAGTGTTGTTGTTGGGGTGGTGGTGGTCGAGCTTGTTGAGGTGGTTGTTGTGGCGGGTTCAAAGCTCCTTCATTGTTGGCGTAAGAGAATCCGGGATGATTTCTTGTGGCCGGATTGGCCCAATATCCTTGGTTCCCCGCGACATATTGTACTTGCTCCAAGGATCCTTCTCCTTGCTCTCCTCCCGCATACATGGCTTGAGATTGGTCTTGCCAATCACACATTTGGTTGGTCGGTGCACTTGCCAACTCGTCCCAAAAGGTGAAGACTCCGTCAGCCTGCGTCCTCAACCAATAGAGTGCCTTGTCCTTTAGCGTGAACGGGAAGAGACGCAGTCTGATGGCATCGATGGAGACCCCCGGCATCTGAAATGTGGCGCACTTCGACAAGAATAATTGGATGTGGTAGTGAGGATTCTCATGGGCATTTCCATGAAATGGATCCTGCTGCATCAGAACCACTAGTCCAGTCTTTAGCTCGAAGTTCTTGTCGGCCGTCAACTCCGGCACGGCAATGGATGAGGTCGTAGAAGAGGTCTTAGGCCGAAGCCTATCTCGAATAGAAATTATCCTCGCCATCCTTGCCGCTAATTGGTCCGCAGTTTCCGGGTTGGTCATAAACCGCCCTTCCGGATTTTGTCTCCTTTCCGCTCTAAGTCTCCGCGCAGTACGTTCGATCTCGGGATCAAATAATATAGCTTCAGGGTCCGCCGTAGATCTCGTGTACATGCACAGGGAAAACAGAGTTTCAAAGAAATGATTAGTACCGTGGAAGGGTTAGGTAAAAATGAAGGAATGGAAATAATAATAATAATAATAAAAGGAAATAGCTAGGGTGGTAAGATCAAACGCAATCGCCTCCCTGGCAACGGCGCCAAAAACTTGATCGCTCCGGGACGTAACCCAAAAGAACGGTTGTAGTTTTACCGCAAGTGCACGGTGTAGCAGCGAGCGGGTTATCGAACACAGGGAGGACAAATGACCGTGCTTGTTCCGATCAACCTGGCTATTTAAGAAGAGAGAAATTTGCCTTTGGCGATCCTGTCACAATCGTCAGACAAAGTACGGAAATATCAAATCAACTAAAGAACGTCTAGGGAATGGGGAATTCCCGCTACTCACCGTATTTCGTAAAAGTGGTTCATCGGTATCAAAGTTGCTAGAATAAGATTTTGGATGAACTAGTTGCAACTGAATGTAGAACCAAGCTCACGCTCTCGCGCTGTTGCCGGTCTATAGCTATCCTAGGCTCGGGTCCAATCTCTTGCAAACCCTAGCCTAGGGAAGCTAGCATTAGGATCAACATCATCGTTCAATCACGCACCGAGCCCAATCTCTTGCAAACTCGGTCCACGACCTAGTTTGGGATAGTTCCTACCCGTCCAATCTCTTGCAAACGGGTATTGGCGCGGAATTGGAACCGGAAACCCTAGTATCGGACCAATCTCTTGCAAACCGATACTACGGAAATTCGATTCCAACCCAATTCGGATTTCTAGGGTTTCCTATCGAATTGGGATCCAATCTCTTGCAAATCCCAATCGATGTGAATTCCTAGCCATCCGTAGTAAATTGATCCCAATCTAATCCCTAGTAGCAATTTTAGCAAAATTCCTACCAATTCATCACAATTATGAAATAGGGCTTGTAGGGTTCATCCCCACGCACTAAGACGTGGCGACTACTCACAATTCATAGCAAGATCACAAAAATAATCAATGAAATAAGCAGTAGAATTCATCACAATATTGAGATATGCAATAAAAATAGAATTTTTAGAGAAGAGAAAAGCAAACCAATGGAGTTCTTCAATTAATCCAACAAAAATCCAATTTTGTCTCCTCTTCAATCACAAGAAAAAAACTAAAAAGCTAATCTAAAAGCTGCAAAGAATCTAAGAGAGAGGCTCTCAAAACTAGGGTAAAAACAGGGGTTAAATAGCCCCCAAAATCGTCTAAAAACTGTGACCAAAATACCCCTGCGCAGCCTGTTTTTCGCAATTTTCGCTACAGGCAGCGCGTCGCACTCGGCCGAGTGACAAAAGTCGCTCGGCCGAGTGACAACCCTGTAATTTTCCAGTAAGTATCGATCTTCAGGGGTCTTCACTTCGGGGGCGGCTCGGCCGAGTGAGTTGTCGTCACTCGGCCGATGGCTTCATGGTACTCGGGCGGACGGGATTATCCACTCGGCCGAGTGGGTCTTCTAAAGCTCAGGCAACCGAAAAACAGTAACATGGCGATTTTTGAAGGGCTTCATCTGGGCGCCACTCGGGCGGACGGGGTCTCGTCACTCGGCCGATGTGGTCTCCGTCGCTCGACCGAGTGCACGTATGAATCGTGTCTGATCTGGTCGGTCGAGCAGTGTCTCGCTGGTCGGCCGAGTGACTCCTTCACTCGGCCGAGTGGGACACAAAACATGCCCAAACTGCTTGTTTTGGCCTCCTCGTCGCTCCTGCGACGTCCGTTCTTCTTCCGCTCCTCTCCAACAGCAAAATACCCCTCGGGGAGGTCGTCGGTGACCGTCTGGAGTAAGCGCATCTCGAGATCACTCCAAATCGCGCCAAATCACCTGAAATGCGACAAAAACAACAAATCGTGAAAAGCATCGCAATATCGTCAATATATTGTGAAAAACATGATTTGGGCGATCTAAATGGCATGCAAACATGCGGTAAAAAAGTGTCAAATAAGGAGTGATCAAATTCAATATAATAAAGCGTCTAGGGATAGGAAATCCCCACTACGGATCGTCACTAATCTTTGTGGTTCATGAATCTCAATGTTGCAAGGCTTGAATTGAGGTGAACTAGTCGCAACTGAATGTAGAACCAAGCTCACGCTCTCGCGCTATTACCGGTCTATAGCAACCTAGATTAGGGCCCACTCTCGTGCAAACCCTAACCTCAGCCACTAGCATGAAGATCGACATCATTGTCCAATAGCACCTCGAGCCCACTCTCGTGCAAACTCGAGCGACGATCTAGGTTATGATAGTTCGTATTCGTCCAATCTCTTGCAAACGAATATTTGTATAGATTTATAATAAAAATCCTAGCTTTGGTCCAATCTCTTATAAACCAAATCTAGAGAATCTCAATTATAAACCTAAATCGAATATCTAGGCATTCCCATCAATTAAGATCCAATCTCTTGCAAATCCCAATCGATGCAAATTCCTAGCTACTCGTAATAAATCAATCACAACCTAACCTTACTTCAATCTTAGCAACAATTCAATTCATTCATCACAATTCAAAGATCGGGGTCATAGGGTTCATCCCCATGCCCTAGAATGACGAAACTACTCACAATTCATCATAGAAATCTCAGAAATAAAGTAATAGATCATAGCACAATTCATTGTAGAGAGAAAGCAATTCATAAAAACTAGAATTTTAGCAAGAAAGAACAAACCAAATTACACATCTATGATCTCCAGCTGAGATTTACAAAAGGAATAGCCGTCAAAATAATATTCAAGTCTCTCCTAAAACTAGGGATAAAACTAGGTTTAAATACAAGTCAAATTCGTCCAGAAATTCCTGACAGAATTGCCCCTGCGCAGCCCAGAAAACCTAATTTGCGTAGCAGTCAGACAACGCCACTCAACCGAGTGACAATGTTACTCCACTGAGTGACAGACCCAATAATAAAACAGAGAATCGAGGATAATTGGGGGTCTGTCGCTCTGTTTGACTCGGGCGAGTGGGCTTCTTCACTCGGCCGAATGAGCAATCTTGCTCGGCCGAGTGGGTCTTCTACAAATTTCCAGTAAGTTGGCCGCTTCTCGGAAGAAAAATCCATGTACCACTCGGGCGAGTGGTATTCTTCATTCGGCCGAGTGAACTTTCTTGCTCGGCCGAGTGAGCTATGAAAATCAGCGGTCTGTATCCGTTTCACTCGGCTGAACGTACTCCTTTACTCGGCCGAGTGAACTGTCTGTTCGGCCGAGAGAGCTGCTTCTGGGCTATTTTCTTCTTCTCCTCGCCTCCTCGTCGATTCTATCGGATTTCTTCCTCTTCCGCTAATCCTCTAGCACTGCTAACTCCTCAAATAATCTGTGGGTGTCGCTCCGGTGTGCGTGAAAGTCCCTTGATCTCATTTTCACTCCAGATCACTCCATATCTCCTGAAATACGATAAAAACAAGAAATAGTGAAAAGCAACGCGATATCTTCGAATAATCGTGGAAAATGCAATATGGGCGATCGAAATGACATGAAAACATGCAGAAAAAAGTGTAAAATAAGGAGCGATCAGCTTCGTCGCCAAATCTCTCAGCTTGGAGTGTTCTATTCCAGATTCTGAAAAGTCGGGGACAGCGGAGGGTCGACATCCTCAGCGACCTCAGCAGATTGAAGGAGCGACGAGGAAACTTTGCCACGTAGAGGAGCAGCTACCTATGACACAGTATTGCCATTCGGATCAGAAAGGGTGTCTCCTTCAGTCACGACCTCAGAGGAGTAGTTGCACTCCCCTTCTTCATGTTGGTGAAATGACTGGCTCTCATCAGATTGAACATATGTGGGCAGGGGGTGCTTCATGGGAGAAGCAGGAGGGATCCTATCACGCCCTGCTTCCCTAAAATGGAGGCGAGACGTGAGAAGGTCCGCACGGGTGTGGAGTTGTGCAGCTACACGCCCGATAAGCGTCAGTAAAACAAGTGCAGGTCTCTGTAACCACGAACAGAACAAGATAATAACACAAGGAGAAACAGAAATAAGATTCCAAATCTCAGCATTGTCAACCATTAAAAATTAAGTTCAACATCCAGAAAAGCCACCAGGCTAAAAGAAAGAGTCTAAAGGCCCAGAACAAGGCCAACAAAGACAAACATAAATAGAGTATTGGTGCTACGCACCGACAACAAAAACAGTCTAAAACGAAGAACACAAGCAGCCTCTACGACTGATCGCTCGTGTCCTCGTACTCCTCAACGAACGCAGGCTCTGACTCAGCGTCAGCAAACACCACGTCCTCCGCAGCACTCTCAGGCTCGGGATCTAACATGTGTCACCCAAAAGAGTAAAGGGGCACATGTCAGCAAGTCTAAAAGACTTGGGCAAGGAAACTGAAAGGAAAGTACACTAACAACCTAGCAGTTATAGTATGATGCATAACATGGCAAGTATAGTATGGAAGTGACAAGTAAAGGGAAGTACAAGTAGCAAGTAGCAAGTAACAAGTATGTCGTGGATAACAAGTTTTACAAGTAAAAACACGGACAAGTACAAGTCAAGTGGTTCACGTCAAGTGATCATGTCAAGTAAACACGTCAAGTAAACAAGTTGTGCATAGAGATTTCGTCTGCTGGCTAGAGTGGCTGATCGGGCCAACTCGTAAGCTCAGGTGACCGATTATCCCTACCCCTCCACGTGTATCGAGCCAGGGCATTACCCCGAACACAGAATGCTCTCTTCTGGATCACGAGCCAGGAAGTGTATTTAACACGTATGGCGTAGGGTTATGCCAGTAACGCAGGTGCCTAGCCGGAAACAAGTAGATCATGCATTGGCTATCAACCAACACACGTGGCCTGCTTCTGGAACACGAGCCAGGAAACACAAGTATTGTAGCGTGTGCTACGAATGCGACATTCAACATGGATAGCATGGATGACAATTAATTCGCATACCTTTAATTAAAATTAAACGTGACATGGTAGTACTTATGCAACATGATAAATGACGGATCTAACTTCGTTGTCAAGCTAGTTCCTGAAATTGCGCCTAGGCGAGTATCATTTCTTCGCCTAGTCTCTTTTATGCCTACAATAAGCAAATGGCCTAAGACATGGCCCAAAACCCTAAGTGGCAAGTTTCACTTGCCTAGCACCGAGGATGACGATCACGAAGGTTCGTCTCACGGACGTTAATCTACGGGGAAGTTACTGTTATGGAGAAACAACCATCAAAACAACATCCATTTTTATTAGGGTTTAACAAAAATCACAAAACGGGTTATGAGAACATTAAAGGATCGAACACTACCGTATTGGAGCGGAAGAACGATACCGAGCAAGCACGACAACGGAAGAACGATCCGGGAAACTAGGGCTCAGATCTAGAAATGGGGAGAAAATCTGGAGAAATGAGATTTTGGGGGTTTTTTGGGGGGTTTTCCGGCGGCCTAGAGGTGATGGCCGGCCCAAATGGAGAGGGTGAGGGGCTCTTGAGGAAGGAGGAAGGCTAGGGGAAGATGGATGATGATTTTGGGAAGAAGAAGGCTCAGAAGAAATGAAGGAAGAAAGAAAAACATTTGGGGGGGTTTAAATAGGAAACGTCGGCGGCTGGGCAAACCCTAGGTTTACGACAGCAGTTAGTCGGTCAAAGAAGAGTTGTTGACCGACTAGTTTAACAACTAGTCGGTCGGTCGACCAACTGTGACCGACTAACACCAAACAGTAACTCAGGTCGTCAATATGGTCAATGAATTAGTCAGTTAAAGAACAATGGCTGACCGACTAGTTTGCAACCTAGTCGGTCGGTGGTTGTTCTTGGACCGACTAACGATAAACAGTAACTCAGGTAAAATTAATCAAAGGAACTAGTCGGTCTGAGAGCAAGTTCTGACCGACTAGTTTCACATCTAGTCGGTCGGTAGTTGTTCTTAGACCGACTAAAAGTAAACAGTAACTCATGTACATTTGATTCAATGAACTAGTCGGTTCCAGTAAAGTTCCTGACCGACTAGATCTCAATCTAGTCGGTTGGTCCCCCTTCTTGAACCAACTAAAGTGCACTAAAAGTGCCGAATCGAAGCGCAAAGCTTCGGGAAGATTTCTACAGCTTCTAGGATCAACCTATCTCTAAGATATGAGCGATATGAAGCTCGTCACAAGTGACTTACTCCAAAACTCAATGATCTAAGTAAGAAGCTAGAAAATCTCAATGAAACGAACGAAAACAAAAGCTACGGAGACGGAAAACCACATATAAGGAGAAAATCCACCAAAACATATAATATAATATAGATAATCCAAATACATGAAAACCAGTCGTAACATCCTCCCCAACTTAAGAAAAATTCCGTCCTCGGAATTTCCCAACACTCACGTGTCCGGGAACAAAAGTGGGAAACGTTCTCGCATCTCATCCTCATTCTCCCAAGTAGACTCCCCTGGTGAGCCGTGTCGCCACATCACCCTCACAAGATTGACAACCTTGTTCCAGAGCGATTTCTGACGCCTGTCCAGAATCTGCACTGGCTGCTGGTCATACGTCATATTAGGGCGAACGGTAATCTCCGAGAAATCCACTGCATGAGATGGGTCACTAATGTCACGCCCCGCTTCCCAAAAATATGGAGGCGAAGTGTGAGAATGTCCGCTCAGACTTGAAGCTACAAAGCTGCAAGTCCGATAAGCGTCAATCAAATTTAAAACTGCAGGTCCTTGCAACGCGAACGAAACAAAGATAATAATAATGAAATGAGACAAAAGAGATATCTCAGAATATCCATAAAATAAGTTTCAACATCACAGAAGAAGCCACCAGGCTAGAAAGAAAAAGAGTCTAAAGGCCCACACATGGCCAACAAAAGTACAACATATAAAACAAAGGTGCCACGCACCGACAACTAACAGAAAACTTAGAACAAAAGGAGAACTCAGCATGGTCACAAAGAAATGTCACCGGTGTCCGCAAAACTCCTCCTGGGCAGACATGGACTCAGACTCAGCGTCAGCAAAACATCACGTACACAGCAACGGACTCTGGCTCAGGGTCTAACATGTGACACCCAAAAGAGCAAGGAGCACATGTCAGCAAGTCTACAAGAGACTTGTGCAAGGAAACTGAAAGTAGGCAAAAGTAAAGCAACCTAGCAGTTCTAGCATGAATGCGATGACATGGCAGTTAAAGTATGAGTGCAACAGGTAAAGTAAAGTAAAGTAAAGTACGAGCATGGCATTTAAACATGGCATGGATGACAAGTATTACATGAATCATTCACAAGACAAGTACAAGACAAGGAAAGTAAGCACCTCGTGCACAGAGATTCCGCCTTCTGGCTAGAGTGGCTGATCGGGCCACTCCTAAGCTCAGGTGACTGTTTATCCCTACCCCTCCACGTGTATCGAGCCAGGGCCTTACCCCCGAACATGGAATGCTCGCTTCTGGATCACGAGCCAGGAAGTGTTTTTAACAAGTATGGCATAGGGGTGCACCTAGCCGGAAACACGGAAACACGGATTGTACAAGTATTTTGTAGCGTGTGCTACGATGCAACAATCAATTTGGATGACATGTAAGATGCAATGCATGGCTGTTTAAAGTGTGTACAGATAAGGAAAGTAAACGTGACAGTTTAGTATGCATGATTAACAAGTTTAAAGAGTTGGATCTAGCTTCGTTGTCAAGCTAGATCAATTAGGTGACGGATCTAGTTTCGTTGTCAAACTAGATCAAGTAGGCATCTAGCCAGCTATCATTTCACTGACTAGTCTTTTTTACGCTGAAAATAAGGAAGTGGCCTAAAACATGGCCCTACACAAGAGTTGACAAGTTTCACTTGCCTGCAAGTACAACGTCTGAGAGACACCGTCCAAGAGAGTCCAAGTCACAAATAACCTATGTGCACAAGTCCACCGTTCTAAAGTCCATATTATTAATCTTGATTAGTGAATTTAAAACATTTAAAATACTTTAAAAATACTGATTTTAGTCTTGATTAGCATGCAATTGGGTTGGGGGTCCTAGGGGTGCAAATCGTTACCTCAACACGACGCGAAAGCTACACTGGCGTCGGGTAGCGACGCCAGGGGTTGGAATAAGAGAACGCGCTTCAAGTCCTGATTCCAATATAGTTTCCTCGCTGGAAAATTCAGAGCATCAACCGGAGTGACGAGTCCAGATCCCAAAGCTAGCACGTGCGACGACGGCCTACGACGTGTTGCAACGTCGTACGCCGCAATTCCTCGAAGAGCAAGCACCTAGGTGGGGCCCACAGTAGTCCTAGGGACCTTTGGGGGACCCACAATACCTCTGGAGAACTTGGGGGACCCACGGTGGCAAGTGGTGCGACGGGTGCGGGGTTGTGACGAAAGGCTCTCGGTCGTACAGCCTCGGTGCGGGAGATTCTCTTGGTCGTACACACTTGGTGCGAGGCTTGCAGCGCAGCAGGCTGCAGTGTTGCGGGCGGGGCTTGGTGCGGAGGGGTTTGTCGGTTGGTGCGGAGGAATCGGTCGGTCGGGCGCCTTGGATGCGGGGGTTGCAGCGTTGCAACGTTGCAACGTTGCAACGTCGGTCGGTGCGGGCGATCCGCTCGGTCAGGCGCTAGCGGAGGTGGGGCGACAAAGCGGGCGCTGTGCGGAGCGGGGATGCGGGCGACAGCGGGGAATTCTCTCGGTCTGACCGAGAGCTCCTCTCGGTCGGAGCGGGCGAACGGAGCGGCCGGCTGTGCTGCGATGCGGACGGAGCTTGGTGCGGGGGCGGCTAGCGGTCGGAGCGGTGGAACGGCCTTGGTTTTCTCGGTCGTGCGGCAGCTGTTCGTCGCAACGTTGTGACGAATCGTCGCAACGTCAAATTTGGGTTTTGGAAGCGGCTAGGGTTATTTTCTTACGAAAATAGGTCTTCCTAGAGGTTGTTTATATAGTGTAGATGGGTTGACTAGGTCTAGGGCTAATCCTAATGAGATTAGGAGTTTAAAATAATTTAAAATTTGAATCTCAACTTCTCCAACTCACACAAGGATTTGATGCGGTCCAAATGAGCTGGAAATTGGCTCAAAAATTCTTTAATACGTTTAAAACTCAAATAAATTTTTTTGGCCGAAAATAATTTAAAAATTAATTATTAAAATATTATAAACCTTGTTAAAAATATAAAAGTGGTCAAATAAACTCCAAAAATTATAAAATAAATATCGGAGTGATCGTGATGACGAAAGTGAGCTAACTAAGAAGACGGATCTCAATTTCGACGTCGGACGACGAAACTAAAAATAGAAACGTCTCCCGTCAAAAGTGAGAATCGCAACGTCTCATCGAATAAGATTAAATTGTGGGAAAACGACTCGAGAAATGTCGTTCCAAATTAGTGCCACTATTTAATACTCTCAGAGACGTTCACAACGGCATATCACACTAAAGTGTTCACAAACAAACAAAGTCTAAAATAAACACGTGCACGGTCAAAAGCACCTGTACGAACAACGTACTACGAAAAGTGGTCGTTACATCCTCCCCACCTTAGAATAAAGTTCGTCCTCGGACTTTCTAATATAGCTAGTCGCTCTAGTAACTACCCCAATCAAGTCATAATAATTCAAACCGGGTATAGTCATTACAAGTGCTTATATATGCACTAGGTAGTCAAACATTAACACTACCAACATGTATATATATATATATATTCACGTACGTCATACACTTATACCTAGTATAGTCAGTCAACTTCATACATTTATTTCAATCATATATATAAGCATACATCCCTTATATAACTACTACTTACCTAAACACAAAACAATATTTCAGATACTCATATAAGGATAGCCTCACACTTAGCAAATACAATCATTGCTCTACGTATAGATAGCTACTTGTGCATAAACAACAATGATACACTACTCCCTATATCTCCTAGTATACATCAAACACTTCCTCATGTAGTCACACCACCGCATTATTAATCAAGCTTCACTATATCTATTACACATTCACCTCTACTATAATTTCATAATATATAGTCATTCAAATGCATGCAAATAGTTCACCATATATTTTCATCACGTACGGTCCTATAACTGTATTTACGACACGCCACATATACCATAGTCATCAATACCTATAACTAAGCACATACTTACCCGTGCATGGTGCACACCCATACACGCTAACTTTTCATTCACGTATACCAATCATATCATTATATAACTAGCACACCTACACACCTAGTTTTAGCTAGTACACATACGTTCACACGAGCAAGTCCTTAATAATTAACTATACCACAAGACCAACACCTATAACTATATACTGGTGTAGCGACCCACAATCATGTGTGTAACACAACCAGGCACAAACACTTCTATCACTATACATACATCAAACATTGCTATATTCAAACTACAAACATACATTCAATATACTTAGAGTATACCCACTCAAGCTTGAGTGAGACTCAGTACACATATCAGAATATTCTATATACGTAACACGGCATTCATACATATACCAATACCACTCCAATATTTATACGTCTACCAATACTACCATATACATACCATAGGTCAATCACACTTAATATTTAGTCAGATAACACCCACATAGTTAAATCAATTTATATATCATAATAATAACATTACAGACATCATCACCCACATATTTATAATACCCTCCATAGTACAAACATTCACCGTATAGTCACACATAAGTAATGTATATATTCACACCATAGCCTACTACCTATAATTAGTATACTAACACATCCACACATACATAATTAAGATGTGCAATAGTCGTGTATACCTCACGGTATGCACGCATGCAACATCCCGTAAAAGCAAGCAATACCAATCAAAATTATAATCCTACTACCATATGTATATCAACTATATACTCATGCAACGAAACATAACTACTTACATATGAGCACATTTCATATCCACGTACGAGCACATACTCACACGTACTAACATACAGGTCATATAGTAGGCCGACTCCCTTAACCATACATACACTTATTATTATCACACCTAACATACACATAGCTTTACCAATCATTTTATTTCAACCATTACAAGTATCTCTAACTACATACACTCCCTTAGATATTCCAACACTGACTCTTATATACACCGACATCCCTAGTATGGTATAGCTAATCCACACACAAATCTATAAATACTAACACGCAACCAACTTTCATACTATCACGAATAACTTCATATATATATATATATATATATATATATATATATATATATATATATATATATATATATATATATATATATATATATATATATCACACTATAGGCAAGCATCAATATATTATGGGGTTATACTCATTCAAGCTCACGTACGTAACTTAGGTACATGCACTACGACTACATCACAAGGTCCAAGGGCCTACTAACAACTTAGAGTTGACACAGACATTGACGGGCACTAAAGTCTAAGCAACAAAAGGGGGGTCGAGGTCGAAAGCGTGACGATGGAAGGATCGATAAGCACGAGTTCAGATGGGACGAATACAAGGGGACAGCTTGGTTAGGGAAAACTGTGATTCACTGGTGAATGTTTAGGTTGAGGGAAAGGGAGATGTAGTGATGCTTAAATAGGATACAGAAAAGAAAATAGGGTAAATAGCATAAGCTAAAATACGTGGAGTTTGAAAACTGTCGTTCTTCAAAGGTTAAAATCCTCGCTTGTAAAGAAATATTTGGAGATCGATAAAACGAGTAGTTCAAAATAAGTTTGAGTCGAATATTCATAATAAGAGAAAATGTTTTATTGGCTTATCGCAAATCATTAAGAAAAGGAAGTAAATCATTCACACGAACATTAAGAATGTAGTTTTTAGAAAATATTATATGGCAGTAATTTAATATAATTTGGCAAAAATTTTGGAAATTCAAAGAATGAAATTAAAGTAACTGAAGAATTTAAGCTCGTGTTAAACGCTTTCAAAGTCTTTAAGTCAAGGAAAGAAAATTTAAAATGATCAATATTGGAACTACTTTTAGAGGAACCAGGATGTGCAAAAATTAAAACTGGTTTACACAAAACCCTTAGCATACGAGCACAATGAACCTGGTACGGATAAAAATAATTGAAACTCATTTTAGTCTAGCAATTTTTCTAAAAGCATGTATGGTGAGCGGAAAGATATTAATAATAAATTGGTAGTAGAATTATCAAAATTGGTAGCAAAGCTTTAAAATCAAATCATGGAGGGTCTAAATCAGGAAGTGGTTATGAAATAATAATTTCAAAAATCTGAAACAGGGAAAACGATGAGCATAATATCGACTGGCTAAAAACTAAAATTCCAGGTGACTTGAAAAGTATATTAAAAGGAAGCGCGATGTGTCGTTTGAAAGGCATAATAAGAGAGGAAATTATAAGTCGAATTGGACAAAATAAAAGTACGGTTCAAAATAAAATTAATATATGAAAGGGAAAGTGTATTTTCATAAGTACAAAAGTGTAGGCTGGGAAAATACCATAAGCTAGTATTCAAAATTTCGAAAAAGTTTTAAGAGTTCAAGTCAACGAAGGAGTATAAGATATATATATATATATAAATTGAACAAATTTAGACTTAGGAAAAGAGGAAATCGAAAAATACTTTCAGAAGATTAAAGATTTGTAATGGAGAGGTTCGAAAATTGACGACGATCGTCATGCGGCGATCTCGTGAATCGAGGCAAGGAAATTGGTCGGATGATCAGAACATACATACGCCTAGGATATGAATCAGGAGAATCTACGGGGAAACTCCTACGGTCGACCAACTAAAGACTAAGAACTAAGCGCTAAGACTTCTAAGGAGCTAGACGGTAATGAAATGCGTTCAGCTTGGTCCGAAATCGATGAACCCAAACGAACGACTGAAGGAAATTCTAGAAGTCTAATATGGTCAGAGTTAGACAAGAACCACAAAGGTAACTCCTATGACAATTGAATCAATTGCTAGAAGGGAGTCTAACTAACATTCAGAGGCCTCTAACTAGCAAGTACAGACGTCTAACTAAGTTTTCTTACCACCTAGTGACATAAGAAAACGACTAGACTCAGGGCTTATGACTCGGGTGTTGCAATTTATTTAATGGACATTCTGTTATTATCGTTGTTCCGTTAATTCACAATTGCAAGACTGGACCTGCATGGGCCACCAACAAAACCTGTCACGCCCCGCTTCCCAAAAATATGGAGGCGAAGCGTGAGAAGGTCCGCTCAGACTTGAAGATACAAAGCTGCAAGTCCGATAAGCATCAATCAAATTTAAAATTGCAGGTCCTTGCAACGCGAACGAAACAAAGATAATAATAATGAAATGAGACAAAAGAGATATCTCAGAATATCCATAAAATAAGTTTCAACATCACAGAAGAAGCCACCAGGCTAGAAAGAAAAAGAGTCTAAAGGCCCACACATGGCCAACAAAAGTACAACATATAAAACAAAGGTGCCACGCACCGACAACTAACAGAAAACTTAGAACAAAAGGAGAACTCAGCATGGTCACAAAGAAATGTCACCGGTGTCCGCAAAACTCCTCCTGGGCAGACATGGACTCAGACTCAGCGTCAGTAAAACATCACATACACAGCAACGGACTCTGGCTCAGGGTCTAACATGTGACACCCAAAAGAGCAAGGGGCACATGTCAGCAAGTCTACAAGAGACTTGTGCAAGGAAACTGAAAGTAGGCAAAAGTAAAGCAACCTAGCAGTTCTAGCATGAATGCGATGACATGACAGTTAAAGTATGAGTGCAACAGGTAAAGTAAAGTAAAGTAAAGTACGAGCATGTCATCTAAACATGGCATGGATGACAAGTATTACATGAATCATTCACAAGACAAGTACAAGACAAGGAAAGTAAGCACCTCGTGCATAGAGATTCCGCCTTCTGGCTAGAGTGGCTGATCGGGCCACTCCTAAGCTCAGGTGACCGTTTATCCCTACCCCTCCACGTGTATCGAGCCATGGCCTTACCCCCGAACATGGAATGCTTGCTTCTGGATCATGAGCCAGGATGTGTTTTTAACAAGTATGGCATAGGGGTGCACCTAGCCGGAAACACGAAAACACGGATTGTACAAGTATTTTGTAGCGTGTGCTACGATGCAACAATCAATTTGGATGACATGTAAGATGCAATGCATGGATGTTTAAAGTGTGTACAGATAAGGAAAGTAAACGTGACAGTTTAGTATGCATGATTAACAAGTTTAAAGAGTTGGATCTAGCTTCGTTGTCAAGCTAGATCAATTAGGTGACGGATCCAGTTTCGTTGTCAAACTAGATCAAGTAGGCGTCTAGCCAGCTATCATTTCACTGACTAGTCTCTTTTACGCTGAAAACAAGGAAGTGGCCTAAAACATGGCCCTACACAAGAGTTGGCAAGTTTCACTTGCCTGCAAGTACAACGTCTGAGAGACACCATCCAAGAGAGTCCAATTCACAAATAACCTATGTGCACAAGTCCACCGGCCTAAAGTCCATATTATTAATCTTGATTAGTGAATTTAAAACATTTAAAATACTTTAAAAATACTGATTTTAGTCTTGATTAGCATGCAATTGGGTTGGGGGTCCTAGGGGTGCAAATCGTTACCTCAACACGACGCGAAAGCTACACTGGCATCGGGTAGCGACGCCAGGGGTTGGAATAAGAGAACGCGCTCCAAGTCCTGATTCCAATATAGTTTTCTCGCTGGAAAATTCAGAGCATCAACCGGAGCGACGAGTCCAGATCCCAAAGCTAGCACGTGCGACGACGGCCTACGATGTGTTGCAACGTCGTACGCCGCAATTCCTCAAAGAGCAAGCACCTAGGTGGGGCCCACAGTAGTCCTAGGGACCTTTAGGGGACCCACAATACCTCTGGAGAACTTGGGGGACCCACGGTGGCAAGTGGTGCGACGGGTGCGGGGTTGCGACGAAAGGCTCTCGGTCGTACAGCCTCGGTGCGGGAGATTCTCTCGGTCGTACACGCTTGGTGCGAGGCTTGCAGCGCAGCGGGGTGCAGTGGTGCGGGCGGGGGCTTGGTGCGGAGGGTTTTGTCGGTCGGTGCGGAGGAATCGGTCAGTCGGGCGCCTTGGATGCGGGGGTTGCAGCGTTGCAATGTTGCAACGTTGCAACGTCGGTCGGTGCGGGCGATCCGCTCGGTCAGGCGTTAGTGGAGGCGGGGCGACAAAGCGGGCGCTGTGCGGAGCGGGGATGCGGGCGACAGCAGGGAATTCTCTCGGTCTGACCGAGAGCTCCTCTCGGTCGGAGCGGGCGAACGGAGCGGCCGGCTGTGCTGCGATGCGGACGGAGCTTGGTGCGGGGGCGGCTAGCGGTCGGAGCGGGGGAACGGCCTTGGTTTTCTCAGTCGTGCGGCAGCTGTTCGTCGCAACGTTGCGACGAATCGTCGCAACGTCAAATTTGGGTTTTGGAAGCGGCTAGGGTTATTTTCTTGCGAAAATAGGTCTTCCTAGAGGTTGTTTATATAGTCTAGATGGGTTGACTAGGTCTAGGGCTAATCCTAATGGGATTAGGAGTTTAAAATAATTTAAAATTTGAATCTCAACTTCTCCAACTCACACAAGGATTTGATGCGGTCCAAATGAGCTGGAAATTGGCTCAAAAATTCTTTAATACGTTTAAAACTCAAATAAATTTTATTTGGCCGAAAATAATTTAAAAATTAATTATTAAAAATATTATAAACCTTGTTAAAAATATAAAAGTGATCAAATAAACTCCAAAAATTATAAAATAAATATCAGGGTGATCATGATGACGAAAGTGAGCTAACTAAGAAGACGGATCTCAATTTTGACGTCGGACGACAAAACTAAAAATAGAAACGTCTCCCGTCAAAAGTGAGAATCGCAACGTCTCATCGAATAAGATTAAATTGTGGGAAAACGACTCGAGAAACGTCGTTCTAAATTAGTGCCACTATTTAATACTCTCAGAGACGTTCACAACGGCATATCACACTAAAGTGTTCACAAACAAACAAAGTCTAAAATAAACACGTGCACGGTCAAAAGCACGTGTACGAACAACGTACTACGAAAAGTGGTCATTACAACTAATGTATCGACGAAGCTGCGACACATGGAAAACATTGTGAACTCCTTCCAAAGACGGCGGCAAGGCCAAGCGGTAGGCTACCTCGCCAACTTTCTCCAAAATGTCAAACGGTCCAATGTATCGCGGGCTCAACTTCCCTCGCTTCCCAAAGCGAATCACACCACGATTCGGAGAAATCTTCAAGAACACATGATCGCCTGGCTGAAACTCCTAAGGACGGCGTTTAGCATCCGCCCAATGCTTAAAACGGTCCTGAGCAATCCTCAACCTCTCCCGAATGTTCCTGACAATATCCACGGCCTCCACAATCATCTCAAGTCCCAACAACTCCCGGTCACCAACGTCATCCCAACTCAATGGCGATCGACATTTCCTCCCATACAACGTGCCGAAAGGTGCCATGCCGATGCTCGCCTGGAAGATGTTGTTGTAGGAAAAATCTACCAGATGTAGATGGTCCTCCCACGAACCCTTGAAATCCAACATGCACGCCCTCAGCATGTCCTCCAAGATCTGAATCGTCCTCTCGGACTGGCCATCTGTCTGCGGATGGTACGTCGTGCTGAAACTCAGACGCGTACCCAAACTCTTCTGCAAACTCTACCAGAACTGAGATGTGAACCTCGTGTCTCTGTCTGACACGATACTCACGGGGACTCCGTGAAGTCATACGACCTCCTGCACGATTCACGTTACATCACTATCTAAACTAGGAAAAGGAAATAGAAACGGAGTGTGAAAGAATTTACCTCCATGTATCTCCTCGCTAGCGCCTCAGTGGACTGTCCTACTCGGAACGGAATAAAGTCCGCGGATTTGGTCAATCGGTCAACGATCACCCAAATCGCGTCATTCTGCTTCAGACTCCGAGGTAGTCCAGTCACGAAATCCATAGTGATGTGTTGCCACTTCCACTCCGGAATCGGAATCGGTTGTAGCAACCCTGTCGTATGCTGATGCTCCGCCTTTACCTGCTGGCAAACCAGGCACTTGGCTACACTCCGAGCCATGCTCCTCTTCATGCCATGCCACCAAAAGTTCAGACGAATATCCTTGTACATCTTGGTCCCATCAGGATGCACAGAATACGACGAACTGTGTGCCTCCACCACCAACTCCCCTCTAATATCCCCAGCTGGCACACACAACCTAGCTCCAAACCTCAGCGAGCCATCCTCATGAATCAAAAAGTCAGTCCACAGACCGGCTTCCACCTGCTCCCGAATCTTCACCAGCTTCGGATCTCCAGCCTGGCCAGCCTTGATCCGATCCACAATCAACGACTGAATCTGCATACTCATCAACGAAGAAGCCTCCCCAGGAAGAACAATATCCACACCAGACTCGCAAAAATCCTGCTGCAATCTCCACTGTGAAGTCAAAATCATCACCGCTGGAAGCCTACTCAGCGCATCAGGAACCACATTCACCTTGCCAAGGTGATACTGCAAATCAATCTCATAATCCGCCATGAGCTCCAACCATCGACGCTGTCGCATGTTGAGCTCCTTCTGAGTAAAAATATACTTCAAGCTTTTGTGATCGGTGAAGATCTTCACTTTCTCACTCAGCAAGAAGTGCCTCCAAATCTTGAGCACAAACACGACAGCAGCCAACTCCAAATCGTGTGTCGGGTAATTCTTCTCATGAGTCTTGATCTGACGCGAAGCATATGCCACAACATGCCCGTGCTGATGCAATACACAACCGAGACCCTTGCCAGAAGCATCGCAAAAGATCTCAAATCCACCGCTGCGATCAGGCACAACAAGAATAGGGGCAGTCGTCAATCTCTCCCTCAGAACACCGAAGGAATTCTCACAATCACCCGACCAAACAAAAGGTACATCCTTCCGCGTCAATCTGGTCATCGGCTCAGCAATACGGGAAAAGTCCTTAATGAAGCGCCGATAATAACCAGCAAGTCCAAGAAAACTCCGGATCTCAGACGCTGACTGTGGAATAGGCCACTCTCTGATGGCCCTGATCTTCTCGGGATCCACTGAAATACCATCTCCAGTCACCACATGCCCGAGAAAAGCAACTCTGTCCAGCCAAAACTCGCACTTCAAAAACTTGGCATACAAACGATGCTTCCTCAAAATCTCCAACACCGTCCTCAAGTGCGAGGCATGCTCCTCCTCCGACTTAGAATAGATCAGAATATCGTCAATAAAGATAACGACAAACTTATCTAAAAATTCGTAGAAAATCAGATTCATCAGATTCATGAAAACTGCGGGAGCGTTGGTTACACCGAAAGGCATAACCACAAACTCGTAGTGTCCATACTTCGTCCTGAACGCTGTCTTCGGAACATCTTCCTTCTTCACCTTCAACTGATGATAACCACTCCTCAGATCCAACTTCGAAAACACCCTCGAACCTCCAAGCTGATCAAAAATATCATCAATGCGAGGCAACATGTATTTATTCTTCACGGTCACCGCATTCAGCTTCCGATAGTCCACGCACATGCGACGCGAACCATCCTTCTTCTTCACCAGCAGCACTGGTGCTCCCCACGGAGACACACTAGGATTGATATAACCCTTCTGCAAAAGCTCATCCAGCTGCTTCCGCAATTCCTCCAACTCAGCGGGTGCCATACGATATGGCGCCTTCGAAATCGGCTGCGCTCCCGGAATAAGATCAATCGAAAACTCGAGAGCTCGATCGGGTGGCAACCCAGACATCTCCTCGGGGAAGACGTCATCAAAGTCCCGCACAACCGCTGGCCTCTCCAGCTCCATCTGCATAGCCACAACCTCCACCGCCCTAGCCCGAAATCTGACAGGACCAAGCAAACTGCTACCTCGGCTGAACTCAAATACCAGATGTCCGTGAATCTCGAACACCACCTTCTTCCTCCGACAGTCGATCGTAGCATAGAAGCTCGCAAGCCAATCCATCCCAAGGACCGCATCATAGTTGATGATGTCGTGGACAATGAAATCAGCATAAAGCTCATGTCCACAGACCACCAACGAGCAAGAATTGCAACCACGATGCACCGAGACCACGTCATTCCCTGTAACGATATTCCAACTCTTGGAAAGAGGGGACGTCGACAAGGAATGCTTCTCCACGAAGCTCCGAGAAATAATGCACATCGATGCACCAGAGTCAAAGAGAACTCGTGCAGGAAATGTGCACACCAAAATCACACCTACAAACAGTCTAACAATCAAGCCCTAGTCTAGCAAACATTCATGTTCAAGCAAACAACATAATCTAACAAACAAAACCAACTAAGAAGGAACAGCTAGATTGAGGATTACCTGCAATAACCTCATCCACAGCCTCGCTCTCCACAACGGTCATCAGAAAAGCCTGCCTCCTCGGCGGAAAAGCCTGCTGAAAAGCCTGCATTTGTGGAACAAGAGCTGCTCCACGTCCAGTAGGAACAGACGCTCTCTGCTGCAACGGCTGTGCTGTAACAGGTGCCTTCCAAGGCTGCTTCGACCTCGGATAATCATTCATGGTATGGGTAGGATCTCCACAGACAACACACTGGCCCCAGGAATCTCCTACACTGATCCTTGATATGCCCGATCTTGCCGCAGAAATGGCAAGTCTTCTGAATAGGCCCTCCTGGCCTCTTGAACTGAACTGGCTGGTTGGGCCTGAACCCCGGCCTGACCACAGCCCTGGCCTGCTCCACAGGCATCTTCCCAGCACCAAAAACATGTCCTCTCCTCTGACTCAGGTTCAGCTCCTGCCTCCTCGCAGCCACCAGAACCTTCTGATAAGAGTCCAGATCAGAGGAAGACACAAAACTCTGAAGCTCCAAAGCAAGTCCCTGCAGGAACCTCTGAGCCCTCTCATCAGCATCCTGCACCATCTTCGATGCGAACCGACTCAGCCTAGTGAACTCTTGGTGGTACTGGTCCACCGTCAAGCTCCCTTGCTTCAGCTCAATAAAGCATTGCAGCATCCCCTTCCTAGCAGCCTTCGAAAAGAACTCCTCATCAAACCTGGACTTAAAGGTAGCCCAAGCTATCGGCTCCACCAGTATCTTCTCTTCCGCATCCCACCAGTTCCGAGCATTATCCTTGAGTTGCCTCTTCGCCAAATCAACCCATCCAGCCGGGCCGATCTTCGCCATCTTCAAGTTATCCTCAATGTTCCGAATCCACTCATCGGCAGCTAGAGGACCCTCAGACCCATCAAAATAAGCGGGACCCAGCTCCCGAAATTGCTTCGCTCCCGGCTCGGAGCGAGGGGCATCCTAGATTGCCCGAGCACCCCGAACTACTGGAGCATTCTGGACTTGCAGGAGCACGCCCTGCTGCACCTGCATCATCTGAAGCATCATCCTCATCATCTCCCCACTGGTGGGCTCCCGCTCAGGCTCCTCGTCATGAGGGGGCGCACTACCATCACCACGGGTAAATCGCCTTCCTGCCATCTAATGACGCAGAAAACGAAACAAATTAGACTCATAGCTTATGACTCGGACGTCGAACTTAGTTTATTGGACATTCTAATATTATTATCGTTATTCCGATAATCACAGTTACAGAAAAGGACCTGCATGGGCCACCAACAAAACCTGTCACGCCCCGCTTCCCTAAAAAGGAGGCGAGACGTGAGAAGGTCCGCACGGGTGTGGAGCTGTGCAGCTACACGCCCGATAAGCGTCAGTAAAACAAGTGCAGGTCCCTGTAACCACGAACAGAACAAGATAATAACACAAGGAGAAACAGAAATAAGATTCCAAATCTCAGCAATGTCCAACATTAAAAATTAAGTTCAACATCCAGAAAAGCCACCAGGCTAAAAGAAAGAGTCTAAATGCCCAGAACAAGGCCAACAAAGACAAACTTAAACAGAGTATTGGTGCTACGCACCGACAACAAAAACAGTCTAAAACGAAGAACACAAGCAGCCTCTACGACTGATCGCCCGTGTCCTCGTACTCCTCAACGAACGCAGGCTCTGACTCAGCATCAGCAAACACCACGTCCTTCGCAGCACTCTCAGGCTCGGGATCTAACATGTGTCACCCAAAAGAGTAAAGGGGTACATGTCAGCAAGTCTAAAAGACTTGGGCAAGAAAACTGAAAGGAAAGTATACTAACAACCTAGCAGTTATAGTATGATGCATAACATGGCAAGTATAGTATGGAAGTGACAAGTAAAGGGAAGTACAAGTAGCAAGTATCAAGTAGCAAGTATGTCGTGGATAACAAGTTTTACAAGTAAAAACACGGACAAGTACAAGTCAAGTGGTTCACGTCAAGTGATTACGTCAAGTAAACACGTCAAGTAAACAAGTTGTGCACAGATATTTCGTCTGCTAGCTAGAGTGGCTGATCAGGCCAACTCGTAAACTCAGGTGACCACTTATCCCTACCCCTCCACGTGTATCGAGCCAGGGCATTACCCCGAACACGGAATGCTCGCTTCTGGATCACGAGCCAGGAAATGTATTTAATACGTATGGCGTAGGGTTATGCCTACAACGCAGGTGCCTAGCCGGAAACAAGTAGATCGGGCATTGGCTATCAACCAACACACGTGGCCCGCTTCCGGAACATGAGCCAGGAAACACAAGTATTGTAGCGTGTGCTACGAATGTGACATTCAACATGGATAGCATGGATGACAATTAATTCGTGTACCGTTAATTAAAATTAAACGTGACATGGTAGTACTTATGCAACATGATAAATGACGGATCTAACTTCGTTGTCAATCTAGTTCCTGAAATTGCGCCTAGGCGAGTATCATTTCGTCGCCTAGTCTCTTTTACGCCTACAATAAGCAAATGGCCTAAGACATGGCCCAAAACCCTAAGTGGCAAGTTTCACTTGCCTAGCACCGAGGATGACGATCACGAAGGTTCGTCTCACGGACGTTAATCTACGGGGAAGTTGCTGTTATGGAGAAACAACCATCAAAACAACATCCATTTTTATTGGGGTTTAACAAAAATCGCAAAACAGGTTATGAGAACATTAAAGGATCGAACACTACCGTATTGGAGCGGAAGAACGATACCGAGCAAGCACGGCAACAGAAGAACGATCCGGGAAACTAGGGCTCAGATCTGGAAATGGGGAGAAAATCTGGAGAAATGAGATTTTGGGGGTTTTTGGGGGGTTTTCCGGCGGCCTAGAGGTGATGGCCGGCCCAAATGGAGAGGGGGAGGGGCTCTTGAGGAAGGAGGAAGGCTAGGGGAAGATGGATGATGATTTGGGGAAGAAGGAGGCTCAGAAGAAATGAAGGAAGAAAGAAAAACGTTTGGGGGGGTTTAAATAATAAACGTCGGCAGCTGGGCAAACCCTAGGTTTACGACAGCAATTAGTCGGTCAAAGAAGAGTTGGTGACCGACTAGTTTAACAGCTAGTCGGTCGGTCGACCAACTGTGACCGACTAACACCAAACAGTAACCCAGGTCGTCAATATGGTCAATGAATTAGTCGGTTAAAGAACAATGGCTGACCGACTAGTTTGCAACCTAGTCGGTCGGTGGTTGTTCTTGGACCGACTAACGATAAACAGTAACTCTGGTAAAATTAATCAAAGGAACTAGTCGGTCTGAGAGCAAGTTCTGACCGACTAGTTTCACATCTAGTCGGTCGGTGGTTGTTCTTAGACCGACTAAAAGTAAACAGTAACTCCTGTACATTTGATTCAATGAACTAGTCGGTTCCAGTAGAGTTCCTGACCGACTAGATCTCAATCTAGTCGGTTGGTCCCCCTTCTTGAACCAACTAAAGTGCACTAAAAGTGCCGAATCGAAGCGCGAAGCTTCGGGAAGATTTCTACGGCTTCTAGGATCAACCTATCTCTAAGATATGAGAGATATGAAGCTCGTCACGAGTGACTTACTCCAAAACTCAACGATCTAAGGAAGAAGCTAGAAAATCTCAACGAAACGAACGAAAACGAAAGCTACGGAGACGGAAAACCACATATAAGGAGAAAATCCACCAAAACATATAATATAATATAGATAATCCAAATACATGAAAACCAGTCGTTACAGATCCTACTCGAAGAAGCCAGACCCATAATAGGCGCAAGAGAAATGAGGGAAGATGGGTTCTGGGTATGCCCAATAATTGGCACAAGAGAGGTATGCAGAGGGTTCAACCCAAGGCCAGGGGTCAGGGTTACTTGGGGAACAACAACTTCATCAAGTGAATTGGCAGCATGCAACCCTTCCGAAATGGCAGCATGCAACCCTTCATTGGAACGTGATATTGGTTGCACCAGAGATTGGATTGAAGGGGGCTCCGTGACAGATGATGACATAGGGAATTGTAAATCTAGATGTCCAAAACAAGTACAGCACCCACATCGTGGCGGTTCACCCTCATATTTAACATCAATAGTGAGCGTAGATTGATCATCCAAGACAACCTGCACATTCCTTTGAAGTGGAGATTCACCTTCAACCTCTACTAGACAGCGAGCATATGAGATCCTATCCAGAGTAGCTGTTGATTTTTCAAGACAAATTGGTGTCCCCACGCCACTAGCTATGATATTTAAAATATCCAATGTCCACATAGAAAGTGGCAGATTATGGAATTGAACCCATACCGGAACTACAATGAGGATATCACGACCGTGTTGGGTGGTAGGCGACCACTTTTGAAGTACGACTAGCCTGCCATCAAAAAGCCAAGGTCCCCCCATGTAGAATACTATCACGATCATCAGCATTATCAAACCTGAAGTAAAAAATAACCATTTTCATGGGATAATATACGTAGCCCCCCTTTAATTCTCCATAGACTATCCGTCTAGGCCTTTATCCGCCCAAAGTAAGGAACATCACCCAATACATAGCCTACCAGAATATTCTGCCATCGAGAGGCACCTACATCAATCATGTCTGCCGCCACCTTAACCTTCACAACGCCGTCAGATTTACTGATGGGAGGGATGTGGGACATCACAAAGGGGTCCGCATATTTTCGACGAGTGGCGCAAATATCCACCCATGACCTCTTGCTCACAGAGGGGTTGATATGGATAGTAGATTGCGGCCTGACAGGTAATCTGTCAATAGATTTAGAATTCAAGGACTCAGGATTTGCAACAAAACCCTTGGATGGCAAAGTCCCCGCTTTATTTTGATTAATCTTTAAATTCGGAAGGAATCCACCAGATCTCGTGAACCCTACCTCACGATTTGACAAACCGCCCTCATTCTTACGATTAAACATGGATCTCTGAGTCGAATGAATGCGTTGCCTGTCAAACGATACCTTCTTCTTCCCCTTTGAAACCTGATGCCAGTCGTCGTCTGCTCGAGATTGAGTCTCCAGACCGAAACCTGCACCTTTGCCTGCATCGTTGCCTTTGTCATCCCCGGAGCCGCCGTCGCCAAGAATAGGTTTAGCCGCCGCGTGAAGAATCGCCACTCCGAGGGAACCGCTCTCTCCCACACACACACACACACACACACACATAAATATATATATACTAGTCATAACCCGTGCCCGCGGGCACGGTTCATTTAAGATTTTCCCCCATGAAATCTTTGTTCTCCAAAAAATTATTTCAACAGCCAAAAGTTTGCGGAACAACAAATTAGCGTGGACGCCTTCAGCGTGGGGCTAGAGCAACAAATTCGACATGGGCGAGATCAGCGCAGGACAATAATTTCGACGTAGAACAACAATTTCGGCTCGGGCGCCTTCGACGTGGAACAACTAATTCGTCGCGGGCGCCATCGGTGCAGAACAACAATTTCGACGTAGAACAACAATTTCAGCTCGGGCACCTTCGGCACAGAATAACAAATTAGCGTAAAAAAATTTATCGGCGCCTTTGACACATCACAAATTCAGCATGTGCGCCTTCGGCGTGGAACAACAATTTCGACGTAGAACAACAATTTCGGCTCGGGCGCCTTCGATGCGGAGCAACAAATTAGCGTAAAAAATTTAGCGACGCCTTCGACATAGAACAAATTCAGCGTGGACGCCTTCGGCACGGAACAACAATTTCGGCTCGAGCGCCTTCGGCTCGAAATAACAAATTTGCGTAAAAAAATTTAGCGAGCGTGTTCGCCTTCGGCCTTTGATGCGGTCCGAACTACAATTATTTAGCAATTTTATGTGTTTAAAATTGGTCATCAAATGTATAATAGATGTCTCAATCTTGGCTTCAATTTCAAATCATGTAGAACGAACTATATGACATTTGGTATCTATATTTCTCGTGAGAATTGAGAGTGAATAAAGTGAATTTAATTTGTCTTTCGATTTCTTTAATCGCTTAACCTCAGTTGAGATTGAAATTGAGATTGAATAAAGTGAATTTAATTTGTCCGTCGGTTTCTTTAATCGTTCAACCTCCATGCAGAAGGCTCCGTTGTATACTAACATGTAGTGATGTGGGCAGGGCCGGACCGATGCCCAATTCAACTGAACGGGCTTTCAGGCCAGGCCAAAGCCCATATGAGCTTTTTTAATAATGCCCAAAAGGGTATAAGGTGGGCATTAGGCCAGCTCATTGGGCTTTGAGCACGATTCATTTAAAATAATACCCCCTCAAAATCTTAGACCCCTCGTTTTAAACGAACAATACTAATTAAAGTGCAATAACTATTAGGTCACCATCAAAAAGTAGTTCCTCCAGATAATTTAATTATCCAAAAATATCATAGTTTTCCCCAAAATTTAGTTACCCGCAAAAGTCTAGGGTTTACAACCCAATATTTTCACAAATACTAATCATACACATTGATTTCTCAAGATTCATTCCCAACAATTTTTCTATTCAAACTTTTGTCCTAGTCAGCAACACATTCAAAAACATACTACAATGTTCCATAAAGAATTTAGTTCCCCTAAAGTGAGTTCGCTCTAGATTAGTTGCCTTCAATACCGCCACCCTCATCGCATGTTCCATAATCATCTCTGCCTTCATTCGCGATGGCACAATGACCATGTTCTAAATAAACGTATCAAGAGGATGAACTTGAATGATGAATATCCTTAAAATCCAAGTTAACACATAAAGTCTACAAACCAATTATTAGATGAATATTTGAAAAAGAAAAACAGACCACAGGGATCCGACAAATCCACACACAAAAGACCTGTTATCACATCATAATTTTTTTCTTTCCATCATTAAGAAAACATGATCCTGAGAGTGAGTTACATTGTATCAGGACCTGCTTCAAACTCCATTTCTAATGATTCATCACAATTATTTTAATTATCTAAAGTATGAATTTAGTAGCATGACGTTGATAATATGATAGTGAACTGAACAGAGAACGGATTCGTGTGCAAGAGATCATCCTGTAAAATACATAAAACATGTCTGGACTATCCTTTGCAAACATGAAATTATGATATGATCACTGTTTTCACATACTAATCTTCTAGTACAAAATAACCATGTCAATGTTTTCATATAATATTATACTAACCTTCTAATCAAAACAAACATTGTGACATGATTTTATTGTTTACAATGTAAACAATTTATATTACTGTTTTATAACCCAATTTATAACCCAATTTTATTGCTACAGGTTTGCTTCAGCCAGTATTCAGGTTTGCTTCAGCTTTTTTGTTTCAACCAGCTCCAGAAACCTTGCTTCACTTTTGCTTCAGGCACAAATGTCCAGTCCCAAAATCTGCAGAGATGGAGAGAAGCAGTAAATGATTTTGTGTCAGTTGGTTTATGATTAACAATCTGTGATCACATGTTCATGTCCTTCAAGTGACGTATCATGCAAGAGTATAGAAATGAAGAGAATTGGAAGTTATGTCATGAAAGAAAAGCTGATAAAACCCGAGTAAACATACCACTTTCTCAACATGTCTTCAAATTTCACCCTGCAACATGAAAATGCCCCATTTTCTCATATGCCATGAAGGAAATGGAACTCCACCAAATACTTCCATGCATTCAAAGTATTCAAAAAAGAAACAAATGCAAGTTATATGGTAGATATATCAGAAATATCTCAAACTGAAGAAATATAGAAGAAGGAGATGGTGTTATCTCTTTACACAAACTACCATGAGAAAACAACCATGAGAAAACAACCAGAATATTGATCAAATCTGTTACATGAATGAACATCCTATGTGTAGTCCATTACATGAATGAACAGATGCTTGAGATGCTTAAAGTGCTAGCAACCTGGTTCTGCACTGGGCTTAAAATGCACAGATAGGAACAATTATTGATCAAATCTGAACTTGACACAAAAATAAGATTAAGTATAAAGTCGCACCTTGTTTTTAATACACTTTTTAGCTTCTTTAGTTTCAATCAGCACCAGTAATTTATCATATAACTCAGCTTACTGAATATCCAGCGACATACTGGCTTATAAATTTTATCTGGTTGTTGCATGATTTCTGTTTTTTTGCCATGATGGCAGCTGAAATGTTACAATGCGGGTTAGGCGTCCTCAATAGAAATCGGGTGGATCTCAGCGTGGATGAGATCCTGTTGAATCACACCTTCATTTCAAGAGACATAAAAACTTCCAATAGATCAAATAAATAGTTAAGTGGGTCACAAAAGACCTCCAGAAGTTGGACCAACTAAATTCTTATTTCTACCAAAAGTCATCCTGAAATATCTTCATCAACTAATTCTACAATCTCAATATCTATAATGGTCCTAGTTTCAAAATATCCTATAAGTAATAAATGTAAAATAAATCTGGGACATTGTTGCCTAAATATGCTTGGCAGACAATTAATTAAACCTTCTAAACTGGAAAGGTGCAGCAAGTAATTTGCATCAGTTTTAAGAAGGAAAAAAATGTGCCTCCAAGTAATTTGCATCAGTTGAAACTTGAATGAAAATAGATTTCCATGAACTATGAAAAAAATGTGCCTCCAAGTAATTTGCTAATGGGATGTCAGATTCTCATTTTTTACAGGAAAATAGCCAAATCTGATCTGTTTGCAACATTTGGAAAGTTTTTTTTATTGCAACATCTATTTACTGGAAACATCTATTTACTTGATACCATCACTCCAAGCATTTGAAATCCAGATTTGTGAAGCAATCAATTACCAAAGTGTGCACTTCTTTGGCTATTTTCCTGTGCACTGTTCAACAAATGTTCAACATTCACAGCATCATAACATCAGTGAAAACATTTCTATATTAATGGACATCCCATAATTTTCTTTGCTTCCTAATTTTCTGGAAATCCTTTCTACTCTAATTAGACCACAGTAAAAAATTTGCGAGACATTTGCAACATTTATTTTAAAAAATTTAGGAGTTTTTTTTTCTGTTTGCAACATGCAGAAAGTTTTTTTATTGCAACTATAGAATTAAGCAAGCAATCCAAAATGAATTACAATTTGATATGTTTCCCTAAAAATCCAAAATCAATCATTGGTTGAAGGCATCACAGCTATTAAAATAGAAAAAATTAAAATAGGTAAAGTTACTTTGAAACATCTATTTGCCGGAACTCCAATCAGATGTAGCAAAAATCTATTTGCCGGAACTCCAATCAAATTTTCAACATCCATAATAGCTATTTTAGCTAAAGAAGTGCACCTTTTGGACAAAATTGCTGGCTGAGAAAATGCCCTTAACAAAGATCGAGTAGATTGCTGGCTGAGAATTTTGCTGGCTGAGGCGGGGTTTACTGCGACAACACAGGAGGTCGCAGATCTTAACAAAGATCGAATGAAAAACGATGATGGGGAGAAGAAGCTCTTGAGGCTTACCTGCGATGGGAGAGGAAGATCTTGAGGCTGGCGGATTGCTGGCTGAGGTGGGGTTAACTGCGACTACACAGGAGGGCGCAGATCTTAACAAAGGTCGAATGGAAAACGATGATGGGGGAGAAGAAGCCCTTGAGGCTTACCTGCGATGGTAGAGGAAGCTCTTGAGGCTGGCGGATGTTCTGGATGATGGCGAAATTGATGATGGGGAGAAGAAGCAGAAGGCGAGGCGAGGCGGAGGGTCATGTTAATTTAGGGGTTTTTTGCGTAGAAGGCGAGGAGTCTTCTGGGGGTGCCGTGAGGAGGCGAAGGGGATTTGGCCTGTGCGTAGAAGGCGAGGCGTTTGCCCTCGAGGGTTTTTTTGGGAGGGCGATTTCTAATTGAGTGAAGGTTTGTTGGTCTGTGCTGTGCCTCGGGAACACATTAAATCAGTAGGGCGAATGAATGTGTGCAATGATTCCATGTTGCAAAAACTCAGTTTTAAAACGCAAATGCTCATCTGAACCGTTGATTCACTGAGATCAAATCCCAACCGTCTTTTATCTTGTCCTAGTCAGCCCTAGGATTCAAAATTCGCTGTCAACTGTATAATAGATATATATTTTTTGAAGAGTAAATGAGAATCTATATAGAATCAGAAACAATACAAAGGAACCTATAAAGGGTCAGAGAAAAAGTAAAGAGGGGATAGGGCACAAGCGCCGTCACCCTCTAATACCTTTCCTCATCACCACCATAGATCCCAACAAAAAACAACCAAACAAAAGTCCTCAAGTGCCTTCCCTACCTCCCATCAGACCCCAATAGATCAAGGGGGAGGTATCCGAGGTTTCGCTCCTGTCAATGTTGCAGAGCGTGACCCTAATATCTGCTGCGATATCATCAAAAACCTGAGTCCTGGATCTAGTAGTGCCATCAAAGATCCTCCTATTGCGTTCTCTCCATATATGCCAAACAACCGCATCAATAATAGTCTTGGCCAGGACCCCCAAGCTATCCGAATTCCTGAACTTGTCATTAATGGTGTCACAAACCCCCTGAAGGGAAGAAGGAACCGGACCGAGAATTCCCAACTTAAGGAAGCATCTGCAGAGAATGTACTTCGAGTAGTCACACTCAAAATATAAATGGTCAATGCTTTCCCCCGATCCATCACTACATAATTCGCAACCTAGGGCCGTCTCCACCCCCCAACGAGAGAGAACATCCCTAGTAAGCAGTTTGTGATGAATACCTCTAAGCAGTGTAATAGCCATCTTGGGGATGTGCCCTTTGTACCAAATAAACTTGTGATACAGGAATCTAGTATGTCTGATCCTCGTACCATCCCACACACTCCTAAGAGAGTCGGAATAACCCTCTTTCCAAGCCCATTCATCCTCCCCAGGAGAGATCAAGTGCTGCGAGATTAAAGGCCGAACCGCCCTGATATGCTCATTATCAACCCAGCTGTCACCATTCCAATAATCACTGACTTTCTTCATTTCCTCCCCAACAGGGACATCCCAAGAATCACAAAGAGGCCCACAAGGCAACCAGCTATCATACCAAAACAGAGTAGTACACCCATTCCTGACCGTGCGCCCAATAATGTTCCTGGAATATTTACGACAATAGAGAAGGAACTTCCATGTCCCAGAATGAGTAGAAGCACCAGTCTCTTTAAAGAAGCCTACACCGTTGAAATAGTTTTTCCTCATAAAAGAAGCCCACAGACCATTGTGTGTAAGCAGGCGCCAGGTCAGCCGAACACCATAAGCCATATTAAGATCCTCAAGATATCGTAGCCCAACACCACCCTCAGCTTTAGGTAAACAAATATCCTTCCAAGCCCAAAAGGAAGATTTCCCCCAAATAAACCTTCTGCACAGGCCATTAATTGAGCATAATACTGATTTTGGAATTCAAAAATCCTGCAACCAGAAGGAAGTCATGCCATAGATGACGGTTCTGACAAGCTCAATACGCCCAGAGATAGATAACAAGGAGGACGCCCAACCGTGAAGCCTCTTACTACACTTATCAACCAGTCTAGCAAACATGGAGGGTTTGGGGTAATGAGGTGAGAGAGGAAGACCCAAGTAGGACGACAGACCATTCATACGACGAACACCAAGAATGTCAGCTAAGCGTCCAGGGTCTTTGGCACCCTTGCTAAACATCACAGCACTCTTGTTCCAATTGACATCAAGACCAGTAAAGAGCCTAAAACTGCCAAGTAAGTCCCTTAGCCCCTCAAAGGATATGGTGTTGGCTCGGCAGAACACTAACAGATCATCAGCAAATAAAAGATGGGTGCTATCCCCCATGTTCCGCTTCATAGGCTGAACCACACCACTACAAACACTTCTGGCCATTAAAAGGGAGAATGCTTCCATGACAATAACAAAAAGATAGGGTGATAGCGGATCCCCTTGCCTCAGCCCCCTGTTAGAATGGAACATACCATAAGGGGAGCCATTAATCATAACAGAGAAGGATGGAGTAGATATGCATTCGCTGATCCAGCCAATGAATTTGCTACCAAACCCCATACGATGCAACATAAAATATATGAATTCCCTGTTCACACTGTCAAATGCCTTACGAAGATCAAGCTTGAGGCAAGCTCGCGCCCCCATAGGAGAACTGAAGTCACGAATGTACTCGTGGGCCAATAGAGCGCAGTCAGCAAGAAGTCTGCCTTTAATAAAAGCAGCCTGGCAAGGGGAAATTAACTCCAACACAACTGCCTGGAGTCTCCTGCACATCACCTTACTGATGATTTTGTATAACACATTACAACAAGCTATAGGTCTATAATCCCCAAGCCCAGAGGGGTTTGCCCCCTTAGGAATGAGGGTCAAAAAGGTATGATTGACTTGGCGAAGCATTCTGGTATTCTCAAAGTAAAAGCGGACAGCCTCAATCACCTCATCACCAATAATACTCCAGGATTTTTGATAGAAACACCCATTAAACCCATCAGGGCCCGGGGCTTTATCTTCCCCAATAAGGAACACAGCTTTTTTGATTTCCTCATCAGTAATCGGCCGTTCAATCCATTTAGCGGTTTCAGGGGTAAGCTTCCTCATAGGTGTGAGTTTAGGAAACACATTCCAGTAGAAGTCTTGGTTATAGAGATCTTCAAAAAAACTTTGGTGCATCAATTTTGAGCTTGTCAATAGAATCAACTTTAGATCCATCCGATCTGATGAGATGACTGGGATTATTAAAATTATGTCTAGTTTTCATAGCAGTATAAAAGAATTTAGAATTCCGATCCCCCAAATGTAACCAATTCTGTCTGCTTTTCTGTCTTAGCATACTCTCATCAGAATCAATAGCAGAATTGAGTGTACGTATGAGATTGCGCTCCCGAATTTGAATTGATTCATCAAACACAATATCCGGATTGGCTTGGATAATAGAGAGCTCAGATTTGATCTTATTCACACTGTTCATCTTACCGATGCTCTCCGCCAAATCTTTGAAGACCGGCTTGAGGCCTTTGAGTTTAGAGACAAGCTTATACAAGGGATTCCCAGTAACCCTGATGTTCCACCCACTATTCAAAATACTCATGTAATTGCTAGCAGAAGTCCAAGCATTAAAAAACTTAAACGGCTTGGGGTCGGACCTCATAGTCTTATGAAAGTGAATAACCATCATGGCGTGATCACTAGTACCGGTTTCGACATATTCACAATATGAGAAAGGAAGGTCTTGAATCCAGGCACTGTCACAGAGGGCGCGGTCAAGCATGGCAGCGATTCTAGAGGCACCAACACCCCTATTATTCCAGCTGATAGGAATACCCGTGGTCTTAATCTCAAGCAAAGCACTGTCATTGACGCAGTTATTAAAGTCATCAACCGCTTTATGATCAATAGGCCTCCCCCCAACCTTATCTCTAGCATAGCGCACACAGTTGAAGTCACCACAAATAAGCCAAGGATTCGCCTTGTATCTGATTGAATTCTTGATAATGGCATCCCATAAAGATTTCCGATCCCGAGCAATGTTAAATGCATAAATCACAGTGAGATACATGACAAAGCCCGCAACATTTTTGCATCCAAGAGTAATAAGCTGCCCAGAAGTATCCTCAACCGTACACGACCAAACCGTTGGGTCATAGAGAACAATGATTCGCCCATTTCTGTTTGCTATGCGATTATCAACAGCAATCCAAGTTTTAGGAAAGCATTTGGTTATACGATGACCTTTATCAGTGATAACTTTTGTTTCCAAGAGCCCAACAATAGAGGGTTTATACTTCCTCACCCTCTCCTTAAGCTCACGCTGCCTCACAACATTGTTAAGACCACGAGTATTCCACACAATAATGGGAATTTTAACCGATGAGGGGCGCTCCATTTATTCTGGAGCTACGTCGGGACCCTAACGACGTACTTATAGCAACAGGGTTTCTGATTCTCCTCCCTCTATTCCCTCTACTAGCAACAATGTTCCTAAACTGCTCTTGCTCAAGCACCCATTCATCGTTAATAACTGTAAGTGTGGACGTCTATCAATTTCCGAATCAGAAGACTCATCTCCCATTCTTTTCTTCAAACTACTGCTACTACCCTCATGAAGTTTATCAATGAGTGACTGCTTGGGTAGTATGCCCGAGTCGATTGGCTCTTTGGGGGCCAGTCCCCTGCTACACGGAGAAGGGGCAACTGCCCCTTCCTTGATACGTCCCTTAGTCTTATTAGGATCGTGGCTACATCCCCCCTAGTGTCCTCCTCCGTATTACAAATCAGTGTGAGCTCTCCCGCATCACCCTTAACACTTGGCACAACAAGGCCACTCCTAGTCGCAGCAAGCCCCTTACAATCATCAGGCAGTACGACATTACTCGCCTTATCGATGATAGCCATACCGCTACCCTCCTTCACGCCAGACTGAGCATCACTGATCCGTTTGGTAGCCTCAGCCAGTCTAGACCTAGACGTAGCTAGGCTCTTACAATCACTAGGGGTCTCAGCATTACAAGCCCCTCTAGGACCAACTGGGGATTTCACATTCCCCCTACAAGGACTGGAGTCGTCCACTTCTTTGCTAGACACAGCTAGCCTCCTATATACAAAATTGCTATTTACATTCCTTTCCTCAAAATTCCCCTCAAGACCTATTACATCCCTGTCATCTATGAGAGGATTATTTACAAGAACCGCCTCCCGAATATCTACAACGGGTATTTTCTCCACCTTGCTATCGTCATTGATATTCCCATCAAGTATCCCACCCTCAAGGGCTTCATTCTGGATATGCACAGCCTCAGGCATTCCCTGTCCTTCCTTCAAGCTGTCTTTACCCAACAAACTGGCGGACTTCGTAACAGAAATTCTCCCCTCCGTGGAGCATTGCTTTGCCACATGACCAAAACACCTACATTCATGGCATCTCGGAGGGTTCCCTTCGACGACGACCTTAACTTGAATTTCTTCTCCCCCCGCCACTCTCACAGTGACAAAATGAGGGATCTCCTCCATATCCGAGATTTCAACCAGACACCTAGCGTATGCCAACCGCTCCATGGTTGCAGTGGCCCTATCTAAGCTCATGGGATTACCTAATACGCTAGCAATTATGTTAAGGATGGGCATCGACCACAGGTTCAGCGGCAACTGCAGGAATTGTATCCAAACAGGAATGGAAGATAGCATGTCACGATCGTAGCCCAACGTCGACGACCATCGCTACAAAACGACCAGTTTGCCGTCGAATAGCCATGGCCCCCTCTCAAGACGGCATCGCTATCTTCCTTGCATTTAAATCTAAAGAAAAAGAAACCGTTGTCTCTTGGGAAGATAGACATACCCTGTTTCTTCCACAATCTTGCAGCCCAGGCTTTGATTTGTCCAAAGAATGGCGCGTCACCTAGGACGTACCCGACGAGGGTGTTCTCCCAGCACTTGACGGCATCCTCAAGCAAGTCTTCTGTAATATAGGCCATGGCCATCCCCTCATCATCCGTTTCTGGTGGAACGAACTCCATTTCTAGGGAGCTAGCCGTCCTCTTCCTATCAGAGCAGACTTCTAGCCAGGATTTCTTGGGAGCCTGAGGATTGATCTTCAGCTCCACCTTTGGTCTCATAGCTCGTCTGTCAATAGGTCTACTACCATACTGGCCTGGGGGCTTCCTCCTAGCATCCGGCCTCACAGCGTCCACCATGCTGGGCCCTGCCTTCCTATGGTTGACGACATTCCAGCCATCATTGCCCTCAGCAATTGTAGTCTCCTCATCAGTTCTGTCATTGCTCGGAGCAGTTTTTAGATTCATCTCCTACTCAGAATGATTTCCCGTAAGAGCATCCGCCATGGGGAGAATCACCTCAAGAGCAAGATACAAGGAGATCAGGAAGGAGAGAATCTAAGGTACACCAACAGAAGATGTACTAGACTCACCACGGATCAAGATCTCATCGGAGATCTTGATCCAATCAAAGCTTCAGGCAGAGAAGATCCAAGTCGCCGTCCTCAGAGCACCAGCAGGACCTCCGGCCACGCAGGATCAAGATCTCGACGGAGCGACAGTCAAAAAGCTCCACCACCTCAGATCTCCAGCAGCGACCTTCAGCAAACACAATAGCTCCAAAAAAGAAGAACTTAGAATCAAAGATAACCAAAAACTAGATCTAGAAGATCAGAGCGAACGCACCGCAGGATCAAGATCTCATCGAGCCCTTGATCCGATCAATCAACGAACAATCTCGATCAAAAACTGAAGCAGGCTCGGGAAGCTCAGATCTGGATAGGACGAGAGCAGATCTCAGATCCGCCACCAGATCGAAGGGGAGCTCAGATCTGTGACGGTAACAATCCCGAGGATTCTCAGGAGAGACGAGCGTGAAGGATCACGAAGAAACGTGAAGGAAACAAGGAGGAGACGCCTCTCCCGCCGGCGAATCGCCGTCGCCCGCCGGCGAATCGCCGGCGCCAGCCGTCGAGCGGCCGGAGGGGAACGAAATCACACCAGAGCTTCTCACTCTAACCAATCGAAGAGAGAGAAACAAAAAATCCTTCGTGATCCTTCATATATATATATATATATATATATATATATATATATATATATATATATATATATATCCAGTTTCTTACTTCAGACAGTCCAGCTCGGCCGTGGTTATGACTCTTGGGAGTGGATCCCGGGACCGGTTTGTGCATTTCGAGAAGCATGGGAGGGGAGCCGTTTCAGGGGGCAGGCCTTCCCCTATTATGGCATTGTTTGGTACAGCCGTCATGTTTGTAAGATGGCCATCACTCTTCTTAGGGCTTTCCATGGCAAACTCTTAACACGGGACACCTTGCTTAAATGGGGGGTCGTCCCAAATCAGTCATGTGTGTTGTGTGATGGGGGATTTGTGGAGAGCATAGTTCATCTTTTCTTCAAATGCTCTTACACTCGTTATATTCTCTGTAGATCACTGCTTAAATTTGGGATACATTTTACAGCCCCACAGACACTGGGGGGTGAGGGATTTATTCCTAACGCAGTATAGCAAGAAGGATAATGTGGGCATTTTGGCTAAAACGATGCTTTCTTCCGTGGTCTGGCACATTTGAAAACAACGTAACATGAGTATCTTTGAGGGTAAGAGTAAGGATAAAATCGCACTATTTGAGGATATATAGCAGCTGATGTGATTATAGCTCTTCGAGATATCGAGAGAGACCAACCTTCTGATATAGCCTCTATCTCAAATTGGATTCCTAGACATGTGATATTAATTGTATACACTTTCTGTCTCGTTAGTAGTAAACTGGAGGATTTTAGGATGTGTGGGTGACGACGCTAGTGTCCTCTCCCCCTCTCCTCTAACCCTACTACTTTGCTCTATCGGTGAAGTTTTGTATTATATTTTGTTATTAATAAAGCTCACACTTACTCGTCAATATTTTTTTTGACAAGTAAGTGATAGACTTTATTTACATCAAAACAAGACAAAATATTTACAAAGGTTCAAGCCGTGATACATCAGCATGTTAATAGAGGGAGGGGGGAGAGGGCACAAGCACCGTCACCCCCTACGAACTACGAACATGGATGAATTTACACGCTTCAAAAGGTAAAAAGATACAAGCCATAAACATTAATCATTTTCCAAGAATCCCCAATTCAAGTAAGGGATAGTTACCGATGGTTGATCTCTGTCAATGTTACGTAAGGAAATCCTAACGTCCGCTGAAATATCTTCAAATACAGATGTTTTCCCCACTACTTTGCCTTCAAATATTCTCATGTTGCGTTGCTTCCATATATGCCAAACGGCCGAAGCTAAGACAGCTTTAGCAAGCACGCCAACACAGTCAGACTTTTTATACAAGGATAGTATTAGATCCCCCACAGCAGATAATGATCTAGGCACTACTCCAGTGTAACCCAGTTTAAGGAAGCATCTGCTAATAATGTAACTTGAGAACTCGCATTCAAAGAAAACGTGGTTAGAACTTTCAGATGCTGCAGAATCGCATAACACGCATCTCGTGTCATTGATACATCCCCACCTGGATAAAAAATCTCTAGTCAGTAAATTACCATGAAAAGCTCTGAGAGTGGTAAGGGCCATTTTTGGGACATGAAGAGGGAGCCAAATAACTCGGAAATGTTTGAAGGCCGGTGCTGTAGTTCGAGAACCCTCCCAAGCCGCACGGTATGAGAAATGATCTCCTAAATTCCAGCTCCAATAGTTTGGCCCGGATACTAAGCTGATAGTCTGAAGAATAGGCAAAAGTGGAGCTATCTCCGGAACGGACTTCCAAGACCCGTTAGCCCAGAAGTTGCATACTAGTGTCATATCATTCCGTGAAGGTGGGTCTTGAAGAAGATATAGCGGGCCACTAGGATGCCAATTGTCATACCAAAACAATGTTGAGGCTCCATCCCGCACGCATCGTTTTATCAGCTTTTGAGAAATACTACGATATCTTAGAAGGAATTTCCACGTACCTGATTGATAAGGATTTGACTTGGCATTATAGAATCCACAAACACTTTGGTGACTTCGTATATATCTAGACCATAAGTTATCAGTAGCAAGGAGTCTCAAAGTTAACCGAACAGCATAGGTGGCATTCAAATCAGATAACAATCTCAAACCAACCCCACCTTTCTTTTTAGGACGGCATAAATCTTTCCAAGCCCAAGTGTGCTGATTCCCCCAGATGAACTTCCTACAAGCTGACGTGATGGCACGAACGATAGAAGCTGGAATGCAGTATGCTTGCATCCAGAATGCCACCATACCGTAAATAACCGATCGAACAAGTTCAATCCTTCCTGCAATAGATAGCAAGACGGAAGACCAACCTAGAAGGTGTTTTTAACATTTATCCAACAGACGCCGATACATAATAGCCTTAGGGTACTTAGCAGAGAGAGGCAATCCCAGGTAAGTAGTAAGGGAAGAGACCATTTTAATACCGAGAATACCAGCAAGGGCACTAGGGTTGCGCGTACCTTTACTAAAAATGGCCGAGCTTTTGTCACAGTTGATCTGAAGGCCTGAGTACATGTTGAAAGATTGAAGTAAATCCTTAAGACCCTTAATAGAGATGGTGTTGGCACAACAGAAAACTAATAGGTCATTAGCGAACAAGAGGTGAGAGATGGAACCGGCTCTTTTCATGGGATGAATAGTCCGCGAAGCATCAGCCCTAGCCATGAGAAGAGAGAAAGCCTCCATAACAATTACAAAGAGGTAGGGTGAAAGTGGGTCACCTTGGCGCAGCCTCTGCTCGATTTAAAGAACCCCTCGGGGGAACCATCAATCAGAATGGAGAAAGTAGCCGTAGTACTACATTCTGAAATCCATCCAATGAATCTCTGCTTGAATCCCATTTGGTTCAACATGTAGAAAATGAAATTCCTGTTAACACTATCAAACGCCTTCCGCAGATCCAATTTAATGCAGGTTCTGGAACCCATCGGGTTGCTGAAATCACGAATTTGTTCATGGGCGATGAGGGTGCAATCTGCAAGTAACCTGTCCTTCAAGATAGCTGCCTGATTAGGGGAAATCAGCTCACATATGGCCATCTTCAATCTATTACAAAGGACCTTGCTAATAATTTTATAGATGACGTTACAACATGATATAGGTCTGTAGTCACCAAGACTTGAAGCAATAGAGCTTTTTGGGACCAAGGTAAGGAATGTATGATTTAGTTGGCGGAGAATACTGCCAGATCTAAAGAAAGATAAAACAGCTGAAGTGGATTCCTCACCAACCGTACCCCATTCTTGTTGGAAGAAGAAAGCGTTGAAACCATCGGGCCCTGGTGCTTTGTCCTGTCCAATTAGAAAGGCAGCAGCATAAATCTCAGCAGAACTGACATCACGGTCCATCCAAAGAGCTGCTTCAGAAGTCAGCGTACGTTTGGGTGGCAAACTAGGGAAGGATCCCAAATAATGGTCTTGGTTATAGAGGGTCCTAAAGAAAAGCGGTGCCTCCTTCCTTATAGCATCAGAGCATGCATTCCTATAACCCGATGAGTTGATGAGGTGACTGAGGGTGTTGTGGCAATGCCGGGCCTTCATAGCAGTATAAAAGAATTTAGTATTCATGTCCCCAAGAGATAGCCAGCTTTACCGACTTTTTTGCCTAAGGTCAAATTCCTCTGCGTCAAGAGCCTGTGCCAACCTGTTAGAAGCCCTTTTTCCTGAATTTGGACATTTAAATCATAGGCCAATGAGGGGATATTTTGCAGATTATCCAGTTCCTTCCGACAAACATTCACCTCAATCGAATCTCTATAAGCAACAGCCCAAGATCGTAGCCTTATCTTCAAAAGCTTAAACTTATCAGATAGCCTTTTCATAGGGGATCCTTCAAGATACACCTCCCAAGTACTACGCACCAGGTCCTTGAACCCTGGATAAGAGGCCCATGAATTGTAGAACTTGAAAGGTTTGGGAAGCGAGGGTACCTGGGAATGTAGTAAGACTGACATCGCTGCATGATCGCTAGTCCCCGCTCCAGAGTATTCACAGTATGACTGAGGAAGAGCACTAGTCCAGGATGCGTTACACAAGGTACGATCGAGGCGAGCTGTGACTCGTCTATATATATATATATATATATATATATATATATATATATATATATATATCTGTGTGTGTGTGTGTGGAAAGTTAGCGTGATATTTTATTGATCAAAAAATAGTGTACAATATACAATAATAGCACATCTTGGACTGTGGTATCAATAGGGAGAGGATAGGGCACAAGCGCCGTCACTCTCCACTATCAATCCCACACCCTAAATGTAGCTATTCAAAAACCAGACAAACACATAGAATTAGTAACAACACCCAACTCAACACTCAACCCAAGTCTCTGAAACCCCAGCTGGCAAAAATCGATGCTACATCTGTAGTAGTCGGCTCTTGGTCGTGCAAAAGAATTCTGAGGTCAGCGGAAATCTCATCAAACAGGACCGTCTTCAGTCTCTTCTCCCCATCAAAGATACGCATGTTCCTTTCTTTCCAAATGTGCCAAACTGAAGCTGCAAGGGCATATTTGGCCAGAATATCCCGGTGACTTTTTGTAACGGTCGCTTTCCGGCCTTATGTGATTTTCTGCGTGCACGTGCGTTAGCGTGCACGTATTTTATTAGACCAATTCTGGCTTCAAGTTTATGCGCTGTGTCATGCCGTTGTAATCGTTTGTGAGTGTAGCTATTCATGGTAAGTTTTGGGAACATCTTTTCGCGGTCGTTTTCTCGCAAAACGAAGTTGAATCGATAGGGGCGTTTTGGTCATTTGGCTCAAAATGCCGTCCCGAATTTTACATAAATTTTTGGTAGGTGCTACGCACAATCGGGCTCCGTAGATCTGTGCGTCTCATCTCCGCGATCGCTCCGGTATTTTCAGATTATTTTTCTGACGTCCGGATTGAGAGTTATCGCCCCGAGAAATCTGGACCATTGATTTGCCCTGATCTTTTCAAAATTCAAATCTGTTAACCAAATCTGGCTAAATCCCTCTTTTAAAACGTTTTTAAAATCCTTCCAAATCTGTTCCTCTAATCATCCCTAGGCTTACCCCCAATCTGCACCCCCTTCAGCTCTCCCCTTTGCCCACTTAAGATAAATCTTAGGGCTCTTTATCAAATAAAATCTTATTATAACCCTAACCCTAAAAACAACCCTAACCCTAAAAATCAAAACCCCCTTTCACGTTCTCAGCCACCGCCACCCCCAAAATCTCCTCTCCCATCGCGATTCTCCCCCTCTCGCTCACCACTGCGGCACGGTGATCCCCCGCCGCCGTGACTTCGCCCGTAGCAGCCGCCCTCTCCGATCTCGCGCCGCCGCGACCCAGCGCACGCCGCCGCCGTCGCGTTCTCGGGTCGCAGCCGCCGCCACAGGGCCGCCCGACGCCGGCACCTCCCTCCCACGGCGACCCAGCGACATTCCCCTCTCCCTCGATCTCGATCTCAGTCACTCGGCGTCGCCGCAGAGTCCGATCGCCCGCAGCCGCCGTTCGATCCCGCCACCGCTGCTGCACGCATCTCGCCTCTTGCTGCCCATGCTCGCAGATCTGAGCCGCAGCCTGCCGCCCCGCTCTCGCTGCCCTCGGCTTCCTAGTGCCGCACAGCACTCGCCAGCGCTCCCCGCCGCCGTTGTGCTGTCTGCAGCCACCGCACGGAGCCACTAGCCGTAAGCACGATCGAGATCTGTCCGCAGCCGCCCGCGATGCTAGCTCGACGTTTTGCCGTGGACTGATCGCACTCGCTGAACACGCTTCGTCCGCTGCCCGGACGAGTCTCACTACACTACCCGTAGTTGGGACACTGTAGACGCCGCAGACACCCCTCCGTTCAGACCCTACGTCCGCACTACTTCAGACTCCGGAGAGGTTGGTTTTCTCGTAACTCGTAGTGAAACCCACCCGTAGCCAAAACTGAAAACCTAACTAAAATCGGCAACTAAACTCGCTAAATTTATTTTCTGCTCCTTTAAAATGTTGTGAACAATAGAATCGACGATCGGACTTTTGAACTGTGCACATAGGATAGAATCGTCGGATAGGCTGATCGGACACTTTTTGACTTGTGACAGTTAGGGTAGCCACGCTTAACTTAGAAATGAACCTAAATAGGATTTGACGAAAATCGCGACTTGACACCGTCGCCGTGATCCCTTTTCAGACGGACTACCGCGGACGCGACGACTGGACGAGACGCCCCGGACAGACGACGCACTCACCATTCCAGGCAAGTGTATCCACTTGCGTTTGACTGTGCCTCAGTTCCAGTTTGTAGAACTGTTAGATTGTGTGTGATGAGAACCGGACGTGTAATGATATCGTCCGGGACGACCCGAGACGGCTCAGACTTGACGACGAAGTCTGAGCCTGACAACAATAAACTGCTGACATCATAGGACTATCTTGCGTGTGCGTGCGTGTGGACACCCTAGAATAACACTCCCTACACTGGTCGTGTCGTGTCTTGTTACACAAAAAGCCTACGGGCGTTTCAGATGCTTCCCAAGCGGAAGTGATCTCTGTGTTCCCAAAAAGCCTACGGGCGTTTCAGATGCTTCCCGAGCGGAAGTGATCTCCGTGATACAAAAAGCCTACGGGCGTTTCAGATGCTTCCCGAGCGGAAGTGATCTCCGTGATACAAAAAGCCTACGGGCGTTTCAGATGCTTCCCGAGCGGAAGTGATCTCTGTGATACCAAAAAGCCTACGGGCGTTTCAGGTGCTTCCCTAGCGGAAGTGATCTCTGTACTTCTTGTCCTGAGTCTCTGGGTTGGGGTAGGGTTGAGCGTGCGCACGGGGAGAGCGTCTGGCCGCCCTCGAACCGTATGGCGTGAACCCTTTCGTGTCTTACTTGTCCTGTCCCGTCCTGTCCTGTCCTGTCCCGTCATGTCACGTCTTGTCCCGACACCTGTAGGTTAGTCCCGTAGTCGGTAGCACACGCTACGTCTACTGCTTGCTACGTTTACTTTTCCTGCTACGTTACTTTTCGTTACTCAGTTATAACCCCAGCATGCTAAAACAACCAGTAAATCATTGTTAATAGTTGATACACTTGCAGTATAGTCTGACGTTTTGTGTAGACTTTGCCTGACGTACAGTTTCCTCTTTTGGTGCTGTACGTCAGGTGTGGAGCCAGAGTACGTCGACGAGGCGGACTTGCCAGTTGACTTGGAGCCGGAGGACGCTGATCCGGAGTACGATCCCGAGGACGACCAGAGCTAGAGACCCTTTGTTGCTGATCCAGAGTTATCCATTTCAGTTTTGTTGGGTGCGTTGCACTCTTACTTTCTCGTCTAGGTTGGGTGCTTGCACCATTAGTTTTCTTTCAGCAGTTGTAGCCGTTTCCGGCATGTTTAGACTCTCAGTACTTTGATGATAAATTTTGGAATAAAATGAAATGTTTCTTTTCAGTACTTTTGTTATTTCGTACTAACTTACAGGGACCTGTACTTTCGCTTTGGAAAACTACAGACGCTTATTGGGTCTGGGCTCTTAGCCCCGGCCTAAGCGGGCCTTCGTCACGCTTCGCCTCCGTGTTTTTGGGAAGCGGGGCGTGACAGGTTTTAGTGGTGGCCCATGCAGGTCCCCTCTTCTGCGAGTACGGAATAATTGAAGTATTAAATTTCATTTTATTATCATCCGGTAATTGTACGAGTCTAATCTGTGTCTTTCTGTCAGTAGGATGGCAGGACGACGTGTTACCCGATCGGGGAGCTCTGGAGATGGGATTCAGGAAGACCAGAGCGGAGAATCCCGATAGGTTCTGGGCGTTATGAGAGAGATGCTGGAGGTGCAGCACCAGTTGGTTCTGCAGTCCCAGCGTGCTGCCCAGGCTGCTCCAGTTGCACCACCGCCACCTCCACCTGCCCCTCGAGCTGCTCCAGGAGTGAAGCAGTTCAACGAGCTCCAGCCGAGGACATTTTCGGGGAAGGAGGGACCCCTAGCTGCTGACGAGTGGATCCAGAGCACGGAGGAGAAGTTAGTTGCTGCGAAGATTCCAGACGACACCCAAGTGGAGATAGCGAAGATGCAGCTGACAGAGAATGCGAGGAACTGGTGGCGCCTGGAGGAGAGGCGTCTGGAGAAGCCAGTGGATTGGAAGACCTTCAGGTCTATGTTCAGGACGAAGTACTTCACCAAGACTACCAGGAGGGAGCTGTTGAGCAGATTTATAGATCTGAAACAGGGGAACATGACCGTCGAGGAGTATGAGGCGGAGTTTGAGATGCTGAGTCGCTTTGCTCCGCATATGGTGAAGAAGGAGGAGAAGCGAGCTGATCGTTTCCGACAGGGACTGCGTCCGAAGATTCAGTCTTCTATGTCTTCGGCGAGTTTCACGACTATGAGGGAGGTGCTGGATGCTGCGAAGAATCATGAGCTTATTTCGCTCCTACCTGACCCTCCAGCTGATAAGGGGAAGCGTCATATGGAGCAGTACCGGCCACCTGCTAGGCCGGCGATGAGGCCAGTTCAGACAGTACCATTTAAGAGGCCTGGAGCTCCCATTCAGAGTCAGAGCAAGGGACCGTGTCATTACTGCGGGAAGCCAGGACACGTCCAGAAGGATTGTAGGAGGAAGCTGGGTTCATGCTTGGTCTGTGGAGATGCGTCGCATGCAGCTAAGGATTGTCCGAGAGCCCGTCATGCTGTAGTTGGAGCGCCAGCCCCGCTGCAGATGAGAGCGCCTGCTCCAGTTCAGAGAGGACCTGTCGTTCGTGGACCACCCTTGGCGCCACAGAGGCAGATGTTTCAGAGAGCAGCGCAGCCCCAGAGGCCGGCTTACACCATGACGGCTTTAGAGACTGAGGAGCTGGATGGAGTTATTGCAGGTAACCCTTTGATTCTAGTCTTTCCGTTCATAGTTTAGCTTTTAATTGTTAGTCTTGCTTGTTTGACTTGTTTGTTAGAGTAGCTTGGTTTGACCGTAGTTCTTTTAAAATTCTTAGGCATCATCCTAGTGTCTTCTCACCCGGCCTTGGCCTTGTTCGACTCCGGTGCATCCATATGCATCTTATCCCGGAGATTCGTGATAAGACACTCCATTCCCACCCATACACTTCCCAAGTGTTGGGACATCACCACAGGGAACGGAGTGGTGACAGTGAACTTGGGATGTCGATCGATTCCTTTGGTCGTCAATGGACACGAGCTCTTTGCAGATTTCATTGTCCACGACCTGCCACATTTTGATGCCGTTCTTGGCATCGATTGGTTGGGAGATTTCCACGCCTCGATCGATTGTCGCAGCAAGAGAGTGGTGTTCCGGATTCCAGGCCATCCAGAGTTCGAGTTCCGCAGCAGAGATGAGTCGCTTGGACCCATCAAGTATCGGGCCACGCCGGTAGTGCCGATTGTTGCAGCTATGCCGATGGAGATGGAGATCGAGCGACCAGCAGTCATCCGAGACTTCGACGACGTCTTCCCAGAGGATATCTCAGGTTTGTCACCCGACCGAGCCTTAGAGTTTGGTATTGACCTCATGCCGGGAGCGCAACCGATATCGAAGGCGTCGTACCGTATGGCTCCCGCGGAGCTCGAGGAGCTGCGAAAGCAGTTAGATGAGTTGCTGCAGAAGGGTTTCATCCACCCTAGTGTGTCGCCATGGGGCGCACCAGTTTTACTCGTGAAGAAGAAGGATGGGTCCCGCAGGATGTGCGTGGACTATCGAGGGCTGAATGCTGTCACCGTGAAGAATAAGTACCCGCTGCCGCGCATCGACGATATTTTCGACCAGCTTGGAGGATCAAGAGTTTTCTCGAAGTTGGATTTGAGGAGTGGATACCACCAGTTGAAGGTGAAGAAAGACGATGTTCAGAAGACAGCTTTCCGGACGAAATACGGACATTATGAGTTCGTGGTCATGCCGTTTGGCGTGACCAATGCTCCAGCGGTGTTCATGAATTTGATGAACTTGATATTTTATGATTTCCTGGATAAGTTCGTCGTCATTTTCATTGATGACATCTTGATTTATTCGAAGTCTGAGGAAGAGCACAGCTGTCATCTGAGGACAGTGCTGGAGACGCTGAGGCGACACAAGCTTTATGCCAAGTATAGCAAGTGCGAGTTCTGGCTGGACAGAGTCGCATTTCTGGGACACGTGGTGTCCGGTGATGGCATATCTGTAGATCCGGAGAAGGTCAGAGCAGTCAGAGATTGGCCGACACCGCAGTCAGCGTCAGACATCAGGAGCTTCCTTGGTTTAGCAGGCTATTATCGGCGGTTCATCAAGGATTTCTCGAAGATTGCAGAGCCGATGACGAAGCTGACGAGAAAGGATGTAGAGTTCCTTTGGTCAGATGCTTGTGAGGAGGCCTTCAGTATCTTGAAGGCGAGGTTGACCACAGCACCAGTGTTGGCAGTGCCGGATCGAAGCGGAGGCTTCGAAGTTTATTGTGATGCATCAGGGAAGGGCCTAGGATGCGTCTTGCATCAGCATGGCCACGTAGTTGCGTATGCTTCTCGTCAGTTGAGGACTCATGAGAAGAATTACCCGACGCACGATCTGGAGTTGGCGGCAGTAATCTTTGCACTGAAGATTTGGAGACACTTCTTGCTAGGTGAGAGTGTGAAGATTTTCACTGATCACAAGAGCTTGAAGTACATCTTCACGCAGAAGGAGCTCAACATGCGTCAGAGACGATGGTTGGAGCTCATGGCTGACTACGAGATAGATTTGCAGTATCATCCGGGGAAGGTGAACGTAGTGCCCGACGCCTTGAGTAGACTTCCTACTGCGATGATGCATACTGCCGACTGGAGGATTCAGCAGGAGCTGAGAGAGATGGATTTGGAGGTTGTCCTACCTGGTGTGGTTCATTCCATCATGAATTTGCAGATTCAGTCCACGATCGTGGATCGGATCAAGGCAGCACAGGCAGGAGATCCGAAGCTTCAGAGGATCAGAAGGCAGGTTGAAGCTGGACTTCGGACGGAGTTCGTGATTCATGAGGATGGTTCACTGCGGTACGGCAGTAGGCTCTGTGTACCTGCAGGTGACGTCCGTGAGGAGCTGTTGAGCGAGGCTCATAGCTCGCCATATTCTATACATCCTGGGGGCACCAAGATGTATAAGGACCTCCGTCTGAACTATTGGTGGATTGGCATGAAGAGGAGCGTGGCACGGAGCGTTGCCAAGTGTCTGATATGCCAACAGGTGAAGGCTGAGCACCATCGTATTGCCGGCTTGCTGCAGCCGCTTCCTATTCCGGAGTGGAAGTGGCAGCATATTACGATGGATTTCGTGACTGGTTTACCTCGGACCCCGAGGCAGAATGACGCAGTTTGGGTGATCGTGGATCGATTAACCAAGTCTGCACACTTTATCCCATTCCGAGTGGGTCAGTCTACAGAAGCCTTGGCGAGGAAATATCTGGAGGTAAAATTTCCTTCTCTTACTTTCCTTTTAATTTTTTTCTCTTGAGTTAGTAGTGATGTGGACCGTGTACGTGCAGGAGATTGTACGCTTACATGGAGTCCCCGTGAGCATCGTGTCTGACAGAGATACGAGGTTCACATCTCAGTTCTGGAGAAGTCTGCAGGAGAATTTGGGTACGAGTCTGAGCTTCAGCACAGCGTACCACCCGCAGACCGACGGCCAGTCCGAGAGGACTATTCAGATCCTGGAGGATATGCTGTGAGCTTGTACGCTCGATTTGAAGGGTTCTTGGGAGGACCATCTCCACTTGGTGGAGTTTTCGTATAACAACAGCTACCAGGCGAGCATTGGCATGGCGCCGTTTGCTGCCTTATATGGAAGGAAATGTCGTTCGCCACTGAGCTGGGATGACATCGGAGATCGAGAGCTGTTGGGTCCCGAGATGATAGTGGAAGCTGTGGATGTCGTGAGGGACATCAGGGAGAAGCTCAGAGTTGCACAGGATCGCTTCAAGCATTGGGCAGATGCCAAGAGGAGACCTTTGGAGTTTCAGCCTGGAGATCACGTCTTCCGGAAGATTTCTCCGAACCGCGGAGTTATTCGTTTCGGGAAGAAGGGAAAGCTGAGTCCGAGATATATTGGGCCTTTTGATGTGCTAGAGCGTGTGGGAGCAGTGGCCTACCGCCTTGCTCTGCCACCATCTTTGGAGGGAGTTCACGACGTTTTCCACGTATCTCAACTACGTCGGTACGTCAGTGATCCGTCGCACACAGTCGACTTCTCAGAGATTACAGTTCGCCCGGATCTGACATATGACCAGCAGCCTGTGCAGATTTTGGACCATCGACAGAAGCAATTGAGGAATAAGGTAGTCGACCTGGTGAGAGTGATGTGGTGTCACGGATCACCTGGAGAGTCCACCTGGGAACGCGAGGAGGAGATGAGGGAGCGTTTCCCATTTTTGTTTGCTGATTAGTGTTGTCGATTCCGAGGACGGAATCTTTATTTTAGTGGGGTAGAATGTAACGGTCGCTTTCCGGCCTTATGTGATTTTCTGCGTGCACGTGCGTTAGCGTGCACGTATTTTATTAGACCAATTCTGGCTTCAAGTTTATGCGTTGTGTCATGCTGTTGTAATCGTTTGTGAGTGTAGCTATTCATGGTAAGTTTTGGGAACATCTTTTTGCGGTCGTTTTCTCGCAAAACGAAGTTGAATCGATAGGGGCGTTTTGGTCATTTGGCTCAAAACGCCGTCCCAAATTTTACATAAATTTTTGGTAGGTGCTACGCGTGATCGGGCTCCGTATATCTGTGCGTCTCGTCTCCGCGATCGCTCCGGTATTTTCAGATTATTTTTCTGACGTCCGGATTGAGAGTTATCGCCCCGAGAAATCTGGACCATTGATTTGCCCTGATCTTTTCGAAATTCAAATCTGTTAACCAAATCTGGCTAAATCCCTCTTTTAAAACGTTTTTAAAATCCTTCCAAATCTGTTCCTCTAATCATCCCTAGGCTTACCCCCAATCTGCACCCCCTTCAGCTCTCCCCTTTGCCCACTTAAGATAAATCTTAGGGCTCTTTATCAAATAAAATCTTATTATAACCCTAACCCTAAAAACAACCCTAACCCTAAAAATCAAAACCCCCTTTCACGTTCTCAGCCGCCGCCACCCCCAAAATCTCCTCTCCCATCGCGATTCTCCCCCTCTCGCTCACCACGGCGGCACGGTGATCCCCCGCCGCCGTGACTTCGCCCGCAGCAGCCGCCCTCTCCGATCTCGCGCCGCCGCGACCCAGCGCACGCCGCCGCCGTCGCGTTCTCGAGTCGTAGCCGCCGCCACAGGGCCGCCCGACGCCGGTACCTCCCTCCCACGACGACCCAGCGACGTTCCCCTCTCCCTCGATCTCGATCTCAGTCACTCGGCGTCGCCGCCGAGTCCGATCGCCCGCAGCCGCCGTTCGATCCCGCCACTGCCACTGCACGCATCGCGCCTCTTGCTGCCCACGCTCGCAGATCTGAGCCGCAGCCTGCCGCCCCGCTCTCGCTGCCCTCGGCTTCCTAGTGCCGCACAGCACTCGCCAGCGCTCCCCGCCGCCGCTGTGCTATCTGCAGCCACCGCACGAAGCCACTAGCCGTAAGCACGATCGAGATCTGTCCGCAGCCGCCCGCGACGCTAGCTCGACGTTTTGCCGTGGACTGATCGCACTCGCTGAACACGCTTCGTCCGCTGCCCGGACGAGTCTCACTACGCTACCCGTAGTTGGGACACTGTAGACGCCGCAGACACCCCTCCGTTCAGACCCTACGTCCGCACTACTTCAGACTCCGGAGAGGTTGGTTTTCTCGTAACTCGTAGTGAAACCCACCCGTAGCCAAAACTGAAAACCTAACTAAAATCGGCAACTAAACTCGCTAAATTTATTTTCTGCTCCTTTAAAATGTTGTGAACAATAGAATCGACGATCGGACTTTTGAACTGTGCACATAGGATAGAATCGTCGGATAGGCTGATCGGACACTTTTTGACTTGTGACAGTTAGGGTAGCCACGCTTAACTTAGAAATGAACCTAAATAGGATTTGACGAAAATCGCGACTTGACACCGTCGCCGTGATCCCTTTTCAGACGGACTACCGTGGACGCGACGACTGGACGAGACGCCCCGGACAGACGACGCACTCACCATTCCAGGCAAGTGTATCCACTTGCGTTTGACTGTGCCTCAGTTCCAGTTTGTAGAACTGTTAGATTGTGTGTGATGAGAACCGGACGTGTAATGATAGCGTCCGGGACGACCCGAGACGGCTCAGACTTGACGACGAAGTCTGAGCCTGACAACAATAAACTGCTGACATCATAGGACTATCTTGCGTGTGCGTGCGTGTGGACACCCTAGAATAACACTCCCTACACTGCTCGTGTCGTGTCTTGTTACACAAAAAGCCTACGGGCGTTTCAGATGCTTCCCAAGCGGAAGTGATCTCTGTGTTCCCAAAAAGCCTACGGGCGTTTCAGATGCTTCCCGAGCGGAAGTGATCTCCGTGATACAAAAAGCCTACGGGCGTTTCAGATGCTTCCCGAGCGGAAGTGATCTCTGTACTTCTTGTCCTGAGTCTCTGGGTTGGGGTAGGGTTGAGCGTGCGCACGGGGAGAGCGTCTGGCCGCCCTCGAACCGTAAGGCGTGAACCCTTTCGTGTCTTACTTGTCCTGTCCCGTCTTGTCTTGTCCTGTCCCGTCATGTCACGTCTTGTCCCGACACCTGTAGGTTAGTCCCGTAGTCGGTAGCACACGCTACGTCTACTGCTTGCTACGTTTACTTTTCCTGCTACGTTACTTTTCGTTACTCAGTTATAACCCCAGCATGCTAAAACAACCAGTAAATCATTGTTAATAGTTGATACACTTGCAGTAGAGTCTGACATTTTGTGTATACTTTGCCTGACGTACATTTTCCTCTTTTGGTGCTGTACGTCAGGTGTGGAGCCAGAGTACGTCGACGAGGCGGACTTGCCAGTTGACTTGGAGCCGGAGGACGCTGATCCGGAGTACGATCCCGAGGACGACCAGAGCTAGAGACCCTTTGTTGCTGATCCAGAGTTATCCATTTCAGTTTTGTTGGGTGCGTTGCACTCTTACTTTCTTGTCTAGGTTGGGTGCTTGCACCATTAGTTTTCTTTCAGCAGTTGTAGCCGTTTCCGGCATGTTTAGACTCTCAGTACTTTGATGATAAATTTTGGAATAAAATGAAATGTTTCTTTTCAGTACTTTTGTTATTTCGTACTAACTTGCAGGAACCTGTACTTTCGCTTTGGAAAACTACAGACGCTTATTGGGTCTGGGCTCTTAGCCCCGGCCTAAGCGGGTCTTCGTCACGCTTCGCCTCCGTGTTTTTGGGAAGCGGGGCGTGACACTTTTCCCTCCATAGTGGCGAAGAAAGAACTTCCCTACCTCATTCAATCTTGGGGCAACCTGGCTAGTAACAAGAAGCTTAAGCAGAGTTCTATTCAAAATGTAGTTAGAGAAGCCGCACTCAAAGAAAAGGTGTTCAACGGACTCCTCTTTGTTGTTCTCACATAAAACGCAATGGGATGGGGTATGCAATCCCCATCTAGCAATCATATCTCTGGTAAGCAATTTTCCCAGGAAAGCACGAAGTAAAGTAATTGACATTTTTGGGGAGTGACGATTATACCATATTAATTGTGGAAGGGGAAGAGATTGCTTTGCTGTCGAACACCATTCCAGGCCTGTTTGAAATTGAACTTGTCCCCCGGAACCCACCTCCAACTATCGGACCCAGCACTCAGGCTGTAATTCTGCAGGAGCGGCCGGATTGGATCCAGCGAAGCATCAGAAGACCAACAGCCGGCCACCCAATAGTCACAGACCCAGTGAAGCTCGGCTCCCGGTGGAATTCTGCACAAATCACCCAGGCGGCCACAGTCAGTCCACGGATCCAGCCAAAAAAGCGTGTCCCGCCCGTCCTTGACAGATTTCCTGATCAGTGAATGTGATACTTTACGGCTAGTGAGCATTCTTTTCCAAGTTCCGGATTGCGTTGTATTTCCCCTAGCCGCAAATAATCCAGCCTCAGTTCCATATTTCATTCCCATATGCTTGGCCCATATACTATCCTCAGTTAGATATCTCAAAGTTAATTTTACTCCTGCCGCCGCATATATATATATATATATATATATATATATATATATATATATATATATATATATATATATTCAGTTTCTCTCTCTAACTTCTCTCTTTAAAACATGTACCAAAATCACAGTTTTGTTCTCTCAAAACTCATGCGCGTGGGGAGGTGAGCTGTCGTGGGGCTGCTGGCTATGGAGGGGCGGTGCTGAAGGGGTGCTTGGGCCGGTGGGAGGTGGGCAGCAGTGGTGGTCGCTGGGCGACGGCGAGCAGCAGCACATGGCTTGCGACGTAGAGGAGCAACACTAAAGCTGTCGTGTGCTTTACCGAGGTTACTGTGGTGAGCTCTTTGGAGCTCGAGGTTCGTGGTGGTGTCTGGGGCAGTGCGAGTGGTGGTTTCGACGGTGGCGGGGAGCTGGTGATGTTGGACGGCGACCATGGAGGATCCAAGAGCAGATATGCCTCGGTGAAGGAGGTGGTGGGTTTGTGGCGGTAGGGATGGCCGTGGGAGCTCACCGGAGCTTGGCAAGGGCGTGGGTCAGCGAGGAGGGAGGCGGCAACATCGACCGTGGGGGCTTGACGATCTTGGAGGCGAACGAAGATGTGAGGATGGAGCAAAGGTAGTGGGTTTTGGCCTCACGTTGGAGGGAGGGAGTGCTGAGAAAGTGAACGGTGAGTGGGGTGCTCTGCCAATGAGAGGGGGAAGAGTGATGGGTTTGTACAGATGAAGGGATGAGTTTTATAACATTGAATTAATATTAATTTGATTAAGTCTTAGAATATTAATGAGGGGCTGGCAGTTGAGAAGAGGGGGGATGCACCAAATTAAATGGGTGAGAATGATGAAAACGTGAAAGTATTTTCTTTGTGGGCTGCTGACGATTTAGGTAAATGTAAGTTAATTAAAATGTAATCCGCAAAAATGTAGTTAGTTAAAATAGTTTTAAAATTACGAAATTACGTCTTTGCCCTCGTATCAAAAAATTGCGAAAAAAATTCCACGGGTTTGTTTCGTCATAAGGATGATGAAAATAGTATCCGTTTTTTATTTTGAGCTATGGAAAATACAAAAAAATTGTTTAATCAATTCAAACTCATTTGAAATTGTTTTGTTACGGATTAATGTGCACTACGAAAACAGGTCGTTACAATTATTGCCATTACTCTATTCACCCCCTCTAGAGTGTTTGTTGTTAGTATTGCAAGACATAGACGGTCCTTACAATTGGTATCAGAGTGAGGTTGAAGCATATAACAACGATGGCATTCAACGCTTCATCCATGTCTTATGAAGAAGGTCTATCAACTGTTCGACCCTCGCTATTCAACAGAACCAACTATCCAAGTTGGAAGATCAAGATGATGATCTGCTTAGAGAGTCAAGACCTTTAGGACATCATGGAGTTGCCTTTTGTTAAGTCTATTACACCCGCGGCTACAAGGACAAAGGCAGAGAAGGATTTAATCAAATCCAATGCGAGGGCAATGAACGCATTCCATTGCGCCATCACTCCCAATGAGTTCAACCACATCTCCATGTGCAAATCGGCCAACGAAATTTGGGATATCTTGGAGATTATTTATGAAGGGTCGTCCAACGTAAATAAATCTAAACAAAGTGTGTATAGATCAAAATATGAAATGTTTAAAATGCCGGAAGGAGAAAGCATCTCAGAAATGTTCACAAGGTTCAAGGATATTGTGAACGCTTTGGAAGGACTAGAAAGGTGATTTCCCAATAGGATCGAGTGTAGAAGATCATTGACTCTCTTACACCTAAATGGGAGTCAAAGGCCAACTGTAGTTTGAGTCTAACGACATGTCCAAATACACCATTGAGGAGTGTATTGGGAATCTCATAGCGTACGAAGTAAAGCTTCAACACAAGAATGAGATTCAACCATCCAAGCCCGAGAAGCCGGAGAAGCAAAAGGGGATTGCATTCTATGTCGAGAAGGAGCCAATAAAGTAGAGGAAGAAATTTTATCAAGAAGCCTCTAGTAAAGAAGATGGAGAGGATGAGGCTAGTGGTGATGAAATTATGGAGATTACCAAGCAACTAAGAGCATTCCTCAAGGGCAAGCAAGGTAACTCTTTGTCAACGTTTGCCTCTAATTCTAACAAGATTTGTTACACTTGCAGTGGTAAAGGTCATCGCTCTACCGAATGCCCTTCCAAACCCTCCAAATAACCTTATAAAGGGAATTGGAAGAAACATTGGAAAGGGAAGTCCAGATACAAGAACCAAAAGAAGGGTCTTGTCGGCACATTTGATGACTCTGATGATGACACATTAAGTGATGAAGAAGAAGATGACGAGGAGGTAGTGCACATGTGCTTCATGGCATTCGATGATTCTTATCAATCTCTTCAAGATCAAGTGATGAAGAGGAGGCGTGGCTCAGTCCCAACAAAGAAGTGTGCTTCATGGCAAAAGGGGAAGCGTTTTTGTCAAGCTCTGGCGAGGAGGAATCTGATGGTGAAGATGAGGAGGAGCCGAAGCTATCCCATGCGGAGCTTGAATATCGCTACAAGGGGGTCTTCAACGGGCTAGTAAGTGCACCAACTCTTATTATAAATTAAAAGCAAAATTTGTTAATGTTAAGAGTAGGTTGCATGAACATCTACTAGTGTATATAATAATGCTTTGCATATTTATGACACTAGTGAGAGATACACATTCTCTCTCAAGTTAAGGAATTGAGCATTTCTAATGAAAAATTGCTAGCTGAAATCCTTAGCATAGAGTCTCGCATTCAACAACTTACGTTGAAATGCGAAGAGGAATTTCAAAAGCTCAAAAGATTTGTTCATTCTAGGGATTCACTCCACGATTTGTTGAAAAAACAACATCCAGCAAATCCTAAAGGATATTTGGGATATATTCCAAGTGTGGTAACCAAACACACATCAATTTCTTCAAATGGTGCAAATTTAAGAAATATTGCTAAACCACCTAAGAAAAATCACCATGCTTTCTTGTATAATAATAACACTAACAAGAAGCATGTAAATCACAAGGTGATGAGGGAAAATAAAAAATCTTCATTTTTGATAGAAAGCAAAATCCTCATTATATGCATACCAAGAAATATTTTTCTACACCTAAGCATACCATATCCACCCCTCTTGCGAAGGCCAAACCATTGCCTAGGAAATCCGTAAGTCTTTGGATTCCCACTAAGTGTAGTATGTAAGAGAGGAATAGATACATCAACTCTTTAGTTAGGGATGTAATCACCTCGTGTGATTACATTATGAAATCAAATTCTTCTTGGGTTTGGTTCCCTAATGTTTAGTTCTCACACACATGTGAATATTGCATAGGTATTTTGCTTTAATGATTATTCTTAAGCATACCCATTGATTGTGTGTGATGCTTCATGTTTTTGAAATTATTTTCAAATTATTTTCAAATTATTTATTCATTGTATGACAATGGTGGAGTTAGTATGTTATGTATGTTTAAAAGTATTTTAAAACATATTTTAACTCTTATGTTGGTTTTGTTTGAGATGACTTTCTACAATTGGGTATTATTTTCTCAAATTCAACCCATTGATGTTGCCAACATTTTATTTGTTATTCTTTATATTGGCAATATCATTTGTATCAATGATGCTTGATTTTTATATATCCATACATTGATACAATTTAGGCCAATGGCTCCAAGTATTATTATTTACAATTGGTAAAGTTATTTTTTGTCTTTACAATTGGTATTAGATCATAGAAGTCAACTTTTTGACCCTTTTTATGGCCTAGTGGGAGCATGTGATAGTGATTGATACACACTTTAAATTTACAATTAGGTATCAAACATCTCTTAATCCCTTGTTTTATTTGTCACGTTTTTAAAAGGGAGTCCATGACAAGAGTTAACTCGTGTATGTTTGATGTCCACCTTTTTGACAATGACAAAGGGTAGAGGGATATAGATTATGTAAACCATACTTGTGGAGAGTGTTATTTATGTATGACAATTGGTTTATGTAATCTATGCCCATTATATGCCACTTTTGAACATACTTAGATTATTTACAATTGGTTATCTATTTTCAAGTGGTGCATATAAGTATGGGGAGCTCATTAGCATTGTGCTTTATTTCTTTATGTTTTACATAATGTGTGTTATCATCAAAAAGGGAAATGTTGTTAGGTATTGGTGTTTTAGACCAATATTGTTTGATGATGATTACAATATTATGTTGTTGCTAATGACTCTCATGTTTTAGTCTCAAGTTTAATCAATTGAAGGATATCATTTATGGAGACTAATAGCTTAGTGCAAGGATGGACATCAAGAGGAGAATTGCCAAAGCTTGGAACTTGATGAAGGGAAGCTCATCAAGATGTGCCAAAGCTTGGAAGATGATGGGGATCATCACGGCATCAAGAGCTTGAAGCCTTAGACTTTAGGAGATGCAAAATGTAATCCATGTATTTTCTATTACTTGCATTTCTCTTTTTGAGTCTAGGATTTTGTAATGCCTTGATAGGTGGTCCACTCATTCATGCATATGCATATAACCATCTTAATGAGCCTTAGGATTATCATGGAAACCAATCCTATATGTTCCCCTTCCCAAAGAACTCTCATTGGAGTTTTTGGCTTTCCAACAGGCGATCGCTAAAGGAAGAACATGATACCGATTATCACCAGGTGCCTGGCCAGTCGTCTACAGGCAACTGTTGTGCACAGCTCAAGTCAATATTTTCTTGACTCTTTCTTGAACTTTTGGTGCATGCGACTGAAGTTCATTTGACAGGCGCCTGTCTTCCTTCAGGCGCCTGAACATTGATCTACAGTCGTCTATATGCCAAAGTGCATAACCTGTCTTTTCTATGCAACACTCCATCTTATGGGTCAGTCGACTGATGTAGAGTTTACAATCGCATGTCATTATTCAGGCGCCTGGACTTTGCTCTTCAGTCATTTGAATGCACAAGGGCAAAAGTTGCATTTTCTCAGCTCCATTCCATCCCATGTGACAGTCGCCCGACAAAATCTTTACAAGCGTCTGCACATAGTACATGTGCCTGTGTAGTCTTTTACAGTCGCATGTTCTGGCTCAGATTATAGCTGTTGGGATTAAATCTAGCCGTTAGCCAGTCGCCTTTCGATCATTATACAGGCACATGTCGTTGCCGTAAAATCTCAGATTCTAACCGTTGCAGAATTCTTTCCTTGGCTTCTAGCTTTGGTTTTATAGGGTTTTTGGGGCTTCTTATAAATAGGAATGGGATTAGTTCATTTATACTTCTTGGAACTATTGAAGATCATTAAAAGATCATTAAAGCACTCCTAATCTCTCATTTCCCTCTTAGAGCTCTAATCCTCTTCATGCATTGAAGCTAGCTCAAGGAAAATCATCAAGTGCATCAAGCTCATCTCAATACTTGGAGATCTTCTTCCATGCCTTCTTCTTCATATTGAGTAAGTTCATCTCAAGGCAGAGGTAAGAGTATGTAGTTCGTCTTTGTGAAGTGAAACCCAAACTTTCTTTGTGAGAGTTAGTTTTCTCTATTTGTGAGAGTTTAACCCAAACTTTCTTTGTGAGAGTTAGTTTTGCTCTCTTTTTGAGAGTTTACCCATAACTTTTTTGTGTGATAGTTAGTTGCTTTCTTTGTGAGAGCTAGTTACTCTCTTTGTGAGAGTTTACCCCTAACTTTCTTTGCGAGAGTTAGTTGCTTTCTTTGTGAAAGCTAGGTACTCTCTTTGTGAGAATGTGTTTCTCTTTGTGAGAATTTGGTTATCTCTTTGTGAGAGTTCATATCTCTTTGTGAGATTGTATTCACTGCCTTGTGTAGGTTTATAGTGAATATTTGGTGTGGTTGGACGTACCCAAGTTAGGGAACCAGGGTAAAATATTTTTGTTAGCGTTTTCTTGATTGTGTTGTTTAAATTCCTCTTGCACTTATAATTCCGCATTTGCAAATTTAATTTGTAATTACACGATTATTGTCATTACTCTATTCACCCCCTATTGCAAGGCATAGACGGTCCTTACATATGTAACATGTAATTATACATGATAAATGCTATTTGGTGACAAAATTGAGGTAGGGATCTCTGATGACCCTCATAATGTGATAAACTTCTGACAAAAATCTGAGCACTGGCCATTGTTATAAACGTGTACAAACACTTTCAGAATTATGCACTAATTATATATTTCCATCAACTTTAAGGAAATTTCTAAATTACTTTTATTTCTAGACTACAATTTCATATTATATACTTCAAATAACAAATTAAAATAATTTTGTTTACCTAAATGTCAACATAATTTTCATGAGACATGGCAGCATAGAGTAAATTACATGTGACATGGAGTAATTTACATGCATTCAAGTACCATAGAGTAATTTACCTGTGACATGGAGTAATTTACCTGCATTCAAGTACCAAAAATTAATATTGAGTAATAATTTCCTAAAATATTTTCCTAAAAAATTTCCTCCCTAATTCTTTCTTTACAAAAACTTTTAATTTCTTAAAAATTTCATACCTTTACTTACCAACTGCATGATTATCGGAATCGTGTTCCTCTGAACAATTTTTGGGCATGAAAAACCCTAAATCTTTCCATCTCTCAATACAAATTCATTGGCTCTCTCAAGAAATCTTCATATTTCTCTTGGATCTCAAGAAATATTTGAAATTCTTTGAAAAAACTCAAAACTTAGTTGTTTGCTTTTGCACGTTGCAACTACATATGTGCGCATTGAAAAAATTTCTAGGCGAACTCACGTATGTTCGCATTGAGTAAAATAAGATGAGATGTGCATACTGAGTAATTTGGTTGGTGCGACGGAGTAATTTTTGAGACGGATGTACGCGATGAGTAATTTGGTATGTGCACCGAGTAATATTTGTCGGGATTTTTTGGTATTTTTTTAAATGACAACGCTATTTTTGAGACATGTGCATATGGCCAAATGGTATGTTCGCAAAATAACTCCATGTCAGTGTAGAATCATTAAAACTATAATTTATAGGGCTTATTGCACTATAATCAATGGCGAAGCCATATAGGGACCATCCGACGCGGGCACGCCCGCACCTCCGAGGAAGCAACATGGGGGCATGCTTCAAAAGGTACCACCCCAACTTCAATCTCCAGCTCATTAATTTATGGGACTCATTACGCTTTTGTGATCACTCAGCACAATTTACATATTTACAAGTAGAAATGAGCATATATGAGAGGACACTACATATTTAAAAGAACTGTATATGTGCATTCGATACGTGTATCGGATATGTATACAATGCAAGTATGTATGTATTTAGCTCTGGCTTATGTGATGGCGATCTATGGTTTCTCAATTTGCATGTGGCATCCGGCCTTTGGTCGGACTTCGGTGGCTTGTGGGCACCCGATCTGATGTCTTCTATGACGCCAGGTCGTCCAGGAGGTCCTCCACGGCCATTGAAGACTTCTAGGGTCTCTGGTGTTGTTGGTATCCCAGCAATGAGGCGCGATGAATGGTGGATGTGTTGGATACAACGATCGATGATTTCGTGTTTGATGATAACAAACGTATGTGAACGGTTCAATGTGTATGCTAAGTGTTTTCAGGAATGGCACTCTCGCAAATACTCAAAGAGAGACTAAGTAAAAGTGATGGAGAATGTGCTATGCATTAGCCAAGTGGACAAAGTCAAAGATGGAGATACTGTCTACAAATATTGGACAAATTCAAAGATGGTAAGATAAGGAGGAAATCAATTCAAATCCATATTTGAATTGATTCAAATCAAGTGGTGCATGATTCAAATCCTAAAGCCATGCAAATTAAAGACTTGGTCAAAGATGGAGAGATATGGAGAATCTCATGCAAATCAATGGTGATTCATTGAGATCTTATTTGGAATCATATAGCTACTCAAATTCCATAGCCATCCATATTGAGATCTTATTTGGAATCATATAGCTACTCAAATTCCATAGCCATCCATATTCAAACTCCATATCCATGGTGATTCATTTAAATCCTAATCAAGTTAGGATTCCTTTCAATCTCCATCAATTATGAGATTCTAATTTATTCTATCATATCACATCCTCTCCTATATAAACCCATCTTCCAAAGAGAGAAAATTTGAGAGGGAAAAAACCAAGAGAACCAAAAGAGATGGCAACCAAAATCAAGGGAGAAAATTCGGCCAACATAGAAATCCCTTTAGGGTGCACAAGTTTCAAAAGGGAATCAACATATTGCGCAACCTCCTCATTCACATGCCATTGCAAAGCTCCATTGCCATCTTCATTGCATCAAGCCTTGGATGTAACTCTCCTCTCCAAGAGCTCCATTTCCGCAAGTTTTAAAGCCCATCTCCTTCTTCCTTGCTCAAGCTTCCCCAAGAGAACTCCATTGCATCAAGCAAAGCTTCATTGCCCATCCACCATTGCTGCAAGCACAAGGAAGAAGCTACCCTATACATTGCGCAATAAGCTCCATAGATCCTTGCTCCATCTCCAAGATACATTGTGCAACATCCTAGCAAGGGGTCTTCTCCATCTCCAAGACATAGTGCTCAAGTTCCAAGCTTCAAGGCCGCAAGTTTCATCAAGGGTCTTCCCATCTACTTCATTGCACAACTTCAAGGGGAGAGCCTTCAACAACTTGCGCAATACATCAAGGGGAGAGCCATTCACTTCATTGGCAAGCTACAACAAGGGAAGAACACCTAGGCCGCAAGTTTCAAGGAGAGGGACGTGATGTTGGCGATTACATCCTGTCAAATACGATCTGACCAGAGCTGATTGACAGAGACGACTGTCGCTACACAAACTGAGATTCTCTAAACTCTTTATTATTATATTTGTATAGTAGTAGCGATCTTTGTAGGGAAACTTTACCATTGTGATGTTTTGGGGACTTGTTCGGCCTGGGACTAGACAAGGGGTCTTGACAAGTTAGGGCTTGTCAAGACGGAGCATTTACTAGGTTGATAGTGTTTTGCACTCGGGAAGTGTGGTACGAACTAGGTGGGGAGCTGGGCTCGGGACTTATTGTAGTTGTACATAAGAAACATATTAATGCTAGTATCTACTTGGGGCTGGACGTAGGTCATGGGACGACCGAACCAGGGTAAATCTCATGCGTATTCTGTGATTGCTCATTATTTACTCTGTGTCTGCTATAACTGCGTGTGATTGCTCGTGGGTTGCACGAGAATTTTTAATAGCCTATTCACCCCCTCTAGGCTTAGATCCAGATCCAACCTAATGGTCCGTCTTCTAGAGTACCTGCGTCGTCAAAAGTGACCGCGTCGTCAAAAGTGACCTGTGTCGTTTCAATCGACAGGAACTGCTTCATCTTTGAATGCAGCGTCGGATATGGTTGGGGTTTCTTGTGATCATGGTGTGGGTGATGATATAGTTGCTATATCAGTGAGGTCGGCGGTCAGATCTGGCGCTTCGATTCCCTTTTTATCAACTATAAAGTCCCTTGCTGCTTCGGCGAGGGCCTTAGGCTCTAGGGTTGGCACTTCGTCGACTAAATTTCTATCATCTGATAATTCCAATGCTAAAGGCAAGCCTGTTGCTGTTGATGGGGCATCTGATTTGGTTACACCTATAGACTCTAATAGTTTGAATGTTGATGTTGATCATGTTGGGCATACTTCGGCTGTTTTGGAGGGGTGGAATGAAGTAAGGAGAAATCGTAGATCCTCAAGAGTTAGTGAAGTGCAGGCTATGGCACCTAAACCTGTCAGTTTCAGCAATGCTGGTAAGGCTTCCTGGAGCTCCCTATTTTCTATTGGTCGTGTTGTGGATGATTCTAGTAAATGCACTTATTTTCCACCTGTTTTGGATGCTAATGGTAACCCGATGGGTGTCGCTATTCCAAAATCTGCTATTAATATTCATGCTGCTAAATGGGCAAGTACTTTAGTGGGGTACGTTGTGACAGGCCTTTTTACGCTCATCTGAAGGCTTGCGTTCAATGCTTATGTCGTACTAAAGGAAAATTGCAAATTCATTCTCGCAAAAATGGAATTTTCTTTTTTGTTTTCAAATTGGAAGAGGATGTGCTAGATTTTTGCAAGAGGGACCGTGGCTCTTTGATAAGCGTGTTATTGTCCTGAGGCAGTGGACTGTGGGTTTGACCATGGATAGAGATTTGCTTTCTTTTGTGCCTGTGTGGGTGAGATTCCCTAACCTACCCCTTAAGCGTTGGTCTGTGTAATGCATTGGTCGTATTGCTAGTTTTATTGATAGACCTTTATATATTGATAAAGATACGGTGTCTGGTGATAGATATTCTTTTGCCCGATTTTTTATTAAAGTAGATGCTGATAGGGTGTTGATCCCATCGATTGAAGTTTTCATTGAAGGTGGTGCTAAAGATGAAATTCAAGTTGAGTATGAGAATATTCCCCCAAAATGTACATCATGTAAATGTTTTGGTCATTTCGTTACTCAGTGCCCGTTCACTAAAGTATGGGTGGCTAAGAAAGTTTATGTAGCTGCCAATGCTCATGCTGTTGTTCCCACTTCTCTGGAGAAGCCTAACTTAGAAGATCCTAATTCTTCAGTTGTTCCTGCTAATGTTCAAACCTTTACTAATCTAGATGATACCATCTATATTGCTATGTCTGATGCAAATTCATTGAGCCCTCAAGGTGGAGAATGTGTTGTGGCTGAAGCGGTTGCTGAAGGAGCTCTTTCTACTGATTATTTGGACTTCCCTGAGTTAACCGTGTCTGGTGTCCGTGATGGGGAGGTGAGTGCTGAGCTTGAAGGGCATATTAACATGCATTCGAATGAAGGTGTGAAGTTAAGTAGCAATCCTATATTTGAAACTGAGGTGCGTGTTGAGTATTGGACTCTCCACCTTGATTTTGATGATGGTCAAACACAAATCATTGTGACGAACTCTTGTGATTCCAGTTAGCTAAAAAGTCACCAATTAGATTCAAGAAGATCAAAAGTGACTACACGTGTTGATTCAAGTGGAGGACTTGGTAGATCAACAAAGGTGAAGCATTGGCTTGAAGAACTCAAAGGCTACTTCAAACCTCAAGCCAATGACATCAACAAATGAATGGAGATTCAATCCTAAGAGAAGAAAGGAATGGATGAGTCAAAAGCTTCGAAGACCATGACGTTGAAGATATTCAAGTCATTCAACTAAAAGACTCAAGTCCATGAAGAATTATGGAGATCGTCGCCAAAGTAATTTGTTCATCTCAAGCGACGTCCCAAGACTTCCTCAGAACACGTGATCGTTGTGCCTGGAGCTTTGTTGAAGCTCAAGGAGTATTCATGAAGTCAAGGGATTCGGATTCTCCATGTTGAAGCTTCGAAGACGGTTCGTCATGTTATTTATATTGTCTTCTAGCTCCGGTTTAGTAGAATGTTAAGCCTTGAGTAGTACTTGCCTGTAAATCTTCATAACTTTCATATCGTATCCTAGGATTGCCTTAGAAGCCATTAGAAACTTTTCTGTAGCCTATCGTTTCATTTCACGGCTTCATATGCATCTTAGTTGGTTCAAGAAGAAGAACCAACCGACTAGATGACGATCTAATCGGTTGGGAATCCTTCTTGAACCGACTAGATATCCTTGCTTAATTCAGCCCATTCACTGTTGGTCAATTAGTCGGTCCAAGAAGGTTCACCGACCGACTAGATGACGATTTAGTCGGTTGGAAATCCTTCTCAGACCGACTAGTTATCCTAATCAATTCAAGACCATTTGTTGACCAATTAGTCGGTCCAAGAAGGTTCACCGACCGACTAAATGATGATCTAGTCGGTTGATGTCTCTTCTCAGACCGACTAGTTTTCCGTGTGAAATTCGACCTTTGTACTGTTGACCAGTTAGTTGGTTCAAGAAGGATGGTTAATGCATTAAAAGTCAATCTAGTCGGTCCAAGAAGGTTCATTGACCGACTAGTTGTCAATCTAGTCAATTGATGATCCTTCTTAGACCGACTAGTGCTTACCCATGATTTCACCATCTTCTCTGGCAACCATCTAGTCGGTCCAAGAAGGTTCACTAACCGACTAGTTGTCAATCTAGTCGATTTATGATCCTTCTTAGACCGATTAAGCAGCTTCAGAATAGAGCCGTTGGGGTATTTAATGCCACGAATTTTGTGACCGTTTTCTCTCTTCCCTATATAAGTTTGAGTGCTTCTAACCAGGGATCCAAGGCTGAAATTAGAGACATTTTCACATCCTTGAAGAGAGCCATTCAACTCATATTCCAAGCTCTCTCATCTCACAAGAATCTCTCCATTACTCTTTGAGCCCAATTCCTCAAGAGAGATTCTCATTCCTTGTGAGCTTCTCAAGCTAAGAGCTTGAATCCAAGTCACCAACTTCTCCCTAGCCATCTATTGCTGCTCATCTTGGTGGAGCTAGGGTTTGGTGATCTCATCTTCCTCAAAATCCATTCTTGCCCTAAATTGGTAAGTATTTCTCAAGGCATAGGATTTTGTGGTAAGAAGTTTTATATTTCATTCTTTATACTTCATATTGGTTGTATACTCACGGTGGTGAGAGGATTGGCTTGATCCCAAGTTGTGGGAGTCAAGATTTCGTTTTACTCTCGGTTTGTGAGAGTGTGCTTAGTCCCAGGTTGTGGGATTAAGGACTTTGCGTGTTCCCAGGTTGTGGGATACACGGACATCGATTGTAGGTCGATTGCACTTGTTGGAGGTTTTCCACAAGTGGGCTAAAGGAAATCTCTAGCGGTTTGCTAGAGTATCCGGAGGGGATCCAGGTGTTGCTGGAGTAGGGCACCGGTAACAAGTCGGGGAGACTTGGGTGGCACCGAACCGGGGTACATTGCATGTTAGCATTGCATTCTTGCTTGGGTTGTTGTTCATTTCTTATATTCTGCATTTGGTGGTTAAGTAGGGTTTTATTTGGCGTAAATTCCTTATAATTCTATAAAACACTATTCACCCCCCTAGTGTTTATTCCTCATAGCACAGGGTCACTACAATTGGTATCAGAGCGAGGTTATAGCTATGGCAATCAACAACAACAACACACGATGCCCTTTTCCACCATATCTCCTTGGGCCCAACTATCAAATTTGGTGTGTGAAGATGAAGGCCTATATTCAATCCATCGATGAGGATTATTGGAAGCTTGTGGAGAAGCCCTTTCGCGCACCTACCACTTCCGTACATAAGTGGACAATTGAGCAAAAAGAATTGGTGAAGAAACATGAAGAGGTAATGAATGTATTGCTTGATTATTTAACTTATGACATTCTTATGCGTGTGTCCAAGGCAACAACGGCATATCAAATATGGCACATGCTAGCGGAGCAAGAAGAGTCCACCTCGGAGTGTTCTTCCTCCAATGATGAAAGAGATTCACTCATGGGTTTGATGGCACGATAGGACGACTCTAGTGACGAATCAAGTGATTCAAGTGAAAGTGATAGAGACAAAGAAGAGGTAACAACGGATGATCTTAAAATTGAGCTTAAACAATTATTTGATAAATATCAAAAGCTTATGCATAAATATTGTGATGCTAAGAATAAGATTGCTAGTCTCACAACACATCTACATGTAGCACCTCTAACAATGACACCATTGTTGAGACACTCGCTATTGAGAAAGCAAGTTTGCTTGCTCAAAATGGCATGTTGAGAAATGAGGTGGAGTCCCTCAAATCTCAACTTGATCGTGTTTCCATTGTGGATAGTAACGATCTTGAGATTGAAAATATTCAATCTCAAAACACTTGTTTGGGCATTGAGAATGAGAATCTCAAATCCCAAGTACACGAGCTCACCACACATGCATCCACCTTGGATGCTACTATTTCTTCAATTTCAAAGAAATATGAGCTCACGTCCTCCATTGTTGAGAGATTCAACAAAGGAAAGGACAATTTGGATAATTTGCTAAAGAATCAACTACCGGCAAACCATCGTGTTGGCCTTAGTTATTCTAAGGCAAGTGCATCCAATGCACGCACCTCCTATAGTGAAGTAACTATAGATTTTGTGAGGCCATCCTCTGGTGCATCCACGAGTGGTGTCTATAACAACTTGGTTAGTTCTACTACTAAGGAAACCACCACTCCTATTCCTCCCTCCTTTGGAAAGAAACCCACTTTGGGTGGACCTCCAAAGAAGGGTCATGCTTTCATGTACACTAATACTATGCCACGTAGGAATACACCTCCTACCCCACATGTTCACACGAATGATGGTTTTTATGTTCCACACCCACGAGCACGTGCAAACACTCATTTGAGACACTCTCATGCACGTACTCATGTTCATGCACCTTCACATGCTTATTATCACACATCACATCCACATGTGCATGCTTATTCTCGTGATCATCCTCATGCATACACACCTCATATTCATCCACGTATGTATGCAACACCACAACATGGATCATATGCCCATCATCATGCTTTTGCACAACACAATGTTCCTCATGCTCTTGCTAGATCTCATGCTCCTAGGCCACATGCATCACGTAGAAATCAACCTTTTGTGCATGCAACCACTAGGAAGAGGATTCCCAAATCATACACTATTTGGGGTCCTAAGAACACTAGCACTCATGCTAAGGATATGTATGTGCAATATTATATTCATAATATTATTTTGAATGATGATTATGTTGGGAAATCACGGTCCTCTTGGACTTGGTTTCCGAAGGGTTAGTTTCCGTTGACCCTTCATTTGCTTGGTACCATAAGTTTATTTTCATTTTATGGGTACCAAGGCATTTGTGTTTAGAATTGGTTTATTCTTTTGTTTGGATTTTGGTCTTAGATGCTCATGTTTGTTAGAAACTTAAATTCATATTGAATTTAATTTCCATTGCATGATTATTTGTAAATCATTGTGTTTATGATTTTCATATTTAGAATATTTAATATTTCTTCTTGCAACACATGCGTTGGCTCATATTCATGTTTTGTTGCATGTGATACATGTCATGCGTTTGGATTATAATATATACATATACTTATTTTTGGTATAATTGGTATATGCATGTATATGGTTAAATACTTATCTTGTAACATGATTACATGTTTCATTAATATTGTGTATGATTACACTAAGATATGGGTTATATTAATTTGAATTTAGTTTGTTAAACTTGTTGACTAACCCATAGGATCCAAAAAGGTTTTTGGATACCAAAATTATGTTTCCTAGGTTCAATCCACATTGGGATATGATCGCTCCGGATATACACCCAAAGAACGGTTGTAGTTTTACCGCAAGCGCACGGTGTAGCGGCGAGCGGGATATCGAACACAGGGAGGACGAATGACCGTGCTTGTTCCCAATCAACCTGGCTATTTAAGAATAGAGAAAATTGCCTTGGGCGATCCTGTCACAATCGTCAGACAAATGTGCGAAATATCAAATCAAATAAAGAACGTCTAGGGAATGGGGAATTCCCGCTACTCACCGTATTTCATAAATGTGGTTCGTCGGTATCAAAATTGCTAGAAAGAGAATTCGGATGAACTAGTTGCAACTGAATGTAGAACCAAGCTCACGCTCTCGCGCTGTTGCCGGTCTATAGCTATCCTAGGTTTGGGTCCAATCTCTTGCAAACCCTAGCCTAGGAAAGCTAGCATTAGGATCAACATCATCGTCCAATTGCGCACCGAGCCCAATCTCTTACAAACTCGGTCCACAATCTAAATTAGGATAGTTCCTACCCGTCCAATCTCTTGCAAACGGGTATCGGCATGGAATTGCAACCGGAAATCCTGGTATCGGTCCAATCTCTTGCAAACCGATACTTCGAAAATCCGACTCCAACCCAATTCGGATTTCTAGGGCTTCCTATCAATTTGGGATCCAATCTCTTGCAAATCCCAATTGATATGAATTCCTAGCTATCCGTAGTAAATCGATCCCAATCTAATCCCTAATAGCGATTCTAGCTCAATTTCTACCAATTCATCACAAATAGGAAATAGGGCTTGTAGGGTTCATCCCCACGCCCCAAGACGTGGAGACTACTCACAAATCATAGCAATAGCACAAAAATAATCAATGAAATAAGCAATAGAATTCATCACAACAATGATATAAACAATAAAGATAGAATTTTTAGGGAAGAGAGATGCAAACCAATGTAATTCTTCAATTAATCCAACAAAAACCCAAGTTTTCTCTCTTCTCCAATCACAATAATAAAGCTAAAAAGTAATCTAAAAAGCTGCAAAAAATCTAAGAGAGAGGCCCCCTAAACTAGGGTAAAACAGGGCTTAAATAGCCCCAAAAATCGTCCAAAAATCGTGACCAAAATACCCCTGCACAGCCTGTTTTCCGCAGTTTTCGCTACAGGCAGCGCATCGCACTCGGCCGAGTGACAAAAGTCGCTCGGCCGAGTGAAAACCCTGTCATTTTCCAGTAAGTCGGGGGCTTCAGGGGTCTTCAGTTTGGGGGCGGCTCGGCCGAGTGAGTTGTCGTCACTTGGCCGATGGCTTCAAGGCACTCGGGCGGACGTAATAATCCACTCGGCCGAGTGGGTCTTCTGAAGTTCAGGCGGGCAAAAAACAGTAACTTCGATGTTTTGGAAGGGCCTCGTCTGGGCGCCACTCGGGCGGACGCGATATCGTCACTCGGCCGATGTGGTCTTTGGTGCTCGGCCGAGTGCACATAGAAATCGTATCTGTTCAGGTCGGCCGAGCAGTGTCTCGCTGGTCGGCTGAGTGGCTCCTCCACTCGGCCGAGTGGGACACGAAAAATGCCCAATCTGATTGCTTTGGCCTCCTCGTCGCTCCTGTGACGTCCATTCTTCTTCCGCTCCTCTCCAACAGCAAAATACCCCTCGGGGAGGTCGTTGGTGACCGTCTAAAGTGAGCGCATCTCAAGATCACTCCAAATCGCGCCAAATCACCTGAAATGCGACAAAAACAACAAATCGTGAAAAGCATCGCAATATCGTCGAAATATCGTGAAAAACATGATTTGGGCGATCTAAATGGCATGTAAACATGCGGAAAAAAGGTGTAAAATGAGGAGTTATCAAAATCCCCCAAGCTTGCCTCTTACTCGTCCTCGAGGAAGATAAGTAAAAGGTGAAACCGGTGGATTCGGAAAACGGCGAAAAGAAACGAAAAATGAAAAACGAAGAAGAATGAAAACGAAATAGAATAAAGTAAGAAAGAAAGAAGCGAAGAGGTAGGATGCTAGATCATTTCCTCAGGACGTGGGTTTCACTTACTCTTATAGCATGCACCGAATGAAAAACTCATGTCAAAGGATTTTATTTTGATATCATAGTATAATAGTGCAAGTAGAAATAGAAAACCCACGGATAACGATATAATCATGAAAAACGGAATAATTTCAAAATCAACGTCGTCCGAATCATTTAAAGCGGTATACATATCACAGATCACACACTTTTCAATTGAACGCTTTCTATCTGGAGTATAAGAGTATCACACTATAGAATAGGGAGAATAGAAAAGTATGGATTTCATGAAATGAGTGCTAGGCTTAGATTTCTGGACTTCGTAAAACTAAAATAATCTCACCGAGTATAGAATATTACTTAGCCTAGGTTGTCGTGCAATGTCAAGTAGTCACTCTCTCTCACATCAATGGATCCCCTCCCCCAAGCTTATCTATAAGCGTGGTGGCATAAAAAATATTTACATCCCCATTTTTATATACATATAGCTCCAAAAGTGATAAAAAGAAAGAAGGAAGGGAGAAAGTGAGATGGGATCTTTTGTTGAGGATTTTTCCTCTTTTTCTCTTTTTTTTTTCTTCTCTTTTTTTTTTCAATATAGCATATATACAATGATCCCAACTCAAAGAGAGATAATGATATACAAGAATGTTTTTCTCTCTTTTATATTTTTTTTTTGCATAAGAGATTTGGAGCTAGGAATTAATAGCGGGGGAAATGCCATAAAATAGAATCACTAAGGGGAGATTCACCAATGATTTTAAAAGTAGAGAAATGATGTTCAAGATTTGTGGAGAAAGAAACAAATATAACTCTCGGTTCACTCTATAAGACATGCACGACAACTTCAGCAGGGTAATCTAATCTACTCAGTTTCGATCACAAAAAAAGCTAACTAATCCAGATATATCATAGCTAACATCATTCAATCATCCTGAAGTGAAGTGTACAATTCATGCATACAGAAGTGATATAGGAAAAGAAATCAGTACTCCAGACATAGGCATTCAATGCGTGAGTCTTGGTGTGTTTTCTGTGATAGCATACATATGAACATTCAGACTCAGCTAATAATAAAATTTCATCCATTTTCATGCGGAAAAAGGTGTGGGTTACTATTCTAAATGCAAAGCAAGTCATAGCATCTGATATCTGAAATAAAACCTAAGACATGACAAATATAGCATGCATATAGAATAAGCTAAATCCAACGTCATCATCATCACAGAAAAGTCATCTCTAGCATGAGATGAAAAAGAAATAAAGATAAAGGGAAAAATAGAACTATGCAATGCGGCTCACAGGAAAATAAGAAAAACGTGATGCATGGCAAAAATAAAAAGAAAAATGATGAAAAATAAGTGCAAAGTCGAAAAAAATAAAAATAAAGGTGGCAAAAAGAAAAAGAACGTGAGAACTCACTCCCCCAAGCTAAATGGCACAGTGTCCTCAATGTGCTAAGTGTGGCACACCGAGAGACAAGAAATGTGAGGGGCAAGTGATGATGCATGCATGGAAAAATGAAAGGAAAAAGGTAAAATAAAGAAATGAAAATATGATGCGGACATGATGCATGCACAGATAGGAGCGATACATAGATATGAGTAGCACCAAAAACTCTCCCTCTCTCCCAAAAAAGATGTATATAGATATGATCAAAAATAGAATCCCAAAATAAATGAGGGGAGGGGGGTGGACAAAAGTGCATCAGGACCCAGCAGAAACGGGCAGCACAACGGCAGGAATGGATCAAGGCATCAAGGGTGCCTAAGAAGGTGGTGCTGCGCCGTCTCCATCCTGAGGCGGATGTGGTGGTGGTGGTGTAGGGTGCTGAGCGGGGGTGGGCGTGGAAGTGGAAGCAGGTCTAGTGTGTGTGGAAGTGTGTGTGGGAACCTGCTGGGTGGGTGGGGGAACGCGTGGGAGACGCTCCAAGACCTGTGTAAGGCAGTAGTGGACCTGGGGGATCAGCTCGAAGCATCCAGCCATCGCAGAGACGGTGGAGGACAGGGTCCTAAGGTCACCTCTAAGACCACTCACCGCCAACTCAAGAGCACGTATGCTCTGCAATACAGTGTCAGGCGGGGGTGGTGCAGAGGGACGCACCGGGCGAGGCTGGGCAGGTCTGGGCTGGCGTACGCGAGTGGAGTATGTAACGGGCTCAGCAGGGAAGGGAACAAAAGGTGCTGCGCCTGGAAATGTGGGCCGGGCCTCAGTGTGAGGCCAGGGCGGGCGGTGAGAAGTGGAGGCGGCAGCAGCGAAAGAAGAGTACAAAAGTGGCTGCGAGGCGGCTAGAGAGGTCAGTGGCACAGAAGTGTGGACAGACGCCATGACGCTCTCAAAAAATACGGCAGGGGTGGAGACAGAGGTAACTATCGCTGGGGCGGAAGTGTGTGGACCAAAAGGCGCGACCCCAGCGGAGATCATGCTAGCCATGGTCTCTATGACCGCGGCAAATGAGGGCTCTCCACTCTCAACAAAGGTCGGCGGGTGCTCGGGGAGAGCGGAGCAAAGAGGCTCCACGGACAGAGGGCCAGAGGTGGCAGCGGGAGTGGTGGGGACAGCCTCGGAAGTGGTGACAGTGGTGGGAGTGGGCTCAGCAAAAGTACTCTCGACACCGACAGCGGTGTCAGGAGCAGTGGAAACATCTGGTACAGGCTGAGGGGCCACTGGGTCAAAAGGGTCGGCGGCAGGCTCGGCAGGGTGTGCAGCAGGGTCCGCGGGGGCAGCCTGGGCAGCGTGGGCAGCGTGGGCCTGCTCGGCCTCCTCGGCCTCGAGCACGTAGGCGGCGGGGATGAGAACATCCATCGCCGGGAGCCAGTCGACGTGGGCTGGTGCAATCTGGGTCCGAGCAGGGCTCGGGAGAATCATGTAGTCGGCACCGAAAGGGCCGTGCAACCAGACCCAGTGACGCTCACCATGCGGATGAAGCATCTTCATCCGGGCCATAACGTCTATCGACAGAGAAGTGGGGCCCGGGACGCGTCGCAAGTCGTCAGGTAGGTCCTCGCCGGTCATCATTGTAAGCAGGGTGATCAGACCGCCGCAGCAGATCGGTGAGCGAGCGCCCACCGATACAATGATACGGTCTAAAAACCAAGCCGCAATGTCGATCACGACGGCGGGGACAAGCTCGTCTCCATCCCTAGATAGAGCTCTGGGACGTGTCATCGCATAGAGCATGTAGAGCTCTGACGTAGACATCGTGCCCGGCTCATATCTGGCCAAAAAGGTGGTCGCCATGAGGCGCTGGGCAATGCGTAGGCAGGGGTGGACAATGGCCGAGGCCTTGGCCCTACTAGGGTCAAAGGCAGCGTGGTGGCCAGTAATCCGGGCCCAGAAGGCACCGGCGTCAAAGGAGGGTGGGGGGATATGGGTAGGACCGTAACCGCGATCGGCACCGGGGACAGCGGGCCAAGAGAAGAATGCTCTCATCATATCGAGAGTGACCTGGCACTCTCGATCCATGAACCTGAATGAGCATCCCTCATCGGTCCGGGCGATCGAACTCAAAACCTCAAGTGTCGGGCGGGTAAAAGTATCCGCCGACACCTGGAAAAAATCTCGCCAGCCCACGTTGTCGTACAACGTGAGCATCCCCTCAAGTACCCCCAGGCGTCCTAGGTCAGCGAGGTGTGCAAACCTGGAGGGTACGATCGAGCGCTGGGAGATGCGCTCGAAGACGGCGCGGTGTGCGTCGTCTCGGAACGTAATCCCGAGTGGCCCGACCAGTGGAGCCGGTGGTGGTGGCTGTGCAGCGGCGGGGAGAGGCTGTGCGGGCTGGGGGTGCACTGCAGGCTGTGCGGGGTGTGCGGGGCCTGCAGGCTGTGCTGGGTGGACGGCGTGTGTGGGGGAAGGAGGAGGAGACTCTTCCACCTCGTGGGCGGGGCCGGCATCATCCGACCGCTTCCGCTTATCGGAAGGTCTCCTCGTCCGAGGCCGTGTCCGGGGGGGCATATCGGCCCCGAGCGCGCCGAAAAGTGAAAAAGTGTGGCGTGTGCAAAAAGAATGGAAAGAGTATACCCAAACATGCCGCGAGTGCTAAGCAGTGGAAGCGTGCGAAGTCCGCGCCTCCACGAAGTCCACAACAGCCCGTAAAAGATCCCCTGAGCTCCCCTAAGCTCCAAAAAGCAATCTGCGCAAGAAAAGACGATATCATCGAGTAATATTCAAAATGCATGGAGTATTAGGGGTATAACAGATAGATATAGGAATTGATTCGGGTTAGGGGTTCGATTAATACATGGATCCTCGAAAAATACGCAAAAAGAGGAGAAAACGGGCAAAACAAGCTATACCGGAGGTGACCGGAGACAAGGCCGCCGGCGGCGACTCGGGCGGGGTGCGGCGATGGTCGGCCGGCGGTGGCTGGCCGAGCGGCAGCGCGCGCGGGCTTGGTCGGGCGAGTGAGGGCGAGAGCGAGGAGGTTCGGGCAAAGCAGCTGAAGGGGCGCGGGGGATTTGGGGTTTTTTGCATTTCGAAATCCGCGCCCCCCCTCGCCCTTATATAATAAAGGTTACGACTCGGCCGAGTGACGTGGTTACTCGGCCGAGCGAGGCCAATGAAAATTTCCTCCCCGCTATCGCTTCGGCCGAGTGGCTTTGCCAGCCTCGGCCGAGTGGAGTAAGTCCATTCGGCCGAGTGACTCAAGCTACTCGGCATGACTCGCCCTAGGAGGGTATCCGTTTCACTCGGCCGAGTGAACAAATGTACTCGGTCGAGTAGCAGTTATATCGAAATCAAGAAAATAAACAGAGAGTTGGGTACAGTAGACTTCCCTCGTTCGTGAGCGGCTCGGCCGGACGAACTTGTGTACTCGGCCGAGTGACTAGTATACTCGGCCGAGCGAGCCTTGTGTTCTGCTGTTTGTCTTCGTTTTGGCTCTAAACTCTGTCTTTCTTCCTCCAATCGATTTCATCTTCCTCCTAAGCGTCGAGCACCTTCTTGGGGCGCTCCTCGTCGTCTCGTTCCTACTCCTCATGATGGATCTACCTATCTCCTCTCCTGTCAAGAAAAATAGGACCTGTTATCACAAAATTTTTGGTCGAATGACTCAAAACACTAAAAATTTCTAAAACGAAAATAAAGAAAAAGTAAAAATAAAGCAAAAACCGTCGGGTTGCCTCCTGACAAGCGCTCGTTTAAGGTCGTGAGCTCGACCCCCTATAATTTTCAATCAATGCGGGATGTTTGGTGCATATGAGATGCACCCATCAAACTTTCCGGGGAGCGCGCTTGGATTTGGATGTGGCGGCGGTGCGTTCTCCCTCGGTGGTCTCCTATCTCGAATAGTATTGGGGGGAGGCTCCCCCAAGCTAGCATTTGCTCCGGTCAACGGCCTTGTCGGTGACGCCGATTTCCGTGCCGGCGGAGCTTTCTTTGGAGACTTCAGTTTCGAGAGCTTGCAGAGCTCTCGAATCCTTGCGACATCAGCGTCGCCTTCATCTTCTTCAGCGGAGAAGTCGGGGGAATCATCTTTATTCTCTTCATGGCCTAAATCCGGGCCTTCTTCAAATTCTTCATCAAAGAGAGTGCCAATTGAGTGAGGAATCGCCTCCTCTATCACCTCATCAAGGAGGTCCATGTAGTCAAGTTCCTCGTGATAAGGCATATGCTTCATAGCCTTAGGAATGTGGAGCTCCACCTCGATGTTTCCGACGTTTAAGGTTAAGGTACCTTCGCGCACGTCGACGATGACTCCGGCGGTGGCGAGGAACGGGCGTCCAAGTATCAATGAGGTGTCTCCCTCCTCCTTAACGTCCATGATCACAAAGTCACATGGCAAGCATATTCCACCCGGGACTTGTAGCGGTATGTCTTCGGCGATCCCCACCGGCCTTGTTATCCGTCCATCGGCTAATTGAATGCGCATGTCGGTGGGTTTCAACTTTGTCCCGGTGTTTAGCTTTAAGAACATGGAGAGGGGCATGAGGCTCACACTAGCCCCAAGATCAACCAACGCCTTTTGAAGGGGGACTCCGCCCAAGGTGCAAGGAATCCGAAAACTCCCCGGATCTTTGAATTTTGCCGTCTCCTTCTCTCTCTTGGTGAACCAAGAGCCCTCCTCGGCTAGCATGATCTTCTCCTTCCTTTTCCTCCCCGAAATCAAGTCCTTCAAAAATTTAGCATACGTGGGGATCTCGACGATGGCGTCAAGGAAGGGGATGTTAAGGCTAACTCCTCTTAGGTACTCGAGAAATTTTGTTAGCCTTTTCTCCATTTTCGCTCTAGCGAGCCTTTGGGGGAATGGGACCAGTGGCATGAAGCACCTTTCCTCAATTAATTGCTCCGCTCTAGATTTCTCCTTTTCTTGTGGCTCCTTCTCCTTATCAACCTCAACTATCGGCTCAACCGGCTCCAAGCTTTCCTCCACGGCCTCCTCGGTAGGAATCATAGCGGGGGTGGTGTCCTTCCCGCCTCTAGTAGTAACGGCAACTACGGCGTTGATGTGGCCGGTGTTGCCCCGTGGGTTTTGCTCCGGTTGCGACGGCAATCGTTGAGTGTTCCGATTGAGCAACGCTAATTGCTCCGATATTTGAGCCACTACGGTATTAAGAGAGTCTTGCCCCGCCTTCAAAGTAGCATTCACCTTATTTTGCTCGACCATGAACGACTCCACTCTAGCTTCGAAGTCGGATCGTTGTGGAGCTTGTGGCGGATTTTGATTTTGGTTCCTCCACCCTTGGTTGTATCCGGGAGGCCTATATGGTGGAACTTGTTGCTTTGGTTGAAAGTTTTGTTGAGTAGGCCCCCTCGGTGGATAGTTTTGTTGTTGGGGTGGTGGTGGTCGAGCTTGTTGAGGCGGTGGTTGTGGCGGGTTCAAAGCTCCTTCATTGTTGGCGTAGGAGAATCCCGGATGATTTCTTGCGGCCGGATTGGACCAATACCCTTGGTTCCCCGCAACATATTGTACTTGCTCCAAGGATCCTTCTCCTTGCTCTCCTCCCGAGTACATGGCTTGAGATTGGTCTTGCCAATCACACATTTGGTTGGTCGGTGCGGAGGTGGATGGGCTTCCTTGGGGCTCCGTGATAAACTTCTCCAATCTCTCCACCACCTTGTGGAGAGAATCGAATTTGCTCGTGAGCTCCGCTACGGCCTTCGCCTCGTAGATACTTGTTGGCTTTAAGGAGGACGTGGAGTGTCCTCGCTCATCGCCCCATTGTTGATTATTTGAGGCCATCTCCTCAATTAGGGCCGTAGCTTCCTCGGGAGTCTTTGACAAGATTGCACCATTCGCCGCGGCATCAATAATTTGTTTGGTCCCCGGTTGGAGACCATTGTAGAAGCTATGCACTAGCTCCCAATCTTCTATACTGTGGTGCGGGCATTGATGCTGCAAATCCTTAAAATGCTCCCAAGCTTCATAGAGCGTCTCCTGTGGTCCTTGCTTGAAGGACATGAGAGCGCTCCGGATCTTCACCGTCTTGGATGGCGGATAGAATTTGTCAATAAATGCACCCGCTAACTCGTCCCAAGTGGTGAAGACTCCGTCCGCCTGCGTCCTCAACCAATAGAGTGCCTTGTCCTTAAGCGTGAAGGGGAAGAGACGCAGTCTGATAGCATCGATGGAGACCCCCGGCATCTGGAATGTGGCGCACTTTGACAAGAATAGTTGGATGTGGTAGTGGGGGTTCTCATGTGCGTTCCCATGAAATGGGTCTTGTTGCATCAAAACCACCAATCCAGTCTTCAGCTCGAAGTTCTTGTCAGCCGCCAACTGCGGCACGGCAATGGACGAGGTAGTAGAAGAAGTCTTAGGCCTAAGCCTATCGCGAATAGAAATTATTCTCGCCATCCTCGCCGCCAATTCTTCAGGAGTTTCCGGGTTGGTCATGAACCGCCCTTCCGGACCTTGTCTCCTTTCCGCTCTAAGTCTCCGCGCGGTACGTTCGATCTCGGGATCAAATAGTATAGCTTCAGGGTCCGCCGTAGATCTCGTGTTCATGCACAGAGAAAATAGAGTTTCAAAGAAATGATTAGAACCGTGGAAGGGTCAGGTAAGAAATAAAAAAAAATAAGAATAATGAGAATAATAAAACAAAAAGAAATAGCTAGGGCGAGAAAGAATCAAACGCAATCGCCTCCCCGGCAACGGCGCCAAAAACTTGATCGCTCCGGATATACACCCAAAGAACGGTTGTAGTTTTACCGCAAGCGCACGGTGTAGCGGCGAGCGGGATATCGAACACAGGGAGGACGAATGACCGTGCTTGTTCCCAATCAACCTGGCTATTTAAGAATAGAGAAAATTGCCTTGGGCGATCCTGTCACAATCGTCAGACAAATGTGCGAAATATCAAATCAAATAAAGAACGTCTAGGGAATGGGGAATTCCCGCTACTCACCGTATTTCATAAATGTGGTTCGTCGGTATCAAAATTGCTAGAAAGAGAATTCGGATGAACTAGTTGCAACTGAATGTAGAACCAAGCTCACGCTCTCGCGCTGTTGCCGTTCTATAGCTATCCTAGGTTTGGGTCCAATCTCTTGCAAACCCTAGCCTAGGAAAGCTAGCATTAGGATCAACATCATCGTCCAATTGCGCACCGAGCCCAATCTCTTGCAAACTCGGTCCACAATCTAAATTAGGATAGTTCCTACCCGTCCAATCTCTTGCAAACGGGTATCGGCATGGAATTGCAACCGGAAATCCTGGTATCGGTCCAATCTCTTGCAAACCGATACTTCGAAAATCCGACTCCAACCCAATTCGGATTTCTAGGGCTTCCTATCAATTTGGGATCCAATCTCTTGCAAATCCCAATTGATATGAATTCCTAGCTATCCGTAGTAAATCGATCCCAATCTAATCCCTAATAGCGATTCTAGCTCAATTTCTACCAATTCATCACAAATAGGAAATAGGGCTTGTAGGGTTCATCCCCACGCCCCAAGACGTGGAGACTACTCACAAATCATAGCAATAGCACAAAAATAATCAATGAAATAAGCAATAGAATTCATCACAACAATGATATAAACAATAAAGATAGAATTTTTAGGGAAGAGAGATGCAAACCAATGTAATTCTTCAATTAATCCAACAAAACCCCAAGTTTTCTCTCTTCTCCAATCACAATAATAAAGCTAAAAAGTAATCTAAAAAGCTGCAAAAAATCTAAGAGAGAGGCCCCCTAAACTAGGGTAAAAACAGGGCTTAAATAGCCCCAAAAATCGTCCAAAAATCGTGACCAAAATACCCCTGCACAGCCTGTTTTCCGCAGTTTTCGCTACAGGCAGCGCATCGCACTCGGCCGAGTGACAAAAGTCGCTCGGCCGAGTGAAAACCCTGTCATTTTCCAGTAAGTCGGGGGCTTCAGGGGTCTTCAGTTCGGGGGCGGCTCGGCCGAGTGAGTTGTCGTCACTCGGCCGATGGCTTCAAGGCACTCGGGCGGACGTAATAATCCACTCGGCCGAGTGGGTCTTCTGAAGTTCAGGCGGCCAAAAAACAGTAACTTCGATGTTTTGGAAGGGCCTCGTCTGGGCGCCACTCGGGCGGACGCGATATCGTCACTCGGCCGATGTGGTCTTTGGTGCTCGGCCGAGTGCACATAGAAATCGTATCTGTTCAGGTCGGCCGAGCAGTGTCTCGCTGGTCGGCCGAGTGGCTCCTCCACTCGGCCGAGTGGGACACGAAAAATGCCCAATCTGATTGTTTTGGCCTCCTCGTCGCTCCTGTGACGTCCATTCTTCTTCCGCTCCTCTCTAACAGCAAAATACCCCTCGGGGAGGTCGTTGGTGACCGTCTAAAGTGAGCGCATCTCAAGATCACTCCAAATCGCGCCAAATCACCTGAAATGCGACAAAAACAACAAATCGTGAAAAGCATCGCAATATCGTCGAAATATCGTGAAAAACATGATTTGGGCGATCTAAATGGCATGCAAACATGCGGAAAAAAGGTGTAAAATGATGAGTGATCAGGATACCAACCCTACCAACTCCTTGATTTGCAAAGATTTTCATTCAAATGGAGTTGTTGGTGCTTAAGTGATGCACCAAAGTAGGGGGAGCTTTATGATGTAAGTATATTCTTACATTTGGTATCCATTTGTATTGGATGCATGTAGATGTCATTCTCTATTTGAGACTATCTCATGGATATCCTATGTTTGCATTTTATATGTCTTGTATGTCACTCATGTCTATGTATTTCATGTGTGTCAAATTCTTGACTAATGTGCATTGTGTATTCATAATCCTTACTCATATGTTTATTATAGAATTATTTATAACATGTGGATTAAAAATTTTCATGTTAGAACTAATGCTCATTTGCATTTTTACACACGGGACACGCTTGTATTTATGTTCCACTTCACAAGCGTGCATCCCAACTTCATACTCATGCCACTACACAACCTCTTCTTAAGAATCCCAAATCACAATCTTTTGGATTCCTAAGATTGTTTCTAGGCATGGTATGAACACACATATAGAATCGTATATTAGGAATGACATATTCTCATGCGACTCATATTGCATTTCATTGCTTGGGTATCATGCTTGTATGATTACTTTTTGTACCCATATTTATATGTGAGTTCGTCCTCTACTCCCAAGTTTGCTTAGTTTGTATGATTTTGAGGGAGTATGACATGTTTGTTGCTATCAGGACATTACATTTGGTATCAGATTAGTTGAGTTCGTCCACTACCCCCAACATCATTATATGCCATTACATTTCTCTCATATTATGTTGTGCATATAGATTAGTTGATTTCTCTAACCCTTGGTGACTTTCTATCTTGTTGATATACGAAAGGAAAGAGAAATTTGGTTTTGAAAATTAATACTTTATGCTTTTCATGCACACTCTTTGTGGTATTACTTTTCATGCCTTCCTTCAATATGTGTTGTGCCGTGAATGTTTATTTTGTGCACATATGCATATTGAACGAGGAATCTTTCTAGCACACACTATTGTATTAGATATGTGTATTCATAATGATGTTGCTTGACTAAATCATATGCATAGGAATTATTAGTCTAGGTGTTTCTAATTTCTAATGATTGAGAATTGTTAATTCCTTATATGTATGATTTTCGTGATTATAATAACTCCTATTAATGCATGTCATGCATTTCTATCGATGAGTGTTATTTATAATTGGTAAATGTTTGGTTATTGGATTACTTGATTTTGTTCCTTAACCTATTGGATCCAAAAAGTTTTTGGATACCACCAATTGTTGTATTGTCAGATTGTTGTGCAAGATCCCTACTCTACACACTCCTTGATTTACAAATGATGGATCAATTCAAAGGAAAGGATGGTGCATTGGAGATGCACACATATAGGGAAAGCTAAATGGTTGTAAGTATGTGTTTTCCAAAATTGGTATTTTAATATATTGAATTTGTGTAATATAGCATACTTCTTCATTAGCTCATTCTTGTCACACCCTCATGAAGATTGTTTGTTTATGTGACTGCCATGTTCATGTATGTCATGTATGTCTTATTACGACTCATGTATCATGGTAGCTATAACATTCATATAATGATTTGGTTAGTTGTTTATTGATGTTCATATCTTTGGAACACGTTGTCATCACACATCGCATTCCTCACATGCATGTTTCTGTGTGAAGATTATTATATGTTCTGGATATGATAACTGATGTGTATGACATGCTTGCTTGTTTATTAGACTGTATTAAGTAAATTGATCTTAATCTTCATTGAAAAATTTTCAATTCCTTCATTTAAGATTCATTTCTTACTGGCATGCTATACTTCATCATGTTATACATAATTCATGCCATGTATAAGATTAATGATTTAGGATCTTTATGCGTATTTGTTCATTGTATCACCACACATCTCATACTTTTCTTATGGTTTGTATGATTATCTTTATGAGATGTATTGATATGATTTGCGGTGATCAATGTATGTTACTTGTCATTTTAATTACTTCATGACTGATGTTTAGCTATAATTTTATTCAAGAGATCTTTCATGTCTATAGCTAAATCTTTCATGTATGATATTTTCACAAGTGACATAACATTCATTCATATTAGTTAGTGATCTTCAAGCTATATTTCTCACTATGTCATCTCTCATATCACGCTCATATTTTATGCTATTTTGATGAGATGTTAGAGATAACTTGTGCTTTACACGATCACATATATTGTGTTTGATGATATGTATATTCTGTCATAGATATTCTTCCATGAATATATCTTGATGCACTATGACTTCTTTGATGCTACCTCCGATTATATTGTGCTTACACAAGTCTTTTTATTCTATTCGCACAATTGGTATGCATACTTGTGATGTTCATGATAACTTTACTCGTTTATGACCTACCTTGTGACTTTGATCGTAGACTATCTTCATGCCTTTGTCAAAAGATATTTTGTCACAGTATGCCTCATGTTGAATCCTTTGTGATAATTGAGCTAGGATGAAATCATGTCTCTATTTGTTCACTTGGTTTCCTTCTCAAGTAATATCATGATTTTGACAGTATTTGCATGCTTGCCATACTCTGTTATATTACAATTGGTATCATCTCTACATATCATATTTACATTTGGTATCATATTTACAATTGTTAGACTATTTATATTGGATATCATCTTTACATGATCTTGTTTGATGCTAGTTTTGAGCGTATGATATAGTGCTTATCTTCCTTATGCTTATGGCATTCCATGCTTATCTTTGACTCATTATGTGAGTATCTAGTTTGGAATGCATGCTAGTACTATGGTTCTTTTGAACATTGTTTCAATTAGTTTCCTAGGGTGCTAGAATTGTGTATGCCATACGTTTTATGATGTTACTATCTCTATTTTGGCATAACACTTTTGCGTGATATAGATATTTGATATTCATTTTCATTGTATCATCTTGTCACCCCACATCGCACACTTCACTTATATTATGTATGCTTAATTTGGGAGATGCTTTGTGGAGTTTAGCTGGAGATACTTTTGGAGATGACTTGGTTTGTCTACTATTGATATCACATGCCATTATACTTAATGTGTGTTATTATAACATAACTTTGTACACATGGTTAAGAATTTCTATAGTCATGTTTGTTTACTTCGTCGCTCGACGATTATATTGATTAAATAGATTTACCTGTATGAAAATATAGAATTGTTTTCCATGCATTAAATTGGCTAAAAATATTGATCTATGTCAATGTGATGATTTTGGTTCCACGATAATGTGGTTCATCATGTTCATGTCATTTATCTTGCCAAGTATACTATTGGTATCACAAGACTGTCTATCACTTTATGCTTCATGTTATAAATCTTGTGATAATTGAGTTTGTTTGGGTATTTGACACTATTTGTTCACTTGTTTTTCTTTCACAAGTGATGTCATGATTTTTGCTTTGTCACTTTTCTAACACTGCTCACACTACTCTTTACAATTAGTATTTATTGTAATCTTTTATCTCATATGCTTATTGCTTACCTTTTTTGTGATAATTGAGGGTGGTTGAGTTGTTGTTGGATATGTGCTCTTGCAATTGATATCTTTATTTTGATATCCTGTTTTCAATTGGTAACTTTACAATTGGTAACTTTACAATTATTATACCTTTATGTTAATGACAAAGGGGGAGAGAAATAAACAAGATGTGCTTATTAAATGTTGAGTGTTAAATAATAACTTGAATCATATAGACTTTATGTATGATCATTCATGTATATGATTCAGGGGGAGCATTGGTGATTACCTTGGTTTATATTGATTACATTATATATATGTTGGTAATCATGCTCATGTTTATGATGTGTATCACCCATATGATTTGAGTTGTGTATGCATATTATTTCTGGTCATTCATGCGATATATACATAACCTCATGTGATACATACACTATTAACTGCTGAATGATGCTATTGATTATTGAAATTAACTCGATTGGCATCATTGCAGCGGGAGTAAGTATATTTAATGCACAATTATTTGTTTTGTTTATATTTGGTTTGTCATCATCAAAAAGGGGGAGAATGTTGAGTATTGGACTCTCCACCTTGATTTTGATGGTGATCAAACACAAATCATTGTGACTAACTCTTGTGATTCCAGTTAGCTAAAAAGTCACCAATTAGATTCAAGAAGATCAAAAGTGACTACACGTGTTGATTCAAGTGGAGGACTTGGTAGATCAATAAAGGTGAAGCATTGGCTTGAAGAACTCAAAGGCTACTTCAAACCTCAAGCCAATGGCATCAACAAATGAATGGAGATTCAATCCTAAGAGAAGAAAGGAATGGATGAGTCAAAAGCTTCGAAGACCATGACGTTGAAGATATTCAAGTCATTCAACTAAAAGACTCAAGTCCATGAAGAATTATGGAGATCGTCGCCAAAGTAATTTGTTCATCTCAAGCGACGTCCCAAGACTTTCTCAGAACGCGTGATCATTGTGCCTGGAGCTTTGTTGAAGCTCAAGGAGTATTCATGAAGTCAAGGGATTCGGATTCTCCATGTTGAAGCTTCGAAGACGGTTCGTCATGTTATTTATATTGTCTTCTAGCTTCGGTTTAGTAGAATGTTAAGCCTTGAGTAGTACTTGCCTAGAAATCTTCATAACTTTCATATCGTATCTCTAGGATTGCCTTAGAAGCCATTAAAAACTTTCCCGTAGCCTATCGTTTCATTTCACGGCTTCATATGCAACTTAGTTGGTTCAAGAAGAAGAACCAACCGACTAGATGACGATCTAATCGGTTGGGAATCCTTCTTGAACCGACTAGATATCCTTGCTTAATTCAGCCCATTCACTGTTGGTCAATTAGTCGGTCCAAGAAGGTTCACCGACCGACTAGATGACGATTTAGTCGGTTGGAAATCCTTCTCAGACCGACTAGTTATCCTAATCAGTTCAAGACCATTTGTTGACCAATTAGTCGGTCCAAGAATGTTCACCGACCGACTAAATGACGATCTAGTCGGTTGGTGTCTCTTCTCAGACCGACTAGTTTTCCGTGTGAAATTCGACCTTTGTACTGTTGACCAGTTAGTTGGTTCAAGAAGGATGGTTAATGCATTAAAAGTCAATCTAGTCGGTCCAAGAAGGTTCACTGACCGACTAGTTGTCAATCTAGTTGGTTATTGATCCTTCTTAGACCGACTAGTGCTTACCCATGATTTCACCATCTTCTCTGTCAACCATCTAGTCGGTCCAAGAAGGTTCACTGACCGACTAGTTGTCAATCTAGTCGGTTGATGATCCTTCTTAGACCGATTAAGCAGCTCAGAATAGAGCCGTTGGGACATTTAATGCCACAAATTTTGTGACCGTTTTCTCTCTTCCCTATATAAGTTTGAGTGCTTCTAACCAGGGATCCAAGGCTAAAATTAGAGACATTTTCACATCTTTGAAGAGAGCTATTCAACTCCTATTCCAAGCTCTCTCATCTCACAAGAATCTCTCCATTACTCTTTGAGCTCAATTCCTCAAGAGAGATTCTCATTCCTTGTGAGCTTCTCAAGCTAAGAGCTTGAATCCAAGTCACCAACTCCTCCCTAGCCATCTATTGCTGCTCATCTTGGTGGAGCTAGGGTTTGGTGATCTCATCTTCCTCAAAATCCATTCTTTCCCTAAATTGGTAAGTATTTCTCACGACATAGGATTTTGTGGTAAGAAGTTTTATATTTCATTCTTTATACTTCATATTGGTTGTATACTCACGGTGGTGAGAGGATTGGCTTGATCCCAAGTTGTGGGAGTCAAGATTTCGTTTTACTCTCGGTTTGTGAGAGTGTGCTTAGTCCCAGGTTGTGGGATTAAGGACTTTGCGTGTTCCCGGGTTGTGGGATACACAGACATCGATTGTAGGTCGATTGCACTTGTTGGAGGTTTTCCACAAGTGGGCTAAAGGAAATCTCTAGCGGTTTGCTAGAGTATCCGGAGGGGATCCGGGTGTTGCTGGAGTAGGGCACCGGTAACAAGTCAGGGAGACTTGGGTGGCACCGAACCAGGGTACATTGCATGTTAGCATTGCATTCTTGCTTGGGTTGTTGTTCATTTCTTATATTCCGCATTTGTTGGTTAAGTAGGGTTTTATTTGGTGTAAATTCCTTATAATTCTATAAAACACTATTCACCCCCCTCTAGTGTTTATTCCTCATAGCACAGGGTCACTACAGTGCGGGGCTGTGCTCCTATGACTGTTGGGGAGGAATTGAATTGTGTGGCATCGAAAATGGTTATTCCAGAGAATTCGAATACTGATGTGCGGGGTTGTGTTTCCTTCCCTTTGGGACGTTTGCATGTGTTAGGAGGCCCTAGTAGTTCGAATAATCATGTGGTGCTTGAATCGGAAGATCAGAATGTAATGTTGTTGTAGATGGAAGCATTGATCCTACTGTGGAGAATGTGGAGTTGGAAAAATGAGAAAAGGACTATTATTAATACAAAATCCAAGAGTGCACCTAATTCCCCGATTAGGAAGAGTACAAGGCAAGGTAGGGGCACTCATAAGTATCGTTAATGTCTATAATATCTTGGAATGTGAGGGGTCCCAATAATGCAGTTTGCAGGCAGGATGTCAAAGCTTGTATAAGAAAATTTAATCCCTCTTTGTTTGGTATTTTGGAGTCCAGAGTATCTTTGCGGAACATTAAGCGCATTACTCAATTGGCTTCTAGGCATCGGGTGGTTTTTCATAACTGCTCTGGAGATGGTGTGGGGCGGATATGTATTTTATATAATCCTAAAGTATGGTCTTGCAATGTGGCGTCATGTCAGCTCAGCAGATCACTATTACTATCTCTAACAGTGGAGGCTTCACTGGTTATCTCTCTATTATCTATGCTCTTAATCTTCAAATGGATAGGAAGCATCTCTGGGAGGAACTTTCTGGTATCTCTTCAATTATTCCTAATTCCCCTTGGGCAGTTATGGGAGATTTCAACACTGTCAGATTTCCTCGGGAGAAAGTGGGTGGCCGACTTTTGAGGTATGAAACTCTTGTGGATTTCAATAATTTCATTTCCAAATGCATCTTATCCGATCTCAAAAGTAACTGTCTGCATTTGAGTTGGACTAATCTACATCAAGGGAGTGGTCGTATCATGGCTAGACTTGATAGAGTTCTTTGTATTGATCTATGGTTAATTCATATTTACCTGCCTCAACTAGTGATCATGCATGTCACGACCCGCTCTTCAGGATACCCGATAAGTACGAATCAGTATCAGGTATTCCCGAAACTATGGGTGTGAAGAAGAAAGACAAGAAGAGAGAATAGAAGTACTGCACTGAACAGAAAAATTCTGCAAGCCACTATGCACGTGCTGGAAAGTACTGATGATGCTCCAACTCAACACAATATCAACATGGAGAAACACACTATATAACACAATGTCTTGTATTTGTTCTTGTAATATTGTAATTAATCTTCCTTATATCGGGATGTGTTGTTCCTCATTGTATATTGTCTTTATATGTTGTTTCCTGGTGTTGTATGTTGGAGCATTAGATGTACTTCCCAGCACGTGCACAGTGGCCTGCTGATTTTATTTGTATCTCTGTTCTCTTCTTTCTTTGTAACACTCACTACTCTAGGAATACCTGGGATGGATTTGTACTTCCCGGGTATCCTGGGGAGCGGGGCGTTACAATACAACTATGAATTTATCTCTCCTTCCTTTAGTGAATTCTGGTCCTAAGCAATTTAAATTGTTTAATCAATATTTGGATAGGCCAGGTTTCCCTAGATTGTTGAATGATGTGTGGAACACTATTTTTCGGGGTAACCCTATGTTTCAAGTGGTGCATAAACTCAAGGCTCTGAAGAAGAAGTTAAAAATTTGGCGGAGGGAATTCTATGATAAGGAATCTTCTGAATCTATTAAGCTTATGCTTGAGACTATTTGTAGTCATAGTGATTATGATTCTAATTCAGATTTGCATGCGAAAGAGAATGAACTTATTTTTTTTGCTTAACTCAATGTTGAAAATGGAGGTGGAGGAGTATCGCCCGAAGAGTAGGGAAGGTTGGTTATGTTTGGGGGATCGTAACTCCAAAATTTTCAAAATTCCATTAAGGAACGTCAATCTCAGCATAATCTTATGCATTTTATTAAATTTGATGGGTCTCCAATGGTACAAGTTGATCAGTTGAAAAAGGAAGGTCCAGTTTATTATGCCAAGTTCTACAATCAGGATCATTATTGTAATGCTTTTCCAAGTCTTAATGCTAAGCGTATACTTAAGGAATTTGCTGCTTTGGAGCTTGGCGAACCTGTGAAGAATGTGGAGATTAAGCAAGCTCTTTTTGATATGGGGGGGATAAAGCATCTGGGCCTGATGGGTTTAATGCGTTTTTCTTTCAAAAAAATCAGCATGTTGTGGGAATATACATTCTTAATGCTGTGCAACATTTCTTCAAGTTAGGTACTCTCCTTGGGCAAGTTAATCACACTTTTTTAACTTTGGTGCCTAAATCTTCAAATGCAACTTCATTGGATGATTATCGCACTGTATCTTGCTGTAATGTGCTTTATAAAATCATAAGTAAAGTCTTGAGCCATAGAATGAGAAAGGTGGTGCCCTTTTTGATTTCATCAAATCAATCTGCATTCTTTGAGGGGAGGTTGATATCAGATTGTTCCTTATTGGCAAATGAATTGTTGCGGGATTTTTCAAATAAGAGGGGAGCCAGAGCCTGCATTAAACTAGACCTGATGAAAGGTTTTGACAGTGTTAATAGGGAATTCATCTATTTTATATTAAATAGATTTGGGTGTCCTCATATCTTCATTAAGTGGATCAAGGAGTGCATTGTTTGTCCAACTTTTTCTGTACTTATTAATGGCTCTCCAGCAGGTTTCTTCAGTAGTAATAGAGGCATAAGGCAGGGAGATTCCCTATCTCCTTACCTTTTTGTGATGGTTATGGAGTTTTTTTTTCCATTGCTATGGAAAGAGCAATTCTTAGTGGCAGCATTCAACCTATGAAGAATATTGATGTGCCACAGATTTTCCATCTTCTATTTGCGGATGATATTCTGGTATTTTGCAAGGCAAATAGGAGAAGCTTTGCAGGCATTGTTGAGTTGTTAAAAGTTTTTGAGCATAGTACTGGACTTTCAGCCAATTTGCAAAAGAGCAGGGTGATCTATAGTAAAGTTTGCAGAGACAGGCAAATGCTACAGAATATTATTCATATGCAGCAAGGTAATCTCCATATGAGATATTCAGCATGGTAATCTCCATATGAATATGAATATTATTCATATTCAGCAAGGTAATCTCCCTATGAGATATTTGGGCCTTCCTCTTTCGTCTTGTTATCCTAAAGCTAGGTTGTTTGCTCCTTTGATTGATAAATGCAAAGTTAAATTATCTGGTTGGGCCTCCAAATTCCTTTCAACTGCTAGTAAAATTGAGTGCGTTCAGTCATCCATGGCACCCTACCTTATTGGTTTCTATCCTTCAAGTTTCCGAGGTCGGTCATTAACTCATTGGAGTCTATGATACGAAGATTTATTTGGTCATCTGGGCTTTCTGTTTGGAGTTGGTTGTATATGTGCAAGCCTAGAATGGAAGGGGGTATTGGTATTAGGCGTCTCCAAGATGTCAATTTCGCTGCTAGTATCAGGTTATTGTGGAGATGTGCCACTGGGAATTCTATTTGGGCGACTTTTATGCGGCGCACTTATTCTACTAATAGCAATATCTTTTTTTGTACCACAAGGATCACTGATTCTGGTAATTGGAAATGTTTGTTGAATAATAAAGTTATTGCCTTTGAATTTATTCAGACAGGTGATGATGGTTCCTATGCCTGGCCTCATGCGACATCATTTTCTTTTGCTTCCGCCTGGAATGCTGTTAGAGAGCGTGGGCCAGCATTTCAGTATTACAATGTTGTGTGGTTTGGACATCATGTTCCTAAGTTTGCAATTGTAGTGTTGAGAACATTAGGAATAAGTTGCCTACCAAGGATAGCGAACTATCCAGGTCAATCAAAGATGTGTGCTGTGTGAGGATCGTAATGAAACTATTAATCATCTATTTTTCGAATGCCATTATTCGAGCTATATTTAGGGACGATGTTTATTGAAGCTGGGCTTGACAAATGGTAATAATATGCACATCCTTAATGCGACTGACCTATTTAAGAGTAAGTTTAAATCGAAATCCTTGGTTTCATATCTTGCAAAGTCCATTTTGGCCGCGGTTATATGGTATATATGGAGGGAACAAAATAACCGGATTTCTAATGCTAAGAAAACTTATTATGTGAAGATCTTTGAGGAGGTGAGCAATGATGTTGTCTGTGTTACATCTTCAAATGCCCTTTGCTTTGAGGTTTGCTGAGATAAAAAACTATTGGCCAATTGGGATATCTACTTGGATTCTTTTGGTTAGATTTGGAGGTTGCTGTGTTTTCATTGCTGGGATGCTGCGTTTTGGGCTGATATAATTTTGATAGAGTGTGGTTTGGTTGTATCTGATTTTGAGTTTTTGTAATTTTTACGTATCCTTGATCGAATCCATTGTATTTTTTATTAGAGCTTGTGTCGGATGATGACGCTTGTGTCCGCTCTCTGACCAAGTCTTTAGTCTAAAATGTGATGGTATCCAAAATGCACTATTTTGACTAAAATAAATAAAATACGTTTACCTTCAACAACAAAAAAAGACGTACTCAACTCTTTTAGAAAAAAAAAACGATTAGCATATGAGAGCATAGATAAAAGCAGGATACAGTAAGTTACATGAGCACCATGCATCCAACGGCGTAAGATGATGCTGTACTGAGGAAGCAGTGGCAAACACTGATCATTCCTGTTTCTTTGTTTGTACAATCTGGTGGTCAAACAGACGAAGATCACAAGGCAGGCGAGCCAAACATCGATGACTGGATCTTAGCAGCAGGTCCTGCTCGGTTATATATTTGAAGATCTACTTCTGTTTGCAAATATTGGAGTACGTACTGCACTGTAAGATGGAGCTCTCAGTAACCATGAGAGGGAGGGAGGGATTCAGGGCCCAAGGACGTGTTTCCCGGCCCCAGACATCACGGGTCGAGTTTCAGACATTTATGAGCCTTTGTCACCATGCAGGGAAGTAAACGTCCCAAGCTCATCACTCATCATCTCAAATCCAATATTCACCACAAGCCTGAGGATTTGTTCCCTGTGCTCAGTGACTTGATGTTTCTTTCGCCAACAGTAGACGAGCTTTAAGTTAGCAATGAACTGAGCCTTAGACATGTAGCGTGGATTTTGACCCTACGTGCTGCTGCTTCGGGGTGCCTGTCTCATGTTCACCTACATTATTCGTATCGATGCAGGCTTTTGAGGCTTTTTGGCGCTCGATATTCCATCAAGGTTAACCAATCTGATCCTCACCGATAAACATGCTAACCCATTTATTATTTGTGAATGGCCGACGAAGAGACACAATGCAAAGTTTGTGCCTGTGCCGGTGTACCGTGATGCTGTGTGTAAATGGTAGCTTGAGCTGATCGGAACAGTTTGTTGTGCGTCAACGGATGATCGCCGAAGATCAGATGACGAAGAACAAGCAACAAACAAATAGAGCACTATGAAGAGTGCAATTTTAATTAGGCTGTCGGCCGGCCAAGTGAACACCAATGAGCTTTATTACGAAAGAAGAGAACAAATACAAATTCTCTCTCCTCACAACGAATGAGAAGCACACAAGATCTCTCCAAAAGCTCTCAACATAATTAATCTCTCAAAGTTGTTTCTTTCAAAGGCGGCTCAAAGTTCTCTCAATGTGTTCCACTTATGAAATCCTTGTCTAAACACCATATATATAGCCCTAGGGTATAATAGGTGTTCTAATAGAAGATGGATTCCCGATTGATAAGAACTCCGACTTTAACGGAATTCCGATATTCCAATCGCAACTCTACTTCGGATAAGACGTCGCATCCTATGGTGGGCCCCTCCGCGCTGTCGAGCTTCGTGCTGAAGGCCGAGCTAACGAAGTGCCGAGCCGAGCCATCCGAAGCTCGGACTGTAGGGTTTCCCACCTATGAGCCGACGATCCTCCAATCCACCGAACCAAGGAACTATGCACTGTAAAAGTCAAATAGCTCGGTATCCTCGTATCTGACTTGTGCAGACTCAAATAGGTCGGATCCAAGCGCAGACGAGCTAACTCTGCACGAGATAGCTCGGCTGCCGATCCAATACCTCTTCAGCGCATCAATCGAGCCAACTTTCACAAAGTTGACATTGGCTGATTTTTATTTTGATATAAACTGATGAAGCTCAACCACGACTAGAAATTATATTGAAAAGAAAATTGGTTGATATAACAACAAATTAAATTAAAGGGTAAGACATTTGTAGGAAATAACATAGAATGCAGTTGGATCTCTTCTTTTTTTCATACAGTTGCCTCCATGGTTGTCACTTTCCTCAGCGGGATGTTGCTCGTTGCCCTGAATCGTCACCATTTTGTGCAACTTTGTTTCCCATCAGCCACCTCTCACACAAGGCTTCATGGCCATTTCAAATGTTGGCGAGGACCAATTCGAAACAAACACAAGGTGGTACTAGATGTAGAATCCAAGCTAGCCCTACTATTCACCACTGCATACATTATCATTCCGCAAGTATGTAGAATCCAAAGATCCATGGGCAAACCTGACCGACCACGGAACGGAAAAAATTTCATGGATGAAAATATGTGGGCAGAAGCGTAGTGGGTGAAAGATGTAGCGTACACAGATACCACGCACGTAGATTTTTATGGTCGATTATCGCCTATAGATTTCTGCTTATTGATTTTGATTTTCCATAGGCGATACCTTTTTTAAAAAATTGAAAAAAAAATCGATCATAAAAATTTCATGGGTGAACGTCAAAAGATTTGTCGTGGGCGGAAATCGCCCATGGATTATCACCATGAATATTTCATAAGTGGTTCGTTTGTGCATGCACGCAAGTAGATATGCGTACACTCATATGAGGTTGCTAGAAATATGCTGACAACTTAAGAAATTTCTCATGGCGTTTGCACCTAAAACATAAAGAAATTTTAAAAAAATTAGTTTGTTGTACACATTCTAAACCCCTAAAGCCCCTAGATATGGATGAACCCTATTGTACAAACCCGTTTCGGTTATCCGCAAGCCCGACCCACTTATCATCCGCGACCCGTTACCCCCGCACTCTAAGCGGGCAATGACTGAGTCAGTCGAACGGGTCCGGCGACCGTTCGACTGGCGCCGACATTCAAGGAGGAGTTAATGGAACTGAGTAAATGGCTGTTGTTGGCTCAAACCCCGGAGAAGATCGTGCCCTAATCAATGAGGGGCAATTACTCCTCATCAAGAGATAGCCACATATAAATAGGTCGACAGACAAAGGTAAAAAAGGGAGCCCCATCTTCAAGGTACGAGTGCCGATATATAGAACTCTATCTTCTTACTTCATCACTCCATATACGAGCTTGTGTCGTTAGTCTAGAGTCGAACCTCTGTGGGTCGATCTCAGCTACATCAAGCTCTCTCTCTCTCTCTCTCTCTCTCTCTCTCTCTCTTCCTTACGTTCCCTACTAACTTAAGCATCAGAGGGAATTTGGGTCGGAACCCAGATCTGACCCTCCTAACGACTCCCTGTGGTGCAGATCGACGATCGCCATCCCACGCTCAAGGTCGATATCGGGCTCTTCAACCTCGAACGATCTAACCGACGGTCGTTCTTAGGTCGATCAACGATCGTACCATCATCAACCACCAACTACCGACCCCGGTTCTCCCAACAGAGGGTCTCACTCAGAAGGCTGACTATGCTCTAGCTCAGCGCTTCGAGTCTCCGTCATCTTAACAACTGTGCCGGTCAATTTTGGCCTTAACAATTTGACGCCATTTGTGGGAAACACGAGAGTATCCCATAAGCCAAGGCCTCAGATTGAGATGGGCAGATTCCTGGCTGAGAGTATCCCATAGCTGCTGTCTGAGGGTAGCCTGGTTGAAAGCATAGACGACAGTGAGTGCAAAAGAAAAACCCGAGGTGTTGATGATGGAGGCGAAGATGTGCTCGGGTGATAGGTCGTGGATGGAGTAGCTCCTGATCGGGCCCCGGATATACACCCGAAGAACGATTGTAGTTTTACAGCAAGTGCACGGTCAAGTGGCGAGCGGGTATCGAACACGATGAGGTGGTGTTGGCTCCAATCTATCCTAGGTTGGCTCGACTACGAATGTTTTATTGGTGGAGATGGTTATGGTGTGATGTAATGACGATGGTGGTGGATGTCGGTGTAGGTGATAGAAAAGTTGGTCAAATATCGATTCTAACACAATATACTAAAAGTGTCTAGGGTTAGGGAATCTCCACTACGGATCGTTATACATCATTGTAAATCGTGAATCTCAATATTACTAGACTTGTGTTGAGGTGAACTAGTCGTAACTGAATAGAGAACCAAGCTCACGCTCTCGCGCTATTGCCGGTCTATAGTAACCTAGGATAGGGCCCAATCTCTTGCAAACCCTAGCCTAAGCCACTAGCATTAGGATCGACATCATCGTTCAATCGCTCCTCGAGCCCACTCTCGTGCAAACTCGAGTCATGATCTAGGTTGTGATAGTTCGTATTCGTCCAATCTCTTGCAAACGAATATCGGTATAGATTTATAATAAAAATTCTAGCTTTGGTCCAATCTCTTGCAAACCAAGTCTAGAGAATCTCGATTATAAACCTAAATCGAATATCTAGGCCTTCCCATCGATTAGAATCCAATCTCTTGCAAACCCTAGATCGATGGAAATCTCTAACTATCCGTAATAAATCAATCACAACCTAACCTCCTAGCAATTCTAGCAATTTAGAAATTCATTCATCACAAATCTGAAATTAGATCCATAGGGTTCATCCACATGCCCTAGAACAACAAATCTACTCAAGCATAGCAATAACGATAGAGAAATCGATAAAAACATTGCTTGCATATATAAAGATATCAAAACAAAGATTCAAACAATAAGAACAAAATACTTAGCTTGATGAAGATCTTCAATCCAAAATACAAGATTTTAGATCCAAGAGGGGGCCTAGGGCATGGCCTAACCTCTAAAATAACTCTAAGAAAACATCATGGGAACCCAAGAAAATATAATGGGGATCCCCTCTAATGGTGGCTACAAAACCCTTATATATCCCCCCAAAACCCTAGCAAGAAAACCCTAGAAAACCCCTCAAATTCGTGCCCAAAAACAGCCCAAACCGTAACTTAAAATCTGGGCCCGCTGCCGACTCGGCCGAGTGGAACATGTGACCCGGCCGAGTGGAAATTCCAGCACTGCAGCGTCAACTTGCAGAAATTCTCCAGATTTCATCCGACCTCTGATTGGCGCGTTCTTGGCGGCGTTGGAACCGTCATGAAGTCTACTATCCATAAAAAATATGAAAAAATACTTTGATTGCTGCAATGATAGCAGATTTCAAAAGAGTGGGAGATTGTCTGAAAATCTGGGCGCTGCGTGTCCTCAGCATCACTCGGCCGAGTGGACTTCTCTACTCGGTCGAGTGGGCTTTTCTACTCGGTCGAGTGACAGACCCTGTAAAATTCCAGTAAGTCGGGGTCTTGGGGGGGTCTGTCTTCGGAGGTGACTCGGCCGAGTGGCTTTACTCACTCGGTCGAGAGGCATTCGGTACTCGGCCGAGTCGGAACCGTCAAAAGCCTGTGCATTTCCAGTAAGTCGGCCTCTTTTGAGGGTGGATTTCTCATGCCACTCGGGCGATGCGATCTTCTTACTCGGCCGAGTGGGATATCATCCCTCGGCCAAGTGCACGTCCAATTCCTTCAGTTGGAGCGTGTCCGGTCTGGTCGGCCGAGTGGTCTTCTTGCTCGGCCGAGTGAGTGCTCCACTCGGCCGAGTGGCATGCTGTAAATGCCCAATCTTCTCCATTTCTCCTCCTCGTCGCTCCTACGGAGTTCCTTCTTCTTCCACCCGTCTCCCATCGCCGAATAGCCCTTAAAAGAGCCTTGGGTGACGCTCCGGAGTGGGTGCAAGTCCCTTAAGCTCATTTTTGCTCCCGATCGCTCCATATTTCCTGAAATCCGACAAAAACAAGAAATAGTGAAAAGTAACGCAATATCGTCGAATACTCGTGAAAATCGCAATATGAGCAATCGAAATGGCGTGAAAACATGCAGAAAAAAGGTGTAAAATATGGACCGATCAAAATCCCCCAAGCTTACCTCTTACTCGTCCTCGAGGAAGATAAGTAGAGAGATGAACTCGGGAGATGAAAATAAAGAAAATGAAACGAAAGAAAAAGAAAGAACACGAGGTGGAAGTGGTTGCTAGATTATTCTCTCAGATCTCAAGCCATAAGCTACACATCACGATAACTTGGAAAATACGAATCACATGCTATAAGGATTTCAAATCTTACTTAGACATGGTACTTGCAAGCTTTTAAGAGCAATAAGAGGGACTCTCTAAATTCATACAATCAATTCATATCCACATCACACATTTCATAGAATTTAATATACAAATGTTGGCAATGCACTTTTCAATCAAAAGTTATAAATGAAGCATATAAGATACACACCAAGCGTGCAATAGAGAATAGAATAAGAGTCATGGCATTCACATATTTATTTCAAATCATGAAAAATCTCCATATCTAATATATTTTGCAAAGTCTAAGCATTATCGAATATTCCCATTCATGCACGTCTCCACTCTAATGTCATACTCACTCATATGGTCAAATGAATTCCCCCCACCCCAAGCTTAGCTTGAGGCATCACACCTTAAGGAATATGATAGTGGAAAATGGGATTTTTGCATTGGTTTTCCCAAGTATTTTGTGGCTCCAATAATGAGATAGAGAAATATCTCTTTTTTTTCTTTTGGACTTTGTTTCTCATTTTTCTTTTTGGATTTTTGTAGGAGCTATATGATTTGTATTTTTGGATTTTGGCCCCTTTTTGGCTTTTTGGACTTTTGGAGCTAACTTTTTCTTTTGTGGGGATTTTTAGGAAATAGATGCGATATAAGTAGCTTTAGAAGGTGAACTCAAGTGACATGTAGAGAATAAAAAGATATATGTGGAGAAAGAAATAATGTAACACTCGGTTCACTATAAGATGTGCACGAACGGTTCAATAAAATAATACTTCGCCTAAAACTCATATGTAAGCATGGATATTCTCAATCATTTCAATAAATAGTGAATTCAAGCAGTAAAGTTTACAACCATATCAGGCATGCAATAGAAGGTGAATAAGACAATAAAACTGATGCTTCAGATATACTAATGATGCGTGAATCTTGGTGCACTTCTAACAAAAGCATACTAAACACTAATCCATACATTCAGTTTCAATGAATATCATGCGATCACTTAGAGGGGTCATCAAGAGAAATAGATTTGCAAGCACATGTGAATAGCAAGACTATGGAATACTCTAAGTAGCATGGCAAAGAATAATAAGCATCGTGATGGTTGCTAAAGCAATAAGAGATATCATCATAAGGAACGCATCTAGCAAAATAAGAGAAAGGAAAATAAAGAAAAAATAAAAAATAAAAGAGAGGAAAGAAATGAAAAACAAGCACACAACATGATGCATGAACACATATAAAAGGAAAATAAGATGGAAAATTCAAAAAGATGATGCAAAATTTTGAAAAATTTTAAAAGCCCTAAAATAAAGTAAAAATGCAACTAATGCATCTAAATGGCATGGAAATGCACTCCCCCAAGCTTAAACTTCACATTGTCCTCAATGTGATCATAATGAAAGAATATGAGGAATAACGATAATAATAAGGGGGTGAATGAAAAATGATGAAATGAATGACATGAAATCCTAATGCAACTACATGCACATACAATGATGCATGAGAGCGCTTCCCCCAAGCTTATACCAAACAATCCTATTCAAATGACTCGATCAAAAATGTCATGGCTTTGCAAAGCGTGATCAAGTCAAATGAATAAGAAAGTGAGTATTCACTTGAAAGAAATGCTTGATGGTGGTGAGCAAAAGGATGTGGCGTATCAAAATATGAAGAGGGCAATTAATATATATAATGGGTTTGGGGTGTAAAAGATTTTTGTTGCCATCATATGAGGTGATATTTATTCAAGCAAATCTATACGGTCCTCTCGCTGTCGAGAGAATTCGTGTTTATTGAAAGCATAAAATTTCTACACTACTGGATTGATATCACCTATAGCAAAAGGCGGATCCAGTATCTTTGCCGGTGCAGGAAATTGCTCTAACTGCTCTTTCCGTGGCTCCGCCAGGCTCGTATGTCCACGGACTCCATCAGACTCCAGCAATGCGGCTCCCAGCACCTCTGCAAGGACTCCACCTGTACCCTGCAAGAGATAAGCCGCATCAATCTGATGTGGATAATTCTTTCCCAAAATAAATGTATTCCAAAGAGGGTCATCAACATAAGTATTTAAAATTAAAAACGGTTGACAACACTTCCCTGGAAATAAATCTCTACTCTCGTGTACCACGTCGATCAACTCTTTGTTGTTCGCCTCATGTTGTTCAGGTAGCTTTGGCATATATGCGTGGGTCTCATCAGGCAACTCCTCATCATCATCAAACTTATCCCATCGCACATCCTGATCATAGTCAATAGCATCCATGGGTGCTAACTCCTCGCTCTCATCCTCGTATACGTCCCATCGTACCTCTTGATCATATATATGTGTATCCTACAAAAGGTGCAATGAGTCGTCAAAATCTGAATCGTAGTAAACATCATACACGGGAGGAGAATCAAATGTAGGAGATGAGGGAGTAAAGAGATCTCCCTGAAGGGGAGCCATAAGCTCTGTGGGATTGTCCTCAGCATCAGTGGAAGCGTGGTCCTCTGAGGGATGCTCAGCCTTTGTAGAAGGTGGGGATGGCTGCGGTAGCTCGAAAGGAGGGGGCACAATTCAGGCTCCATCTGTGTGCAAATGTCATCGTCCAAAGTCACGTCCTCCTCGTTGGTCTGCTCCACTACTGTATGCATGACCTCCACAATAATATCCTCTGATGGTATAGGCTGCTCTGACTCAGGTGGGTGGCAGGGGGAGGCGACGACAGCATAAGGTGGCTCTATAGGCTCATGTATCTCAACCATGGTGTAAAAATGGGTCTTGTGCCCCTCAATTAGAGCGTAGACTCCATCATCAATTGTGCATGTGGAAGAGATACAATGAGTAATAAAGTTTTGAAATTCAAGCTCAAAAGGATCACCTGCCGTTATTGTTAATGGACCGGAATTTCAAACTATGTCGACAATGTTTCTCAATAGGTCCGTGTACGTGTCCTCCTTTGGCAACTCAGATGTCTCTATTTGTGGAGTGTTGATGGTATAAAGGTGGATATGATCACCTTCAAGTGAAGCATACACTCCATCTATGATAGTACCTGCACTAGAGACATTAGCCATAACAAAATCGATGAATACTTGGTCGTATGGTTTACTTACCGTAACGGTTAATGAACCGGTAGATCGAGCATCATCTATCATTTGCTCCAAGGCTGCTGCCAACTGTAAATCACTGAACTTTCCCACTTGCATCCTCTTCAAAAACTCACGTGAGGGTCCCTTTAGCCTTCTAGTGAAGATATCAAATAGCGTAGAGTCATTCCACTCATGGTCTGACTCCGTCTGGAACATTTCTAACATTCCTTCAAACCTAGACAAGGCTTCCCCGAAGGATTCTCCATCAGCCTGATAGAATGTAGCGAGATATATGTAGGATTGTATAGAGCCCGCTCGCATTTTCTTTGGAAGCACCATCGCTGCAACAACTGTACCTGATCAATCAAAGTAAACAACCTGGAAAAGACGTCAGTGGTACAAAGAGAGATAAAAATAATAATAGTAGCAGGTGGTGGGAAAAAAATCTCTCTCAAATTTTTTTTTGTTTTTATTTTGTTTTTTTAATGTAGTCTAATCAACCTAATTGTGACAAATTGGCACCCAACGGGAAAACACCTCCCTGGCAACGGCGCCAAAAACTTGATCGGGCCCCGGATATACACTCGGAGAACGATTGTAGTTTTACCGCAAGCGCACGGTCAAGTGGCGAGCGGGTATCGAACACGATGAGGTGGTGTTGGCTCCAATCTATCCTAGGTTGGCTCGACTACGAATGTTTTATTGGTGGAGATGGTTATGGTGTGATGTAATGACGATGGTGGTGGATGTCGGTGTCGGTGATAGAGAAGTTGGTCAAATATCGATTCTAACACAATATAATAAAAGTGTCTAGGGTTAGGGAATCCCCACTACGGATCGTTATACATCATTGTAAATCGTGAATCTCAATATTACTAGACTTGTGTTGAGGTGAACTAGTCGTAACTGAATAGAGAACCAAGCTCACGCTCTCGCGCTATTGCCGGTCTATAGTAACCTAGGATAGGGCCCAATCTCTTGCAAACCCTAGCCTAAGCCACTAGCATTAGGATCGACATCATCGTTCAATCGCTCCTCGAGCCCACTCTCGTGCAAACTCGAGTCACGATCTAGGTTGTGATAGTTCGTATTCGTCCAATCTCTTGCAAATGAATATGGGTATAGATTTATAATAAAAATCCTAGCTTTGGTCCAATCTCTTGCAAACCAAGTCTAGAGAATCTCGATTATAAACCTAAATCGAATATCTAGGCCTTCCCATCGATTAGAATCCAATCTCTTGCAAACCCTAGATCGATAGAAGTCCCTAGCTATCCGTAATAAATCAATCACAACCTAACCTCCTAGCAATTCTAGCAATTTAGAAATTCATTCATCACAAATCTGAAATTAGATCCATAGGGTTCATCCCCATGCCCTAGAACAACAAATCTACTCAAGCATAGCAATAACGATAGAGAAATCGATAAAAACATTGCTTGCATATATAAAGATATCAAAACAAAGATTCAAACTGTAACGACTGGTTTTCATGTATCTGGATTTATTATAATATAATATATGTTTTGGTGGATTTTCTCCTCATGTGTGGTTTTCGTCTCCGTAGCTTTCATTTTCGATCGATTCGTCGTATGTTCTCGTTTCTTCCTTAGGATTGTCGATTTCGAAGTATGCCATTCGTGACGAGCTTCATAACGGTCGTATCTTACTGTTAGATCAAGCCTAGGAGTCTTAGGAATCGATCCCGGAGCTCCGCGCTCCGTATCGAAACTTTTGGTGCACGTTAGCCGGTATAAGAAGGGGCACCGACCGACTAGATGACGATCCAGTCGGTCGGCAATCCTTCTTGGACCGACTAGTTGGCTTTCTAAATATTTCAGGAGTTACTGTTTATCGTTAGTCGGTCTAAGAACGTTGGTTGACCGACTAGGTTGCAAACTAGTCGGTCAGCAATACTTCTTTAACCGACTAACTCTTCAACTAAATTTTAGTATCAATACTGTTCACTCTTAGTCGGTCTAAGTTCATCTCTCGACCGACTAGATGTAAAACTAGTCGGTCAGTAGTTGTTCTTGACCGACTAAATCTAAAACATATTTTCGTTCAGAAGTTACTGTTTACACTTAGTCGGTCTGCGTTGGTCGACCGACCGACTAGTTGCCAAACTAGTCGGTCAGTGGTTGCTCTTTGACCGACTAATCTGTGTTAAACCCCTAATTTCTGGGCAGCCGACAGCCCATCCTATTTATGCCCCTCTCAAACGTTTTCTTATTCCTCCACTCGACCCAAAACCCTAGTTTCTCCCCCATTGAGCCCCCATCTTCCTCCAAGCCCTATTCCTTCATCCCAAGCCCTAGATTCATCATCTAAACCCTCCATCAACTCATTCTACCTCTCATCTTCCCCAAAATCTCACCAAATCCCCAAAATCCCCCAAAAACCCTAACTCTCCAAACTTCTCCATTTGTTTCCAGATCTGGTCCTAGGGTTCTCCGGAGTGTTTCTTCCGCCTTCCCTCGGTAAGAAATCGATCTCTTGACGTTTTTATAACCTATTTGTATTTTTATGAAACCCTAATGAAATTTCATGTTGTTTGATGATTGTTTCCCCATAACAGCGATTTCCCCCGTAGATTAGCATCCGCGAGATGAACCTTCGTGATCGTCATTCCCGGTGCTAGGCAAGTGAAACTTGCCACTTAGGGTTAGGGCCATGTTTTAGGCCATCTTGCTTGTTGTAGGCGTAAAAGAGGCTAGGCGACGAAATGATACTCGCCTAGGCGCAAATTGGGGAACTAGCTTGACAACGAAGCTAGTTCCGACATATATCATGTTGCACAATTACCATGTCATGTTTAAATTCCATTAACGGTATGCGAATTAATTGTCATGTCATTGCATTCTTTAAGTGATCCCGTGATTGCGTAGCATCGCTACAATACTTGTGTTCCTGGCTCGTGACCAGAAGCGAGCATAATGAGTTGCTAACCCCAACGCTCGATATTGAATTGTGAACTAAGAAACAAGCTCCCGTGCGGGGAAACCCTGGCTCACTTGCTGGGCTCGTGTACAGGGACCCTGGCTTGTTTACGTGTGAGATGGGGTAAGGGTTAAGCGGCCATTCAACTGGGAGTCTGCCCGATCAGCAACTGCAGTTGTAAGGCGTAAACTCTGGGTTGGGGTAGTGTTTAGTGCCGATCGGTGTGAATGTTGTACCATTCAGCTGAAGGGCGTAAACATCTACAAAACAACGTGAAACGTGAATAGTGAAATGATTGAGATTGTTAGTAGCTTGGCTACTCTTGTCTTGTCCCGATAATTGTTCTCTTGTACTTATTGTCTCGCCATGTCTTAATTATGCACTCATGTTATAACTGCCATGTCATGCATACTAAAACTGCTAGGTTGCTAGTTGCCTTACTTTCAGTTTCCTTGCCCAAGTCTTTTAGACTTGCTGACATGTGCCCCTTTACACTTTTGGGTGACACATGTTAGATCCTGAGCCTGAGTACCTTGTTGAGGACGAGGTGTTTGTTGACGCCGAGCCCAAGCTCGTGTTTGACGGGGAGTACGTGGACACTGGGGACCAGTCCTAGTGTCTTCGTTGTGTTTTACTTTTGTTTTGACAGTTGTTTTGTTATCGGTGCGTAGCACCTATACTTTGTTATGTCGTTGCTTTTGTTGGCCTTGTTCTGGGCCTTTAGACTCTTTCTTTTAGCCTGGTGGCTTTTCTGGATGTTGGACTTATTTTCATGTTGGACAATTTATGAGATATGAGATTTTATTTCAGTCTCTCCTTGTGTTATTATTGTTATTCCGTTGTGGTTACAGGGACCTGCTTATGTTTTATTGACGCTTATCGGGTTTGGGGCTTCACAGATCCACTCTCGTGCGGACCTTTTCACGTCTCGCCTCCATTTTAGGGAAGCGGGGCGTGATAGGTTTTGTTGGTGGCCCATGCAGGTCCTTCTGTAACTGCGATTATCGGAATAGCAATAATAATATTAGAATGTCCCATAAACTAAGTTCGACGTCCGATGTTATAAGCTATGAGTCTAATCTGATTCGTTTTCTGTGTCATTAGATGGCAGGAAGGCGTTTCACCCGTGGTGGGGGTAGTGGTGCGCTCCCTCATGATGAGGAGCCTAAGCGGGAACCCACCAACGGGGAGATGATGCGGATGATGCTCCAGATGATGCAAGTGCAGCAGGGCGTGCTTCTGCAAGTCCAGAATGCTCCACTTACTCGAGCTGCACGGGCTCTTCCGGATGCCCCTCGCTCTGAGCCAGGAGCGAAGCAATTTCGGGAGCTGGGTCCCGCATATTTTGATGGGTCTGAGGGTCCTCTGGCTGCCGATGAGTGGATTCGGAACATCGAGGACAATCTGAAGATGGCCAAGATCACCCCGGCTGGATGGGTTGATTTGGCGAAGAGGCAACTCAAGGATAATGCTCGGAATTGGTGGGATGTGGAAGAGAAGATGTTGGTGGAGCCGATAGCTTGGGCTACCTTCAAGGCCAGATTTGAGGGTGAGTTCTTCCCGAAAGCTGCCAGAGAAGAGATGCTGCAGCGTTTTATCGATTTGAAGCAAGGAAGCTCGTCGGTGGACCTATATCACCAAGAGTTCATGAGGCTGAGTCGGTTTGCACCAAAGATGGTGCAGGACGCTGAGGAGAGAGCTCAGAGGTTCCTGCAGGGGCTTGCTTCGGAGCTCCAGAGTTTTATGACCTCTTCTGACCGGGAGTCTTATCAGAAGGTTCTAGTAGCAGCCAAGAGGCAGGAGCTGCTCGTGAACCAGAGGAGGGGGTCTGTTGTTGGTGCTGGGAAGAGGCCTGTGGTACAGGCGAGAGCGGTGGTTAGGCCTGGTTTCAAGCCTAATCAGCCAGCTCAGTTTAAGAGGCCAGGAGGGCCTATTTTGAAGACTTGCCATTTCTGCGGCAAGCCTGGCCACATCAAGAATCAGTGTCGGAAGTTTTTGGGCCAGTGTTTGGTGTGTGGTGATGCTTCCCATGTCGCGAGGGATTGTCGGCATGCGGGTCCGCTGCGGAGGGCACCTGTTGCAGCTCAGCCGTTGCAGCAGCGAGCGTCTGTTCCTGCTGGTCGTGGAGCAGCTCTTGTTCCGCAGAGGCAGGCTTTTCAGCAGGCTGTTCCGCCAAGGAGGCAGGCTTTTCTGATGACTGCTGTGGAGAGCGAGGCTGTGGATGAGGTTATCGCAGGTAATCCTCGATCTAGCTGTTACTTTCCTAGCTGGTTTGATTGTTAGATTGTGTTGTTCGCTTGAACATGGTTGTTTGCTAGACTAGGGTTTGATTGTTAATTGATTGTTAGGTGTGGTTTTGGTTTGCACATTTCCTGCACGAGTCCTCTTTGACTCAGGTGCATCGATGTGCATTATTTCTCGGAGCTTCGTGGAGAGGCATTCCTTGTCGACGTCCCCTCTTCCCAAGAGTTGGAACATCGTTACAGGGAATGGCGTGGTCTCGGTGCATCGTGGTTGCAATTCTTGCTCATTGGTGGTCTGTGGACATGAGCTTTTCACTGATTTCATTGTCCACGACATCATCAACTATGATGCAGTTCTTGGGATGGACTGGCTTGCGAGCTTCTATGCTACGATCGACTGTCGGAGAAAGAAGGTGGTGTTCGAGATTCCCGGACATCCAGTATTTGAGTTCAGTCGTGGTAGCAGTTCGCTTGGTCCTGTCAGATTTCGGGCCAGGCCGGTGGAGGTTGTGGCTATGCAGATGGAGATGGAGTGGCCAGCTGTGGTGCGAGATTGTCACGCCCCGCTTCCCAAAATGGACGGAAGCGAAACGTGACGAGGCCCGCTTAGGCCAGAGCTTTAGAAGCTCGGACCCAATAAGCGTCTGTAGAGGTACCATTTTAAAAGAATTTCAGGTTCTTGCATTATTATAGTTCGAAACAACAAAAGTACGGAAAGGAAATTTGCATTCATTTACATGGAGAAATAATATCCAACCGGTACAAAGTCTAAAAGAAGCCTAAGCATGGCAACACAAGTTTAAAGACAAACCGAAAAGTAGTACCCTCGGGAAGTGGCGACTAAAAGACCTCAAGGTCTGGTCCTCGTCAGGCACGGACTCTGGATCAGCGTCCTCGGCTCCTCGTACTCCAGCGAGTCTGCTTCGTCCACGATCTCTGGCTGAACACCTGACGTACAGCACCCAAGAAAAAGGAACTGTACGTCAGGTAAAGTCTACAAGAAGGGTTAGACTTTACTGCAAGTGCACCGAACTTTAAACAACGGCTTACTGGTTGATTAGCATGCTGGGGTTACAACAAGTACAAGAGAAGTAACGTAGCAGGAAAGTAAAGCGTAGCAGGCAGTAGTCGTAGCGTGTGCTACCGACTACGGGACTAACCTAAAGGTGTCAGGACAAGACGAAGACAGACAAGACATGTAGGACACGACACGACACGGCACGACACGACACGACACGAAGGGTTCACGCCTTACGGTTCGAGGGGGATCAGACCCTCTCACCGTGCGCACGCTCAACCCTACCCCAAAACCCCAGAACTCAGGACAGGAAGCACGTAGATCACTTTCGCAAGGAAAGCACCTGAAACGCCCGTAGGCTTTTTGTAACACGGAGATCACTTCCGCTCGGGAAGCATCTGAAACGCCCGTAGGCTTTTTGTAACACGGAGATCACTCCCGCAAGGAGAGCATCTGAAACGCCCGAAGGCTTTTTGTAGCACGGAGATCACTCCCGCAAGGAGAGCATCTGAAACGCCCGAAGGCTTTTTGTAGCACGGTGACAAGACACGACCAGTGTGGATAACAGTGACAAGACACGACTAGTGTACGGGAGAGTTATTCTAGGGTGTCCACACACACGCACACACATGATAGCCCTACAGCATCAAAGTTGTTGTTGTCAGGCTCAGACTTCGTCGTCAAGTCTGAGTCGTCAGGGGCGTCCCGGACGCTATCATTTCACATCCGGTTCTATACAGTCACAGTCTAACAGTTCTAGCAATCTAAGACCAAGGCACGGTCAAAAACGCAAGTGGGTACACTTGCCTGCGATGGCGAGTGTGTCGTCCTTCGGAAACGTCTCGTCCAAGCGTCTCGTCCGCGGAAGTCCGTCTGAAACAGGTCATGGCGACGGTGTCAGGCCGCGTTTTTCAATAATCCTATTTAGGTTCATTTCTAGGTTGAGCGTGGCTAACCTAACAGTCACAAGTCAAATTGTCCGTTTAGCCTATCCGACGATTCTATCCTATGTGCACAGTCAAAAGTCCAAACGTCGGTCTACGGTTACACATCGTTTTAAGGGAGCAGAAAATAACTTTAATGTGTTAAGTTGCCATTTTAAGTTAGGTTTTCAGTTCTGCTATGGTGTGGGTTGTGCTATGAATTAGGGGACTAACCTTTTGACGATCGCGCACGGGTCCGACGTCGGGTCTGGCAACGGTCGCAGATCGCATCACGACTCCAATTTCCGGAACGTCCCGTCACTGGTCTTTAGTATTCACGTGGTCGAACGGAAAGCATGATCGTCTCTGCGTCATTAGATAACAATATCAAGTTAAGGGGAAAAATACGTCCACCAATGTAACCACTAATTTATACTAACATTGGTTAACATCATACCCTAGCTGTTTTATAATAACTGAAATATGTAAATACCTATATAACTTAATATTCATCATTTAATACATGACTTACAAGTATATAATGGTATAGGGTGTTAGTAGGATATACCGCAACACTTGTAATCTGTACATATAAGTACATTAATAATATATATATATATATATAAGTTATTCTTGTATACTTGGCCCCATTTACCTAGTAAAACTTTTATTAAAATATGCAAATAAAGTTTACTAGCACTAACAGGCAAGTCACATATATTACTAACGTATGTGCCACTGTGGTTACAAATAAACTAACATGTAGAATTAGTTATGTACCTTTAAATGTAATAGCATATATATTTATATAAGATTTATGTATAAGCATCAAAATACTTAGAACTCACAGTATTTTCCTTGTGACTCCTCGTGTTTATAGGGGATCGTCCAGACGTCAACCGGGCAGCGGCATTTGGAGGCTTGGCGACGCGTCATAGGCGATGGCGATGGCACGGAGCCGGGCGCTGGGCGACGTTGCGCGGTGGTCGGAGTGACTGCGGAGCGAGGGGATCGCGTGGGCCTATGGGTGGTCGGGGAAGTGGTCGACGGTGACTGCAGCGACTCCGGCGATCGGGAAAGCGCGCAGCGGCGGCTGAGAGCGAGGACGGTGCGGGGATTCGCGAGGGCGGGCGGCGGCGCTTGTTGGACTGAAGCGGAAGTCGGGGCTCGGCGGTGTCGAGGGAGGAGGAGAGGCGGGAGTATGGCTGAGGGGTTTCACCGGAGGGAGACGGTTGCGAAAGGAAGAGAGGAACGGCAGGATGGCCGTTGTATGTGGCTGGGCGTGGAGGAGGAGACGGGAGGAGAGACGCCGGAGGAGCTTTGCGCGAGGACGAGGGACGGAGGGCAGGCCGTGGCTTAGGGTTTCGGCCTGGGTCTCTTCGGGTTGCAGATCGGAGGAAGGCCTGGGCGGTGTCCGGTGTCCGGAGGAAGGCTTCGATGGCGAGGAGATGGGTTTGCTGGGTCGTCGTGGGGAGAAACAGGAGGTCGGAGGGGAAAGGTACGGCGGCTGCTGTATTTTTTTGCGTGGGTTCAAGAAACCCTAGGGAGTAGACTTTTTATATATATGGGGAGGGAGAGAGTAGGTATTATATGTAGGGGCTGTGTGCGGCTCATAGGATAGGAAACACTAGGCTTTAGGTTAGATGGCAGAGCGAGTATTGTTGGCCAGAAGGGATTTAGGGAGAGAGAAAAGATATAGTCACGTGGGTGTTGGGGAAAAGTCTACTAGGATTAGCTTAGGGCCTGTTCTTTTGTAGGAAAGTATAATAGGGAAAGTTGAGAAGTGTGGAATCTGATGAGAGAGAAATTGGTGTGTAGTGTGTTCTTTTGTTGGAAAGTAGGGTTGTATTGTGGAGTTGGAAAGTTAAGGTGGGTCCCACTCCGTGTAGTGTGTTCTTTTAGTTGAAGAAAGTTTGAGGTGAAAAGTGGTGTGGGGTCCACCCAAATTTAATTTGTTCTATTCATATCTAAACTAAAAACTAAAATCTAAATTAATTAATTAATATATTAACTAATTAATAATTAAAATAACTAATTCGGTGCAAAAAATGCTAATCCAAACTGTTAATAGCAGTGGGCCCCATTTGATGGCACGCGAGTCAGCAAAGAAAAGCGGCGAAAAAAAAAATAAAAAAGCCCGCGCTGTTTTGATTGGTCGGAGGGAAGAGACGGGCCCACAATGGCTTCGTTTTCTTCTGTAATCCCAGCGAAATTGGCGGATTGCAATTGCCTCGCGAGAATCCCTCTGACAGATGACACGTAGGCAAAAACCCCCAAAGAAATCAACGCACAAAAGAACATGCCGAATGAAATTGAAGTCGGATTCTTGTAAACAGTAACAAAAACGAGATTCCTCCCCAACAATCAGACAAAAAAACAGGCCCTTAGGATCTATAGTAGGTTGGATTCAACAATAGAGATCTTGATTCACAGTTCGGGGGTAGGTTTCTTTGAAAAAAACAAAGGCTATATCATATAGGTCATTAGAAAAATTAAAAAATGAGTTAGCTTGTGCGTTTCCCTGAAGGACAAATGCTTTAGCACATAGATTATTAGGAAAGAAAAATTTAATAATGAGTTAGCTTTTTAAAAACCAACGCACAGAACTCTAAACCAAAAATTTTATTATTATTATTATGAAGAAAATATTTTATAAAGAATTTAGCAATTTGGTCACTAGACGTCCAAAAATACAAACAAAAATACTGGGGCGATCGCGCCTCCGAGAGGGTCGTGGATACGGGATCCGGTCGCGCGTTTGAGCTACGGAAGACAGTAATAAAAATCAAGTACACCAAACGCACACACTAAACACAATCACGCACTAAAACACGCACGGTCGGAAAATGACCGTTACATTCTACCCACCTTAGAAATGATTCCGCCCTCGGAATCACTCACACTAGTTATAATTACCCATATGACCTTATACCCGCAACTATCATATCTACTCATAAAGATTTCTAATCCTATAACTTCAACATCGTTCCCCAATTAATCCATCGTAATCCTTCTTTTCACTGGATAAAGCCACGACTAATCTCACATCCTAACACTTAACTATAGATCCGTCACTGTTGTTCAAAATTTTCAACCCCAGGTTCTCATAAAAGGATAATAATCATAATCCCATACCATACTACTCTATTAAACATCATCGCTTCATAGCATTCTTTAAATTTCTCAATCTCTTCCCAATAATAATCAATCGTTAAATGATGTTCTAGACAACCACCAATCCAAGACAAAAGAACTTGTTTATTTTACACCACCTTCACAAATCAACAGTCGACGTGTCCTCAACACGTTCCTTGCCACATCTTCTCATAAATTTATCCGCCAAATAATTTGATCTGTCAGAATTACCCCTCATCCTGCTCACTATAACTAATCCCAACCAATATTAAGTCCAACTACCTAATCATCCATTTATCTCCACACGTCGTGTTATTCTCAAAGTCTTCTCACGTCAATTCATCAATCAGTCTCAATGCTAATATAAGCTCTACTCAATCTCATGATCATCCTGACTCATACCATTCTCCGCAGTTACTCCTATCTACTACCCGTCTAAGCCTCAAGTCTGATAAGTCATCATCTCCTCGAATATAATTTCATTCGACCAGAATTTTTCCATTGAGTCCGCCACACTCCGGTTTTATAAATAAGTCTTGGACAGTTCATTCTTTTCATCCAAAAGATATTCTAATCCATTATCCTCGTGTTCCCAAAATCGATTAATCATTGACATAATAAAACTCATCTCACTCCAAGCCTACCTGCAAACAAAATTCTATAACGATAATAGCTAGGCCCAATTAATATATCAATCATAAACATGAAAATTTTTGTTTAAGGAAGAAAGAAGAGAAGAGAAAGAGAGACTTTAAGGCCAAAGAAATATTTTAAAACATTTGGAAAAACGTGTGGCGTTGCGGTAATGGATGAGGGAGGTTAAGTGATTTGTGATCTTGTGAGCTAGTTTTAAAACTTTAAAGATTTGGTTTAAAGAAAACAAAGTTTTGATACAGTCACATACAATCAAGGTAAACCATTCATTAAAACTAAAACTAAGTCTAAGGATCTTCCTGCGATGACGCCATTCATATAAGTATGAATACCGTCATTCAGACAACTTCCAGCATACCATGGTTAACACTGAGTACACATTCAAAACACAAAAGGCAATCATCGGGATCCTAAAGAACACACATTCATACAGGTCTATGCACTCTACCTATGCTCAACCACCTCGACGACATCACCTACCAAAGGACCTACTCCTAAACCAGAGACAACGTAGACAACTACAAGGACTAATGTCTACACTAGCTAAAGAAAACAGAAGCCAGGAGCGTAACGAAATTGATTCAGTATGAATATTACATATTTATTCCCCCTATTTCTGGGCATTTTGTGCACGAATATAGTTTAACTAAGCTTCATTATAAGCATAATTGAATTAAAATTGGTTTATGGAGCATATCGTTGATTTGTGCACAAAATAGAGTTTTTAGTGATCTTTGTAGCTTTCCATTATTTTTTATGTGCTCATAGTATTTTTGTGGTGCTACATCTATTTTTCTGTACTTTTTGGAGCTTGGTGGAATTTTCTACAATTTTTGGAGGCTTAAAATGATTTTATATTGATTTTAGTTCATGGTTTAATTCATATTATTATTATTTGGACTAATTTCTACACCTCATACTTTTCAGGTACTTCTAGGGGCCTTAGGGAATTTCCAGTATTTTCTGAGAATTTTCCTAAGCCTCTAGGTATTTTTCTTGAATTTTTGAAGGCGAAAAGCAATTTCTGAAAAATAAAAAGAAGCCCAGCAGGCCAGCCCAAATTCCACCAATTTGCCACTCTTAAGCTTATTTGCATGACCAGAAGCCAAAGAGACAAAAAATGAAGAGACATGTGAATTTAATTTCAAATAAAGAGTGGAAGATGAAGAGGCCAAGATTTGAATGGTTTCATGTAATTTATTCTAAAATAAAGAATGGAAAATGAAGAGTCATGGAATTGATTCTCAAATAAAGAGTGGAGAAATGAAGAGCCAAGCACTATAAACCCCTTGGGATTCTAAGCCTATAAAAGGATGGGAGAGCTTCATCTTATGGCATTCCAATATATTCCATTATATCCCATTGTAATTCATTCTATAGCTGAAATAAAGAGGTTCTTGAGGGGCTCTTGGTGGGCTTGGAGGCAAGGAACTTGGAGGAGCTTGGAGAAGAAAAAGGGAAAAGAAGAAAGGACTCATTTGTAGCAACATTTGGTGATCTCTTTCCTTTGTCTTAGGTTTTCATTTGTGCTTAATTGGATTGTATGGATTTGATAATGATTTATATGAAGTTAGTATTTTTTATCCATATGAATTGCTAAATTTCTTTGCTTGGTTTGTGATTTGCTATGGAACTTTTGTTCACATGTTGATTTGGGTTCATTTGGATTGAATTATTTTTTTTATGTGGCTTAAATTTAAGTTTCTAATTTAACTCTCTTATATGAATCCAAAAGATTATATTAGAGAACCGATCATCCCAAAAGGATGAGTTTGATCTTCTCAAAAAGAAGTATCAACTTAATTTCCATGAGACCTAATTCTTAAGCCACTACACTATCCCATCATTTTAACTCCCAAAAGGATATCCCCGATGACGCTTCCCTAAAAGGGACGCCATTGAGTCATATAGAACCATAGCCCGTGACCACTACCACTTCCAATTGTGACCCCAAAAGGGCTCCACAATTGAATCACATTTCACACTTGCTTTCACCTCCAAAAGAGTATTTTCCAATGGTGCATCCCCAAAAGGGACATCATTGAGTTGTAGGTTTATATTCTCACATATAACATTGATCCTAGCAAACCCACGATCCATGCACTCCTCCTCCTTGCCATTTGCCTATCCAATCCTCTATCCCTCATTTTTATAGAGTAGTTTGATACATTTTACCACACATACTTTCCACCACCACATCTTTCTTAGTAGTTGGACGTTCTTACACCCTTAGCTATCTTTGATTGACTCTGTGAATGCGAGACGACTTGTCCCTGAGTTCGACCCTGGGCTCACCAGGTTATTTTGTATTGCTTCGACACCCTTTCACTTCAGGGGGAGATCGTGTGCATCCTATTTGGATTGCGCACAATTTCGATTGAACCAATTGGCGCCGTTGCCGGGGACAACGGTTTTTGCATTTCACATTTTTGGTTGGTTTTGGGGACCTTGGGTGTAGTACTTCCTTCTTTAGTGTTGAGTCTCTTTATTTCTTTATTTTGCATTTTTTGAGTCATTTTTTTCTTAAAAAAATTTTTGTGATGGACTTTCATGGCACAAAATTTCGATATGATGCACCTTCATCTTCTTTGCACAAGGACAGGTTATTGAAGCTCAAAATTGCCATCTTTGCACAGCGCGATGGTGAATCCTTCTTTCAGGCCTGGAGGAGGTTCACAGATGCAGTTAGTGGCTGTCCACATCATGAATACACGGTTGATGTTCTCTTCCAGTTCTTCTACGAGGGGCTGCAGGAAGATGCACAAATTTTCATGGAGATGTTGGACAATGGAGCTTTCATGGAGTACACACCTGAGGATGCTTGGGAGCGTCTAGAGTCCCTGAGTGAGGATGCTCCGACATTGGTAGGGACTCCAGAGGATTTGATGATGGAGCCGTCAGAGCTTCCTAGTGGTGATGTGTGCAGAGATGGAGAGGACGAGCATACAGTTTTGGATGATCATGAGGAGGATGCAGTTAAGGACACGAGTTCAGAGATCATTGTAACTGAGCCTGGATTGTGTTTCCCTCCAGTTCTATTCCAGCATCTTTCACTCCTCTCCCTGGTGGTTGCATATCATACCGAGATTGGTGCATCTTTTTCAGGGAGTAGTCATCCTTATACGTTAATTTCTTTTAATCATTTTGATGACTATATTTGGGATGTTTTCATTCAAAATCATATGAGTCCCATATTTACTAACATAATCCATCTCATGCAGGACAAATATGTATATTTGATGGAGATGCTGGGGATTGTGTTGGTGGCCGCCAGTGCTAAGCGTGGAGGAAGAATATTGGCAGAGGATCGCAAGGATATGATCGAGCAGCTTCCTCCCCTATTACATATTCGGGATCCACCATTTGCTAAGGTGTATTCCTTCCTTTAAGTGTAAATTAAAAATAAAATGAAATTAGTTTGCTTTCGCATGTTTTCTTTTTCTTTTTTTATCATCTAGCATCGTTTTAATAAATCTAGTTTCCCTTCACACTTTGAGGACAAAGTTTATTTTTAGTTGGGGGTACTATGACGTTGGATGCTAGTATGCTAGTTTATGTTTTTTTAATAATTAAAAAAAATTCATTCATCATCATCCGTTCATCTTTGAGCATATCGTTTGGTTGCCTTCTCCTATGCCTTTTTTTGCTTAGTCCCTAAAAGATTAATTCCATGTAATTTTTCGGATTATTATTTTGGTATCAAATTCATATATGTTTGAATGGCATGGTTTAATTTCTTTTCCATATGGATTCAAATGTTAATATGCAATGTATGAAACAAATCTATATGTCGTGATACTCACCTTGAAATAATTTGGAAAAAGTTCGGTGTAAGTAATTGCTTGAGTTAGGATGAATGGCTTAGTTTTTGATTGGATAGGGTGTGGCCAATGGTTTATGCTTTGTTTCTCCTACGGAGTGGGTGGATGAGTTGATAACTTGTGTTTAGAATGAGAAATAGAGTTATAATAAGTGAATGTTTCTTCTAATCAAGTTGAGTAGCCGGTGCCCCACGAAACATTGGGGAGGACGCCAAAGATGAGATTTAGGAGTCATTCTAGCCCTTTGTCTATATAGCGTTATCGCGTGTACACAAAGGTGGCCGTGTTTGCATCTCATAGCATTATTGCGTGAAAGCAAAACAAAAAACATAAAAAAAGAGAGAAAACAAAAAAATAGAAAAAGAAAAGAAAAAGAAAAATGTATATTTTCCTGGTAATAGGATATATACGAAAAAAATGATGAATAAATGAGGGAATAAAAAACATGAGTGATGCAATCTCAAACTCCCACGACTTAGAAGAAATATTTTTCGTATTGGCCATTTCATTGAAGGTTGAAAACTATGATATGATTTGTGAAATGTCCTAACAAATGCATACAATGCTTACTACTTTACTTTTCTTTGAATTAGATTGAGGAGAATGTCATATGTTGTTCATTTTCATGCAATGTGTATATTACTTTGAAATCAAGTTGGAAATAATTTTTGGAGGGTTGTCATGATAATATCTTGAGTTTGGTGCACATTTTTTTAATGAAATCCGAATTTATCGCATATTTTTGCTAGGGACTAGCAAATAGCTAGTTGGGGGTTGTGATTCAGTATGAATATTACATATTTATTCCCCCTATTTCTGGGCATTTTGTGCATGAATATAGTTTAACTAAGCTTCATTATAAGCATAATTGAATTAAAATTGGTTTATGGAGCATATCGTTGATTTGTGCACAAAATAGAGTTTTTAGTGATCTTTGTAGCTTTCCATTATTTTTTATGTGCTCATAGTATTTTTGTGGTGCTACATCTATTTTTCTGTACTTTTTGGAGCTTGGTGGAATTTTCTACAATTTTTGGAGGCTTAAAATGATTTTATATTGATTTTAGTTCATGGTTTAATTCATATTATTATTATTTGGACTAATTTCTACACCTCATATTTTTCAGGTACTTCTAGGGGCCTTAGGGAATTTCCAGTATTTTCTGAGAATTTTCCTAAGCCTCTAGGTATTTTTCTTGAATTTTTGAAGGCGAAAAGCAATTTCTGAAAAATAAAAAGAAGCCCAGCAGGCCAGCCCAAATTCCACCAATTTGCCACTCTTAAGCTTATTTGCATGACCAGAAGCCAAAGAGACAAAAAATGAAGAGACATGTGAATTTAATTTCAAATAAAGAGTGGAAGATGAAGAGGCCAAGATTTGAATGGTTTCATGTAATTTATTCTAAAATAAAGAATGGAAAATGAAGAGTCATGGAATTGATTCTCAAATAAAGAGTGGAGAAATGAAGAGCCAAGCACTATAAACCCCTTGGGATTCTAAGCCTATAAAAGGATGGGAGAGCTTCATCTTATGGCATTCCAATATATTCCATTATATCCCATTGTAATTCATTCTATAGCTGAAATAAAGAGGTTCTTGAGGGGCTCTTGGTGGGCTTGGAGGCAAGGAACTTGGAGGAGCTTGGAGAAGAAAAAGGGAAAAGAAGAAAGGACTCATTTGTAGCAACATTTGGTGATCTCTTTCCTTTGTCTTAGGTTTTCATTTGTGCTTAATTGGATTGTATGGATTTGATAATGATTTATATGAAGTTAGTATTTTTTATCCATATGAATTGCTAAATTTCTTTGCTTGGTTTGTGATTTGCTATGGAACTTTTGTTCACATGTTGATTTGGGTTCATTTGGATTGAATTATTTTTTTTATGTGGCTTAAATTTAAGTTTCTAATTTAACTCTCTTATATGAATCCAAAAGATTATATTAGAGAACCGATCATCCCAAAAGGATGAGTTTGATCTTCTCAAAAAGAAGTATCAACTTAATTTCCATGAGACCTAATTCTTAAGCCACTACACTATCCCATCATTTTAACTCCCAAAAGGATATCCCCGATGACGCTTCCCTAAAAGGGACGCCATTGAGTCATATAGAACCATAGCCCGTGACCACTACCACTTCCAATTGTGACCCTAAAAGGGCTCCACAATTGAATCACATTTCACACTTGCTTTCACCTCCAAAAGAGTATTTTCCAATGGTGCATCCCCAAAAGGGACATCATTGAGTTGTGGGTTTATATTCTCACATATAACATTGATCCTAGCAAACCCACGATCCATGCACTCCTCCTCCTTGCCATTTGCCTATCCAATCCTCTATCCCTCATTTTTATAGAGTAGTTTGATACATTTTACCACACATACTTTCCACCACCACATCTTTCTTAGTAGTTGGACGTTCTTACACCCTTAGCTATCTTTGATTGACTCTGTGAATGCGAGACGACTTGTCCCTGAGTTCGACCCTGGGCTCACCAGGTTATTTTGTATTGCTTCGACACCCTTTCACTTCAGGGGGAGATCGTGTGCATCCTATTTGGATTGCGCACAATTTCGTCACACCCATCCCCTATTTTCGTCACATATTTTTCTAATTGATTTAAACTTGTGGTTACAGCAGGTTTTTCTCCCGAGGATACGATATCCGGACTCCCGGAACTTTACTACTTGCACGAACTCTTACACTTGAGAGTAACACAATTTTGGTTGAGGCAAGTTTTTGGCGCCGTTGCCGGGGAGAACGGCGTGCTACCATAGTTTATTTCATTCAGAGGATTTCGGTGAGATCTTTCCACTTTGTTGTTCATAATTTTTTTTCCTTTTTCTCCTCCTTTGTTTTGATTTTTCTTCTTCTTCTTTCTTCAACATAAAAACCCATAAAATTTGAAATTTTTTTTCCCTTTCTTTCTTTTGTTCTTTCTTAAAAAAAATACTTGTGCTTGGTTTATGTGGCATAGGACTCCTAGAACAAAGAGATTAACTAGACGCTTTCAAATGGCTGAAAATATTACAAATAATGATGAAAACACTAGTAACAACAATGAAAACAATTTGCAAACTGGAGCTCCTAGAACCTTAAAAGATCATCTCAGACCCACTAGAACTAGCACATCCTCATGCTTTGTCTTACCTGCCGATGCAAATTCTTTTAATTTTAAACCAGGGGTAATCCAACTCTTACCCACCTTTCATGGAATGGACAAAGAAAACCCCTATCTTCATATAAAAGGATTTGAAGAAGTGTGTTTAACATGTTTTGATGGAAAGACTAGTGAAGACACGATATATCTAAAACTCTTTCCATTTTCATTAAAAGACAAAGCTAAAAATTGGTTGAATGCTTTGCCACCACGTTCAATCACAACTTGGATTGAATTACAAGCTGAATTTTTAAAGAAATTCTTTCCTATACACAGGACACAGGGGTTGAAAAGACAAATCATGAACTTTGCCCAGAAAAGTGAGGAAACGTTCTATCAAGCATGGGAGAGATTCAACGAGCTGCTGCTAGCGTGTCCACATAATGGATTTGATAAAAGCAGGATCATCGGCTTCTACTACGATGGACTACAACCGCAAATGAAGCAATTCGTAGAGATGATGTGCAACGGAGGATTCTTCGATAAAGAGCCAGACGAGGCGTGGACGTACTTGGAGGAGATAGCGGAGAACGCACAAACATGGGACACCACTTCAGAGTACGACCGAGGAACCATCTCAACACCTTCCCAGCCATCACGTGGAGGGATACACACTTTGAAGCCAGAAGATGCGTTGGAAGCAAAGATGGAAGCTTTACTCACAAAGAAGCTTCAAGCCCTCAATTTGAAAGGATCCAAAGGAGTTGAGTTCGTACAAAGCTGTGCACTTTGCGAGGTTGGTGGCCATGACACTAGTACTTGCCCAACACTTCCAGCATTGAAGAGTATGCTAAGCAATCCTACGGAGGTAAACCAAGTCTCAACCAATTATCAAGGTTTCAATTCTAACAATAGGGGATGTCGCAATAATCCCAATCTAAGTTGGGGACCCCAACAACAACCCCAACAACAGCAACAACAAGCTCCTCCTCCCTTTAGACAACCATTCAACAACAACTACCAAGGGGGAAACCAGAGAAGGAACCAAGAGCCAACACAAGAACAACAGATGCAACCATTTGGTGATGTGCTCCAACAGCTTATCCAACTACAACAAGCCCAAATGCAACAACAACAGGCTCAATTCCAGGCTCAGCAAACCCAGAACCAACAAATGAGCGAAAGCCTGGCTAAGCTTACAGCAACTTTAGAAAAAGGTAAGCTTCCATCACAACCATTTCCTAATCCTAATATGGGCTCGTCTTCTTCTACAGGTAACAACGTAAAGCCTTGTCAAGCTGTCACCACACTAAGGAGTGGGAAGGAAATTCTGAAGCCTGATCCACCAAGTAACGAAGCTGAACAAGAGGATGTGATTCAACCACACGAACATGCGCAAGAGGAGAACACTGACGGTGGCCTAAACAATAAAGACATTGAAGAGGAAGAACTTGCACCACATGTACCTTCAGCACCATTTCCTCAACGGCTACTTCAAACGAAAAAAGATAAGTACCAATCTGAGATCCGTGAAATTTTTCAGAAGTGCCAGATAAACATTCCTTTGATTGATGCAATAAACCAAATCCCTGCATACGCTAAATTTCTAAAAGACCTTTGCACAATTAAAAGAAAGTTAAATGTGAAGAAAAAGGCCTTCTTAACTGAACAGGTTAGCTCCATAGTCCAACAAAACGCACCACCAAAATTTAGAGACCCTGGATCACCCACTATTACTTGTAATATTGGGACTAAAAAGATTGGAAATGCATTATTGGATTTAGGATCTAGCGTCAACATTTTACCTTATCCTATTTTTACACAGCTTGGGTTAGGAGAATTAAAACCTACATCTGTTGTACTGCAACTAGCTGATAGGTCCATTAAAGTTCCTAAGGGGTGTATTGAAGATGTACTTGTCCAAGTGGACAAATTTTATTACCCTGCAGATTTTATAGTCCTAGACATCCAAGGACCCCAAGCTGCAAATTCTACCCCCATCATCCTTGGTAGACCTTTCCTTGCAACATGTAATGCCCTGATTAATTGTAGGAATGGTCAACTAAAAATCACGTTTGGAAACATGTCCTTAGATTTGAACATATTTAATACATGTAAGCTTCCAAGTGTGGATGATGAAGTTGAAGAGGTGAACATGATTGATTCTTTGGTGAATGATCACATTATTTCTGAATTTGATGATGATACTATTATAATGGAGGATACTGATGATATCGCTTTTGTGCAGGAAGATGTGAAGGAGCTCAATGCGATATGGGAGCCTAGGTTCGAGGCTCAGCCATCAAATCCATCAACTCTCAAACCATCTGAGATGGAAGATCCAAGGCCTGAACTTAAACCACTTCCCGAATTTCTCAAGTATGCTTTTCTAGGAGATGAGAACAGCTTTCCAGTGGTAATATCTTCTAAACTCTCTTTAGAACAGGAAAGTTTGTTAATTGACGTTTTGAAAAAGCATAGGGGGGCTATTGGTTGGTCTATTGCTGACATTAAGGGAATTAGTCCCATAGTATGCATGCATCATATTTATCTAGAAGATGACGCCAAACCTACTAGAGAATTTCAAAGAAGGTTAAATCCTACATTAAAATAAGTAGTAAAAGACGAGATTCTAAAATTATTAGATGCAGGTATCATTTACCCAATCTCTGATAGCAAATGGGTTAGTCCCATTCAGGTTGTCCCTAAAAAGTCTGGCCTCACTGTGGTTAGAAATGATAATAATGAACTTATCCCTGTTAGGACTACCACTGGATGGAGGATGTGCATAGATTATAGGAAACTGAACTCCCGAACTAGGAAAGACCACTTCCCTCTACCATTCCTTGATCAAATTTTAGAGAGAGTGGCTGGACATGAGTATTATTGTTTCCTAGACGGCTATTCTGGTTACTATCAGATTGAGATTGCACCAGAGGATCAGGAGAAAACGACCTTTACTTGTCCTTTTGGTACTTTTGCTTTTAAGAAAATGCCGTTTGGTCTGTGTAATGCCCCTGCTACTTTTCAGCGATGCATGCTTAGTATTTTCGATGATATGACTGAGAAAATTGTAGAGGTATTCATGGACGACTTTTCTGTTTATGGTAGCTCTTTTCACGATTGTTTAGCTAACTTAGCTCGTGTTCTTGATAGGTGCATTGAGAAAAACCTCCTATTGAATTGGGAGAAATGCCATTTCATGACCACTGAGGGCATTGTCCTTGGTCATGTAGTTTCAAAGGAGGGGATTCAGGTAGACAGAGCCAAGGTAGCAGTAATTGAGAAGCTACCAAGTCCCAAGTGTGTAAGAGACATCAGATCATTTCTTGGTCACGCAGGATTCTACCGACGATTTATTAAAGACTTCAGTGCCATTTCTCGCCCTCTTAGCAACTTATTATCTCAAAATGTGGATTTTAATTGGACACCTGAGTGTCAACATTCTTTCGATACCTTAAAAAAGTTGCTAATTTCTGCTCCTATTTTGCAGGTTCCAGATTGGTCACTACCATTCGAGATCATGTGTGACGCTAGCAATTACGCAGTTGGCGCGGTACTTGGACAAAGGAAAGACAAGCATCCAGTGGTTATTTCCTATGCCAGCAAAACGATGAACGATGCTCAAAGGAACTATACGACCACAGAGAAGGAGTTGCTGGCTGTAGTGTTTGCCTTAGAGAAATTCAGGAGCTATATTTTAGGATCTCCTATTTTGATTTATACGGACCACTCTGCCTTGAAATATTTATTGTCTAAAAAAGATGCTAAACCTCGATTAATACGATGGATTTTATTGTTACAGGAATTCAATGTCCTAATCAAAGACAAGAAGGGCGTGGAGAATTTAGTAGCTGACCACCTATCACGATTGACGGTCGGCCTTGATTCAGCAGAAGTACCCTTGGAGGACTCTTTTCCTGATGAGCATCTTTTTAGCGTCTCCACCTTGCCATGGTATGCGGATATAGTAAATTATTTAGTGACGGGTAAGACCCCTGAAACTTGGTCATTTCAAGATGTTAAACGGTTCAAAAATGAGGTAAAATACTTTTTCTTTGATGATCCATACCTCTATAAATATTGTAGTGACCAAATTATTAGGAGGTGCATCCCTGACCATGAGATAGATAGCGTGATACAATTTTGTCACGATGGGGTGTGTGGAGGACATTTTTCTGCAAATAAAACTGTGGCTAAAATTTTGCAATGTGGCTTTTATTGGCCAACAATGTTTAAAGATACCCTTAGGTATTGTAAAACATGTATTCCATGCCAACAGTTAGGAGGTATTACAAGGCGAAACATGATGCCTTTAAACCCCATTCTAGAGATAGAAATATTTGACTGCTGGGGTATAGATTTCATGGGACCTTTCCCACCTTCGTTTGGATACACTTATATATTGGTTGCCATTGATTATGTTTCTAAATGGGTGGAAGCTATTTCTTGCAGGTCAAACGATGCTCCAATTGTGCTCAAATTTCTCAAGGAGAATATCTTTTCTAGGTTTGGAGCACCCAAGGCCTTGATCAGTGACGGAGGTTCTCATTTCTGCAACCGCTTGTTCGCCAATTTAATGAAAAGGTTCGGGGTCACGCACAAAGTTTCTACCCCATATCACCCACAAACCAATGGTCAAGCAGAGCTGGCAAATAGAGAGATTAAAGGGATCTTACAGAAGACGGTTAACCCATCAAGGAAGGATTGGAGCTTGCGCTTACCTGAAGCGTTGTGGGCCTACAGGACAGCCTACAAGACAATTTTAGGGATGTCTCCCTACCGTCTAGTATTTGGGAAGTTTTGTCATTTACCTGTTGAGCTGGAGCATAGATCTTATTGGGCTGTTAAAAAATTGAACTTTGATATTGATTCATCTTTTACATCTCGCAGGTTACAACTATTGGAGCTAGAGGAGCTGAGGAGAGATGCCTACGACAACGCTAAGATTTCCAAGGAAAGGATGAAGTCTGTTCATGACAGAATGGTCCTTCGGAAAGAGTTCGTGCCTGGACAGAAGGTTCTTCTCTACAATTCCATACTCCACATCTTCCCTGGGAAACTTCGCTCAAGGTGGTTTGGACCTTTCATCGTCAAAGAAGTTTTCCCCCATGGAGCGGTACTACTACTGAATGAGAAAGACGGAAGTGAGTTCAAGGTGAACGGTCAACGATTGAAGCATTTTCATGAACCTTGGACCAAGGAGGCTAGCACCATCGAGCTTACGGACCCACCTTCGGGTGGCAACTAATCAGGTGTTTTCTCTCCATGACTACTCTCCTTTACATTGAGGACAATGCTTACTTTAAGTTGGGGGGAGAGTATAGATTGTTATTTTTCTATTTTCTCTTGATTTTTTTTTTTCCTCTTCTTTTCTTTCATTTCATTTTTTTTTTCTTCTTTCTTCTCTCTAAACAAAGAACAAAAACAAAAAAATAATAATAAATAAATAAAAAATAAAAATAAATAAATAAAATTTTTTTTTGGAGAAGACTTCGTCATTTTTCCTTTTGCTTAGTCTCTAAAAGCTTAATTCCATGTGATTTCTCTCGGATCATTGTTTGGTATCAAATTCATAGATATTTGAATGGCATGGTTTAATTTCTTTTCCACATTGGAATCAAATGTTAATATGCCGTGTGTGAAACTTGTTTATATGTCATGATATTTTCCTTGAAATAATTTTGAGAATAGTTTTGTGCAAGCAATTGTTATGCGTGATAGGATGAAGCAATTGAGTGGATTGGTTCTAAATTGGATAGGGATTTTGGACATTTACATATGTTTGGTAACTTTTAATGAGTGGGTGGTTGAGTTGATAGCTCAAGTTGAGAGTAAAAAAAAAGAAATATAATAAGTGAATAAACGAATGATTCTCCTAGTCAAGTTGAGTAGCTGGGGCCCCACGAAACATTGGGGATGACGCCAAAGACGTGATTTAGGAAGTTAGCCCTTTGTTTATATAGCGTTATCGCGTGTACACAAAGGTAGCCGTGTTTGCATTTCATAGCGTCATCGCGTGTATGCAAAACAAAAATATAAATGCTGCAATAAATGAAGGAATAAGAAACGAATGATTCATGCAATCTCAACCCCCACAAGTTAGAAGAAGCTTTGCATTGTTTTTGACCAAATCCTTGAAGATGGAAAACTATGATATGATTTGTGATATATCCTAACAAATGCATATTGTGCTTACTACTTTACTCTTCTCTGAATTAAATTAAGGGAGTGTCATATGTTATTTTATTTCATACATGTGTATATTGACTTTGAAATCAATTGGAAACAACTTTTGGAGTAGGCCATGATAATATCATGAGTTTGGTACACGTTTTTTATTGAATCCGAATTTATCGCATTATTTGCTAGAGACTAGCAAATAGCTAGTTGGGGGGTATGATTTCAGCATAATATTACATTATTTCCCCCTTATTTGACCCCAATTTGTGCATACGTACATGTTAAAATAGCTCTAGTATGGTTATATTCAGAAAATCATATGATATTAGAGCCTAATCTCATATTTTGCACAATTATCAATTTTTGTGAACTAATTTGTGCTTGCTTGTATTTTTCAGGATAAGTACTCGAGCCCACGATTCCAACGGCAGTTCATTCATATTTTTCGGAGCTCGGATGAATTTCCTACAATTTTTGGAAGCAAATCAGTTCAAAAGAGAAAAATCAAAAATAATAAAAAAAAAAGAAATTAAAATAAAAAAAACCCAACGGGCCGGCCCGCGTGGCCGGCCCGCTTCAAAGCCCAGAAGGCTTTTCAGCCGCTGAACGCAGGAAAAAAAAAAAAAGCGCGCGCGTCAGCAGCCCCCGCTCAAATGAGCGGGGATTTTTGAGAAGCAGCAGCGCCCGCTTCTGCGGGCACTTGGGTTCAAACGGGCCGGGTTTCGACCCGGCCCGGTTCGTTTTTTTTTTCCAGCACACGCGCGAATGCGGGTTACGGGCATGCGGATGCGGGAATGTGCACAGATTCGACCCATTTGCAAGAAACAGACCCGTTAAGAAGTTCAAAGGCCAATTTGAAGCTGTTTTGTGCGATTTTTGAAGCAATTTCTGAACCGTTTGTTGCCCCTTCACCTGCTAATTCATGGGCAAGTTGATGGCAGCCATAAAGCCCCACTATCCATTGATTCATTGGAGTTATTTATATTGAATATGGGGAAGATGAAGAGCCAAACACATTAAACCCCATGAAGGGTGTAAAGCCTATAAATAGGTGTTTTCTCTTGAGCTATAGCATAAAAATTTTGTGGAGTTTTTCTCTCCTATATTTCTGATTGTAGAGACTATTGTGAGTGAGATTATTGATGTTTTTAAAGGAAGAAGGAGTTTAAATTGCAAAAGCTTGAAGGGTGTAAAAGTGGTGATATCTTCTCCAACTTATTTGTCTAACTTTGTAGTCTTCTTTTCTTATAAATAAAAATGTTTTCTATGTTTATATTCTCGTCTATTTTAAACATGAATAGCTAACTTTTATTTGTTCATGATATGGTGTAGTTAGAAAACACGTTTTGTGTTAATTTGGTTGAATTCAAATGCTAATTCTTTCACGTTTTTAAAGTTATAATCTTAATTTAAAATCCTCTCTTTTCATCTTCCAAAAGTTTATGAATGAGTTGATGATCACCCTACAAAGGTGAGTTTTAGTCTTCCCAAAAGGAAGTACTTCTCTTATTTGAAAGATTATTGTTTTAATAACAATTTTATCGATTTTGAGCTTTAACCCCTACGAAGGCATTTTCCGATGACTTTCTCCCAAAAAGAGAAGTCATTGAGTTATTTCTATTCAATCAAATTAATACAATTCGTGTATTCTAATGATCCCATATCATGTACATATTTCTCTTAAAAATTTTCAAATACAAAAAACATTATTTTCTCATTTTCCATTAAATTAAAAACTAAAACCATTAAATCACCACCATCCAAAGTAGCTAGTTTCTCTAAGATAATTTTCTAATTGATTTAAACTTGTGGTTGCAGCAGGTTTTTCTCCCGAGGATACGATATCCGGACTCCCGGAACTTTACTACTTGCACGAACTCTTACACTTGAGAGTAACACAATTTTGGTTGAGGCAAGTTTTTGTTGCATCTGTTGTTCTTGTGTTGGCTCTTGGTTCCTTCTCTGGTTTCCCCCTTGGTAGTTGTTGTTGAATGGTTGTCTAAAGGGAGGAGGAGCTTGTTGTTGCTGTTGTTGGGGTTGTTGTTGGGGTCCCCAACTTAGATTGGGATTATTGCGCCATCCCCTATTGTTAGAATTGAATTTAAACTTAGATTGAGAGTAACGAAATGAATCGGAAGGAACGAGTTCAAACAAGGCGAGATAAGGAGGTAGTTGGATGGGTGTGACGAAAATATTTCTCAAAATAATTAGATAAATGGAAAGAGAATTATGTGTAAAATATGATATCATATACTTTTATAATTATAAAAATATGTAGGGAAAAGTGAGCAGATCATTATCATTTGGAAAAGAGTTAGATGAAGAAATAAAAGTAGGATGAGGTAGCGATTGTTTTGCAAATGAAAAAAAAATAAATAAATAATTAAGTTATACAAAGATTTTCTTTTGAAAAGTGGTCACGATGAACATAGAATTGATATTTATAAAAATTTGAAGTTCCCTTTAGTTTAGGAAAATATTTTAAAAGTATGTAAGGTAAGTGATTTAGAAATAAATTTTATAGTCTAGAAAAATATATATATATATATCGAATTATCAAAATGATAACAAGGTTTTAAAACTAAAATATATATCGGTTAGAAATAATTACTAGCTAATAACTTGAAAATCTATAACTAAAGAAGTTTTATAATCCATGAAGGAATTTTAACTGAAAAGCAAGAAATTTTAAATATATATAAAAGCTTTCAAAGAATTTAAACCGAGCGAAGAATTTAATAATGAATTTCAAAAACACTTCCAAGGAAAGGGGGATTCGCAATGGATGGATTTGAAGAATTATCGATAAGCGTCATGAAACGTTCACGTGAGTCGAGGGCACGAATGTGATTGTAAGACGGTAATTAAAGAGTTTTTTTTTTGTTGATGATGAGAAATTTTGAAATTCAAAGAATGCATTCGAGTTAACCGAAAGGTCGGAAGTCTAAGTTCATCAAGGAATTGAAACTGGGGAAGGAATTCGAAAAAGTATAATATAAAAAAATTCTTTAGAAAGATCGGGAGGCTGAATGGAAAAAAAAGATGAACCATGAAAAGCCACGGTGGAATCCTACGGTCATTGACGCAGAGGGGTAATGATCTGAGAGACGCTAGAAGTCAGGGGTCCTAATTATCAGGTCGTCTAAAGATTAGGATAACTCAGCTCTAAGTCTTCCTAATAAGCTAGACTGGAAGTAGGATCTAAGGGAAAAGTTCCTAAGAGCATCAAGGTCACGTCCTGTTGGGCCCGAAGTCGATGGAGCTGGGTGGCCGACTAAACTAAAATAAGGACTCTAGAAACCTAATTTGGTCAGAACTAGGGAGGGAGAGGCTACTAAGGTATCCTAAGACGGGTGCGGCTAAATCTTAACCAAGGTGTCGGACTATCCAACTGGGACGTCTATCTAAGTCTTCCTACTATTTGAGGCTGGGAAACTAATTCAGACTTGTACGTGGATATTAAAATGAATGCGGTACTTTTATTGTTCCAAACTTTTGCAAGACGTGCATGGGCCATCACTAGAACCTGTCACGCCCCGCTTCCCAAAATGGACGGAAGCGAAACGTGACGAGGCCCGCTTAGGCCAGAGCTTTAGAAGCTCGGACCCAATAAGCGTCTGTAGATGTACCATTTTAAAAGAATTTCAGGTTCTTGCATTATTATAGTTCGAAACAACAAAAGTACGGAAAGGAAATTTGCATTCATTTACATGGAGAAATAATATCCAACTGGTACAAAGTCTAAAAGAAGCCTAAGCATGGCAACACAAGTTTAAAGACAAACCGAAAAGTAGTACCCTCGGGAAGTGGCGACTAAAAGACCTCAAGGTCTGGTCCTCGTCAGGCACGGACTCTGGATCAGCGTCCTCGGCTCCTCGTACTCCAGCGAGTCTGCTTCGTCCACGATCTCTGGCTGAACACCTGACGTACAGCACCCAAGAAAAAGGAACTGTACGTCAGGTAAAGTCTACAAGAAGGGTTAGACTTTACTGCAAGTGCACCGAACTTTAAACAACGGCTTACTGGTTGATTAGCATGCTGGGGTTACAACAAGTACAAGAGAAGTAACGTAGCAGGAAAGTAAAGCGTAGCAGGCAGTAGTCGTAGCGTGTGCTACCGACTATGGGACTAACCTAAAGGTGTCAGGACAAGACGAAGACAGACAAGACATGTAGGACACGACACGACACGGCACGACACGACACGACACGAAGGGTTCACGCCTTACGGTTCGAGGGGGATCAGACCCTCTCACCGTGCGCACGCTCAACCCTACCCCAAAACCCCAGAACTCAGGACAGGAAGCACGGAGATCACTTTCGCAAGGAAAGCACCTGAAACGCCCGTAGGCTTTTTGTAACACGGAGATCACTTCCGCTCGGGAAGCATCTGAAACGCCCATAGGCTTTTTGTAACACGGAGATCACTCCCGCAAGGAGAGCATCTGAAACGCCCGAAGGCTTTTTGTAGCACGGAGATCACTCCCGCAAGGAGAGCATCTGAAACGCCCGAAGGCTTTTTGTAGCACGGTGACAAGACACGACCAGTGTGGATAACAGTGACAAGACACGACTAGTGTACGGGAGAGTTATTCTAGGGTGTCCACACACACGCACACACATGATAGCCCTACAGCATCAAAGTTGTTGTTGTCAGGCTCAGACTTCGTCGTCAAGTCTGAGTCATCAGGGGCGTCCCGGACGCTATCATTTCACGTCCGGTTCTATACAGTCACAGTCTAACAGTTCTAGCAATCTAAGACCAAGGCACGGTCAAAAATGCAAGTGGGTACACTTGCCTGCGATGGCGAGTGTGTCGTCCTTCGGAAACGTCTCGTCCAAGCGTCTCGTCCGTGGAAGTCCGTCTGAAACAGGTCATGGCGACGGTGTCAGGCCGCGTTTTTCAATAATCCTATTTAGGTTCATTTCTAGGTTGAGCGTGGCTAACCTAACAGTCACAAGTCAAATTGTCCGTTTAGCCTATCCGACGATTCTATCCTATGTGCACAGTCAAAAGTCCAAACGTCGGTCTACGGTTACACATCGTTTTAAGGGAGCAGAAAATAACTTTAATGTGTTAAGTTGCCATTTTAAGTTAGGTTTTCAGTTCTGCTATGGTGTGGGTTGTGCTATGAATTAGGGGACTAACCTTTTGACGATCGCGCACGGGTCCGACGTCGGGTCTGGCAACGGTCGCAGATCGCATCACGACTCCAATTTCCGGAACGTCCCGTCACTGGTCTTTAGTATTCACGTGGTCGAACGGAAAGCATGATCGTCTCTGCGTCATTAGATAACAATATCAAGTTAAGGGGAAAAAATACGTCCACCAATGTAACCACTAATTTATACTAACATTGGTTAACATCATACCCTAGCTGTTTTATAATAACTGAAATATGTAAATACCTATATAACTTAATATTCATCATTTAATACATGACTTACAAGTATATAATGGTATAGGGTGTTAGTAGGATATACCGCAACACTTGTAATCTGTACATATAAGTACATTAATAATATATATATATATAAGTTATTCTTGTATACTTGGCCCCATTTACCTAGTAAAACTTTTATTAAAATATGCAAATAAAGTTTACTAGCACTAACAGGCAAGTCACATATATTACTAACGTATGTGCCACTGTGGTTACAAATAAACTAACATGTAGAATTAGTTATGTACCTTTAAATGTAATAGCATATATATTTATATAAGATTTATGTATAAGCATCAAAATACTTAGAACTCACAGTATTTTCCTTGTGACTCCTCGTGTTTATAGGGGATCGTCCAGACGTCAACCGGGCAGCGGCATTTGGAGGCTTGGCGACGCGTCATAGGCGATGGCGATGGCACGGAGCCGGGCGCTGGGCGACGTTGCGCGGTGGTCGGAGTGACTGCGGAGCGAGGGGATCGCGTGGGCCTACGGGTGGTCGAGGAAGTGGTCGACGGTGACTGCAGCGACTCCGGCGATCGGGAAAGCGCGCAGCGGCAGCTGAGAGCGAGGACGGCGCGGGGATTCGCGAGGGCGGGCGGCGGCGCTTGTTGGACTGAAGCGGAAGTCGGGGCTCGGCGGTGTCGAGGGAGGAGGAGAGGCGGGAGTATGGCTGAGGGGTTTCACCGGAGGGAGACGGTTGCGAAAGGAAGAGAGGAACGGCAGGATGGCCGTTGTATGTGGCTGGGCGTGGAGGAGGAGACGGGAGGAGAGACGCCGGAGGAGCTTTGCGCGAGGACGAGGGACGGAGGGCAGGCCGTGGCTTAGGGTTTCGGCCTGGGTCTCTTCGGGTTGCAGATCGGAGGAAGGCCTGGGCGGTGTCCGGTGGCCGGAGGAAGGCTTCGATGGCGAGGAGATGGGTTTGCTGGGTCGTCGTGGGGAGAAACAGGAGGTCGGAGGGGAAAGGTACGGCGGCTGCTGTATTTTTTTGCGTGGGTTCAAGAAACCCTAGGGAGTAGACTTATTATATATAGGGGGAGGGAGAGAGTAGGTATTATATGTAGGGGCTGTGTGCGGCTCATAGGATAGGAAACCCTAGGCTTTAGGTTAGATGGCAGAGCGAGTATTGTTGGCCAGAAGGGATTTAGGGAGAGAGAAAAGATATTGTCACGTGGGTGTTGGGGAAAAGTCTACTAGGATTAGCTTAGGATCTATAGTAGGTTGGATTCAACAATAGAGATCTTGATTCACAGTTCGGGGGTAGGTTTCTTTGAAAAAAACAAAGGCTATATCATATAGGTCATTAGAAAAATTAAAAAATGAGTTAGCTTGTGCGTTTCCTTGAAGGACAAATGCTTTAGCACATAGATTATTAGGAAAGAAAAATTTAATAATGAGTTAGCTTTTTAAAAACCAACGCACAGAACTCTAAACCAAAAATTTTATTATTATTATTATGAAGAAAATATTTTATAAAGAATTTAGCAATTTGGTCACTAGACGTCCAAAAATACAAACAAAAATACTGGGGCGATCGCGCCTCCGAGAGGGTCGTGGATACGGGATCCGGTCGCGCGTTTGAGCTACGGAAGACAGTAATAAAAATCAAGTACACCAAACGCACACACTAAACACAATCACGCACTAAAACACGCACGGTCGGAAAATGACCGTTACAGAGATTTTGGCGACGTCTTCCCCGAGGAGATGTCTGGTTTGCCACCTGATCGAGCTTTAGAATTTTCTATCGATCTTATTCCAGGTGTGCTGCCGATTTCGAAGGCGCCGTATCGTATGGCACCTGCAGAATTGGAAGAGTTGCGAAAGCAGTTGGATGAGCTTTTGCAGAAGGGTTATATTAATCCTAGCGTGTCTCCGTGGGGAGCACCGGTGTTGCTGGTGAAGAAGAAGGATGGTTCGCGTCGCATGTGCGTGGACTATCGGGAGTTGAATGCGGTGACCATTAAGAATAAATACCTGTTGCCTCACATCGATGATATTTTTGATCAGCTTGGAGGTTCGAGGGTGTTTTCTAAGTTGGATTTGAGGAGTGGTTACCATCAGTTGAAGGTGAAGAAGGGAGATGTTCCGAAGACAGCGTTCAGGACGAAGTATGGACACTATGAGTTTGTGGTTATGCCTTTCGGTGTAACTAACGCGCCCGCAGTTTTCATGAATCTGATGAACCTGATTTTCTACGACTTTTTGGATAAGTTTGTCGTTATCTTCATTGACGACATTCTGATCTATTCGAAGTCGGAGGAAGAACATGCCTCGCACTTAAGGACGGTGTTGGAGATTTTGAGGAAGCATCGGTTGTATGCTAAGTTTTCGAAGTGCGAGTTTTGGCTGGATAGAGTTGCTTTCCTTGGGCATGTGGTGACTGGAGATGGTATTTCAGTGGATCCCGAGAAGATTAGGGCCATCAGGGAGTGGCCTGTTCCGTCGTCAGCATCTGAGATTCGGAGTTTTCTTGGACTTGCTGGTTATTATCGGCGATTCATTAAGGACTTTTCTCGTATTGCTGAGCCAATGACCAGGTTGACGCGGAAGGATGTTGCTTTTGTTTGGTCGGGTGATTGCGAGAGTGCTTTTGGTGTTCTGAAGGAGAGGTTGACGACTGCCCCTATTCTGGTTGTGCCTGATCGCAGCGGTGGATTTGAGATCTTTTACGATGCTTCTGGCAAGGGTCTCGGTTGTGTGTTGCATGAGCACGGACATGTTGTGGCGTATGCGTCTCGTCAGCTTAAGGTTCATGAGAAGAATTATCCGACGCATGATTTGGAGTTGGCTGCCGTTGTGTTTGCTCTTAAGATTTGGAGGCACTTCCTGCTGAGTGAGAAAGTGAAGATCTTTACCGATCACAAAAGCTTGAAGTATATCTTTACTCAGAAGGAGCTCAACATGCGACAGCGTCGATGGTTGGAGCTTATGGCGGATTATGAGATTGATTTGCAGTATCACCCTGGCAAGGTGAATGTGGTTCCGGATGCTTTGAGTAGGCTTCCAGCGGTGATGGTTTTGACTTCGCAGTGGAGATTACAGCAGGATTTTTGTGAGTCTGGCGTGGAGATTGTTTTTCCTGGGGAGGTTTCTTCGTTGATGTACATGCAGGTACAGTCGACGATCGTGAATCGGATTAAGGCTGGCCAGGCTGAGGATCCGAAGCTGGTGAAGATTCGGGAGCAGGTGGAAGCCGGTCTGCGGACTGACTTTTTGATTCATGAGGATGGCTCGCTGAGGTTCGGAGCCAGGTTGTGTGTGCCAGCTGGGGATATCAGAGAGGAATTGATGGTGGAGGCACACAGTTCGCCGTATTCTGTGCATCCTGGTGACACCAAGATGTACCAGGATCTTCGTCTGAATTATTGGTGGCATGGTATGAAGAGGAGTGTGGCTCGGAGTGTAGCCAAGTGCTTGGTTTGCCAGCAAGTGAAGGCAGAGCATCAGCGTACGGCCGGGTTGCTACAACCACTTCCGATTCCGGAGTGGAAATGGCAACACATCACTATGGATTTCGTGACTGGACTACCTCGGAGTCCGAAGCAGAATGACGCGATTTGGGTGATCGTAGATCGATTGACCAAATCTGCGCACTTTATTCCGTTCCGAGTGGGACAGTCCACTGAGGCGCTAGCAAGGAGATACATGGAGGTAAAATTCTTTTACTCTCCGTTTTATTTCCTTTTCCTAGTTGGATAGTGATGTAACGTGAAATCGTGCAGGAGGTTATGTGACTTCATGGAGTCCCCGTGAGTATCGTGTCGGACAAAGACACGAGGTTCACATCTCAGTTCTGGCAGAGTTTGCAGAAGAGTTTGGGTACGCGTCTGAGTTTCAGCACGGCGTACCATCCGCAGACGGTTGGCCAGTCCGAGAGGACGATTCAGATTTTGGAAGACATGCTGAGGGCATGCATGTTGGATTTCAAGGGTTCGTGGGAGGACCATCTACATCTGGTAGAGTTCTCTTACAACAACAGCTTCCAGGCGAGTATTGGGATGACGTTGGTGATCGGGAGTTGTTGGGACCTGAGATGATCGTGGAGGCCGTGGATATCATCAGGAATATTCGGGAGAGGTTGAGAATTGCTCAGGACCGTTTTAAGCATTGGGCGGATGCTAAACGTCGTCCTTTGGAGTTTCAGCCGGGCGACCATGTGTTCTTGAAGATTTCCCCGAATCGCGGTGTGATTCGTTTTGGGAAGCGAGGGAAGTTGAGCCCGCGATACATTGGACCGTTTGACATTTTGGAGAGGGTTGGCGAGGTAGCTTATCGCTTGGCCTTGCCGCCATCTTTGGAAGGAGTTCACAATGTTTTCCATGTGTCGCAGCTTCGTCGATACATTAGCGATCCATCTCATGCTGTGGATTTTTCGGAGATTACCGTTCGCCCCGATACGACGTATGACCAGCATCCAGTGCAGATTCTGGACAGGCGTCAGAAATCGCTTCGGAACAAGATTGTCAATCTTGTGAGGGTGATGTGGTGACACGACTCACCTGGAGAGTCTACTTGGGAGAATGAGGATGAGATGCGAGAGCGTTTCCCACTTTTGTTTCCGGACACGTGAGTGTTTGGAAATTCCAAGGACGGAATTTTTCTTAAGTTGGGGAGGATGTAACGACTGGTTTTCATGTATCTGGATTTATTATAATATAATATATGTTTTGGTGGATTTTCTCCTCATGTGTGGTTTTCGTCTCCGTAGCTTTCATTTTCGATCGATTCGTCGTATTTTCTCGTTTCTTCCTTAGGATTGTCGATTTCGAAGTATGTCATTCGTGACGGACTTCATAACGGTCGTAACTTACTGTTAGATCAAGCCTAGGAGTCTTAGGAATCGATCCCGGAGCTCCGCGCTCCGTATCGGAACTTTTGGTGCACGTTAGCTGGTATAAGAAGGGGCACCGACCGACTAGATGACGATCCAGTCGGTCGGCAATCCTTCTTGGACCGACTAGTTGGCTTTCTAAATATTTTAGGAGTTACTGTTTATCGTTAGTCGGTCTGAGAACGTTGGTTGACCGACTAGGTTGCAAACTAGTCGGTCAGCAATACTTCTTTAACCGACTAACTCTTCAACTAAATTTTAGTATCAATACTGTTCACTCTTAGTCGGTCTAAGTTCATCTCTCGACCGACTAGATGTAAAACTAGTCGGTCAGTAGTTGTTCTTGACCGACTAAATCTAAAACATATTTTCGTTCAGAAGTTACTGTTTACACTTAGTCGGTCTGCGTTGGTCGACCGACCGACTAGTTGCCAAACTAGTCGGTCAGTGGTTGCTCTTTGACCGACTAATCTGTGTTAAACCCCTAATTTCTGGGCAGCCGCCAGCCCAACCTATTTATACCCCTCCCAAACGTTTTCTTCTTCCTCCACTCGACCCAAAACCCTAGTTTCTCCCCCATTGAGCCCCCATCTTCCTCCAAGCACTATTCCTTCATCCCAAGCCCTAGATTCATCATCTAAACCCTCCATCAACTCATTCTACCTCTCATCTTCCCCAAAATCTCACCAAATCCCCAAAATCCCCCAAAAACCCTAACTCTCCAAACTTCTCCATTTGTTTCCAGATCTGGTCCTAGGGTTCTCCGGAGTGTTTCTTCCGCCTTCCCTCGGTAAGAAATCGATCTCTTGACGTTTTTATAACCTATTTGTATTTTTATGAAACCCTAATGAAATTTCATGTTGTTTGATGATTGTTTCCCCATAATAGCGATTTCCCCTGTAGATTAGCATCCGCGAGACGAACCTTCGTGATCGTCATTCCCGGTGCTAGGCAAGTGAAACTTGCCACTTAGGGTTAGGGCCATGTTTTAGGCCATCTTGCTTGTTGTAGGCGTAAAAGAGGCTAGGCAACGAAATGATACTCGCCTAGGCGCAAATTGGGGAACTAGCTTGACAACGAAACTAGTTCCGACATATATCATGTTGCACAATTACCATGTCATGTTTAAATTCCATTAACGGTACGCGAATTAATTGTCATGTCATTGCATTCTTTAAGTGATCCCGTGATTGCGTAGCATCGCTACAATACTTGTGTTCCTGGCTCGTGACCAGAAGCGAGCATAATGAGTTGCTAACCCCAACGCTCGATATTGAATTGTGAACTAAGAAATAAGCTCCCGTGCGGGGCAACCCTGGCTCACTTGCTGGGCTCGTGTACAGGGACCCTGGCTTGTTTACGTGTGGGATGGGGTAAGGGTTAAGCGGCCATTCAACTAGGAGTCTGCCCGATCAGCAACTGCAGTTGTAAGGCGTAAACTTTGGGGTGGGGTAGTGTTTAGTGCCGATCGGTGTGAATGTTGTACCATTCAGCTGAAGGGCGTAAACATCTACAAAACAACGTGAAACGTGAATAGTGAAATGATTGAGATTGTTAGTAGCTTGGCTACTCTTGTCTTGTCCCGATAATTGTTCTCTTGTACTTATTGTCTCGCCATTTCTTAATTGTGCACTCATGTTATTACTGCCCTGTCATGCATACTAAAACTGCTAGGTTGCTAGTTGCCTTACTTTCAGTTTCCTTGCCCAAGTCTTTTAGACTTGCTGACATGTGCCCCTTTACACTTTTGGGTGACACATGTTAGATCCTGAGCCTGAGTACCTTGTTGAGGACGAGGTGTTTGCTGACGCCGAGCCCGAGCTCGTGTTTGACGGGGAGTACGTGGACACTGGGGACCAGTCCTAGTGTCTTCGTTGTGTTTTACTTTTGTTTTGACAGTTGTTTTGTTATCGGTGCGTAGCACCTATACTTTGTTATGTCGTTGCTTTTGTTGGCCTTGTTCTGGGCCTTTAGACTCTTTCTTTTAGCCTGGTGGCTTTTCTGGATGTTGGACTTATTTTCATGTTGGACAATTTATGAGATATGAGATTTTATTTCAGTCTCTCCTTGTGTTATTATTGTTATTCCGTTGTGGTTATGAGAAAAATACTTTGATTGCTGGAATGATAGCAGATTTCAAAAGAGTGGGAGGTTGTCTGAAAATCTGGGCGTTGCGTGTCCTCGGCATCACTCGGCCGAGTGGACTTCTCTACTCGGTCGAGTGGGCTTCTCTACTCGGCCGAGTAACAGACCCTGTAAAATACCAGTAAGTCGGGGTCTTGGGGGGTCTGTCTTCGGAGGTGACTCGGCCGAGTGGCTTTACTCACTCGGTCGAGAGGCATTCGGTACTCGGCCGAGTCAGAACCGTCAAAAGCCTGTACATTTCCAGTAATTCGGCCTCTTTTGATGGTGGATTTCTCATGCCACTCGGGCGATGCGATCTTCTTACTCGGCCGAGTGGGATATCATCACTCGGCCGAGTGCACGCCCAATTCCTTCAGTTGGAGCGTGTCCGGTCTGGTCGGCCGAGTGGTCTTCTTGCTCGGCCGAGTGAGTGCTCCACTCGGCCGAGTGGCATGCTGTAAATGCCCAATCTTCTCCGTTTATCCTCCTCGTCGCTCCTACGGAGTTCCTTCTTCTTCCACCCGTCTCCCATCGTCGAATAGCCCTCAAAAGAGCCTTGGGTGACGCTCCGGAGTGGGTGCAAGTCCCTTAAGCTCATTTTTTCTCCCGATCGCTCCATATTTCCTAAAATCCGACAAAAACAAGAAATAGTGAAAAGTAACGCAATTTCGTCGAATACTCGTGAAAATCGCAATATGAGCAATCGAAATGACGTGAAAACATGCAGAAAAAAGGTGTAAAATATGGACCGATCAGCTCCATATCGCAGTGTCAAAGAGAATGACAATTTGCCCCCCGAATGTTGGAGCTGGTTGTCAATACAATCCCAAGAGTTTGGGAAACATTTGGAGATTCTAGAGGCATTTTGAGACTCCACCTTAGTCTCTAACAGACAGACTATAGATGGACGGAGTTTTCGGATCCTTAACTTAAGGTCCCCTCTCCTCGCCGAAGAGTTAAGCCCTCTGGTGTTCCATTTGAACGCAGACATCTAAGGTGAAGTGGGATGGACGCCATAGACCCCAGCAAGTCTCAGGCTATGCCTAATAGCAGATGGTGAATCATTTTTTCTTCTGAGCTAGTTTACCCCTACCTGTAGCCGTTGATGTCTTCAAGATGGCCTGCTCCTCGTCACAAGCTGGATTAGGGACTGCAAAATGGGTCAGCATCTCCACTGTTTCAGTTTCCTACAGCAGCAACGGGGACGGCCTGGGGTTAGGCCCAGTGCGAATTTGGGTCCGCACTGCTTCATGAGCAGTCTTGCTCAAACTAGGGGTCGCAGCCTCTACAGTATTGGGATCTCTGTTTTCTGAGCTAGAAGCAGCTTCATGAGGAGGAGAGATACCAAGCGAGCTCCCGCTTGTACTAGTAGCGGCTCCCCTAATTCCTGTAATATCTGCTACGTTCAAATCATGCCACGTATCTCCCCTAATTTCTGTCCAACTGGGATCGGATAATACTTCGCCTGAAGTCTTGGAGCTTTCCCCAACAATACATCCTGTTGAGCAAACAATATCTCCTATTAACCCACCTCCAGAATTAGAAACCTCACTCTGTATTGTACTATGTTTGGAGACAGCTTTCATTTCCCCAATTGGTTCAGCTTGATGGCCACCCGAATCAGAACTAGCCATTTTCCTTCGCTTGGATTGAAGGGGGGCTCAACAGCGGCTTTGGTTGATGGGCATTGGGAATCAATATGACCAAAACAAATACAAGCACATCACCTAGGAGGCTCCCCTTCATACTTTACATGTATAGAGAACTGAGACACATCATCTAACTCCACCAAAACAGACCTAGGCAGGGGATTTTTAGCAACAACTTCCACGAGACAACGGGCGTATTGGATCCTGTCGAGGTTGGCCGTGGCTCTATCTAGGCATATGGGAATACCAACAACACTTGCAATGATGTTAATAATTTCAAGTGTCCACATGGAAAGAGGCATATTGTGTAATTGGATCCATACCTGCACCGCTGTCAGAATGTCCCTATCAAGCTTCACAGTTGGGCTCCATCTTTGTAGAACAACCAGTCGACCATCAAAGAGCCACGGCCCACTATGTAGAATATTTCCGCAATCAACACCGTTTTCAAATCGAAAGTAGAAAAATCCATTTTCTTTGCTAAATATTTGAAGGCTGCCCTTCACTTTCCATAGGCGTTCAGTCCAAGATTTAATTTGCCCAACGTATGGGACATCACCAAGTATGTACCCAATGAGAGTATTGCTCCAGCTCGAAGCTCCACATTCCACAAGAGAAGCCGCAACTTTTGATTTGAGTATGCCGTCATCTCCAACGACTGGGGGCACACGGGACATCACTAGAGGATCATCATACTTTCGTCTGGTGGAGCAAATATCTACCTAAGATCTCTTTACAGCATCTGGATTTACACGAATTTCAGATTGTGGTCTCACAGGTATTTTATCAAATACCTTGCGGGTGTTGCCATGGTTTGGTGCGGGCCTGGGACCACGCGGGGCTTGTACTGCATGAGATGATCTCTCCACCCCCACCCCCCGATTTGAATTTTGATTTTGCCAACCACCCCTTCTAAACCCTCCGAAATGATCAGCTTGTGAACGATTGTTCTGATTCGGGTTCTTCCTTCCGTACGCGACAGTTGTCCAACCCTCCTTATCTCCAGAAGACCCCGCCGCCATATCTTGGAGGGGAGGACCTCCAGCTACCTTGCCTTTGTCGAAGACCCTGTCGGTGCCCAAGATCCCGACCGGATCTCTTTCAGTCGCCGCCGCCAGAGGATTTTCGCCCCTGTTCATATATATATATATGTATATATGTATATGTATATATGTATATATGTATATGTATATATGTATATATGTATATGTATATATGTATATATGTATATATATATATGTATATATGTATATATATATTGAAAGGTAAGTGTATAATCTTATTAAATATCAGTAAAAAGTACACATGGGTCTTGTATGGACAGTATTCCTACTAGAGAGAGGATAGGGCACAAGCGCCGTCACTCCCTACTACTAGTGCAACAACCATGCAAGAACACCAAAATTCAAACACAGGGTACAAGTGGATCAATGAATACAAATTCGGCCCACTGTTCCTCTCCCGCCTCCCTAACCATTATCTTTGAATCCCCAGCTATCAAACACCTCTATCTCATCAGCCGTGGATGGGTCCTGATTGTATAAAGCAACCCGAACATCAGCAGCCATTTCTTCAAACAGGGTCACTCTATCTTTCTTAACATCTTCAAAAATCCTTCTGTTTCTCTCCCGCCAGATATGCCAAACCATCACCGCGAGGCAAGTTCTTGCCAGAACACTCAAACAACCCTTACTAGTATATCTTGTCATGAATAACTTGCCAACTTCTATTAGAGAAGGAGAACTGGGGGATGGCATCTTTAATTTTAGGAGGGTCCTGCGCAGAATGTAACTAGAGTAGTCGCATTTAAAGAATAAATGCTCCACCGTTTCTACCTCATTATCAGCACATAAGATGCAATCAGAAAATGCAGGGATATTATACCCCCACCTGGCGATCATGTCCCTGGTGAGCAATTTCCCCCTCATAGCTCTAAGTAGGGTTAAAGACATCTTAGGAATATTATTAGGATACCAGACAAGCTTGTGCTCAGGGAATGGAGGGAGCCTCTTACGGAGACCATCCCAAGCCTGTTTAAAACAAAAAGACTCACCCGGAAGCCATGCCCAACTGATTCGGGTTCAATATTACATATTTAACCCCTCATTTAGCCCTATTTTGTGCTCACATGATGCTACATTTTTCTCTAATTCATACGTATTTTCTACACATTTATTTATTAGAGAAAACACACTATTTGAGCACAAAACAGCATTTAACGACATATTTCTGCACGTTTTATATTTTTCCTAGCACCGTCTTGATCTCACGATTCCAACGACTATTTATTTGTATTTTTCTGAGATTTGTGCTAATTACTATGAATTTTTGAATGCAGAATACCAATTTAAATGAGGAAATACGCAAGAAATACGAAAATACGGTCGCAGACCAATCACCATGCGCCACGTGGCATCATCCGAGCCGTTGGATCTCGATCCAACGGCCCGCAACGAGCGCTCGTTCAGCGGGGCAGAGAAATTCATCCGGCCACGTGGCAATTTAGCGGCCGTCGATCAGCAATCCAACGGTTCCAAAGAATCCCGCTCGAACGCGGAGATCGCAGCATCGTATGGCTACGTGGCATGTCCTGGGCGGTCGATGAACGATCGAACGGCTCGCAGCAATTACAATCGCGATTCGTATTCGCAAAGCTGCGGGGCGACGTGGCAAGCGCTGCTCCGCTCGATTCCAATCCTACGGTGCCAATCATCCCCGCTTCGTAACTCGATTTCGCGAATCCACGGGACACGCGTCGTCATCGCAGCGATTCCCCGCCTCATCCAACGGCTTGGAGCAATCCCGCATTCGAATTCGACATCGCAAATTAAACAAGCGACGTGGCTCCATCCAGAGCGTTCGATCGAGATCGAACGGCGCACAATCAACCCGCAATTTGCAACGAAGCAGCGGCGTTTAAATCGGCGACGTTGCGTCATAATGGTCGTCGATGAATCGTCCGATGGCTGAGATTAAAGCGGAGTCGGATTCGCGAGACGATGCGGGCTCCGCACTGATATTAAAGCACACGTGTCACTCCCTCACTAAATCCCGCATTTTTGAATGGTGATCGGACGGCCCAGGTTTGATCCGCTTTAGATCAGCGGTCCAGATCAATTCGGGTGCGAAATGGATGCGGGTTTAGACCCGATAGCAACCCCAAACCCGCAATCTTATTATATAAGCGTATTTAGGGTTTTTTGGGCGTATGCAGGAAGATTGGGGGCGTATTTTGGGCGTATTGGAGGCTCTAGGAGCCGTATTTTCCCCCTGAAAAATTCTGTAAAATTCCAGAGGCTAATTTCTTATTTCCAGAGAGTTTTGAAGACTTTTCAGAGAGATTTGGTGATATTCTCTTCAACTTTAGCTCGTATTTGGGTGTTTTAGCTTGTATTTTGCCTCTAAACTTCCGTATTTTGCTATTAAACCTATGAATTCTGATCTGAAACTTGTTTATTCTGATATTATGAGTAGCTAAATTGTTATTGTGCATGATATGGAGTAGTTAGGGGATATTATTCGTGTTTATTTGGTTGAAATTCCTTGTGCTAAATCGTTTAACGTCGCTAAAATTGTAATCGTTGTTCGTAAATCGACTTTTTTAGATTCCAAAAGAGTTAATTAAGTTGATGATCGCCCCAAAAGGGCGAGCTTTGATCTCCCCAAAAGGGAGTTTCATACCGTAGTTTTGATCTCTCCAAAAGAGAGTTTCATATCGTATTATAATCTTAGCGACGATCTTTTTGAATATTTTGTTTGAACCCCCAAAAGGGCATCTTCCGATGAATTGCTCCCAAAAGGAGAATTCATTGAGTTATATTGGATATTTTTCCCGGTGAATTGCTCTCAAAAAGAGAATTCATTGTGATATATTCATCAACCAAATTAATACGAATCGTTGATCCTAGCGAACCTATACCATGTACAAACTCTTTATAGATATTTTCTTACACGATTTTCTATGTTCACGTGTTCACATCACCATCACCGTCACCATTGTTGAAGTGTTTAGTCTCTTTCCGATAGATTTCTATTTGATTTAAATTGTGGTTGCAACAGATTTCTTCCCGTGGATTCGACACCTGGACTCCTAGGTTTTACTACTTGTACGGACTCTTGCACTTGAGAGAGAGCACCTTTTCGGAGCCCACCACCAACCATCAACCCCAGGTTTTAAAGAGATATCCCTCAACAAGTGCCTAACATGGTCAATAGCCGGATCCATAATCCAACCTTGCTGACCCCAGTAATCCGCAACATAGGCTTCCTCAGCACCAGGTGGCACAGCGTATGTTTCACGAAGAGGTCTGTCATCTAGCCAAGCATCGAGCCAAAATTTAGTAGAACGCCCATCTCGAACTGCCCTCTTTATCAGTTTTTGAGACACAGGCCGGCATTTGAGTAGCCTCTTCCAAGAACCTGAAGAATAAGCTGATTTTTTGGCCGAAACCCCCCCCCCCCCCCGGCTGGCCGTATCTACTCCTCATCAGCTTCGCCCATAAGCATTCAGATGTTAAGAATCTCCAGGTCTGTCTAACACCCACAGCGGCATTCAGCTCCTCTAGCATACGAACTCCAATGCCACCTTCTGATTTAGGCTTACACAAATCATCCCAAGCCCAAGACTTAGAATTTCCAAGAATGAATCTTCTACAAGCCCTCGAGATAGTCCTGAGAACATTAGAAGGTAGGTGAAAAACTTGCATCCAGAATGATACCATACCGTGAATAACTGATCTGACAAGCTCAATTCTCCCAGATATGGAAAGGGCTGAAGAAGTCCAACCAGTCATCTTCTTCCTGCATTTATCCACTAGCTTTTTATAATTTGGGGTTGTAGGGTACTTCAGAGACAATGGCAGGCCCAGATAAGTAGTAATAGAGGGTACAGCCTTGACTCCCAACATATCCGAGAGGATATCTGTTTGTTTCGTACCTTTGCTAAAAATACAAGCACTCTTGTCCCAGTTAACATGAAGGCCAGTATATTTGGAGAATTCATCCAACAGATTTTTGATGCCAGTGAAAGAAGTTTTATTTGCACGGCAAAACACCAATAGATCGTCAGCAAATAAGAGGTGAGAAATAGAACCTGAACGCCTCATAGGGGTGATTTTCCGGCCAGTAATTATTTTATCCACCAGAATAGAAAAAGCTTCCATGACAATAACGAAAAGGTAGGGGGATAACGGGTCCCCTTGACGGATACCCCTGTTACTCCCAAAGTAACCACAAGGGGACCATTTACCATTACCGAGAAGGACGGAGTAGTAATGCATTCTCGAATCCACGAAATGAAACCTCCAGGGAAACCAAGCTGGCCCATAAAATAAAGAATGAAATCCCTTCTAATTATGAGTAATTATGTTTTTGTGTATCTTATTTGATTATTATTCATGAGCATGTTAAACAAATATAATTTAAGGTTTGTGTGTGATTTAAATTAACTTACATGAATTTCTAATTATATCATCATTAGTTATTTTATATTAGAACCTAACTGTAATTAAAATGAGGGAGTTTTTAATTATATAATATTTTAAATTTTTTAAATTCGTATTTCAAATTTGTTAGGGTGAAAATTTTCTTTGCAATTAAATGTAAATTATACAATAATTTAAAAATTCATTATAAAATCACGTAAAAACTAAAAATTAATAAACCATCTCGGTCATCTCTCATATCCCTCTATTTCTCTCTCTAACCCTCCTTGTGATGGTTGGCCATCAACCAGATAAGGTAAAGGGAGAAAGAGAGATAGATGGAGAGAAAGAGAAAAGAAAAAGAAAAAGAGAGTTAAAGAAAGACGGTTGGATAGATAAGGAGGGCTGATGGAGAATGTCAAAGAGTGAGGGTAGGGTGCACCTTTGGGGGAGAGGGAAGAGTGTATGGCGATGAGGGCAGCAACAGGATTGGGCCATGGCACGATAGGACAAGATGGATGGCACTTTTTCTTACTCAATATTCATTTACTGTTTATGGATTTTTTTTAAAACGGTGGTGTTGATACACGGATTCTCGATAAGCCAAGTTAGGCCGCTAGATGCCTGGACCGGTTCGTGGGGTCGAGTAATACCGAAACAGGTCGAGCCAGACATGTCAGTTTTGTCAGGCTATCCTCCTTCTCCAGTACATGAAACGGAGAAACAAATGTGTCAGAGGACCAGGGGGTGCGACCCTCATGTTGAGGGGTGGACCCCAGACTCTCATCTGATGTCTAAGTTAGACGAGATTGTAGGAGGAAAAGATGTGAGGGGCATAAGATAGCCCGTGTGTGGCGGTGCATGGGTTGAACATAGATGTGCACATGACCGTTAGGGGTTGAGAGATGGACATGTCTTACTAGGGGTTAAGGAACCAAAAAAGAACATACCTTGCGGAGAGGATGCACTCCTGCTGACTCATCTCGAAATGTGCAAGCGCTACGAAAAGTAATAATCCTGGTGAGTTCAGGTATCGTATCCACGGGACAACTGACCTGCAAAATCACGAACTTTAGTTTATAAAGAGTACTAAAACAATAATAACAACCACCTATCAGAGATATAAGTAATGGTGTCGATGGTTTAAAGTAATAAAAGGGAATCCTACGATAATTACGGTGAATTCGATACTAGGATACTAATATGGAGAGTAAGTGTTGGTATTGATTTCGTTAGGGTATGTGCAATCAATGATTATTAATATCTTTTCTATAACTCAACGTTTCGTTCGGCTAGGGCATGAGAACGTTGGAAGGTATGGCGATAAAGAGCGTAAAATAGTGCCAAAAAGTAATCACGTATATCATCGATTTCCTGAAGAAAATACGCACAAATGCCCTCTCGGGTCACGATACATCCTCTCGGATCGTATCACAAATAAGTCTGCAAAGATCATATTCGATTCAAGCATGCCCATGTCTCCGTATAACATACCCAAATAACATATATGTAGAAATCAATGAAATACGCAATATAACGTGAATATCGGGCGAAATCAATGATAAGAACACCCTAACTACATCAAAAACAACACAAATAGGTACTAGCCACGCATGGAGAGAAAATAAACCATATTCATAGACAAATACATGCTCAAAGTCTCAAAATACGCGCTAAATACTCCAAATACAAGCCAAATACGTGAAATACAAGGCTAAAGATAGGAAAATTATCACCAATTCTCTCCAAATAGCCCCCCAAATCTCCTTCAGATGATAGTTCTGGCCTCTTTCTCTTGGGCCTCCCAATTTCACGGCCAAATACGGCTCCTAGAGCCCCAAATACGCCAAAATACCCCCAAAACCCTAAAACACGCTTATATAATAGCATTGCGGGTTTTAGAGGCTTAACGGGTTCAAACCTGATCCAAAATGCTTTAAAATCCAAACCAAAAACCGTTGGATGATCTCAGATGTTAGATCGAAGCAGGATTTGTCATGCGCACGCCACGTGTCAACTCTTATCGGATCCGCTCCAGTATTTGCGCCCGCATCTGCTTACGAATCCGAGTTCAGCTCGTACTCGATACAGCACATTCGATCTCCATCGGACGATCACGAGCTGGTCGCGTCACCGCACGTTGGAGCGTCAGATAAGGCGGGCAAGGCTTCGATGGATGCCACGTGTCCCTTGCTAGCTCAAATGCGGGGATGGTATCATCCGTTGTATCGACATCCAACGGCGCTAACACAGCCGCGTCGCCCGGCTATTATATACCGTTTGATGAAGCGCAGACGGCCAGGATGTTGCCATGTCACACATACGCTGAGCGGGAGACGTACGCCTGCCGTATTTCTCGTGTATCTGCGTATTTTCGACCGTATTTCTCCATTTAAATTGCATTCTGCATTTAAAAATTCATAGTAATTAGCACAGATCTCAGAAAAATACAAATAAATAGTCGTTGGAATCATGGGATCGGGATCTTCGTATTAAAAATATAAAAAGGGCAGAAATACTCATTATATTGCTATTTTGCACATAGAATGAGAGTTTTCTCTAATAATTAAGAATATTCTAAATACGATCGTATTAGAGATCAAATACGTATCATATATGCACAAAATGGGTCTAAATGAGGTGTTTAATATGAAATATTCAACCCAAATCACACCCCCCAACTAGCGATTTGCTAGTCCCTAGCAAAAAGAGCGATAAAGTCGAATGATTAATAAAATAATAAATTATATCAATCGCTTATGGCATGGCTCAATAATACGCTTTCCAACATGATCTTGACCATCAATATACACAATCCATGAATAAGATCAGTCACATGATATTTTCTCTAATTTAATTTGAATAAATAACATGCGAGCATCGTTTGCACAAGTGAAAGTATAACACGTCGTTATATTCTAGTTTTCTTATTTCCAAGGAATTGACATCTCAAATAGATCGTTCAAATCATAGGTATTGAAGTTGCTTAGTTTATTCACCATTTCTTTTTATCTTCTTTTTTTGACGGCTTAGTACGATCCATGTAACGAGCTTTCAGTTAATAACTCCTAGGCCAGACGACCTTCAGGCATTAGGCTTAGAAGAGCCCCTCGAACTTAATAACTCGAATCATCTAAGTTTTATTTTCTCCCTTTTTTGGATGCACTCCCCATTCATCCATCTTTTGACGTGAATCTCCAATGCTTCCAGAGGCACGAAGACCCGGCTAATCAATGAATTCAATGGAACGGTGCATTTTTTCGTTTTCACTTTTTTTTTGCATTTTTCACCTTTTTGCATTTTTTCGTAAGCAACTCAACACCCCTCCGTCTCCATCCCCCTCCTCGTCGCTGCTTGCGGCGAGCCCGTCAAGATCGAGCTCCACCGGCGGGACCAAGCCCGCCACCTTCTCCTTCATCCGAGCCAAGCAGGCTTCCCATCCCTCCGCGCGGCCCTTCTCCATGCCCTGGGACATCGAATTTGCGAGGGCGGGAATGACGGTTTTCTCCTGATACGTCTGAAATTCCTTGACCCTACGAGCCAACTCCTCCTCGGCGGCCTTGGCACACCCCGCTAGATCCTCCACACGAGCCTCCTCCCTCCTAAGGGCCTCCTCTAGCTCCTTCGCTCTCTCTCCGGCCTCGGCTGCCCGCTGCTCATGATCGGACACGACCATCTTCAGGCGCTCTACCTCCGCCTCATATCGGCTGCCCCGCTCCCTCTCCTTCGCCAGGTCCTCGCCAGCGCTCTTACGAAAGGCAGCGAGCTCGGCGACCATTCTAGCCACGGCGCCCTCGGCCTTATGTATGGCTGGCACGTGCCTCATCATCTCGAGCATCAAGTTGATGATCTGCGTAAAGAAACGCTGAAAAGTAAACCCATTTAGTCGCCCATCTTACAGAACATACCTGGACGCCGTGCATCACCGCGGTCCCGCACAGACCCTCAAGCTCCACCGCTTCCAGCGCCACCCTATCGTGGGGCAGGAAAATGTTCTCCGCCAGCCTCGCCGCCACACCTCCGTCCTCAAACACGGACTCATCACTCGCTACTTTGTACGGCGCCCGATGAAGCGCCCCGTCGGGATAGCCCTCGACATCGGTCCTCTTGGCCTTAAACTTAACCAATGAGGCCTCACAACGGGGATCGGCGGCCCTCTCGAGACCGAACATGGGACAACCATAAGGCCAAGGGTCCCATCCTCCGGACCCGGTCGGGCCACTCGACGCTTCGGCCCTCCCCGACTGACCGCTAGCTTCCGCCCCCTCCCCCCTGCAGGTGCCAGGGGGCTAGACGGCCTCGTTCGGGGCATTTCCACCCCTCCCCCTATCGACCCTTCATCCCCGCCCTCCAAGTCGATGATGGGATTCGCCATCCCCTCCCCGGCTCCACCGTCCGGCGGACCGGTTTCCCCCGGCGCGTCAGGCTCGGACGACTTCGTCAGCCTCTTCCTCCTCTTCGCGGACGCTGGCACCCCAGTCGAGCTCCCCGCCCCTCCTTCCGCTCGCGACCTCTTGGGGCCGACTCTTGTCGACGATCACCCCGCCTGCTCCGAGGCCCTCCGCATCATTTCCTCGAGGGACAGACTCATTGTGCCACCTGCCAAAGAGAGAAAGTTCAGCGTAAGCATATCAGGCGCATGAACACCAAAATCTTTTGTACCTTCGGGCCATATGTACGACGTTATCATCTCAGCCCGAGCGAGCATCCGATAATCTCGGCCCTCCGCTGGTATGGCCATTAAAATCTGGGCCACCACTTTCTCCTCGTCCCCCAATTCCACCCCCTCTCTCGCCTCGGGATTCAGCTCCGCTCAATCAGACCTTATCAGCACATCCTCCGGCACCTCCACAAACACATACTGCTTGCGCCTCGACTTAATTTTCCCATGCAACCCCCTAATGAGCGGATGCGTCCTCTTCGCGGAGAGATAGTAGCATGACCCCAACCTCTTGACCAAGAAGAAGTGGCGAAATAAGGACAGGGATGGGCTAACCTGGTTGCTTACACACAGCACTAGGAACCCCACAATGGCGCTGATGGCATTGGGCATCAGGCGATACAGGGGCAGTTCCAGGAAGTTCAACACTTCCAGCAAGAACGGATGGGGGGAAGCGCAAACCTTGCTCAAACGAAGATACGTATACTCCAACCTCCCGGTCGCCCGCAAAACACACCCTTTCTTGCGGCTCCGGTTCACAAACCGAATACGGCGGCCTGACGTACATCGTGAAGATCCCCGCAACGGATTTCTTCAGCACCGACTTCACGCCCGCAATCTCGATGGGCACCCTTCCTGTCTCCGCGGCGGAGCTTCCTTCCCCAACTACCCCCGAACCCTGACCACGAAACGGAGAAATCGAGGAAGACATTTATAAAACGGGCGTCTTACCTAACGGGTGCCGATGACTCGGGCGCTTGCGGTACTTCGCTGACTGCTCCCACGAGGACGACTCTGGCAAGGATACTGAAATCTCCTACGAGCCCTAGCTGCTTGTCAAAACTTTTCGCCCGACAATCAGCTTTGCTTCCCTCCCCTCCTTGAGATCTCTTTAAAGCGTCTGCGCAAAGCATCATGACCGTCGAGCCCACGACACGCGTCACCAATCCGGGGCCTGTCCAGCACCGACCCACGTGTTCTGACACTTCACGTACTGTCAAAACCGTCAGTTCCGCCACGCGTCAACACTACAGTGGTCGGGCCGCCTCGGTTCCCGCCCGCCGTCGAATCGCCAGGCTAACGTCTAGTCATGCGACCGCCAACAATTCCCGCCCAAATCCCGACGAAATGATTACCCCCATTCGAAATTACTCCGCACGCCGCCCGTTCCGGGATTTAGTCCGGGTCCTTCAGGGCGGCCAAATCAAGAAGGCAGCGCTCGAACCAAGATTGGGTCCGACCTCCGTCAGCGCGGCCAAAACAAGAAGACAGCGCTCGATCCAAGATTGAATCCGACCTCCGTCAGCGCGGCCAAAACAAGCAGGCAGCGCTCGATCCAAGATTGAGTCCGACCTCCGTCAGTGCGGCCAAAGCAAGAAAGCTTCCTTCGTACCCCTGAAGGGTCCTATCTCCATCGGGTCGGCCGGAGCGGGAATCCGCCGCCCAACTTATTGGGATCTCGGCTCCAACACTTGGCAAGCTTTCGTACGAACCAACCAACTTCGCCCTGCCACAGCTCCGCCGGGACCCGTGCTGGGCTTCCGAGCAAACCGCCGGAGAACGTGACCAATCTCAACTCCCCTCTCCCGAATACCTCGGCAGAGCGAAGTTGGGGGCAATTACGTCCCTCACAAAGCTGACGTTCTACGAGCAAACCAAGTAAGAATACAGTTCGGCACAAGACAATCACAATGTATTTACTCAAATAGCTAACCCGTACATTGGACTTTCCGCACACTACAACAACACATTGTTTATAACCCTCTCACAAGAAGGTACGGACCTCCCCAAACCCACGTTTCTAGAGGCGCCGCCTCTCAACCGACCGATCCCTCACATCCTTAACCACTTGCCGAATCACCGCATCCTTAGCTTCTTGCAACATCGGCACAACATGCTCATCATGATAGCGGCGGATAGCGGCTTCGATCAGTTTGCCTTCGGCGTCCCATTTTTCCTCCAATCGCCGCACCGCTAGACCCTTCTCCCTCTTCTCGGTCTCCAGGGCATCCTTTAGGTCCTCTATTCGCCTCCTCTGTACCCCGATCACTGCTTCCTTGCTAACAACTTCCGAGGTATGCTTCGACCGGATATCATCCCTCTCTCGCGTTACCTCTTGAAGCTGCTTCTCGACCATTGCTTTGGACAAATCGAAATACGCAGCCCGCCCCTTCTCCACCCCATAGGCCTTCCTAACCCTCTCCAGCTCCGCCTCCGTGTCCCTCAGCTTCGCCTTGACCTCGCCAAGGTTCGCCTTCGCTACATCCAGGGCCGCCCTGGTGACGGCCGCTGAGGTACGGCCCCGCAGGGCTAACACGTTCGTGACCATCTACATAAACCTCGAATCAGCGAGACGCAGTCAAATAAAGCCTGCAGGCGAGGAAAGAAAATCGGCTTACCCTGCACGACGTGCCATATAGCCGAGCCACACAACCGCTCCGCCCCCACACGAGTCAACGACTCACGATCGCGCGGCAACACGCAATACTCGGCGAGGCGAGCCGCCACTCCCGCGTCCTCGAATACCGACTCGTCGTAGCTGACTCGAAAGGGAAGCTTATGGAGACGGTCATCTGAGTACGCCTCGACCTCTTCTCGGGTCCTCTTAAAATGAATAAGGGCGCCCTCACAAGCTGGGCTCGACGACGCCCCCATTTCCCACGAAGGGATCCCGTATGGCCACTGTTGAACCACAGGCGCTCGGCGAGGCACGACCACCTCTGGTACCCGCAGAGGAACGGAGGGTCTGGCCCTTCGCGCGGGCGCGTCCTCATAAAGATCCTCGCCGGGCCCACCGGCGGAGCTGCCTTGCCCGACTGCCCTCCGTCCCGGGCGCGATCTCTCCCCACGGGGAGCCCTGCCCCCACGTTCCCGGGATCCTGCCTCGCTAGCCACCCCCTTGCCTTTCCCGCGAGGATCAGTATCTTCCGAAATCGGGGCTCCGGCCGAACCTGACCCCTCCTCCGGCTCCCCCATCATGTCTCCGCCTACAAAAGGAAAAGACAGACTATCAGGGCAAGCCTAGCCCAGAGTTTACAAAACATCAAAGATACCTAGGGTCCAAAAGTCCTGGGCGAGCCGACTGCTCAGCGTTAGACTCGCCAACTGACAGCACGCCTCGGGCAGTTCCATCAAAATCTGAGCTTTGGCAATATCCTCCCCGGTCAGCTCCACCCCTTCATTTACTAAGGGATTCTGCGCCCCCCAATTCGACATCAGCGCCACGTCGCTTGGCACCGTCACGAAGACGAACTCCCTCATCCAATCGCCGACATCGTCGGGCACCCCGAGGATGAGTTCTCGCCCTCTCCTGGCACAAACGCGATGATACATCCCCCTCTTCCAAATCACGAAGAAATGCTGGAACAGCGCCAAGGAGGGACTCAAGGAGCAAGCACGGCACAAGACGACAAACCCCACTAACAAGCCCCAAGAACGGGGCGCTAAGGAAAATATCGGCAGCTCCAGGAAATTCAACAAATGAAACAAGTACGGATGGATCGGAAAGCGGAGCCCCAACTCGAAGGACCGAACATAGACCCCGACCTCATTATCCCCCGGTGAACTCACCGCTTCCTCCAACCCGGGAACCCGCACCTCATAGGGTTGTCGCACAAACCGCACACGAATCTCCCTGATGTTGATCCTATCCAACCTACATCGGGGGGACTCAATGTCTCTCGGTACAACGGATCGCCATGACCGTCTTTCCCTAGGCCGCCGCACCCCCGGCTGCGACGCCCCCTCGCCCACCAACTCCTCCCCCACCCGGCTACTTCCTCCAACCTCGAAACGAGAAGCCATTGATCGAAAAGGAAGGAAATTAACTGTTATTACCTGTTGATCCCTTGAACCCGGAAGGCGATTGGAAGAAGATGACCGGCGACGGAAGTAACAAATTAGCCAGCAAGCTCCAGACAGAAGTATCTAACGCCGGAGGGGAATCGGAGAAAGACAAAAACTACCGCCGACCGCCTCCCAGACCCTTTTAGCGGTAAAGGTGGCCCCGGGCCATCTCGGCCGTCGAATTTTCGCCACGCGGCGCCCATCGAGACGTCCCCGACGCCTCGACTGGCGTGAGGGTCACCTCATCCACGTGTCGCAAACCCAATCGCAGAGACGCTTCGTTTTCCTCTGCCCCCTTTTCAAATCGTAATGATGACCACTAAGGCGGGAGTTCCGAAGCCGCCGCCGTCACTACCCGGTGGGGGCCAAGCCCCGCACTGATGGTCCGAAATATCGAAGGTGGTTCGCCCTCCGAGCCGAGCCGGGCTACCGCCTCAGACTCGAAGATCGGGGGTAATTGTTACGACCTAAAGATCGTAGGGGTCCCACCCGAATCCGCCCACATGACCCATGGACTCTCCGCTTCATGAAAGGGTCGCCACCTCGAAGATCCGGGGCAATATGGAGACGGGCGCGCCTTGAAGCGTCCCCCGACCCGGTCGAGGCAAACAACCACGGCCGCCCGACCCACCGAGGGTAACGCGCTTGGGGACGCACGGGTAGCGCCGCCGGGCCTACGGACAGGCACGGACGTATCCTTCCGTACCGGCGAACCGTAGCCCGTGACCGATCGGGGGGCGCGGCCGGGCCGGACAATCCCCGGTCCGAACGACCCGCCAGACTCCCATGAACCGCGGCGCCTAGAGTGATACAGCCCGACCTGTGGTTCGTCGCCAACGACAAACAACCCACGATAAGGACACGACTGACACATACGTCACCCGACCAACTGACAAAGCGCCCCCTGACGGTTGAACCGACTGACGGTTAGCGCTTTTGGCCCTGACATCCTGACAAAAGCACCGCCTGGCCGTTGTGCCGCCTGACAAAAGCAAGTCAGGAACTCCTGTTCCCGACATCCTTGTCCGAATCCTCCGCTGACAACCGAGCCAGCTCAGCACGTCTAGTCAGCATGCCAGATCAGCCCCCATCTAGTCACCTCCCGTCAGGTATAAATACCCCCTCTCCACATACGGTGGAGGGGGTTGGAAAATTCTCTCTTAATCTACAATTCACACACGAGAACAAAGGTCGTCCATATCTTTGTTCTCCCACCCATAGCTCGCCACGTGCGGTCGGCACACCGTTAGTCCGGCCGGCGTGTCTAGCCCCCATTTTAAGCCCTATTACTGACTTAGGCATCGGAGGGGCTAAGGGTTGAACCCCAACCCTGCCCTTCTGACGAGTTGTTCGTGCTGCAGGAGAGCTCGCCCCTTGACCAAAGTCAGCTTCGGCCTCCTGCCGTCCAACCTTCCTCAACTGCATCCGGTGAGATTCGACCCCGTGATCACCACCGGCAACGGGTCCAACTTCTTCATCCCACTAATCACTTGTAAAACAGCCTACCTAAACCTTCTTCTCCATATAACCATTGTGCCCTTGGTTCCCCATAATACAAATTCATTGTACGCGAGTTCCACCTCGTAACAGTAATAAAGGCCAAATTCCTCTTCAACTTGAAGACTTTTCTAATAAATCGTGTATACTTAAGCTTTTGCATCACAATGACATGCATGAAATAAATTCAAACTATTTCGAGATATTAATCATGGTAATTGAAAATTTTCATAAATAGCATATTAATGAGTAATTCCATGAAGAAATAAATATTAATTCAAGCTCTAAACGATTTTTAGAACTCAATCAATGCATAATCATCCGCTAATGTGGTATGTGAAGGAGTTTTAAATGATGAGAATTTGTGATTTATTCTTTTCTCTCGCTTTATTTTTAAAAAAAAACCTAAGGTCCCATATACTCCTCCCAACTAAAGATAGATATTGTCCTCAATGTCGAAAAGGGTACGAATTTATTCAAAAGCAAGCATCCTAAAAAGGATATAAAGTCTACGCTAATGGAAAGAACACACCGTGGTCAATATGGAGGATCCCGGATCTTTAATGGTGGAGAAAGTTGTTTTGTCACGCCCTACTTCCCAAGTTCGGAAGGCGAGACATGAAGAGGTCCGCTCAGACTGAAGCTGTGAAGCTACAGTCTGATAAACGTCTGTGTGTTCATCCATTCGCAAATTCTTGCATTGCAATAAAACAACAACTATAATAATAATGAAAGCAGGCAATAATAACCAACATTCAACAACATCCAATCTTATTCAAAGCATCCAGGGATATAGTCATAAAATAAATACAAGAGTCTGAAAGGAAAGGCCCCAAACATGGACAAAACTAAAACATAGAAAAGGTGCTACGCACCGAAAACTAACAGCAGCAACTAGCAGAAACAATAGCAACTAAGAAAAACCTCCAGCTGAGACTAAGACTAGTGTCTGGTATCCTTGAACTGGACGTCAGCAAAAGCCTCAAGTATGACGTCAGTAACTTAGTAGTCCTCAGCAACTACCTCAGACTCAAAGCCTGACATGTGACACCCAAAGAGAAAAGTGTCAGCAAAAATCTCCAAAAGGAAAAAGGAGCCTTTTGTGCAAGGAAACATAAAAGTAAAAGAATGCAACTAGCAATTTAAAATAATGGTGACATGGCATGATATTTTAATGAATGCAGCAGTTTAAACATGAACATGATATTTTGCAATGCATGACACGTCGTAGCAAGAACTACTAAACAATATTCACGATTTCACGATTTCACGAAAAATATGCATTCATGATGTGCACATGGTTTACACCTTTCAGCTGAAGTTACTGTACGGGCACACTTCTATGCTGAGTGACCGCTTAACCCTACCCCTCCACGTGTGTATGAACTAGCACTCATCTTTTGGATCACGAGCCAGGAAGTGTTTATGGCATAGGGTTGACCTAGCCTCATTCATGATATAGGAGTCAGAATCCTACTCGCTGCAGCTTACATTTTATTAGTAGCGTGTGCTACACATTCATGACAAAACATTCTAATGCATGAAATGACATGCGATATGCAACATGATAGTATAATAGTAGTTATTGAAAGCGTACAGTTATATCAAAAGTAAACATGACATATGATATGCATGAAATGACATGGCAAGGGTATCGGATCTAGCTTCGTTGTCAAGCTAGATCAAATATGGTGTCGGATCTAGCTTCGTTGTCAAGCTAGATCAAATATAATGTCTAGGCGACTGTCATTTCACCGCCTAGTCTCTTTTAAACAAATATTCAGAATAGCCTAAAATATGGCTAAATAACAACTTTGCAAGTTCCACTTGCCTGAAATAACATCCACAAGTCTCTGATCAATAGAGTCTAGATCTTCCTATGTGCTCAACCATAATCATCCAACCTACAGTCCCACATTAATTAATCTTCAATTAGTGATTTAACCAAAGAAATAAAATTACAGTTTTTATCTTGTTAAACAGGCGAGTGTGTGGGTTCCTACAGATCGGGGTTTACCTTAACACGACGCAAAAGCTATACTGACGTCGAGAAGCGACGTCAGGGGTTGGATTCCGATAGCGAGCAAGGATACGGTGGACTATGGAGCAAAGGCAAAGACGACGACAACTTGAGGCAGCGATCACGGTGCCAAAGGTGGCCGCGGGAGCACGGGGGGCAAGGGAGGCCGCTGCTAGTAGTTGCGGCCTAAGGGAACCGGCTGTAGAGTGTTGGGCGGATCCGGGTGAATGGAGAGAGGTCTCGACAGTCAATGGGGGCTGTCGTGCGGGGGTTGTCGAGGGCAAGGGGCTGTCGTGGAGGTTGGCCGGCAGTAAGGAGTGCGCGCGGCCTGCTATTAGCTTGCGTGGATGGGATATGTTCGGATGTATCTGGGGTTGGGTGATGGCAACCGGCAGTTTATAAAGCAAGGGAGCGGCAATTTATGAGGTTGGCGCGGTTCTGTGGACAGCCATGGGGGTCTTGGCCGTAGGTTGACCGCGGCTAGGAGATGGAGGCCGGCAGGTTTGAGGCTATAGGAGGAGCAGTCGGTAGTTTATATAGGGGGATGTGTCGTTGCTGGTTGCCGACAAGGGGATGTGAAGTTCGGCAGTGTATTGAGGAGGCACGGCTGGGTGTTGGGCTGTCGGAGGTGGCCGGCAAGGGTAGGCCGGCAGCAGTTGGGAGAGAGGGGGCCTGATGCAGGTTGATGCACGAGGGTGACGGTTGGCTTGGTTAGAAAACCCTAGGGAGTAATGCCCTGCTAAGCTACTGCACAAGTACTAGAGGGGGGTGAATAGTACTTTAAAATAATTAAGAGGCTAATTCCTAATTACCGTGCAAACTCTACCAATTAATGCAGAAATGCGGAATAGTAAATAGTCAACAACAAATAAAAAATCGCAAACAAACGATATTACTGGGTTCGGATCCACCCAAGTCTCCCCGACTTGTTCCCGGTGATCCTACGTCCCAACCACCCGGATCCCCTTCGGGTACTTGAGTTAGAAACCCTAACTCAAGATTTCCACTATGAAATACTTGTGAAAAACATTCACAAGTCAAATCATACACAAATGAACTTGTGACTCCCACAACCCGGGATCACAACCACTCTCACAACCGAGAGTAAAACACTTACAAAATGAAAATAAATGAAATAGAACTTCTAACCGACAAAATACCTATGCCTTGAGTAATACTTACGAAGTAGGGCAAAGATGATTTTGAGGAAGAAGAAGTGGCACCAAACTCTAGCTCCAAGATGTAGATCAGCGATGGAGAGCTATGAGGTTGATGGTGACCTAGGACCAAGCACTTGGCTTGGAAGGCTCACAATCAATGAATCTCTCTTTTGAAATAAGAGTGAGAAGAGATTCAAGATTGGAAATGAATGAGCTTTAAATGAGATGAATGATTTCTCTTTGATCTCTAAACTTGTCTTAATATCAACCTTGAGTGCAATGAATGCAGCTCAACAAGTATATATAGGTTAGAGGAAAGAGAGAGAGAAAAACATTTCAATTAAAGCTCCAACGGCTCTATTCTGAACCAAACTAGTCGGTCAAAGAACAACCACTAACCGACTAGTTCATCAACTAGTCGGTCGGTCAATCAACATGAACCGACTAAGTGGTGAACAGGGAATAGGTCAAAGTTCAGACAAGCAGAACTAGTCGGTCAAAGAACACTTGCTGACCGACTAGTTTCACAACTAGTCGGTCGGTGAGTCAACTTAGACCGACTAAGAGATAAAACACATAGTCTGAGAACAAATAGAATTAGTCGGTCCAAGAACAAAAGTTAACCGACTAGTTCATCAACTAGTCGGTCGCCAAATGTGCATAGACCGACTAACGACAAACAGTAACTTGGCATGTACAGTAGAAGCTCAACTAGTTGGTCACAGAAGCATCACTGACCGATTAGTTCACAAACTAGTCGGTCGGTGAGTCAACGTAGACCGACTAACTGTAAACAGTAAAGAGCTATGATTTGAGAAGGCAAACTAGTCGGTCCAAGAAGGATTGCCGACCGACTAGATCACCATCTAGTCGGTTGGTTCTTCTTCTTGAACCAACTAACATGCACAAGAAGTCGCGAATCGAAGCGCGATGCTTCGGAAAAGTTATTATCGACTTCTTACAAGTTCCTAGAGCTAGGATATGAGCGTTATGAAGATTTAAAACGTAAGACTTACTCAAGGCTTAACATTCTACGGAACGAAGCTAAAAGACAATAAATAAAACTTGACGAACCGTCTTCGAAAGCTTCGATCTGAATCTTCATGACTTCTAAAATGGTCCAAAAGCTTCAACGAAGCTTTAGGCATACGATCATGTGCTTTGAGAAGTCATGAGACGTCGCTTTAGATGTTCATATGAATTTGGCGACGATCTCCATAACTGCGCTCACAAATTGTTAGTTCACAATATATTTATGTTTGTTCATCATCCAAAACCAAATCCGGGAAGTCCAATATTCAACATTCTCCCCCTTTTTGGTGATGACAAACCAACATAAATAATAATCAAAAATAATGAATCAAATGTAATTTACTTACTCCCCCCTGAATTGATGACACGTTAATTCCAAAATGAATAATAATAATACACATCAAGCAGACGAGTAAAGTATAAAAATGAGAATCCATTATAGAAATATCAGATTTGAAATCCAATTTTTATATCTTGACTCCCCCTGAATCTAACATATCAAATTAGATTCTTGGAAAAAAATGCTTAAATTATCATAGCACATGTCATTATTATATCTCTCCCGCTTTGGCATTAGCAAAAAGAGTGGGAGGAGATCAACGACAACAACAATGGCTTCAAATAAAAGCACGGGAGTCGTAGAATACGACTACGATCCAAATGACACCAAAGGGAAATACGAAATAAATCAAGGCGTGTCAATGAGACCAAAGTCGAAAATCGATAAATAAAATCATCAAAACTCAAATTGATTTTACGAATTAAGTTATGGAATATACTCTCCAATATCAACATTCTTGGTTAATCTAGTGCATGGAAAACAATTCTATGTTTTCATAAAATGAATTCTATTTAACCAAGTATTTTCGTCGAGCGACGAAATCAAAACATCAGAGACATATAAAATATAAAATGTGCACAACATAATGAGATGTCAACATCGATGTATATATATATATATATATATATATATAAAGCATGAGTACATCAAAAGATACATCCGTCAACATACAAAATGCGATCCAACGATCGAAGCACAAAAGATACAACATCAGATCACACATATATAAGAGTATCACAAAACATACAACATCATCAGGGATACATCATCATACATCCAAAAAATATCAAAAGACATCAAAATGATCCAGAACCCCACTCTATCCTACCCAAACTCTCTCACACTAGATGTATCATCCAAGGAGCATCGGAGAGTCCTCAAAGAAGCTCAAGAGGAAGCGGCAGGATCTGCAGCAGCAGCAGGCTCTGCAGGAGTGGAGGTGGTCACCGGGTCAGCAGTAGTGTCCACAGGAGCGACGGAAGTGGCAATCTCTGGAGCATCAACAGGAGTGGCCTCGGGAGCACCAGTCGGAGCATCCACCGCAGGAACGGTGGCAACAGGTGTGCTCTCGGGGTCACCAACAGACGAAGCAGCAACAGTACCAGAAGTGCCCTCGGGGGCACGAGTAGAAGCACGAACGAGCTCCTCAATCTCCTCCTCATCCAACTCCTCCTCATTAGAGACTGATGGAGGGATCTCAATACCAAGGTGACGAGCGATACGAGAAAGAATCTCCTCGGTACGAGCATAACGAGACTCCACACGTCGCATTGAACGTAGGAGCTCTTCAAGAGTGGTAGAGGGAGCAGCAGAGGCAGAGGCAGAGGCAGACACAGACGCTGAAGGTGTCTTCCTCTGAACGTGACGGAGCGTCGCAAGAGACTTCTTGACGACCGTCACGTTCAGAGGGGGACCAAGTGGACGCTCATCGTCAGGTGGAAGTGTGACATGGAAGTGGCGAAAAACAAGGGTCAACAAGCAAGGATAAGGGATATGCGCAGACTTCGTGGACTTCCGAATACACTCGAAAGAATCCATCTTATCGAGTATAATCCGGGCCCAGTTAATCTCGCTACCCATGAAGATGGCATAGATCAACTTCAGAAATGGCTGAGATGGCAAAGAAGAGGAGCTGTACTTAGGAAGTAAGCACGACTTCAGGATGAGGTTCATGACCCAGCCATTGGGCTTGAATGACTTGGAGGGAATGCCAATCATTGCGGGAGAAATCTCATGGAAGATCTCAGAGAGGATAACCTGATCAAGTTAAGAGATATCATCAACAGAAATGTCTGAGGGGAGGAGGCCAGACGACGAACAACCTATCAACTCTCCTAAGACTTCTGCCGTGAGGACTATCGGAGTCCCTAAAACAGTAGTCTCAATAGAGTGGGTCGCGTCGTACTGACCCCGGATCCTATTGGCATAGAAAAGTTTTACTAGGAGAGGGTAGGGGTAAGGATTCCCCTTAGGATCATACCGAAGATAATCGATAAGACCCGAAGATGACAGAAGATCTGCGAGGCCAGGGAAGTCACTAAACTGAATGAAATGCTCCAGAAGCAGCGGGCAGTGTTCGATACGGTTGTAAGCCGCGAGACACAATGGGTGTCGTGACACAACGAGATATCGACACCGCCAACCGGCATCGGAGCCTTTCCCTTTGGCTGACGGGTACGGGGTCGAGAGCTAGACTCAGGCTGCCTAGGAGGAGGTGAGGGTTCCCTACGGGTCTCAGTCTCGGGAATGTACTCGGTGTCGGAATCCGAAGCACCGGGTGGAGTGGGAGCACGAAAAGTCACTGGCTTAGGCGTGGGCTGAGATTGGGTACGGGGTTTCGAAGTCACCGTCCTCTTACGCTTAAGAGGAGGCGAAGACGAAGAGGGTTGGGTTGTCTTCGAATGGCGTCTAGGAGGGGTTCGCGTAGGTTGATCGGGATCCGTAGGGGATGGTTCTACGGTCATCGGCGAAGGGCTTGAGGGTTGGATCGGAATTCGTGTACGAGCCATAAGAGCGGCACGACACGACGCAATCAAACGAGAAAGCCCTATGAAATTCGAAACCCTAGCAAACTGAAACCCTAGCCGAAATGAGCTAAAAACTAACCCTATACAGGAGAAATCAACCCTAGTGAGCTAGGAGAGAGAGTACCTAGGTCGGAGGGAGGAGGGGGTTGATCGGCGGCCGGAGATATGGTCGGGAAGGTGGCCGGAAAGTGATCGGGCACGACGGAGGGAGAGGGGAAGAACAAACGGCACGGGGGAAAATTTTAGCTGGAGAGAGATTTTTGATCGACTAGAGAAGAAAGAAATCGATTAGATTAGATTTAAGTCGGTCGGGAGCTCAAAAGACACTATTGTCCCCGTCACAACTAGTCGGTCACAGTTCAAGCACTGACCGACTAGATCACGATCTAGTTGGTCGGTCAATGAGCTTGAACCGACTAGTTGTAAACAGTAACTGAAGCCAAATATACTGACAAGAATTAGTCGGTCTAAGCTCATTCATTGACCGACTAGAACTGAATCTAGTCGGTCGGCCAATGAACTTGGACCGACTAAGAGAGTTCAAAAATTGAAAAATTTTGAAATTTGATTTCTCTCCTAATCGCACTTGGACGAAACATCGAAATACTCTCATTAATCATTATACTACCCCATTAAACATCGAAAATCTGAAATTTGACGTTTACGCACAAATTGAGCGAAAATTCCGAAAATTCAATAAAAATCCAGAAAAATTTCAATTAATTTAGCATGAGCAAATATAAAGAAATTGAATAGCATGTAAGATTATTGAATAAAAATGAATCCTAAATCTCGGATTCACCCATAATCCCCAATTCTCGACGTAACCGCACAAAGGAGTCTTCCTTTAGGAGTTTCGTGAAAATATCGACGATTTGCTTCTGGGTTTCAACGTACACTAATATGATGTCCTTTTTAGCAACATGATCATCTAAGAAATGGTGTCGGACATCTATGTGTTTCGAACGGGAATGGTGTACCAGGTTCTTGGAGAGACATATTGCACTTTGGTTGTCCACCATGATAGGGCAAGTATCACAGTTTATACCAAAGTCTTTAAGTGTGTGTCTCATCCAAAGAACTTGAGCACACGCGGCACCGGCGGCAATATATTCCGCCTCAGTGGTTGAAAGTGATACGGAATTCTGCTTCTTGGAAAACCAAGAGACGAGATAATTTCCTATAAAATGTCAAGGGCCACTAGTACTTTTCCTGTCGGATTTGCATCCCGCATAATCTGCGTCACTATATGAGATTAACTCATATGTGCTAGATTTTGGATAAAGTAATCCAAAATCAAGTGTATAACTTAAATAACGGAAAATACGCTTTACCGCTACTAAGTGTGATTCCTTAGGTTGAGACTGATAACGAGCACATACACATACGACAAACATTATATCGGGCCTACTTGCGGTAAGATAAAGTAAACTACCTATCATACCTCGATATAGACGAATGTCTACATCTTTTCTGCCCGCATCTTTATCAAGATGTGTAGTCGTGCTCATTGGAGTCTTTTTCCCGGAGGCATTCTCCATTCCAAATCGCTTTAGCAACTCCACCGTGTACTTCGTTTGGTGGATGAAGATTACATCGTTCATTTGGCGAATTTGGAGACCTAAGAAATATTTGAGCTCACCCATGTGGCTCATCTCAAATTGATCCTTCATCACATTAGAAAACTCTTCGCAAAGAGCAAAGTTAGTAGCACCGAAAATGATATCATCAACATAAATTTGAACTAAAATTATATCATTGTTCGAATACTTAACAAATAATGTGGAATCAACTTCTCCCATTTTAAAACCCAAATCCAACAGAAAATTCTTTAAACGGTCATACCAAGCTCGATGAGCTTGTCTCAAACCGTAAAGTGCTTTCTTGAGGTTGAAAAAATGATTTGGAAATTTTTCATTTATAAAACCCGGAGATTGAGAAACATAAACTTCTTCAACAACATCCCCGTTTAAAAACGCACTTTTTACATCCATTTGAAATAATTTAAAATCCTTATGGCATGCAAAAGATAACAATAATCTAATTGATTCTAATCTAGCTACCGGAGCAAAGAATTCTTCGAAATCGATACCTTCCTCTTGCCAATAGCCTTGAGCTACTAACCGAGCTTTGTTCCGGACGACGACTTGGTTCTCGTCGGTCTTGTTCTTGAAGATCCACTTTGTCCCTATGACGGTGTGGTTCTTCGATGGCAATGGAACAAGCTCCCAAACCTCATTCCTCTCGAATTGAATGAGTTCCTCCTCCATGGCAAGGATCCAAGCGCTATCTTCGCATGCTTCATTAACATTCTTTGGCTCTATCGAGGAGGCAAAGGCACAATGAGCGAAGTGGTTGACTTGAGATCTCGTCTTGACACTATCATGGATATTGCCAATGACTTGCTCATGAGGATGGTCACAAACGGTATGAAGCCGCTTGGGAATTCCTTGATCACTAGGAACATTCTCAACAACTTCATTAGTCAGGTTAGTATCAAAAGAATCAATAGAGTTATTAGAATTAGAATTACCAATTGAATCACATAAGACATCTATAGAGTCATCATCATTAGTAATTCTAGTTGGAACAAATCCTTCATTAAATGAAACATGAAGCGATTCCTCGACCGTTGAGGTTCGTTTGTTGTATATCCGGTAGGCTTTGCTACGTGAGGAATACCCAACAAAAATCCCCTCATCGGATCTTGGATCGAATTTGTCCAAACTACCATACGTGTTCTTAATAAAATATTTTGAACCAAAAACACGAAAATGTTTAACTTGAGGCAACCTACCAAACAACAATTCATAACAAGTTTGTTTAGTGCCGGGCCTCAAAAGTATTCTATTAAACACATAGCAAGTGGTGTGTACCGCTTCCGCCCAAAATTGATGGCCAAGTTGGCTATCATCAAGCATAGTGCGAGCACACTCCACTAGCGTCCTATTCTTTCTCTCAACAACACCATTTTGAGGAGGTGCACGAGGAAATGAAAAGGTGTGTGTAATACCAACTTCATCACAAAATGTCTCAAAAGACTCATTCTCACATTCTCCTCCATGATCACTACGAATAGTGACAATGGTGGTTCCAATGAGATTTTGTACTTAAAAGCTTCATTTTTATTACACAATGAAAATACCCAAGTAAACTGAGAAAAGTCATCAACAATGACAAGTCCATATCGTGAATTTCCTAATGAAGCAACTCTAGTTGGCCCAAATAAATCTAGATGTAATAGCTCCAGTGGCCGCTTAGATGAAATGCTTTTCTTAGGTTTAAACGACGATTTTGGAAGCTTGCCTCGTTGACACGAGCCACAAAAGCTCTTCTTTTGAAAGACTAGCTTAGGGAAGCCTCTAATAGAATTTAACTTGGAAAGCTTAAAAAGTGTTCCAAAGTTCACATGACCAAAACGTTGATGCCATAAGTGTTGTTCACTTGTGTTGGCAATTAGACATTGTTCATGTGATCTTGGAAGATCTAGGTTATATATATCCTTATGGCGTGTGTCAGAAAACAATAATTCATTATAATCTTTTCTTAAAATATGGCACATTCCTTTCGCAAAGCTAACTTTGTAACCTTTGTCACAAAGTTGACTTATTGAAATGAGATTGTGATTTAATCCTTTAACAAGGTAAACATCACATATTAGGGGTTTAGAGGGATTACCCACTTTACCAACACCTATGATGGTTCCGCTCTCGTTGCCTCCAAAGACGACGTGGTTTCCATTTGCAATGGGCACCACTCCAGAGAGCAATTGAGCGTCACCCGTCATGTGTTTTGAACACCCGCTATCGAGTATCCAATTCCCCTTGGAGCTAAATTTAAATTTGTTGCTCCTTTTCTTTTTCTTTTCCTTGAGTACCTAAAGATAGAAAATTTCATATCATGGTACCCAAGGTCATTGGGTCCAAAAGATTAGACCTTTGGAAGCCAAGTCCAATTGGACTTAGACTTTCCCACATAATTAACACTATGCACAACATCCGAAAAATAAGCATTCATGTAAACTTGTTTTTCATCCATGCTTGTGTCCTTTGGGCTCCAAATCTTGAAAATTTTGGGAGCCCTCATCCTATTGGGTGCATACATGCGTTGTTCATTTCTACGTGATGCATGACGTGGATAGGCATAAGGAACATGATGGAATGGTGCATGTGGATAATTATTCATACGATGATGTGGGAGTACATATGCATGTGGAGGAACACGTGCATGAGGGTGTCTCACATGGTGTGCACGTGCCCGTGAACGTGTAGCATAAAAATCATCATATGTGTGAGCCGGTGGAGTAGGACGTGTGTTCCTACGTGGTATAGTATTGGTGTACATATAAGCATGCCCCTTCTTTGGAGGTCCACCCAAAGTGGGTTTCTTTCCAAACGAGGGTGTGAACGAGGTGGAAGCACCATTGGTAGTTGAACTACCAATAGAGTGTTTGCTCACACTCGTTGAGGCATCGGAAGTTGGCCTAACAAAGATAGTGGCCGACTTGGATGGATTTCCCAACGTATACCCCAAGCCAATGTGGTGTTTGGCCGGAAGTAAGACATTTAGGATATTATCCAAATGGCCCTTACCCTTATTGAATTCATTGATTCGGCCTAATGTGTTCTCATATTTCTCGGTGAGAGAACGCAAAGAACCATCCAAAGTGGATACTTGCGATGTGAGCACATAAACACGAGATTTGAGATTTTCATTTTCAATACTCAAAGTTGAGTTTTGAGAAGTCAAATCCTCTATCTTATGTTCTTCCGGATCCTCAATGCTAACATGTTCAAGTTGAGTCTTGAGATTAAAAATCTCATTCTTCAACCCTTCAACAACGGTTTCGTTGTTGGTGATGATAGTTTTAGGCGAGGTTTGGATGCTAGCTAGATCATCTTTTACTTTAGTATATATATTTACTAGCTTAGTGTATTAAGACCATAGTTGCTCATTAGCATTTCTAAGGTCATCCATGGTTACCTCATCGCCTTCGTTGTCGCTATCATCGGAGGAGGCATCTTTATCTTGCTCCTCTCTAGCCATGAAGCACATGTGTGCTTGCTCCACTTGCTCATCATCTGACTCTCCGCTAGAGGAATCATCGGAGTCGGTGAATGTCCCGACAAGCCCCTTTTTGTTCCCTTTCTTGTACTTCTTGGACTTGTCGTACTTTGGCGCCTTCCACTTCTCCTTGTGCTTGTTTTGAGGACACTCCGCTTTCATGTGTCCGGGCTTGTTGCATTGAAAACACAAAGGAGAGGAGGTGTTAGAAGAATTAAACTTTGACTTGTTTTTGAAGTTACCTTTCTGGAAGAACCGGTTGAACTTCTTGGCCATGAGTGCCATGGACTCCAAGTCCAACTCGTCTTCCGAGTTTTCATCATCGGTCAATATGGAAGTCGATGGAGCGGCCTTGAAAGCAATAGCCTTCTTTTTTGGCTCGTCTTGCTTTAGGTAGGGCTTCATCTTTTCTTGCAACTTCAACTTGCTATCCTTGTGTACCTCATAAGACATCAAGGTACCAATTAGTTGAACAACGGTATAAGTTTTCATGTCATTACCTTCCTCGATGGCAAAGGTCCGTTTCTCCCAACTAGAAGGAAGTCCATCGATTATCTTCGAAACTTTCTCCTTTTGGGTGTAGGTTTTACCGAGAGCCTCCAACTCGTTTGTGATGTCGACGAAGCGAGCATAATACTCCTTCATCTTCTCACCCTGTAGCATATGAAATAACTTGTAATCTTTATTAACTACTACGAGTTTGGAGTCTCTTACCATACTAGTCCCTTCATGCAAGATGAGGAGGGAGTTCCATATTTGATATGCACTCTTACATGTGCATATCTTGTTGAAGTCCTCGGGCTCCAAAGCACATTGCAAGGCGTTCATTGCCTTGGCATTGCTTACCTCCGTGGCGATCTCCGTGGGAGTCCACTTCTCGAAATCTTCTTCGGCGGGCTCGACATACTCCTTCATCGTGGCCCTCCATAGTGAAGCACTCCGGAGGAAAGTTTCCATCCAGCATTTCCAGTACCCGTAGTTGGTACCGTTGAAGAATGGAGGCCTCGTTGAGGAATGTCCTTACATTACCGAAGACGCTCCTTCACGGTTCTTGAAGGTGCTATAGTCGGAAGGTGGACGAATGGTCTTGTTGTCGTTGGTAGACATAGCTATTGACTTGGCTCTGATACCAAATGTAATGCCCTGCTAAGCTACTACACAAGTACTAGAGGGGGGGTGAATAGTACTTTAAAATAATTAAAAGGCTAATTCCTAATTACCGTGCAAACTCTACCAATTAATGCGGAAATGCGGAATAGTAAATAATCGACAACAAATATACAATCGCAAACAAACGATATTACTGGGTTCGGATCCACCCAAGTCTCCCTGACTTGTTCCCGGTGATCCTACGTCCCAACCACCCGGATCCCCTCCGGATACTTGAGTTAGAAACCCTAACTCAAGATTTCCACTATGAAATACTTGTGAAAAACCTTCACAAGTCAAATCATACACAAATGAACTTGTGACTCCCATAACTCAAGATCACAACCACTCTCACAACCGAGAGTAAAACACTTACAAAATGAAAGTAAATGAAATAGAACTTCTTACCGACAAAATACATATGCCTTGAGTAATACTTACGAACTAGGGCAAAGATGATTTTGAGGAAGAAGAAGTGGCACCAAACCCTAGCTCCAAGATGTAGATCAGCGATGGAGAGCTATGAGGTTGATGGTGACCTAGGAAAGCAGAACTAGTCGGTCAAAGAACACTTGCTGACCGACTAGTTTCACAACTAGTCGGTCGGTGAGTCAACTTAGACCGACTAAGAGATAAAACACATAGTCTGAGAACAAATAAAATTAGTCGGTCCAAGAACAAAAGTTGACCGACTAGTTCATCAACTAGTCGGTCGCCAAATGTGCATAGACCGACTAACGAAAAACAGTAACTTGGCATGTACAGTAGAAGCTCAACTAGTCGGTCAGAGAAGCATCACTGACCGACTAGTTCACAAACTAGTCGATCGGTGAGTCAACGTAGACCGACTAACTGTAAACAGTAAAGAGCTATGATTTGAGAAGGCAAACTAGTCAGTCCAAGAAGGATTGCTGACCAACTAGATCACCATCTAGTCAGTTGGTTCTTCTTCTTGAACCAACTAACATGCACAAGAAGTCACGAATCGAAGCGCGATGCTTCGGGAAAGTTAGTATCGACTTCTTACAAGTTCCTAGAGCTAGGATAGGAGCGTTATGAAGATTTAAAACGTAAGACCTACTCAAGGCTTAACATTCTACGGAACGAAGCTAAAAGACAATAAATAAAACTTGACGAACAGTCTTCGAAAGCTTCGATCCGAATCTTCATGACTTCTAAAATGGTCCAAAAGCTTCAACGAAGCTTTAGGCATACGATCACGTGCTTTGAGAAGTCTTGAGACGTCGCTTTGGATGTTCATATGAATTTGGCGACGATCTCCATAACTGTGCTCACAAATTGTTAGTTCACAATATATTTATGTTTGTTCATCATCCAAAACCAAATCCGGGGAATCCAATATCCAACATAGGGTGCGTGAGTTTTTGAAACAATGAGGGGTTTGTGCTAAATGGGGTTGATAAGGAGTACACTTAGGCTTGATTGGAGAAAGAGTGTGTGTGAGGGAGGGTAGAATTAGTGTGGTCAATAGCTAAGGGAGATATCATGTGATACATAGGATCCCCTTGGTTTAGATCATATTTGATTTAATTAGGTTTTGAATTGGGGATTAACTAGGACTAATTACAGATTACAAATGATTAGGGTGAACGGTCAGCCTAACGGTGTCCGATAAAAACAAGAAAAATATTGGGACGACCGTGTCGACAAGAGGATCGAGACTGCGATGATCGCTCATGTGTTAGGTCAACAGAAAACGGAACTAAGTCTAAAGTTACGACACCCCTTCAATCAAAGCTGATTTATGGGAGAACGACCTGTGAATTGATGTTCATTAAAAATTACACAAATAACTACTCTTTCCGAGGGTCACAACGATATATAACATCGCGCGTTTGGGATACAAGAGGATGCAACGAAAAATACGCATACGGAAAAGAAAGTACGCGCACGAAAACACACGATCGAAAAGCGACCGTTACATCCTACCCACCTTAGAGCAAAGTCCGTCCTCAGACTTTCTAACTAAAAAACTATATCTAGTCATTCTAGTAACTACCCCAATCATATCACACTATAATTCAAACCATGTATAGTTACTACAAGTGCTTATATATGCACCAGGTAGTCAAACATTAGTATTACAAACCTGTATATATACATACACATTCTATACTTATACCTATCATAGACAGTCAAATTCATACATGTAGTTCAATCATTCATATAGTCACGTATAACTATCACTCACTTATCACATAACCATGGTACAGATACCTACATAAAAATAGTTCACACCAGCAAATACAATCGTAGTACTTCACGTATAGATAACTACCTATGTACAAAATGAATATGGATATATATTCCTAGTGTACATCAACACCAAACATATCAACACATGCAACCAGACCATACAATATTAAATCATGTTTGCTATCTCTAATATACATTCACCCCTACTATAAATACATTGTTAGTTCTTAGGTTCAAGACTAACATTGTTCTGATGATGATCAATACATTATGTTATTGTGCTAATCAATCTTATGTTTTAGTCTCAGTTTATCTTAATGATTATATGTTGATGAGACAAAGCATAATGCTTGGAGGCTATTACAAGGGATATTCTAAAGACCTCCAAGAGTGATGGAGTGCTCAAGCTTGGATGAGGTCATAAAGATCATCTAATGAAGCCAAAACTTGGAGCATGATGATGGATGGACATCTAGAAGAGCATTGCCAAAGCTTAGAGCTTGATGAAGGGAAGCTCATCAAGGAGTGCCAAAGCTTGGAGATGATGTGGAGCATCAAGGCATCAAGATTGAAGCCATAAACTCTAAGGAAAGCATTATAATCAATGTAATATTTCATTTATTGCTTTCTCTCTTTTTGAGTCTAAGATTAATGTAATGCCTTGTTAGATGGTCTACTCATTCATGCATATGCATTCAACCATCTTAGTGAGCCTTAGGATTATCATAGAATCCAACCCAATAGGTTCATCTTGACCAAAGACTCATTTGGTGTCTCTGGCTTTCCATCAGTCGACTGCTGAAGGATTCACAGCCGACTGGGTGATTCCAGTCGCCTGTCGAGCCTTCTACAGTCGATTGTGGTGTATTGCTCAAGTCATCCTTTGATTGACTCTACTTAAGCTTTTTGCATCAGTCGACTGATGATCAATTTACAGTCGCCTGTGAAATGGTCAATGGTCATCTGAAAGGCGTAAGTGCGAAAAATGCTTCTCTCTCTATTTTTCATCCATCCCCGCAGCAGTCGCCTGATGAAGGATATACAGTCGACTGTCTGTTATACAGTCGTCTGTGTAGTCTTCTACAGTCGACTGTCCTGGCTCAGATATAGCCGTTGGGATTTTTCTAGCCGTTGAACAGTCGACTGTCATTTGTTCATCAGTCGACTGTCTGTGCTTTAAATTGCCAAAATCTAACCGTTGCAGATTTCTTCCCTTTGGGTTTTTGGCTGGTTTTATGGGCTCTTCTTAGCTTCCTATGTATAGGAGTTGGCTTACTTATTTTAGAACTCTTGGTTGATATTGAATATCTTTGAGAGTTAATAGCCACTCCTATTCTCTCTCATTTCCCTCTCATGAGCACATTCCTCTTCATGCATTGACGCTAGCTCATATGAAAATTCTCCAAGGGATCTAATTCGCATTCCTTTCTTGGAGATCATCTTTCTTCTCTTTATTTTTATACACTCAAGTGAGAAGTGTTAGAATTCATTCCTAGACGAGAGAAAGATCATCAAGTGCAATCAAAGCCTCATCTCAAGCACTTGGTCATTCACTTGCATGCCTTCTTCTTCACATTGGTAAGATCATATCAAGGCATAGGTAAGCGTTGTTTCGTTTTGTTTTTTGTTTCGAAACCCTAATTCTCTTTGTGGGAATTAGTTACTCTTTTTGTGGGAGTTACTCTCTTTGTGAGAATTTGGTTCTTTCTGTGTGAAAGAACAAATCCTCTGTGTGAGGTCTCTCTGTGTGAGAGTAAGGATATCTCTTTGTGGGAATCCTAAATCCTCTGTGTGAGGTATCTCTGTGTGAGATTGTATTCACTTCTCTGAGTGGCAATTATAGTGAATACTGATGTGGCTAGACGTACCGAAGTTTTGGAGAATCAGGGTAAAATCCTTGTGTTTGCGTTTGTTGTTGTTGAGCACTCTGTTTATTTTCCGATGCTTATTGTGCTTTAATTTCAATAACTTTTAATTAAGTACTTTACTTGTCATTACACTATTCACCCCCTCTAGTGTGTGTGTGTGTGTGTGTGTGTGTGTGTGTGTGTGTGTAGCCCCGCAGGGTGACTTACATACACAAATATATAGTTATTCAAATACACGCAGATACTTTGTCATATATCATTTCACATACAATCCTATAACTATATTCAATACACACCACACATACCATAGTCGCAAACACCTATAGCTAAGCACATACTTACCCGTACATGGTGCACGCCCACACATGCTAATATAATATTCATACATGCCACTCATACCACTATATACTTAGCACATTCTACACACCTAATTTAGCTAGCATATATACATATAAATATGTAAAACCATCGTAAAGAACTATACTACAAAACCAACACATATATCTATATAATGGTAGAGTCACCCACAACCATGTGCGTAACGTAACTATGTACAACCAAACCTATCACTATACACACATCGTCCATTCCTATGTTCATAACACTATACACAAACCACAGACAAATATAACAATATACTTAGAGTATACCCACTCAAGCATGAGTGAGACTCAAAGACCCATACAAGAACCAGAATACTTATATTCATAACACGATATTTATACCGTATACCAACACACCACGCTTATATATATATATATATACCAACGTAATCATATTACTCGTCACATTAAACAGGTAAAAACACATGCTATCATATACACACAATAATATCAATCACACTTTATATTTAATCAAGTAACACCCCATAATACAATCACTTTACATACTATAATAATTTTACAAATATCAGTACACGTATACAATCATAGTACGCTATCCTATACATGCATACATCGTATAGTCACATACATATTACTATATGCATACTCATTGCATGCATACCATACCTACATTCTTATATGCTTACCACATATCTACACAAAACATAGACATACATATAATATATTCACACCATAGCAATTTACATATAATTAGTATACTACTACATATACCTATACATACATAGTTACGACATACAATAGTCATGCATACCTCATGGTATACATGTACACACACCACATCCCATAAAGGCAAGCAGTACTATACAAAATTATAACCATATTACCATACGTATATCACACATATTCATACAGTATGTATATATCTACCTATGACTAAGCACATACATATCTACGTACGAGCACACGCTCATACGTACTAACATATAGATCATATAATAGGCCTGCACACTTAACTATAAGTACACCTATTATCATTACACCTAACATACACATGACTTTACTAGTATATTATTTCAAGAATTTACAAGTACTTTCAAACTACATACACCACTAGTAGATATTCCAACACTGATTCTACTATACACAGACATCCCTAAAGTGGCATAACTATCCACGCATATAATTATAAATACTATCATTCATACAACTTCATATATATCATGAATAACACTGAGTATACATATATAACACAAGAGACAATCATTAATATACTAAAGGTAGCACACTCATACATGAGTGGTACGCAGGGGTTCACACACACGGGTCCTCATACTTTACCTATATACATGCACCACGACGACATCAAAATATTACTAATGGGCCCACCATACTATACTAAGGTTGACATGGGCAACGACAAGCACTAGTAGGATGACTAAGCAATAGTAAGGGAACCGAAATCAAATAGCGTAACGAAACAAGATCGGGATGAACGGGTACAAATGAGGCGTGGATAAGGAGATAGCTTGGTTAGGTGAACAGAGATATAATTGTGAATATTTAAGTAAGGGAAAGAAAAATATAATAATATCCTTATAAAATACAGGAGAATAGCGTGTAGATGATATAATTTAAAATACAAAGTAGGGATTAGACAAGAAATAATTAGTATAGAGAGGAAGTGACTATTCTGCAATTGGAACAAGATTTATACTAAGAACTTTGGAGCAGAAAAAAACGAAGAATATAAAAATGAACATATTTGAAAACTTGGAGTTCTCTTTCGCATAGAAAAATATTTAGAGGTCGGAACAATGAGTTGTTTGAAATAAGTTTGAGTAGTATATATATATTAGGAGAAGAAATGGTATATTGGATTATCGAAAAGTTATTATATGAAGGAAGTAAGATATTTACACGAGTATAAAAGATATAGGTTAGAAAATATTATAAGGTACTAATTTAAAGATTTCGGTAAAAAAGTTTCGAAATTCAAAGAGTGAATTTAAGTCAACTGAAGGTTAGGAAGTCTAAGCTCATGCTAAATGTTTTCAAAGAATTTAAGCTGGGAGAGGAATTCGAAAAAATAATAATACTGGAAATACTTTTTGAAGGATTGGGATGGTAATGGGGAAGATTCAACGATTGATGATGAACGACATGAAGGAATCACGTGAATCGAAAGCAAGGAAGTGAATCAAATATTCAAGACGTAATACGACTGGGAAATAACTTAGTGAATCTGCTATAATGGGATTCTATGGTCAATAGCTCAAAAGTGTAATGATTAGGAAAATGATAGAAATTAGGGATTCTAATTACTGGGCCGACTAAAGATTAGGAGAAACTAAGTACTAAGACTTTCTAATGAACTAGACTATAATAAAGATCTCAGGAAAATGGTCCTTAGAAGATCAAGATTACGTTCTGCTGGGCCCGAAATTTGATGGGCCCAAGCGAACGACTAAAGGAAAAACTCTAGGAATCTAATATGGTCAGAGCTGGGTGAGAGGCTACTAGAGTATCCTAAGATGAGTACGACTAAATCTTAACGAAGGTGCCTGACTATCAAACTTGGACGTCTATCTAAGTCTTCCTACCATCTAAGACAAGAAAAATGTTCACATTAGACTCAAATTTTATGACTCGAATGTTTCAATAGATGTTTTATTATTATCGTTGTTTCGATATTTCGCAGGTGCAACGACTTGCATGGGCTACCACTAAAACCTGTCACGCTCTGCTTCCCAAGTTCGGAAGGCAAGACGCGAAGAGGTCCGCTCAGACTGAAGCTGTAAAGCTACAGTCTGATAAGCGTCTATGTGTTCATCCATTCGCAGATTCTTGCATTGCAATGAAACAACAACAACAATAATAATGAAAGCAGCCAATAATAACCAACATTCAACAACATCCAATCTTATTCAAAGCATCCAGAGATATAGTCATAAAATAAATACAAGAGTCTGAAAGGACAGGCCCCAAGTATGGCCGAAACTAAAACATAGAAAAGGTGCTACGCATCGAAAACTAACAGCAGCAACTAAGAGAAACAACGGCAACTAAGAAAAACCTCCAGTTGAGACTAAGACTGGTCTCCGGCATCCTCGAACTGGACGTTAGCAAAAGCCTCAAGCATGACGTCAGTAACCTGGTAGTCCTCAGCAACTACCTCAGACTCAAAGCCTGACATGTGACACCCAAAGAGAAAAGGGCACATGTCAGCAAAAATCTCCAAAAGGAAAAAGGAGACTTTTGTGCAAGGAAACATAAAAGTAAAAGAATGCAACTAGCAGTTTAAAATGATGGTAACATGGCATGATATTTTAATGAATGCAACAGTTTAAACATGAACATGATATTTTGTAATGCATGACACATCGTAGCAAGAACAACTAAACAATATTCACGATTTCACGAAAAACATGCATTCACGATGTGCACAGGGTTTACGCCTTTCTGTTGAAGTTGCTGTACAGACATACTTCTACGCTGAGTGACCGCTTAACCATACCCCTCCACGTGTGTATAAACTGGCACTCATCTTCTGGATCACGAGCCAGGAAGTGTTTATGGCATAGGGTTGACCTAGCCTCATTCATGATGTAGGAATCAGAATCCTACTCGCCGCAGCTTACATTTTATTAGTAGCGTGTGCTACACATTCATGACAAAACATTCTAATGCATGAAATGGCATGCGATATGCAACATGATAGTATAATAGCAGTTATTGAAAGCGTACAGTTATATCAAAAGTAAACGTGACATGTGATATGCATGAAATGACATGGCAAGGGTGTCGGATCTAGCTTCGTTGTCAAGTTAGATCAAATATGGTGTCAGATCTAGCTTCTTTTCAAGCTAGATCAAATATGATGTCTAGTCGACTATCATTTCACGCCTAGTCTCTTTTACACAAATATCCAGAATAGCCTAAAACATGGCTTAATAACAACTGTGCAAGTTCCACTTGCCTGAAATAACGTCCACACGTCCCTGATCAATGGAGTCCAGATCTTCCTATGTGCTCAACCACAATCATCTAACCTATAGTCCCATATTAATTAATCTTCAATTAGTGATTTAACCAAAGCAATAAAATTACAGTTTTTATCTTGTTAAACAGGTGAGTATGCGGGTTCCTACGGATCGGGGTTTACCTTAACACAACACGAAAGCTACACTGACGTCTGGTAGAGACGTCAGGGGTTAGATTCCAACAGCGAGCAAAGGTACGGCGGACTACGGGGCAACGGCGAAGACGGCGACAACTAGAGGCAGCGATCACAACGTGAAAGGTGGCTGCAGGAGCATGGGGGCAAGGGAGGCCGCTGCTAGTGGTTGCGGCCTAAGGGAACCGGCTGTAGAGTGCTGGGCGGATCCGAGTGAATGGAGAGAGGTCTCGGCAGTCAGTAGGGGCTGCCGTGCAGGGGTTGTCGAGGGAAAGGGGCTGTCATGGAGGTTGGCCGGCGGCAAGGAGCGCGCGCGGCCCGCAGTTGGTTCGCGTGGATGGGAGATGGCCGGATGTATGTGGGGTTGGGTGATGGTAGCCGGTAGTTTATAGAGCAAGGGAGCGGCAGTTTATGTGGGTGGCTGGCGGTTCTGTGGATAGCCGTGGGGGTCTTGGCCGGAGGTTGGCCGCGGCTAGGAGATGATGGCCGGCAGGTTTGAGGCAGTGGGAGGAGCAGTCGGCAGTTTATATAGGGGGCTGTGCAGTTGTTGGTTGTCGACAAGGGGATGGGAAGTTTGGCAGTTTATGGAGGAGTCGCGGCTGGGTGTTAGGCTGCCGGAGGTGGCCGGCAAGGGTAGGCCAGCGGCAGTTGGGAGAGAGGGGGCCTGATGCAGGTTGATGCGCGGGGGTGACGGCTGGCTTGGTTAGAAAACCCTAGGGTGCGTGAGTGTTTGAAACAATGAGGGGTTGGTGCTAAATGGGGTTGATAAGGAGTACACTTAGGCTTGATTGGAGAGAGAGTGTGTGTGAGGGAGGGTAGAATTAGTGTGGTTAATAGCTAAGGGAGATATCATGTGATACGTAGGATCCCCTAGGTTTAGATCAGATTTGATTTAATTAGGTTTTGAATTGTGGATTAACTAGGGCTAATTACAGATTACAAATGATTAGGGTGAAGGTTCAGCCTAACAGTGTCCGATAAATACAAGAAAAATATCGGGACGACCGTGTCGACGAGAGGATCGAGACTACGATGATCGGTCATGTGTTAGGTCAACAGAAAACGGAACTAAAAATAAAAAGGTCAAACATCGAAGTCTAAAGTTACGACACCCCTTCGATCAAAGCTGATTTGTGGGAGAACGACCGGTGAAATGACGTTCATAAAAAATTCCACAAATAATTATCCTTTCCGAGGGTCATAACGATATATAACATCGTGTGTTTGGGATACAAGAGGAGGCAACGAAAAATACGCGTTCGAAAAAGAAAGTACGCACACGAAAACTCACGATCGAAAAGCGACCGTTACATGTTCTATTTTCTCCTTGCGCTCCTCGGTGAGTGTTCTCCCTCAACTTGCTTCCTTATGGTCAAGCATCGACATAACCCAGCATATCTCCACCATGTGTGTATGTTTTTCCTGCATGAGATACGTTGTGTCAAATAAAGATAGACGAAATTGATTTTCGATGAATGCTTGCCATGATGGGTCATCATAAACGATAAAAGATTTTAAAGCTAATTGACGACCATCTGAATCTAAAAGATTTGGAATTAAAATTTGAGATTCAGAGCTAGAGTGTATAGGTCCATGAGAACTTCCCTGAAAAGGATCGCTATACTTGATTTGGTACTCCGCCTCAGAAGGACGTGGAAGTGGCTGCAGAAATAGGTCTGAAGGGCAAGACAACTCAGGCTCAGTGTAGGTCATCTCGTAGTCACCTTCGTTTGCTCCACCCACTTCATCAATAATCGTGGGTTCTGCAAGCCTCTCAAAACTCTGTGGTTCTTCTTGGAGGTCTTCGTGGATGATGGTTTGGTGCACATCCTGAGGTGGAGGAAATATTGGCTGCTGAAACGCAGCTGTGGGGATGCATGGATCAGGCTCCAATGTAGTTTGTAAGCTCTCTCCCTCGCTCATATCTTCCTCTTCATAGCAGTGATAACCTGTAGCAGTCCATCCAATGTACTCGTACTCCTCAGGTGGGGGAGATGAATCTGAAGGAAGACATGGTTCCGGTTCAATGATTTTACTCTCACCATCACTTGTCTCCACCACATCATCATCTTCGTCGCCAAAATGGAAATGCATCGTGTCACCCTCATAGTCCACATGCTGTAGAGAGCTGATGCCCTCGAGGCTATTTATCTTTGTGTGAATAGCACAAACATCTTGTTCGAAATAACAGTAAGCTGTTTGGTAATAATTTATCTAAGTTATATTATAATGTAGTTAACATTAGATATTAACTTAGGTAAAGTCCTGAGACTTTATGCAAGGTCAAACATGTATCGAGATGAGTATCTCGATCATGGAGAAATGTTTGACCGTCTGTAGCCAAGTCTAAGAGGGTTCATGGTCGTAGATGTTTCGAGACAAGGATATCGAAACATCGGATAGATCATTGTCTCTTACCATATAGCGGTGACGATGATCTCATGGTCGTTTTGACTTGGCGAAGTCGAAGACGAGACACATGTGCTCATTAGAGAATGAGTTCACTGAACGATCTACAAGAGTTATCATATGGTTATATTAATCAATCTATCAATGATAACTCTCAGTGATGATAGGCAAGTTGGTCTTTTGACTTGAGGTCATTTTACGAACTTTTGCGTGAACGGTGCCACTTAGATCACTGACCTAACTTCGAGGATAGGCCTGTCGAAAGGTCTTTGATTGGGTGTCACTTGAAGCTTACGAGGAGAGTAATGATCAAGAGAGGATTCGTCTCTTCCGGTCAATGGGAGTTAGTATCGTAGAGTTAGTTCGGTCTTTAGTAAAATCTCTGATCAGAGTAAGTTGAAAAAATTCCAACATTAGTTGACTTAAGATCGATAGAAACTAACCTGAGTCAAGTTATTGGGGTTGACAGTTTGATCGTACCCTAGACTTGATCTACACAACATAGTTTAGACGAAGAGACTAAAACTACAGAATTCATCACGGACACAGTCAGGGTGGTCCCTATAATACTCATGTCGATGAGTCAACCACATAATTATGATTCTGAAGCAGGGACGGCAACCACTGCTCGTGGTCACTGTCGTATAGGGCTTCGAGCCCAACCTGTTTTAAGGGTCAGGCTGTAGGGTCTCACACAGAGTACGACCTTTGTCTAGTAATAGGTAGAAATTAGTTAGGGAGAATAATTTGTATTTGATGCAAAGGAAGAGAAAATTGCATTTTGATGCAAATGACAATTTAAGCTAAGATAGGGGACTAATTTGCATATGATGCAAAAGAGATTAAATGTGTCTTAAATAGTTTAAGACCATATTTAATAAAATAAATGCAAGGAAAAGGTTACCGGTAAGACGGGTTCATCCCGCTCTTAACGCAGGTTCAAACCGCGTCAAAAACGGAGTTCAAACTAGCCCTATAAGTCAATTTAAAGTGTTAAATAGAAGGCCCATAGTGAAAGCCCAAAAGAAACCCGATTATACCCATAGGGGTATCTAAAGGTGGGACCCACGCCTGGGCCCGCTGATGCGTGCGTCAGCCTGATGATGCAGATTGACGCCCGCGTCAGCGGGGCCCACTCAGCTGACGCGGGAGTCAGCCTGCTGATGCAGGCTGACTCCCGCGTCAGCTGACGAGGGCAAAATGCCACAAACGGGCCCGCATTTGATGCATGCCCACCCCGCTTCGTCGTAAAGAAGCCGCCCGCATTTACGCGGGCGGCAGGTGGGCCCCGCCTGCATAAATGCGGGCCGTCAAAGCGTGCAAGTGCGCACGTGGGGCCCACGTAGTGGGCCCCACGAAAGGGTTTTCTGAAAACCTATCTTTTCTCCTGGCAGCTGATGCCTTTGTGCGAAAATGTGGCCTTGGGCTGAACTTTGGGCGATCAATTGGAGGGTCAAACGGACTCCGATTAACTCGCCATTATTTCCTATGTGTTCACCGTTGAACGCCCTTCGAATTGATTGGTTGTATCAATCATGAAGCTCAACGGTGAGGGAGTTAAAATTCACATAAGTTTGGCCTTTGTGAAAGGCAAACTAAATTGAATTGATTAACTCCAAATTTAGTCCCACATTGGATTTTGAGTAAAGGGGAGCGGTCAGCCGCCTATATAAATAGGGGTCTGCTTTCCTCCTCAAAACTTGTCCCAAGCTCTAGATCTGAGCGGCTCCTGTAAATGTTGGAGCACGCTCGAATCGAAGCTTAAATTAATTCTTCTTCTCCCTATATTTCTGCCTTACTCTTGAAGGGCTCTAGCAAAGCCGCGAAGGAGTTCGAATTCGGATCCGAAATCTTGGCGAAGGCTTTCACTCACGTGAAACTTTCTTCGGCGCGTGGTTGGCTCGACGACACGAGGATTGCTCGCCTCGGGATGCGGAGCGGTTCGAGGAGTGGTTCGAGGAGCGGCTCGGCATGGGACGGGGAGCGGCTCGGAAGACGGTGCGGTACATCTTGCCCGCCCCAGGGCAAGATCCCGGGTATGTGTTTTATTGGAATCAGTTTAATTTAATCGCAGTAGGTTAGATCCTTCTTGGGTTGGTCAGATCCATCCCGAGTCGGCATAGATATTGGCTTAGGGTCTGGTTCCTTAGGGCTGCATGTAAATTAGATTAATATAATTTTAATTTCTGCTGCATATTTTTGCTTCCATGTTCCGTCCGGCTTAGGACGGGAACGGATTTTAGCCCTAAAGGTCCGCTAAAACCCTTCAGTGGTATCAGACATTAGGTTTGCATAACGATCTAACACTTCGATTTTATTAAACATTGAAATGCTTTTAAAATACTTATAAAATGTTTTAATGTTATGAGATAATTTTTAAAATGTTTTTAGATGCCTTATGAAGTGTTTTAAAGTTATGAGATAACTTTATATGCCTTATAAATTTTTTTAAAAGTTATGAGATAATTTTAAAATGTTTTCAGATGCCTTATAAATTTTTTTAAAGTTATGAAATAATTTTAAAATGTTTTTAGATGCCTTATAAAATGTTTTAAAGTTATGCGATAATTTTTAAATTGTTTTAGATGCCTTTTAAAATATTTCTTTAAATTTATGCGATAAGTTTAAAAAGATTTTAAATGTTTAAATATTTTATATGATAAAATTTTAAACATGAAAATTTTAAACTGATGTTTTAAATTTATGTGATAATTTTAAAACTGATTTTAAAACTTTAAAACTTTATAGATAAGTTTAAAATGATTTTAGATGTTTAAATATTTTATATGATAAAATTTTAAGCATGAAATTTTTTAAAATGATGTTTTAAATTTATGTGATATTTTTAAAACTGATTTTAAAAGCCTAAAATTTTATGCGATAAATATTTTAAGTAGCATGCAAATTTTGTGATCTTTTAAAACAAATTTTTATGAGACAAAATAAAATGTTTTAAAAATAATATTTTAAATTTAAATGTTAAATTTAAGTATGCATGCTAAAATTGTTTATTTGATAAACATTATTCTATTTAATTGTTAAATGATAGGACTCTCTTTTTATGCATATTAAAATTAGTGTAACTTTATGTTAATGGCTATGCAAATGTTGTCACTTATTTGATAACACAAGACAATCCTCTTAGGTTAGCTATTAAGAACTCGTTAAAATTTATGAGATAAATTCTAGTGACATGCTATGTTTTAATAAAACATTAACAATACTTTAAGACCTAATTCCTAATTAGGTTAGTCACTTTAATGAAAATTTTAATTCTAATTGTTATGTAATTAATTCTCATTAAAGGACTTCGCTTTTAGCGTTGTTAATAAATTTATTAAAATCTTAATAACGATTAGGATAGCACGTGAACCTTATAGCTGATAAGGATTTAATAAAAGTTATTAAACAAATCCTAAAATTTTGAATTTAAGGATTCAACTAGTTGATAGGATTAATTAGTTGTTAAATAAAAGCCTTTTAGTCTATGGCACGCATATAAAAATGACAAGCTTCATTCAATGGACCATGATCCAGTCAATGTGCTTGGCTAAGTTTGTTGGATCACCCTATCTAGTCTAAGGGATAAGTGATCCTGGCTTAGTTAATTCCCTGGCTGTGTTCCGCTGGACCGCAATGACGCGAATCATGATTGTATGACACCCTGGACTATATCTAAGTCAAATACGTTAATAATCTTCTTCAAGATTAGCAGTAGCCCTCCTTGTTTTAGGGATTGGCAACTATAGGACCGGTGTTCCAGGTGTTGAGTGATCGGTCCCGAGTATACACCCAGAGAACGGTTGTAGTTTTACCGCAAGTGCACGGTGTAGCAGCGAGCGGGATATCGAACACAGGGAGGACGAATGACTGTGCTTGCTCAAATCAACCTGGCTATTTAAGAAGAGAAATTTGCCTTCGGCGATCCTGTCACAATCGTCAGACAAATATGTGAAATATCAAATCAAATAAAGAACGTCTAGGGAATGGGGAATCCCCGCTACACACCATACTTCATAAATGTGGTTCATCGGTATCAAAATTGCTAGAATGAGAATTCGAATGAACTAGTTGCAACTGAATGTAGAACCAAGCTCACGCTCTCGCGCTGTTGCCGGTCTATAGCTATCTTAGGGTCGGGTCCAATCTCTTGCAAACCCTACCCTAGGGAAGCTAGCATTAGGATCAACATCATCGTCCAATCGCGCACCGAGCCCAATCTCTTGTAAACTCGGTCCACGATCTAGATTAGGATAGTTCCTACCCGTCCAATCTCTTGCAAACGGGTATCGGTATAGAATTGCAACCGGGAATCCTAGTATCGGTCCAATCTCTTGCAAACCGATACTTCGAAAAATCCGACTCCAACTCAATTCGGATTTCTAGGGCTTCCTATCAAATTGGGATCCAATCTCTTGCAAATCCCAATTGATATGAATACCTAGCAATCCGTAGTAAATCGATCCCAATCTAATCTCTAATAGCAATTCTAGCTCAATTTCTACCAATTCATCACAAATATGAAAGTGGGCTTGTAGGGTTCATCCCCACGCCCCAAGACGTGGAGACTACTCACAAATCATAGCAAGATCACAAAAATAATCGTTGAAATAAGCAATAGAATTCATCACAACAATGATATAAACAATAAAAATAGAATTTTTAGGGAAAAGAGATGCAAACCAATGTAGTTCTTCAATTAATCCAACAAAAATCCAAGTTTTGCTCCTTCTCCAATCACAAGAATAAAGTTAAAAAACTAATCTAAAAAGCTGCAAAAAGTCTAAGAGAGAGCTCCCTAAACTAGGGTAAAAACAGTGCTTAAATAGCCCCAAAAATCGTCCAAAAATCGTGACCAAAATACCCCTGCACAGCCTGTTTTCCGCAGTTTTCGCTACAGGCAGCGCATCGCACTCGGCCGAGTGACAAAAGTCGCTCGGCCGAGTGAAAACCCTGCAATTTTCCAGTAAGTCGGGTCTTTCAGGGGTCTTCAGTTCGGGGGCGGCTCGGCCGAGTGAGTTGTCGTCACTCGGCCGATGACTTCACTGCACTCGGGCGGACGGGATTTACCACTCGGCCGAGTGGGTCTTCTGAAGTTCAGGCAGCCGAAAAACAGTAACTTCGATGTTTTGGAAGGGCTTCGTCTGGGCGCCACTCGGGCGGACGTGGTATCGTCACTCGGCCGAGTGGGTCTTCTGTGCTCGGCCGAGTGCACATAGAAATCGTGTCTGAACTGGTCGGCCGAGCAGTGTCTCGCTGGTCGGCCGAGTGGCTCCTCCACTCGGCCGAGTGGGACACAAAAAATGCCCAATCTGCTTGTTTTGGCCTCCTCGTCGCTCCTGCGATGTCCATTCTTCTTCCGCTCCTCTCCAACAGCAAAATACCCCTCGGGGAGGTCGTCGGTGACCGTCTAGAGTTAGCGCATCTCGAGATCACTCCAAATCGCGCCAAATCACCTGAAATGCGACAAAAACAACAAATCGTGAAAAGCATCGCAATATCGTCGATATATCGTGAAAAACATGATTTGGGCGATCTAAATGGCATGCAAACATGCAGAAAAAAGGTGTAAAATAAGGAGTGATCAAAATCCCCCAAGCTTGCCTCTTACTCGTCCTCGAGGAAGATAAGTAAAAGGCGAACCCGGTGGATTCTGAAAACGAAAACGGCGAAAAACGGAAAAATGAAAAAAAACGAAGAAGAATGAAAACGAAATGAAAATAAAGAAGAAAGAAAGAAAGAAGCGAAGAGGTAGGATGCTAGATCATTTTCTCAGGACGTGGGTTTCACTTACTCTTATAGCATGCACCGAATGAGAAATACATGTCAAAGAATTTTATTTTTGATATCATAGTATAATAGTGCAAATAGAAATAGAAAACCCACGAACGACGATATAATCATGAAAAACGGAATAATTTTAAAATTAATGTCGTCTGAATCATTTAAAGTGGTATACAAATCACATATCACACACTTTTCAATTGAACGCTTTCTATCTGGAGTATAAGAGTATCACACTATAGAATAGAGAGAATAGAAAAGTATGGATTTCATGAAATGAGTGCTAGGCTTAGATTTCTGGATTTCGTAAAACTAAAAATAATCTCACCGAGTATAGAATATTACTTAGCCTAGGTTGTCGTGCGATGTCAAGTAGTCACTCTCTCACACATCAATGGATCCCCTCCCCCAAGCTTATCTATAAGCGTGGTGGCATAAAAAATATTTACATCCCCATTTTTCTTATACATATAGCTCCAAAAGCAACGAAAAGAAAGAAGAAAGAAAGAAAGTGAGATGGGATCTTTTATTCAGGATTTTTCCTTTCTTTTTTTTTCTTTTTTTTTTCTTTTGTTTTTTTTTTGTTTTTTTTGTTTTTTTTTCTTTGCAATAAGCAATATATACACAACGATCCCAACTCAGAGAGAGATAATGATGTACAAGAATATTTTTCTCTCTTTTTTTAGAATAAGAGATTTGGAGCTAGGAATTAGTAGCGGGGGAAAATGCCGTAAAATAGAATCACTAAGGGGAGATTCACCAATGATTTTAAAAGTAGAGAAATGATGTTCAAGATTTGTGGAGAAAGAAATAAATATAACTCTCGGTTCACTCTATAAGACATGCACGACAACTTCAGCAGGGTAATCTAATCTACTCAGTTTCGATCACAAAAAAAGCTAACTAATCCAGATATATCATAGCTAACATCATTCAATCATCCTGAAGTGAAGTGTACAATTCATGCATATAGAAGTGACATAGGAAAAGAAAGTCAGTACTCCAGATATAAGCATTCAATGCGTGAATCTTGGTGTGTTTTCTGTGATAGCATACATATGAATATTCAGACTCAGCTAATAATAAAATTTCATCCATTTTCATGCGGAAAAAGGTGTGGGTTACTATTCTAAATGCAAAGCAAGTCATAGCATCTGATATCTGAAATAAAACCTAAGACATGACAAATATAACATGCATGTAGAATAAGCTAAATCCAACGTCATCATCTTCACAGAAATGTCATCTCTAGCATGAGATGAAAAAGAAATAAAGATAAAGGGAAAATAGAAACTATGCAATGCGGCACACAGGAAAATAAGAAAAACGTGATGCATGGCAAGATAAAAGAAAAGTGATGAAAAATAAGTGCAAAAGCGAAAAAATGGTGTGGAAAACTAAAAATAAAGGTGGCAAATCAAAGAACGTGAGAACTCACTCCCCCAAGCTAAATGGCACAGTGTCCTCAATGTGCAAAGTGTGGCACACCGAGAGACAAGCGATGGGAGGGGCAAGTGAGAATGCATGCATGGAAAAATGAAAAGAAAAAGGTAAAATAAAGAGATGAAAATATGATGCGGACATGATGCATGCACAGATAGGAGCGATACATAGATATAAGTGTCACCAAAAACTCTCCCTCTCTCCCAAAATAGATATAAGAAGATATGATCAAAAAAAGAATACCGTAATAAGTGAGGGGAGGGGGTGGACAAAAAGTGCAATAGAACCCAGCAGAAACGGGCAGCACAACGGCAGGAATAAATCAAGGCATCAAGGGTGCCTAAGAAGGTGGTGCTGCGACGTCTCCGTCCTGAGGCGGAGGTGGTGGTGGTGGTGGTGTAGGCTGCTGAGCTGGGGTGGGCGTGGAAGTGGAAGCAGGTCTAGTGTGTGTGGAAGTGTGTGTGGGAACCTGCTGGGTGGGTGGGGGTACGCGCGGGAGACGCTCCAAGACCTGTGTAAGGCAGTAGTGGATCTGGGGGATCAGCTCGAAGCGTCCATCCATCGCAGAGACGGTGGAGGACAGGGTCCTAAGGTCACCTTTAAGACCACTCACCGCCAACTCAAGAGCACGTATGCTCTGTAGTACAGTGTCGGGCGGGGGTGGTGCAGAGGGACGCACCGGTCTAGGCTGTGCAGGGCGAGGCTGGCGTACGCGAGTGGAGTATGTAACGGGCTCAGCAGGGAAGGGGACAAAAGGTGACGTGCCTGTAAATGTGGGCCTGGCCTCAGTGTGAGGCCGGGGCACCGGCTGGTGAGAAGTGGAGGCAGCGGCAGCGAAAGAAGAGTGCAAAAGTGGATGCGAGGCGGCTAGATAGGTCAGTGGCACAGAAGTGTGGACAGACACCACGACGTTCTCAGAAAATACAGCAGGGGTGGAGACAGAGGTAACTACCGCTGGGGCGGAAGTGTGTGGACCAAAAGGCGCAACCCCAGCGGAGATCATGCTAGCCATGGTCTCCACGACCGCGGCAAACGAGGGCTCTCCACTCTCAACAAAGGTCGACGGGCGATCGGGGAGTGCAAAGCAAAGTGGCTCGACGGACAGAGGGCCAGTGGTGGTGGTGGAAGTGGGCTCAGCTGAGGTACTCGTGACACTGACAGAAGTGGGGACAGAAGTGTCAGGAGTAGTAGAAACATCAGGAATAGGCTGAGGGGCCACTGGGTCAACAGGGTCGGCAGCAGGCTCGGCAGGGTGTGCAGCAGGGTCTGCGGGGGCAGCCTGGGCAGCGTGGGCAGCGTGGGCCTGCTCGGCCTCCTCGGCCTCGAGCACGTAGGCAGCGAGGATGAGAACATCCATCGCAGGGAGCCAGTCGACGTGGGCTGGTGCAATCTGAGTCCGAGCAGGGCTCGGGAGAATCATGTAGTCGGCACCGTAAGGGCCGTGCAACCAGACCCAGTGACGCTCACCATGCGGACGAAGCATCTTCATCCGGGCCATAACGTCTATCGACAGAGAAGTGGGGCCCGGGACGCGTCGCAAGTCGTCAGGTAGGTCCTCGCTGGTCATCATGGTAAGCAAGGTGATCAGACCGCCGCAGCATATCAGTGAGCGAGCACCCACCGATACAATGATGCGGTCCAAAAACCAAGCCGCAATATCGATCACGACGGCGGGGACAAGCTCGTGTCCATCCCTAGATAGAGCTCTGGGACGTGTCATCGCATAGAGCATGTAGAGCTCTGGCGTAGACATCGTGCCCGGCTCATATCTGGCCAAAAAGGTGGTCGCCATGAGGCGCTGGGCAATGCGTAGGCAGGGGTGGACAATGGCCGAGGCCTTGGCCCTACTAGGGTCAAAGGCAGCGTGGTGGCCCGTAATCCGGGCCTAGAAGGCACCGGCGTCGAAGGAAGGTGGGGGGATATGGGTGGGGCCGTAACCGCGATCGGCACCGGGGACAGCGGGCCACGAGAAGAATGCTCTCATCATATCGAGAGTGACCTGGCACTCTCGATCCATGAACCGGAATGAGCATCCCTCGTCGGTCCGGGCGATCGAACTCAAAACCTCAAGTGTCGGGCGGGTAAAAGTATCCGCAGACACCTGCAGAAAATCTCGCCAGCCCACGTTGTCGTACAACGTGAGCATCCCCTCTAGTACCCCCAGGCGTCCTAGGTCAGCGAGGTGTGCAAACCTGGAGGGTACGATCGAGCGCTGGGAGATACGCTCGAAAACGGCGTGGTGTGCGTCGTCTCGGAACGTAATCCCGAGCGGCCCGACCAGTGGAGCCATTGGTGGTGGCTGTGGGTCGGTAGGGAGAGGCTGTGCGGGCTGTGGGTTCACTGCAGGCTGTGCGGGGTGTGCGGGGCCTGCAGGCTGTGCTGGGTGTGCGGGGTGTGTGGGGGACGGTGGAGGAGAGTCCTCCAACTCGTGGGAGGGGCCGGCATCATCCGACCGCTTCCGCTTGGCGGAAGCTCTCTTCGACCGCGGCCGTGTCCGGGGCGGCATATCGGCCCCGAGCGCGCCGAAAAGTGAAAAAAGTGCGGTGCGTGTAAAAGAGTGGAAAGAGTGTACCCAAACACGCCGCGAGTGCTAAGCAGTGGAAGCGTGCGAAGTCCGTGCCTCCACGTAGTCCAAAACAGCCCGTAGAAGCTCCCCTGTGCTCCCCTAAACTCCAAAAAGCAACCTGCGCATGAAATGGCGAAATCAGTGGGTAATATTCAAAATGTATGGAGCGTTAGAGGTATAATAGATAGATATGGAAATTGATTTGGGGTAGGGGTTTGTTTAGCACATGGATCCTCAAAGAATACACAAAAAGAGGTGAAAACGGCGAAAACAGGGGTACCGGAGGTGATCGGACGGGCGGCCGCCGGCGGCGACTCGGGCGAGGCGTCGGCGGGTGCTCGGCCGGCGGTGGCGGGCCAAGCGGTGGCGTGGCAGCGGCGGTCGGGCGAGTGAGGGCGAGAGCGAGGGGGGTTCGGGCGAGGGGAGCTGGAGCGTCGGGGGGTTTGGGGTTTTTGCGTTTCGAAATCCGCGCCCCCCCCCCTCGGCCCTTTATATAAAAAGGTTACGACTCGGCCGAGTGACGCGGTCACTCGGCCGAGCGAGGCCAATGAAAATTTCCTCCCCGCTATCGCTTCGGCCGAGTGGCTTTGCCAGCCTCGGCCGAGTGGAGTAAGTCCATTCGGCCGAGTGACTCAAGCTACTCGGCAAGACTCGCCCTAGGAGGGTATCCGTTTTACTCGGCCGAGTGGGAATATGTACTCGGCCGAGTGGCAGTTATATTGAAATCAAGAAAATAAACAGAGAGTTGGGTACAGCAGACTTCCCTCGTTCGTGAGCGGCTCGGCCGGACGAACTTGTGTACTCGGCCGAGTGACTAGTATACTCGGCCGAGTGAGCCTTAATCTCTGCTGTTTGTCTTCGTTTGGGCTCTAAACTCCGTCTTTCTTCCTCCAGTCGATTCCATCTTCCTCCTAAGCGTCGAGCGCCTTCTTGGGGCGCTCCTCGTCGTCGCGTTCATCCTCCTCATGATGGATCGACCTATCTCCTCTCCTGTCAAGAAAAATAGGAACCGTTATCACAAAATTTTTGGGCGAACGACTCAAAACACTAAAAATTTCTGAAATGAAAATAAAGAAAAAGAAAAAATAAAGCAAAAACCGTCGGGTTGCCTCCCGACAAGCGCTCGTTTAAGGTCGTGAGCTCGACCCCCTATAATTTTCAATCAATGCGGGATGTTTGGTGCATACGAGATGCACCCATCAAACTTTCCGGGGAGAACGCTTGGATTGGGAAGTTGCGGCGTAGTGTTCTCCCGCGGTGGTCTCTCGTCTCGAATAGTGTTGGGGGGAGGCTCCCCCAAGCTAGCATTTGCTCCGGTCAACGGTTTTGCCGGTGATGCCGATTTCCGTGCCGGCGGAGCTTTCTTTGGAGACTTTAGTTTCGAGAGCTTGCAGAGCTCTCGAATCCTTGCGACATCAGCGTCGCCTTCATCATCTTCAGCGGAGAGGTCGGGGGAATCATTTTTCTTCTCTTCTTGGCCTAAATCTGGGCCTTCCTCAAAATCTTCATCGAAAAGAGCGCCAATTGAGTGAGGAATCACCTCTTCAATCACCTCATCAAGGAGGTCCATGTAGTCAAGTTCCTCATGATAAGGCATGTGCTTCATGGCCTTAGGAATGTGGAGCTCCACCTCGATGTTTCCGACGTTTAAAGTTAGGGTACCTTCGCGCACGTCGACGATGACTCCGGCGGTGGCTAGGAACGGGCGTCCAAGTATCAATGAAGTGTCTCCCTCCTCCTTAACGTCCATGATCACGAAGTCACATGGCAAGCATATTCCCCCCGGGACTTGTAGCGGTATGTCTTCGGCAATCCCCACTGGCCTTGTTATCCGCCCGTCGGCTAATTGGATGCGCATGTCGGTGGGTTTCAACTTTGTCCCGGTGTTTAGCCTTAAGAACATGGAGAGAGGCATGAGGCTCACACTAGCCCCAAGATCAACCAACGCCTTTTGAAGAGGGACGCCGCCCAAAGTGCAAGGAATCCGAAAACTCCCCGGGTCTTTGAATTTTGTCGGCTCCTTTTCTCTCTTGGTGAACCAAGAGCCCTCCTCGGCTAGCATGATCTTCTCCTTCCTTTTCCTCCCCGAAATCAAGTCCTTCAAAAATTTAGCATACGTGGGGATCTCGACGATGGCGTCAAGGAAGGGAATGTTAAGGCTAACTCCTCTTAGGTACTCGAGAAATTTTGCTAGCCTTTTCTCCATTTTCGCTCTAGCGAGCCTTTGGGGGAATGGGACCGGTGGCATGAAGCGCCTTTCATCAATCAATTGCTCCGCTCTAGATTTCTCTTTGTCTGGTGGCTCCTTTTCTTTTTCAACTTCAACTATCGGCTCAATTGGCTCCAAGCTTTCCTCCACGGGCTCCTCAATAGGAATCATGGCGGGGGTGGTGTCCTTCCCGCCTCTAGTAGTAACGGCAACTACGGCATTGATGTGGCCCGTGTTGCCCCGTGGGTTTTGCTCCGGTTGCGCCGGTAATCTTTGAGTGTTCCGATTGAGCAACGCCAATTGCTCCGATATTTGAGCCACAACGGTATTAAGGGAGTCTTGCCCCGCCTTCAAGCTAGCATTTACCTTATTTTGCTCGACCATGAACGCCTCCACTCTAGTTTCGAAGTCGGATCATTGTGGAGCTTGTGGAGGGTTTTGATTTTGATTCCTCCACCCTTGGTTGTATCCGGGAGGCCTATATGGTGGAACTTGTTGCTTTGGTTGAAAGTTTTGTTGTGGAGGCCCCCTCGGTGGATAGTATTGTTGTTGGGGTGGTGGTGGTCGAGCTTGTTGAGGTGGTTGTTGTGGCGGGTTCAAAGCTCCTTCATTGTTGGCGTAAGAGAATCCGGGATGATTTCTTGTGGCCGGATTGGCCCAATATCCTTGGTTCCCCGCAACATATTGTACTTGCTCCAAGGATCCTTCTACTTGCTCTCCTCCCGAGTACATGGCTTGAGATTGGTCTTGCCAATCACACATTTGGTTCGTCGGCGCGGAGGTGGAAGGGGTCCCTTGGGGCTCCGTGATGAACTTCTCCAATCTCTCCACTACCTTGTGGAGAGAATCAAACTTGCTCGTAAGCTCCGCTACGGCCTATGCCTCGTAGATGCTAGTTGGCTTTAAGGAGGACGTAGAGTGTCCTCGCTCATCGCCCCATTGTTGGTTATTTGAGGCCATCTCCTCAATTAGGGCCGTAGCTTCCTCGGGAGTCTTTGACAAGATAGCACCATTCGCCGCGGCATCAATAATTTGTTTGGTCCACGGTTGGAGACCGTTGTAGAAGCTGTGAACTAGCTCCCAATCTTCTATACTGTGGTGCGGGCATTGATGCTGCAAATCCTTAAAACGCTCCCAAACTTCATAGAGCGTCTCCTGTGGTCCTTGCTTGAAGGACATGAGAGCGCTCCGGATCTTCACCGTCTTGGATGGCGGATAGAATTTGTCAATAAATGCACCCGCCAACTCGTCCCAAGTGGTGAAGACTCCGTCAGCCTGCGTCCTCAACCAATAGAGTGCCTTGTCCTTAAGCGTAAAGGGGAAGAGACGCAGTCTGATAGCATCAATGGAGACCCCCGGCATCTGGAATGTTGCGCACTTCGACAAGAATAATTGGATGTGGTAGTGGGGGTTCTCATGGGCGTTCCCATGAAATGGGTCTTGTTGCATCAAAACCACCAATCCAGTCTTTAGCTCGAAGTTCTTGTCAGCCGCCAACTGCGGCACGGCAATGGACGAGGTAGTAGAAGAGGTCTTAGGCCGAAGCCTATCGCGAATAGAAATTATCCTCGCCATCCTTGCCGCCAATTCTTCAGGAGTTTCCGGGTTGGTCATATACCTCTCTTCCGGATTTTGTCTCTTTTCCGCTCTAAGTCTCCACGCGGTACGTTCGATCTCGGGATCAAACAATAAAGCTTCAGGGTCCGCCGTAGATCTCGTGTACATGCACAGGGGAAACAGAGTTTCAAAGAAATGATTAGCACCGTGGAAGGGTTAGGTAAGAGATAAGAAATAAAAATAATGATAATAATAAAAAAAAGAATAGCTAGGGTGAGAAAGAATCAAACGCAATCGCCTCCCCGACAACGGCGCCAAAAACTTGATCGGTCCCGAGTATACACCCAGAGAACGGTTGTAGTTTTACCGCAAGTGCACGGTGTAGCAGCGAGCGGGATATCGAACACAGGGAGGACGAATGACTGTGCTTGCTCAAATCAACCTGGCTATTTAAGAAGAGAAATTTGCCTTCGGCGATCCTGTCACAATCGTCAGACAAATATGCGAAATATCAAATCAAATAAAGAACGTCTAGGGAATGGGGAATCCCCGCTACACACAATACTTCATAAATGTGGTTCATCGGTATCAAAATTGCTAGAATGAGAATTCGGATGAACTAGTTGCAACTGAATGTAGAACCAAGCTCACGCTCTCGCGCTGTTGCCGGTCTATAGCTATCCTAGGGTCGGGTCCAATCTCTTGCAAACCCTACGCTAGGGAAGCTAGCATTAGGATCAACATCATCGTCCAATCGCGCACCGAGCCCAATCTCTTGCAAACTCGGTCCACGATCTAGATTAGGATAGTTCCTACCCGTCCAATCTCTTGCAAACGGGTATCGGTATAGAATTGCAACCGGGAATCCTAGTATCGGTCCAATCTCTTGCAAACCGATACTTCGAAAAATCTGACTCCAACCCAATTCGGATTTCTAGGGCTTCCTATCAAATTGGGATCCAATCTCTTGCAAATCCCAATTGATATGAATACCTAGCAATCCGTAGTAAATCGATCCCAATCTAATCTCTAATAGCAATTCTAGCTCAATTTCTACCAATTCATCACAAATATGAAAGTGGGCTTGTAGGGTTCATCCCCACGCCCCAAGACGTGGAGACTACTCACAAATCATAGCAAGATCACAAAAATAATCGTTGAAATAAGCAATAGAATTCATCACAACAATGATATAAACAATAAAAATAGAATTTTTAGGGAAAAGAGATGCAAACCAATGTAGTTCTTCAATTAATCCAACAAAAATCCAAGTTTTTCTCCTTCTCCAATCACAAGAATAAAGCTAAAAAAACTAATCTAAAAAGCTGCAAAAAGTCTAAGAGAGAGCTCCCTAAACTAGGGTAAAAACAGGGCTTAAATAGCCCCAAAAATCGTCCAAAAATCGTGACCAAAATACCCCTGCACAGCCTGTTTTCCGCAGTTTTCGCTACAGGCAGCGCATCGCACTCGGCCGAGTGACAAAAGTCGCTCGGCCGAGTGAAAACCCTGCAATTTTCCAGTAAGTCGGGTCTTTCAGGGGTCTTCAGTTCGGGGGCGGCTCGGCCGAGTGAGTTGTCGTCACTCGGCCGATGACTTCACTGCACTCGGGTGGACAGGATTTACCACTCGGCCGAGTGGGTCTTCTGAAGTTCAGGCAGCCGAAAAACAGTAACTTCGATGTTTTGGAAGGGCTTCATCTGGGCGCCACTCGGGCGGACGTGGTATCGTCACTCGGCCGAGTGGGTCTTCTGTGCTCGGCCGAGTGCACATAGAAATCGTGTCTGAACTGGTCGGCCGAGCAGTGTCTCGCTGGTCGGCCGAGTGGCTCCTCCACTCGGCCGAGTGGGACACAAAAATGCCCAATCTGCTTGTTTTGGCCTCCTCGTCACTCCTGCGACGTCCATTCTTCTTCCGCTCCTCTCCAACAGCAAAATACCCCTCGGGGAGGTCGTCGGTGACCGTCTAGAGTAAGCGCATCTCGAGATCACTCCAAATCGCGCCAAATCACCTGAAATGCGACAAAAACAACAAATCGTGAAAAGCATCGCAATATCGTCGATATATCGTGAAAAACATGATTTGGGCGATCTAAATGGCATGCAAACATGCGGAAAAAAGGTGTAAAATAAGGAGTGATCATTGAGCTACACTCAAGCTGTGACATGACAACCTTATAGAAACCAACTCCTTAAATACATAAGATGAAATCTTGACTTGACCCAACCCATCGTATCGTGAATACACCAAGAGTCGGTGTAAGTTAAGTCATTGATGTAGTCTAGCTCGATGTAGTCTAAGACCTGACCCAAACCGACGTGTCGTGAATACACCGAGCGCCGGTGCAAGTCAGGCTAGACGCAAAAACAAGGGTTCGACTAGACTAGACATTGTGATTTGGATGAGCACACTCATGATCACAAATGGCTAAGGGTAAGAACCGATAAGAGGGTCATATCTGATATAATCGATGAAGAGTCATCTTCCGATCGCATAGTCAAGCAACTTGTTGAGCTACACTCAAGGTTGTTATGCTCAGGGTGATTGGACCTTTTACCCATGAATTTAATTTGATTAAATCGTTCATTATTAAGGCTTAAGAATGATCGTAAAAATAGTGGGAGGATATCGATAGATAAAAGCCATTCTACCTATATTTAATATTGAACATATGCTAAACTAGGACAAGACTATGTTTACCGAAGGAATCAAAATATAATATTTTAATGGAATTAGTTAACTGGTTAACTAGGTTGATTAATTGAATATCAAGTTAAATTCTAATTAATAGAATTAAACTATATTCGCGTTGACATTAAAATGACCTTTTAAAGAACGGATTTAAGAAATATGATTTCATTAAGTTCTGGGTCCAACAAATAAATTCATGATACATGTCACTCGCCTCTATATGGGGTAGCTTGAACAGATAGGATAATCGAAGTATGTTTCTCCCTACAACTTGTTGAGCTACACTCAAGGTTGTATGGAAAAACAATTTTGATCCGCAAAGTTCGAGAACTCGATTAAACTGTTTGAGTCGAATACGAGTGCATGAGCGGTGTAAGACTATGCATCCCAACCGGATCTTGAGACAAGCAACTTGTTGAGCTACACTCAAGGTTGCAAAGCTCAAGCGTTCGGATACATGAGATGCTTGCATAGCTATTCATTTATGTTAGGCTATTTAATATCTAAATATGATTTAGAAAAGGAAGAAGGCACTCCGAAAAGTCACTTGAGAAAGTTAGTTATATTTATCATTAGTAAAGGCATAAGTAGGAGGAAATGAAAATGTGACATATTTTGATGTCATGATTTCAGAATAATTGTTATACAAAAGACGTCTAACACATTTTGACGAATGTCGTCACCTTGCTTCTGAAGCAATGTTTTGTGTTAGTAATTTGTAATAACTATAATATATTAAATGTTAATATATAAATACACAAGATAGTAGCAAACTTATATGGCAAAATAGACTAGGCTGTATCGAGAACTAAGCTTCACAAGTCACATAAAGAGGGGTCTGACCTATCGTATTATGAAGTCTGCAGACACTTGTGAATCTTATCCTCTTAAATATAATGGCCGAAACCCATCTGTAAGACTGTGGGAGAATGAGTTGTCGAACTCAGTCTCGTACATATGGATGTACCCGAGTCTAGAGTAACCAAAATAAGTTATTCTTATATTTTATTAAGACACGTGTTCTTGATGAAACACTAGTATGATAAATAAAGAATGAAATGACAAAAGTATTTAAACTGATTCGATTAGATCGAATGGTCAAATACTTAGCTACATAAAATCTTGCGTAATTAAAAGAAAATGTGATTTTCTCTCAGGTCAAGTCTGTTAACACATCGATGTGTTAAAAGATATGAATCGCACTTAGTTAGACTTGGTGTGATCCATAGCCAGTGACTCTGAGTTAAGTCCTCTTTCTGGGTTAAGTCTCAAATAGTAATGCCTAGGTTTTGATAATGTTCTATGAGGACATTATCAATAAGATATTCATTAAATCAATTGTAAGGAAGTTGTATAATTACTCGAATCTCGTGAGACGAAGAGTCGAGTTAGACATCATAACTGATGATGACTTAGTTAACTTTCGGGATGAAATTTGGAGTAGTAACTCCGATTAAAAACTTGATGCAAATAGAATAGGTCCGAGCACGTGATTAAAAGTACAGACTTTAGTTTACGTGCCCAAGGAAAATGTTTCCTCATTTTCTGCAAGAAAATCTTCAAGTTAGAAGACTGCAGAAGAAAGGAAAATAGTGAAATACAATTATGTTGGTTGAGAACGGTTTTCATCCTAATTCCTATAAACGGATTGTGTTGGAAACGTCTCGCCAGCAGATGTGAACGGATCTACTCGGATCGAACTCGATGTGAATGCTCATGATGACCATGAAAACTGGAACATTCGATTATACGTTCGTTTTTCTAAATATGATTTAGACGAAACAACTTATATGAATTAGCCAGAAAGTTTTCAAAGTCAGTGGGAGCGCATAAATTACATGCGAGGCATCAAAGGGATGGAACATATATTTTGACAAAGTAATCAAAGAGTTTGATACTTTATCAGAAATAGATAAGAGCCATTTGAAATGACCAGTAACAAATTTAAATGATTATCGTAAGGTACGATGAGCTGGATAAGATTCAAGGAAATAAAATATTATGGATTCCAAAAGACCAAGTGAATTATTTGAATGAGATTCAAATGGTTGGTCTAGCATGAACATAGAAACCCATTAAGTCAATACTGTAGACGGTTTTAGTAAATCCACTCACGAAGGGCTCTACCACATGAAGTCTAGAAAAACTTATGTGTAAAAACCGTATAAGATACCGGGATAAATGGACCTAAGTGCAAGTGGGAGATATAGAGAGATGATGCCCTCGAGGCTATTTATCTCTGTGTGAATAGCACAAACATCTTGTTCGAAATAACAGTAAGCTATTTGGTAATAATTTATCAAAGTTATATTATAATGTAGTTAACATTAGATATTAACTTAGGTAAAGTTCTGAGACTTTATGTAAGGTCAAACATGTATCGAGATGAGTATCTGAATCATGGAGAAATGTTTGACCGTCTGTAGCACAAGTCTAAAAGGGTTCGTGGTCGTAGATGTTTCGAGACAAGAATATCGAAACATCGGATAGATCATTGTGTCTTAGTCTTCACCGCATAGCTGTGACGATGATCTCATGGTCGTTTTGACTTGGCGAAGTCGAAGACGAGACACAGGTGCTCATTAGAGAATGAGTTCACTGAACGATCCACAAGAGTTATCATATGGTTATATTGACCAATCTATCAATGATAACTCTTAGTTATGATAGGCAAGTTGGTCTTTTGACTTGAGGTCATTTTACGAACCTGTGCGCGAATGGTGCCGCTTAGATCACTGACCTAACTTCGAGGCTAGGCATGTCGAAAGGTCTTTGATTGGGTGTCTCTTGAAGCGTACGAGGAGAGTAATGACCAAGAGGGGATTCGTCTCTTCCGGTCAATGGGAGTTAGTGTCGTAGAGTTTGTTCGGTCTTTTGTAAAATATCTGATCAGAGTATGTTGGAAGAAGTCCAACATTAGTTGACTAAAAATCGATAGAACTAACCGGAGTCAAGTTATTGTAATGCCCTGCTAAGCTACTGCACAAGTACTAGAGGGGGGTGAATAGTACTTTAAAATAATTAAGAGGCTAATTCCTAATTACCGTGCAAACTCTACCAATTAATGCGGAAATGCGGAATAGTAAATAATCGACAACAAATAAACAATCGCAAACAAATGATATTACTTGGTTCGGATCCACCCAAGTCTCCCCGACTTGTTCCCGGTGATCCTATGTCCCAACCACCCGGATCCCCTCTGGATACTTGAGTTAGAAATCCTAACTCAAGATTTCCACTATGAAATACTTGTGAAAAACCTTCACAAGTCAAATCATACACAAATGAACTTGTGACTCCCACAACCCGGGATCACAACCACTCTCACAACCGAGAGTAAAACACTTACAAAATGAAAGTAAATGAAATAGAACTTCTTACCGACAAAATACCTATGCCTTGAGTAATACTTACGAATTAGGGCAAAGATGATTTTGAGGAAGAAGAAGGCACCAAACCCTAGCTCCAAGATGTAGATCAGCGATGGAGAGCTATGAGGTTGATGGTGACCTAGGATCAAGCACTTGGCTTGGAAGGCTCACAATCAATGAATCTCTCTTTTGAAATAAGAGTTAGAAGAGATTCAAGATTGGAATGAAAGAGCTTTGAATGGGATTGAATTCTTTCTCTTTGATCTCTAAACTTGTCTTAATATCAGCCTTGAGTGCAATGAATGCAGCTCAACAAGTATTTATAGGTTAGAGGAAAGAGAGAGAGAAAAACGTTTCAATTAATGCTCCAACGGCTCTATTCTGAATCAAACTAGTCGGTCAAAGAACAACCACCGACCGACTAGTTCATCAACTAGTCGGTCGGTCAATCAACATAGACCGACTAATGGGTGAACAGAGAATAGGTCGAAGGTCAGACAAAGGGAACTAGTCGGTCCAAGAAGAGTAGCTGACCGACTAGTTTCACAACTAGTCGGTCGGTTACTCAACTGAGACCGTCTAAGAGATAAAACTGAAAGTTTGAGAACAAATTGATTTAGTCGGTCCAAGAACAAATGTTGACCGACTAGTTCATCAACTAGTCGGTCGCCAAATGTGCATAGACCGACTAACGATAAACAGTAAGTCAGGTGAAAATTTGCATGTACATGAAAACTAAACTAGTCGGTCCAAGAAGGAAAGTTGACCGACTAGTTCATCAACTAGTCGGTCGATCAATGAACACAGACCGACTAATTATAAACAGTAGCTCATGCTCAAATTGGCATGAACAAGGAAAGCTCAACTAGTCGGTCTAAGAAGCATCACTGGCCGACTAGTTCACAAACTAGTCGGTCGGTGAGTCAACGTAGACCAACTAACTATAAACAGTAAAGATCTTGGAATTGACTGACGCAAACTAGTCGGTCCAAGAAGGATTGCCGACCGACTAGATCACCATCTAGTCGGTTGGTTCTTCTTCTTGAACCAACTAACATGCACAAGAAGTCGCGAATCGAAGCGCGAAGCTTCGGGAAAGATTGTATGGACTTCTACTAAGATCCTATGTCTAAGATAGGAGCGATATGAAGATTAAAACGTAAGACCTACTCATGGCTTAACATTCTACGGAACGAAGCTAAATTAAACTAGACGAACCGTCTTCGAAAGCTTCGATCCGAATCTTCATGACTTCTAAAATGGTCCAAAAGCTTCAACGAAGCTTTAGGCATACGATCACGTGATTTGAGAAGTCTCGAGACGTCGCTTTGGATGTTCATATGAATTTGGCGACGATCTCCATAACTACGCTCACAAATTGTTAGTTCACAATATATTTATGTTTGTTCATCATCCAAAACCAATTCCGGGGAGTCCAATATCCAACATTCTCCCCCTTTTTGGTGATGACAAACCAACATAAATAATAATCAAAAATAATGAATCAAATGTAATTTACTTACTCCCCCAGCATTGATGACACGTTAATTCCAAAATGAATAATAATAATACGCATCAAGCAGACGAGTAAAGTATAAAAATGAGAATCCATTATAGAAATATCGGATTTGAAATCAAATTTTTATATCTTAACTCCCCCTGAATCTAACACATCAAATTAGATTCTTGGAAAAATGTTTACATTATCATTTAGCACATGACATTATTATCTCTCTCCCCCTTTGGCATAAGCAAAAAGAGTGGGAGGAGATCAACGACAAAAACAATGGCTTCAAATAAAAGCACGGGAGTCGTAGAATACGACTACGATCCAAATGACACCAAAGGGAAATACGAAATAAATCAAAGTGTGTCAATGAGACCAAAGTCGAAAATCGATAAATAAAATCATCAAAACTCAAATTAATTTTACGAATTGAGTTATGGAATATACTCTCCAATATCAACATTTCTGGTTAATTTAGTGCATGGAAAACAATTCTATGTTTTCATAAAATGAATTCTATTTAACCAATTATTATCGTCGAGCGACGAAATCAAACATCAGAGACATATAAAATATTAAATGTGCACAAAGGATGAAATGTCAACATCGATGTATATATATATATATATAAAGCATGAGTACATCAAAAGATACATCATTGACAAACATATACGCGATCCAACGATCGGGGCACAAAAAATACAACATCAGAGTATCACAGATATATCATCATCAGAGTACACCAAAATATATGAAGATACAACAAAATACATCAAAATGTCAAAATCATCCAGAAGCCCACTCTATCCTACCCAAACTCTCTCACACTAGATGTATCATCCAAGAAGCATCGGAGAGTCCTCAAGGAAGCTCAAGAGGAAGCGGCAGGATCTGCAACAGCAGCAGGCTCTGCAGGAGTGGAGGTGGTCATCGGATCAGCAATAGTGTCCACAAGAGCGACGGTAGAGGGAATCTCTGGAGCATCAACAGTAGTGGCCTCGGGAGCACCAGTCGGAGCATCCACCGCAGGAGCAGTGGCAACAGGAGTACTCTCGGGGTCACCAGCAGAAGAGATAGCAGCAGCACCAGAGGTGCCCTCAGGGGCACGAGTAGAAGCACGAACAAGCTCCTCAATATCCTCCTCATCCAACTCCTCCTCGTCAGAGAATGACGGAGGGATCTCAATATCAAGGTGACGAGCAATACGAGAAAGAATCTCCTCAGAACGAGCATATCGAGACTCCAAACATCTCACAGAACGAACGAGCTCAGCAAGAGTGGAAGAGGGAGCAGGAGCAGCTGAAGCAGATGCTGAAGCAGAGGGGGTCGTCCTCTGAATGTGACGGAGCGCCGCAAGAGACTTCTTGACGGTCGTCGTGTTCAGAGGGGGACCGAGAGGACGCTCATCGTCAGGAGGAAGTGAGACACGGAAGTGGCGAAACACAAGAGTCAGAAGGCACTGGAATGGGATATGAGCTGACTTCGTGGACTTGCGGATACACTCGAAAGAATACATCTTATCGAGTATAATCCGAGCCCAGTTAATCGAGCTCCCCATAAAGATGGCATAGATCAACTTCAAGAAAGGCTGGGATGGCAAAGAGGAGGAGCCGTACTTGGGAAGCAAGCACGACTTCAGAATCAAATTTAGCACCCAAGCATTCGGCTTGAAGGACTTCGACGGGACACCAATCATGGCGGGAGGAATCTTATGGAAAATCTGAGAAAGTACGACCTGATCAAGTGAAGAGATGTCATCAACAGAAATGTCAGACGGTAGAAGGCCAGACGAGGAGATACCCAAAACCTCTCCTAAGATTTCTGCCGTGAGGACTATCGGAGTCCCCAAAACATTTGTCTCAATCGAGTGGGACTCACCGTACTGACCACGAATCCTATTGGCATAGAAGAGCTTCACGAGATGAGGGTAAGGATGTGGGTTTGCCTTTGGGTCATATCGAAGGTAATCGAGAAGACCGGAAGACGACAGAAGATCTGCGAGGCCAAGGAAGTCACTAAACTGAACGAAATGCTCCAGAAGCAGCAGGCAGGGTTCGATATGGTTGTAAGCAGCGAGACACAAAGGGTCGTCGTGACACAACGAAATATCAACACCACCAACCGGCATCGGAGCCTTTCCCTTAGGCTGACGGGTACGGGGTCGAGAGCTAGACTCAGGCTGCCTAGGAGGAGGTGAGGGATCCCTATGGGTCTCAGTCTCGGGTCTATACTCCGTATCGGAATACGTATGAGTATGGAAAGAGGAGGGAGACGCAAGTAGCTTGGGCTTGGGCTTAGGCTGAGATTGGGCTCTAGGCTACGCTGTCGTCGTCCTCTTCCGCTTGAGAGGAGGCGACGACGACGAGGGTTGGGTAGTCTTCAATCGACGTCTAGGTTGCGAGGGTTGATCGGGATCCGTAGGGGATGGCTCTACGGTCATAGGCGAGGGGCTCGAAGGACGGATCGGAATACGTGTACGAGCCATAAGCGCGGCATGACACGACGCAAGAGATTGAATCGAAGAAACCCTAAATCAAACCCTAGAAATAGGAACCCTAGCCGAAATCTAAGGAACCCTAACCCTAGAATCTAAAAAACAAACCCTGGAAGCTAGGAGAGGGAGGGAGAGAGATCACCTAGGGAGGTCGACGGACAGACGGCCGGAGTTGGTCTGAATCGACGGTGGGAGAGGGGAAGACCAAGCGGCAAGGGGGGTTTCGAGCTGAGAGAGGGGTTTTGATCGACTAGAAATGAGAATAGTCGGTCGAGAGAGCCAATAAAAACGATTGGAAGCTCAAAAGACAAGACAGTCCCCGTCACAACTAGTCGGTCACAGTTCAAGCACTGACCGACTAGATCACGATCTAGTCGGTCGGTCAATGAGCTTGAACCGACTAGTTGTAAACAGTAACTGAAGCCAAATTTCCTGACAAGAATTAGTCGGTCTGAGTTCATTTACTGACCGACTAGATCTCAATCTAATCGGTCGGTCAATGAACATGAACCGACTAAAGAGGTCCAAAAATTTAAAATTTTGAAATTTTGATTTCTCTCTTAAGCGCACTTCGACGAAGCATCAAAATACTCTCATTAATCATTAAACTACCCCATTAAACATCGAAAATCTGAAATTTGACGATTACGCACAAATCGAGCGAAAATTCCGAAAATTCAACAAAAATCCAGAAAATTTCAATTAATCTAGCATGAGCAAATTTAAAGAAATTGAATAGCATGCAAGATTATTGAATAAAAATGAATCCTATATCTCGGATTCACCCATAATCCCCAATTCTCGACGTAACCGCACAAAGGAGTCTTCTTTTAGGGGTTTCGTGAAAATATCGACGATTTGCTTCTGGGTTTCAACGTATACTAATATGATGTCCTTTTTAGCAACATTATCATTTAAGAAATGGTGTCGGACATCTATGTGTTTAGAACGGGAATGGTGTACCGGGTTCTTGGAGAGACAAATTGCACTTTGGTTGTCCACCATGATAGTGTAAGTATCACAGTTTATACCAAAGTCTTTAAGTGTGTGCCTTATCCAAAGAACTTGAGCACACGCGGCACCGGCGGCAATATATTTCGCCTCGGTGGTTGAAAGTGATACGGAATTCTGCTTCTTGGAAAACCAAGAGACAAGAGAATTTCCTATAAAATGGCAAGTGCCACTAGTACTTTTCCTGTCGGATTTGCATCCCGCATAATCTGCGTCACTATATGAGATTAACTCATATGTGCTAGATTTTGGATAAAGTAATCCAAAATCAAGTGTGTAACTTAAATAACGGAAAATACGCTTTACCGCTACTAAGTGGGACTCCTTAGGTTGAGACTGATAACAAGCACATACACATATGACAAACATAATATCGGGCCTACTTGCGGTAAGATAAAGTAAACTACCTATCATACCTCGATATAGACGAATGTCTACATCTTTTCCGCCCGCATCTTTATCAAGATCTGTAGTCGTGCTCATTGGAGTCTTTTTCCCGGAGGCATTCTCCATTCCAAATCGCTTAAGCAACTCCACCGTGTACTTCGTTTGGTGGATGAAGATTGCATCGTTCATTTGGCGAATTTGGAGACCTAAGAAATATTTGAGCTCACCCATGTGGCTCATCTCAAATTGATCCTTCATCACATTAGAAAACTCTTCGCAAAGAGCAAATTTAGTAGCACCGAAAATGATATCATCAACATATATTTGAACTAAAATTATATCATTATTCGAATACTTAACAAATAATGTGGAATCAACTTCTCCCATTTTAAAACCCAAATCCAAAAGAAAATTCTTTAAACGGTCATACCAAGCTCGAGGAGCTTGTCTCAAACCGTAAAGTGCTTTCTTAAGTTTAAAAACATGATTTAGAAATTTTTCATTTATAAAACCCGGAGGTTGAGAAACATAAACTTCCTCAACAACATCTCCTTTTAAAAACGCACTTTTCACATCCATTTGAAATAATTTAAAATCCTTATAGCATGCAAAAGATAACAATAATCTAATTGATTCTAATCTAGCTACCGGAGCAAAGGATTCTTCGAAATCGATACCTTCCTCTTGTCGATAGCCTTGAGCTACTAACCGATCTTTGTTCCGGACGACGACTTGGTTTTCGTCGGTCTTGTTCTTGAAGATCCACTTTGTCCCTATGACGATGTGGTTCTTCGATGGCAATGGAACAAGCTCCCAAACCTCATTCCTCTCGAATTGAATGAGTTCCTCTTCCATGGCAAGGATCCAAGCGCTATCTTCGCATGCTTCATTAACATTCTTTGGCTCTATCGAGGAGGCAAAGGCACAATGAGTGAAGTGGTTGACTTGAGATCTCGTCTTGACACTATCATGGATATTGCCAATGACTTGCTCATGAGGAGGGTCACGAACGGTATGAAGCCGCTTGGGAATTTCTTGATCACTAGGAACATTCTCAACAACTTCATTAGTCGGGTTAGTATCAATAGAATCAATAGAATTAATAGAGTTAGAATTACCAATTGAATCACATAAGACATCCATAGAGTCATCATCATTAGTAATTCTAGTTGGAACAAATCCTTCATTAAATGAAACATGAAGCGATTCCTCGATCGTTGAGGTTCGTTTATTGTATATCTGGTAGGCTTAGCTACGTGAGGAATATCCAACAAAAATCCCCTCATCGGATCTTGGATCGAATTTGTCCAAACTACCATACGTGTTCTTAATAAAACATTTTGAACCAAAAACACGAAAATGTTTAACTTGAGGCAACCTACCAAACAACAATTCATAACAAGTTTGTTTAGTGCCGGGCCTCAAAAGTATTCTATTAAACACATAGCAAGCGGTGTGTACCGCTTCCGCCCAAAATTGATGGCCAAGTTGGCTATCATCAAGCATAGTGCGAGCACACTCCACTAGCGTCATATTCTTTCTCTCAACTACACCATTTTGAGGAGGTGCACGAGGGAATGAAAAGGTGTGTGTAATACCAACTTCATCACAAAATGTCTCAAAAGACTCATTCTCAAATTCACCTCTATGATCACTACGAATAGTGACAATGGTGGTTCCTAAGAGATTTTGTACTTTCTTAACAAAAATTGTGAAGTTTTCAAAAGCTTCATTTTTATTACATATTGAAAATACCCAAGTAAACCTAGAAAAGTGATCAACGATGACAAGTCCATATCGTGCATTTCCTAATGAAGCAACTCTAGTTGGCCCAAATAAATCTAGATGTAATAGCTCTAGTGGCCGCTTAGATGAAATGCTTTTCTTAGGTTCAAACGACGATTTTGGAAGCTTGCCTCGTTGACACGAGTCACAAAAGCTCTTCTTTTGAAAGACAAGCTTAGGGAAGCCTCTAATAGAGTTTAACTTGGAAAGCTTAAATAGTGTTCCAAAGTTCACATGACCAAAACGTCGATGCCATAAGTGTTGTTCACTTGTGTTGGCAATGAGACATTGTTCATGTGATCTTGGAAGATCTAGAATATATATATACTTATGGTGTGTGCCGGAAAACAATAATTCATTATTATCTTTTCTTAAAACATGGCACATTCCTTTCGCAAAGCTAACTTTGTAACCTTTGTCACAAAGTTGACTTATTGAAATGAGATTGTGGTTTAATCCTTTAACAAGGTAAACATCACATATAAGGGGTTTAGAAGGATTACCCACTTTACCAACACCTATGATGGTTCCGCTCTCGTTGCCTCCAAAGACGACGCGGTTTCCATTTGCAATGGGCACCACTCTGGAGAGCAATTGAGCGTCACCCGTCATGTGTTTTGAACACCCGCTATCGAGTATCCAATTCCCCTTGGAGCTAAATTTAAATTTGTTGCTCCGTTTCTTTTTCTTGAGTACCTAAAGATAGAAAATTTTATATCATGGTACCCAAGGTCATTGGGTCCAAAAGATTAGACCTTTGGAAGCCAAGTCCAATTGGACTTAGACTTCCCCACATAATTAACACTATGCACAACATCCGAAAAATAAGCATTCATGTAAACTTGTTTTTCATCCATGCTTGTGTCCTTTGGGCTCCAAATCTTGAAAATTTTGGGAGCCCTCATCCTATTGGGTGCATGCATGCGTTGTTCATTTCTACGTGATGCATGACGTGGATAGGCATAAGGAACATGATGGAATGGTGCATGTGGATAATTATTCATACGATGATGAGGGTGTACATATGCATGTTGAGGAACATGTGCATGAGGGTGTCTCACATGGTGTGCACGTGCCCGTGAACATGTAGCATAAAAATCATCATATGTGTGAGCCGGTGGAGTAGGACGTGTGTTCCTACGTGGCATATTATTGGTGTACATATAAGCATGCCCCTTCTTTGGAGGTCCACCCAAAGTGGGTTTCTTTCCAAACGAGGGTGTGAACGAGGTGGAAGCACCATTGGTAGTTGAACTACCAATAGAGTGTTTGCTCCCACTCGTTGAGGCATCGGAAGTTGGCCTAACAAAGGTAGTGGCCGACTTGGATGGATTTCCCAACGTATACCCCAAGCCAATGTGGTGTTTAGCCGGAAGTAAGACATTTAGGATATTATCCAAATGGCCCTTACCCTTATTGAATTCATTGATTCGGCCTAATGTGTTCTCATATTTCTCGGTGAGAGAACGCAAAGAACCATCCAAAGTGGATACTTGCGATGTGAGCACATAAACACGAGATTTGAGATTTTCATTCTCAATACTCAAAGTTGAGTTTTGAGAAGTCAAATCCTCTATCTTATGTTCTTCCGGATCCTCAATGCTAACATGTTCAAGTTGAGTCTTGAGATTAACAATCTCATTCTTCAACCCTTCAACAACGGTGTCGTTGTTGGTGATGATAGTTTTAGGCGAGGTTTGGATGCTAGCTAGATCATCTTTTACTTTAGTATATCTATTTACTAGCTTAGTGTATTAAGACCATAGTTGCTCATTAGCATTTCTAAGGTCATCCATGGTTACCTCATCACCTTCGTTGTCGCTATCATCGGAGGAGGCATCTTTATCTTGCTCCTCTCTAGCCATGAAGCACATGTGTGCTTGCTCCACTTGCTCATCATCCGACTCTCCGCTAGATGAATCATCGGAGTCGGTGAATGTCCTGACAAGGCCATTTTTGTTCCCTTTCTTGTACTTCTTGGACTTGCGTACTTTGGCGCCTTCCACTTCTCCTTGTGTTTGTTTTGAGGACACTCCGCTTTCATGTGTCTGGGCTTGTTGTATTGAAAACACAAAGGAGAGGAGGCGTTAGAAGAATTAAACTTTGACTTGTTTTTGAAGTTACCTTTCCGGAAGAACCGGTTGAACTTCTTGGCCATGAGTGCCATGGACTCCAAGTCCAACTCGTCTTCCGAGTTTTCATCATCGGTCGATGTGGAAGTCGATGGAGTGGCCTTGAAAGCAATAGCCTTCTTCTTTGGCTCGTCTTGCTTTAGGTAGGACTTCATCTTTTCTTGCAACTTCAACTTGCTATCCTTGCGTACCTCATAAGACATCAAGGTACCCATTAGTTGAACAACGGTATAAGTTTTCATGTCATTACCTTCCTCGATGGCGAAGGTCCGTTTCTCCCAACTAGAAGGAAGTCCATCGATTATCTTCGAAACTTTCTCCTTTTGGGTGTAGGTTTTACCGAGAGCCTCCAACTCGTTTGTGATGTCGAAGAAGCGAGCATAATACTCCTTCATCTTCTCACCATGTAGCATATGAAATAACTCGTAATCTTTATTAACTACTACGAGTTTGGAGTCTCTTACCCTACTAGTCCCTTCATGCAAGATGAGGAGGGAATTACATATTTGATATGCACTCTTACATGTGCATATCTTGTTGAAATCCTCGGGCTCCAAAGCACATTGCAAGGCGTTCATTGCCTTGGCATTGCTTACCTCCGCGGCGATCTCCGCGGAAGTCCATTTCTCGAAATCTTCTTCGACGGGCTCGACATACTCTTTCATCGTGGCCCTCCATAATGAAGCACTCCGGAGGAAAGTTTCCATCCGGTATTTCCAGTACCCGTAGTTGGTACCGTTGAAGAATGGTGGCCTCGTTGAGGAATGTCCTTCCATCACCGAAGAAGCTCCTTCACGATTCTTGAAGGTGCTATAGTCGGAAGGTGGACGAACGGTCTTGTTGTCGTTGGCAGACATAGCTATTGACTTGGCTCTGATACCAAATGTAATGCCCTGCTAAGCTACTGCACAAGTTCTAGATGGGGGGTGAATAGTACTTTAAAATAATTAAGAGGCTAATTCCTAATTACCGTGTAAACTCTACCAATTAATGCGGAAATGCGGAATAGTAAATAATCGACAACAAATAAACAATCTCAAACAAACGATATTGCTGGGTTCGGATCCACCTAAGTCTCCCCGACTTGTTCCCGGTGATCCTACGTCCCAACCACCCGGATCCCCTCCGAATACTTGAGTTAGAAACCCTAACTCAAGATTTCCACTATGAAATACTTGTGAAAAACCTTCACAAGTCAAATCATACACAAATGAACTTGTGACTCCCACAACCCGGGATCACAACCACTCTCACAACCGAGAGTAAAACACTTACAAAATGAAAGTAAATGAAATAGAACTTCTTACCGACAAAATACCTATGCCTTGAGTAATACTTATGAATTAGGGCAAAGATGATTTTGAGGAAGAAGAAGGCACCAAACCCTAGCTCCAAGATGTAGATCAGCGATGGAGAACTATGAGGTTGATTGTGACCTAGGATCAAGCACTTGACTTGGAAGGCTCACAATCAATGAATCTCTCTTTTGAAATAAGAGTTAGAAGAGATTCAAGATTGGAATGAAAGAGCTTTGAATGGGATTGAATGCTTTCTCTTTGATCTCTAAACTTGTCTTAATATCAGCCATGAGTGCAATGAATGCAGCTCAACAAGTATTTATAGGTTAGAGGAAAAAGAGAGAGAAAACGTTTCAATTAATGCTCCAACGGCTCTATTCTGAATCAAACTAGTCGGTCAAAGAACAACCACCGACTGACTAGTTCATCAACTAGTCGGTCGGTCAATCAACATAGACCGACTAATGGGTGAACAGAGAATAGGTCGAAGGTCAGACAAAGGGAACTAGTCGGTCCAAGAAGAGTAGCTGACCGACTAGTTTCACAACTAGTCGGTCGGCTACTCAACTGAGACCGTCTAAGAGATAAAACTGAAAGTTTGAGAACAAATTGATTTAGTCGGTCCAAGAACAAATGTTGACCGACTAGTTCATCAACTAGTCGGTCGCCAAATGTGCATAGACCGACTAACGATAAACAGTAAGTCAGGTGAAAATTTGCATGTACATGAAAGCTAAACTAGTCGGTCCAAGAAGGAAAGTTGACCGACTAGTTCATCAACTAGTCGGTCGATCAATGAACACAGACCGACTAATTATAAACAGTAGCTCATGCTCAAATTGGCATGAACAGGGAAAGCTCAACTAGTCGGTCTAAGAAGCATCACTGGCCGACTAGTTCACAAACTAGTCGGTCGGTGAGTCAACGTAGACCGACTAACTATAAACAGTAAAGAGCTTGGAATTGACTGACGCAAACTAGTCGGTTCAAGAAGGATTGCCGACCGACTAGATCACCATCTAGTCGGTTGGTTCTTCTTCTTGAACCAACTAACATGCACAAGAAGTCGCGAATCGAAGCGCGAAGCTTCGGAAAAGATTGTATGGACTTCTACTAAGATCCTATGTCTAAGATAGGAGCGATATGAAGATTAAAACGTAAGACCTACTCATGGCTTAACATTCTACGGAACGAAGCTAAATTAAACTAGACGAACCGTCTTCGAAAGCTTCGATCCGAATCTTCATGACTTCTAAAATGGTCCAAAAGCTTCAACAAAGCTTTAGGCATACGATCACGTGATTTGAGAAGTCTCGAGACGTCGCTTTGGATGTTCATATGAATTTGGCGACGATCTCCATAACTACGCTCACAAATTGTTAGTTCACAATATATTTATGTTTGTTCATCATCCAAAACCAAATCGGGGGAGTCCAATATCCAACATTCTCCCCCTTTTTGGTGATGACAAACCAACATAAATAATAATCAAAAATAATGAATCAAATGTAATTTACTTACTCCCCCTGCATTGATGACACGTTAATTCCAAAATGAATAATAATAATACGCATCAAGCAGACGAGTAAAGTGTAAAAATGAGAATCCATTATAGAAATATCGGATTTGAAATCAAATTTTTATATCTTAACTCCCCCTGAATCTAACACATCAAATTAGATTCTTGGAAAAATGTTTAAATTATCATTTAGCACATGACATTATTATATCTCTCCCCCTTTGGCATAAGCAAAAAGAGTGGGAGGAGATCAACGGCAACAACAATGGCTTCAAATAAAAGCACGGGAGTCGTAGAATACGACTACGATCCAAATGACACCAAAGGGAAATACGAAATAAATCAAAGTGTGTCAATGAGACCAAAGTCGAAAATCGATAAATAAAATCATCAAAACTCAAATTAATTTTACGAATTGAGTTATGGAATATACTCTCCAATATCAACATTCTTGGTTAATTTAGTGCATGGAAAACAATTCTATGTTTTCATAAAATGAATTCTATTTAACCAAGTATTATCGTCGAGCGACGAAATCAAACATCAGAGACATATAAAATATTAAATGTGCACAAAGGATGAAATGTCAACATCGATGTATATATATATATATATATATAAAGCATGAGTACATCAAAAGATACATCATTGACAAACATATACGCGATCCAACGATCGGGGCACAAAAAATACAACATCAGAGTATCACACATATATCATCATCAGAGTACACCAAAATATATGAAGATACAACAAAATACATCAAAATGTCAAAATCATCCAGAACCCCACTCTATCCTACCCAAACTCTCTCACACTAGATGTATCATCCAAGAAGCATCGGAGAGTCCTCAAGGAAGCTCAAGAGGAAGCGGCAGGATCTGCAGCAGCAGCAGGCTCTGCAGGAGTGGAGGTGGTCATCGGATCAGCAATAGTGTCCATAAGAGCGACGGTAGAGGGAATCTCTGGAGCATCAACAGTAGTGGCCTCGGGAGCACCAGTCGGAGCATCCACCGCAGGAGCAGTGACAACAGGAGTACTCTCGGGGTCACCAGCAGAAGAGATAGCAGCAGCACCAGAGGTGCCCTCAGGGGCACGAGTAGAAGCACGAACAAGCTCCTCAATATCCTCCTCATCCAACTCCTCCTCGTCAGAGAATGACGGAGGGATCTCAATATCAAGGTGACGAGCAATACGAGAAAGAATCTCCTCAGAACGAGCATATCGAGACTCCAAACATCTCACAGAACGAACGAGCTCAGCAAGAGTGGAAGAGGGAGCAGGAGCAGCTGAAGCAGAGGGGGTCGTCCTCTGAACGTGACGGAGCGCCGCAAGAGACTTCTTGACGGCCGTCGCGTTCAGAGGGGGACCGAGAGGACGCTCATCGTCAGGAGGAAGTGAGACACGGAAGTGGTGAAACACAAGAGTCAGAAGGCACTGGAATGGGATATGAGCCGACTTCATGGACTTGCGGATACACTCGAAAGAATGCATCTTATCGAGTATAATCCGAGCCCAGTTAATCGAGCTCCCCATAAAGATGGCATAGATCAACTTCAAGAAAGGCTGGGATGGCAAAGAGGAGGAGCCGTACTTGGGAAGCAAGCATGACTTCAGAAAAAGGTTACCGGTAAGACGGGTTCATCCTGATCTTAATGCAGGTTCAAACCGCGTCAAAAACGGAGTTCAAACGAGCCCTATAAGTCAATTTAAAGTGTTAAATAGAAGGCCCATTGTGAAAGCCCAAAAGAAACCCAGATTATACCCCTAGGGGTATCTAAAGGTGGGACCCATGCCTGGCCCCGCTGATGCGTGCATCAGGCTGCTGACGCAGGCTGATACCCGTGTCAGCGGGGCCCACTCAGCTGACGCAGAAGTCAGCCTGCTGACGCACGCTGACGCCCGCGTCAGTTGACGCGGGCGAAATGCCGCAAACGGGCCTGCATTTGATGCGGGCCCGCCCCGCTTCGTTGCAAAGAAGCCGCCCGCATTTACGCGGGCGGCAGGTGGGCCCCACCCGCATAAATACAGGCGGTCAAAGCGTGCCAGCTTGCACGTGGGGCCCACGTAGTGGGCCCCACGGAAGGGTTTTCTGAAACCCTATCTTTTCTCCTGGCGACTGATGCCTTTATGCGAAAATGTGGCCTTGGGCTGAACTTTGGGCGATCAATTGGAGGGTCAAACGGACTCCGATTGACTCGCCGTTTTTTCCTATGCATTCACCGTTGGACGTCCTTCGAATTGATAGGTTGTATAAATCATGAAACTCAACGGAGAGGGAGTTAAAATTCACGGAAGTTTGGCCTTTGTGAAAGACAAACTAAATTGAATTGATTAACTCCAAATTTAGTCCCACTTCGGATTTTGAGTAAAGGAGAGCGGTCAGCCGCCTATGTAAATAGGGGTCTGCTCCCCTCCTCAAAACTTGTCCCAAGCTCCAGATCTGAGTGGCTCCCGTAAATGTTGGAGCACGCTCGGATCAAAGTTTAAATTAATTCTTCTTCTCCCTATATTTTTGCCTTACTCCTGAATGGCTCTAGCAAAGTCACGAATGAGTTCGGATTCGGATCCAAAATCTTGGCGAAGGCTTTCACTCGCTGAAACTTTCTTCGATCGTGGTTGGCTCGGTGACACGAGGATTGATCGCCTCGGGATGCGGAGCGGTTCGAGGAGCGGTTTGAGGAGCGGATTCGCGTGGGACGCGGAGCGGCTCGGAAGACGGTGCGGTACATCTTGCCCACCCTAGGGCAAGATCCCGGGTATGTGTTTTATTGGCATCAATTTAATTTAATCGCAGTAGGTTAGATCCTTCTTGGGATGGTCAGATCCATCCCGAGTCGGCATAGATCTTGGCTTAGGGTCTGGTTCCTTAGGGCTGCATATTAATTAGATTAACATAATTTTATTTTTTGCTGCATATTTTTACTTCCGTGTTCCGTCCGACTTAGGACGGGCACGGATTTTAGCCATAAGGGTCTGCTAAAACCCTTCACATGCACCCCATCACCCATCTCCTCATGCTCATCCAAGTGGCCTCGCTAAGGCTCCTCTAATTGGTTCTGATGCTCACTCTCATATGATTCCTCTTGGTGCTCCATAGGGTTGCATCGATAATAACTCCAAGGTAACTCCTCGCGCTATCCCTGTACTTACTGAAATGTGTCCTCGAAAGGAATGCTATGGCCATCATCTCCATATCTAGGTGATTGATCTTCAGATGGCATAGCTCTCTCATGCACTGCAAGGTCCTGCAAGTACTACCATGCATCCTCTGTCATATATGAAAGGAATTCTCCATTACAGCTCATCTGAACGAAATCCCGCATAAGAGGCAGTAATCCAGTGTAGAAGATCTGTAGGAGATGATCATCATGGAGGCTATGGTGTGGGCACGCAAGCATTGACTTGTTGAACCTCTTCAAAGCCTGATGGTAGGCCTCCCCATCAGCTTGGATAAAGTTCGCAATCTGTTGTTTCGTAGCTTGGTGCCTCTGTGCTTGTCACACAAAACGAGGCAAGAATCTCTTAAGGAAGTCAGCCTGAAATGATAACCAAGTAAATAATGAGTCATAAGGCAAAGTATTAAACCAAGATATAGCATTGTCTCTTAAAGAATACAGGAAATATTTAATACATAGTCTTTCAATGTGCTCAAGCTTTTCCCAAGAAACAATTGGTGGCATATCTTTTCAAACTCTTGCACGTGTAAATATGGATTTTCCTCATTCGTATCATGGAAGACCGGTAGAATTCGAGGCAAATCAGAAATAAAGTTTAAAAGGTATGCATCACCATATATATATATATATATATATATATATATATATATATATATATATATATATATATATATATATATATATATAATAAAAGAGGGATGTTATCAAGAGATATTGGATAAGAGATATTGGAAAAGAGATATTGGATAAGAGATATTGGACAAGAGAAATTGGATAAGAGATATATATATTATAAGAGAGGGATGTTATCAAGAGAAATTGGATAAGAGATATCTATATTATAAAAGAGGGATGTTATCAAGAGAAATTGGATAAGAGATATTGGAAAAGAGAAATTGGATAAGAGATATCTATATTATAAAAGAGGGATGTTATCAAGAGAAATTGGATTAGAGATATTGGACAAGATAAATTGGATAAGAGATATCTATATTATAAAAGAGGGATGTTATCAAGAGAAATTGAATAAGAGATATTGGACAATAGAAATTGGATAAGAGTGATGTTATCAAGAGAAATTGGATAAGAGATATCTATATTACAAACGAGAGATGTTATCAAGAGAAATTGGATAAGAGATATTGGACAAGAGAAATTGGATAAGAGATATCTATTATATAAAAGACGGATGTTATCAAGAGAAATTGATAAGAGAATTTGGACATGAGAAATTGGATAAGAGAATTTGGATATCTATTATATAAAACAGGGAAATTGAATAAGAGAAAATATAAAAGATGAGATTTTGAGGGATAAAAGAGGAGGTGTGGAATTTTGCACATACAACCCCGGTTTTTGTATTTTTGCCTATGGACCCTCCACACACACACCCACACTTTTTATTCTCACCCCTTCCGGCCATTTTATTTCCAGTTCTATGAAGATTTTGAATCTTATCCTACTAGGACAAAGCTTTGTCCTACGTGGCAAGTTTGTCCTAGGTGGTAATGACAATTTTGGGGGGACTTAAATTTTGGGGGAAAACATAAATTTGGGGGGAAACTTGAAATTTTGTGGGAAAACTTGAAATTTGGGGGAACTTGAAATTTGTGGGGGAGAAAAACTCAGCCATTAAATAAACCGTGCCCTATGGGCACGGGTAATGACTAGTGTGTGTGTGTGTATATATATATATATATATATATATATATAATTTTTTAAAAGAGAAAACAAAACAACAACAAAACTAATAAAAATCCTAAACTATAAGATGGAAGGATCTCACTGAATGTTCCTCCATACGAACTGAAATCGTAAATCACAAGTACTATTATCTCCGGCAACGGCGCCAAAAACTTTGCTCGTCTCGAAATGTGCGAGTGCTACTCCCAAGTGTAGGAGATCGAACAAGTAATAATCCTGGTGAGTCCAGACATCGTATCCACTGGACAACTGACCTGCAAAATCACGAACTTCAGTTTATAAAGAGAACTAAAACGATAATAAACAACCACCTATCAGAGATATAAGTAATGGTGGGGATGGTTTAAATTAATAAAAGGGAATCCTACGATAATTATGATGAATTCGATACTATGGTACTAATATGGAGAGTATGTGTTGGCAGTGATTTCGTTAGGTTATGGGCAATCAATGATTATTAATGTCTTTTCTATAACTCAACGTTTTGTCCGGCTAGGGCACGAGAACGTCGGAAGGTATGTCGATAAAGAGCGTAAAATAGTGCCAAAAAGTAATCACATATATCATCATTTTCCTGAAGAAAATACGCACAAGTGCCCTCTCGGGTCTCGATACATCCTCTCAGATCGGATCACGAATAAGTCCGCAAAGATCATATTCGATTCAAGCATGCCCACGTCTCCGTATAACATACCCAAATAACATATATGTAGAAATCAATGAAATACGCAATATAACGTGAATATAGGGCGAAAAGATATCAAAATCAATGATTACAACACCCTAACTACATCACAACCAACAGAAATAGGTACAAGCCACGCATGGAGAGAAAATAAACCATATTCATAGACAAATACATGCTCAAGGTCTCAAAATACGCGCTAAATAATCCAGATACAAGCCTAATACGTGAAATACAAGGCTAAAGATAGGAAAAAAAATCACCAATTCTATCCAAATAGCCCCAAATCTCCTTCAGATGATAGCTCTAGCCTATGTCTCCAGGGCCTCCCAATTTCACGGCCAAATACGGCTCATAGAGCCTCAAATACACCAGAATACCCCCCAAAAACCCTAAAATACGCTTATATAATAGCATTGCAGGTTTTAGATCCTTAACGGGTTCAAACCCGATCCAAAATGCTTTAAAATCCAAACCCAAAACCGCTGGATGATCTCAGCCGTTAGATCGGAGCGGGATTTGCCGTGCGCATGCCATATGTCAACTCTTATCGGATCCGCTCCTGTATTGCGCCCGCATCCGCTTACTAATCCGAGTTCAGCTCGTACTCGATACAGCCCGTTCGTTCTCCATCGGACGATCACGAGCTGGCCGCGTCGTCGCTACGCTGGAGCGTCAGATAAGGCGGGTGAGGCTTCGATGGATGCCACGTGTCCCTTGCCAGCTCAAATGTGGGGATGGTATCATCCGTTGGATCGACATCCAATGGCGCTAACACAACCGCGTCACCCGGCTATTATATACCATTTGATGAAGCGCAAACGGCCAGGATATAGCCACGTCACACATACGCTGAGCGGGAGACGTACGCCCGCCGTCTTTCCCGCGTATTTGCTTATTTTCGACCGTATTTCTCCATTTAAATTGTATTCTTCATTCAAAAATTCATAGTAATTAGCACGATCTCATAACAATACAAATAAATAGTCGTTGGAATTGTGAGATCGAGATCTTCATACTAAAAATATAAAAAGGGCAGAAATACTAAGTATATTGTTGTTTTGCACATAGAATGAGAGTTTGCTCTAATAATAAAGAATATTCTAAATATGATCGTATTAGAGATCAAATGTGTATCATATATGCACAAAAATGGGTCTAAATGAGGTGTTTAATATGCAATATTCAAACCGAATCACCTGCTTACATAAAGGCCATGGGTTAAGGGATGCTTGCCACGCGTAAAGTTGCCAACTTCTGGACATAGCCGATTTTGCACTCATGAGACCATCGACAGTGTCAGTGGATAAGACATGTATTGAATGCGAGTTGGACTTAGAGAGAGAACGTTGGTCGTTTGTCTGAGATCGTACCAAGTGGATTGTGTGGGCTAGATTGAGCTGATGGGGCTGGTCTCGAGCAGCGAAGTCATACTGGGGATGTGGGGGAGGCAGACCACAAACCATGAGGTCGAGTTGTCCCTGCTGGGCTATGCCGAGATCAGGTCTAGCTGACCACTCGAGCCAGGTCGGGAGGTCCCTGCTTATAGGTCACATCCAACGAGTCGAGAGGTCTCCACTGATGGGTCCCATCTGACGTGTTGGGCTGGGCTCCGCAGCTAATCGGCTGAACCCAACTGCTGGAATCGATATCTGTATGTGGCTTAAGTTTTGTTGGTGGAAGTGGACTTTTGCTCACAAATTTCCGTTCACAGAAAAATCCGTAGTGCAAAAGTTTTACTCACAGATATTCCGTAGACCATTAAACTATCTCCGTGGATGGAAGTCAACTTTTATCTACAGAATCACGTGCATAGATATTCGTGGCGGTGAATTGCTTTACATTCAGACGCACAAATTCTAGGTGTATTTCTGATTCGAACTGGTGGTTCTCAGCTCGGCACAGCTCGTGTCAACACTGATGAATAGTGTTCGCATCACTTGGTTTGACAGGCAACGAATTACCCTCGCTTCTGTCACTGATTTGCCGTAATAACACTTACCGCTGCACAATCTACAAAATCTCTTGTCTCAACGTACAGATGAGGTGCAGGTTTTGGTGAATGCACCCCATCTCCAATCAAAATCTTTTGTCTCAACGTACAGATTTATTTCTTGTGAATTGCAATCTAAACCTCATTAGTTGAGGTGCAGGTTAAAGTCAATGCAATTTCTGCTTTTTTGAAAATAAAAGAGGGAGAAGAAACTTTGAGATGAGAAATATTTTATTTTATTTTTTGGGCAAAAATCAAGTGCATGCATCTCAATCCGAGATTTTGAACTGAGATTTTGATTGAAGATGCAAAAATCAAGGGCAAAAATCAAGTGCATTTTTTGTGCATGAGATTTTGATTGAAGATGCAAAAAATGGTCTACAAAGTTTAAAAAAGGACAAAATGGATCCCAGAGCTATTTTAAATCCCTCGCTCCCCGTTTTCTGACGGCGGGCGCTGTCTGTCAGTCTGAACTGATAGGACACGTCAATGTCATCGGATCCAATCCCATATCTATTCAAACCCAATGCCTCTTCGCCACGTCATCGGATCCGGCAATCGATCCTCTGATCGTTGACCGAACGTACTCCTCGACTCTCTGATCCCCAGCTGTTGCATCTCATTTCTCACCTTTTCCTCCTCCATCCTTTTCCTTAATCACGGTTCTGCCCTTCCCTGCATGGATCACCCTTCTAGCCCAACAACGAGCCCAACACACTAGAAGCCCATCGCACAGGTCAGATGGTGAGAGGAAAGGCGGGCCCTTCATCATCAATCGACAACCACAACCAAACTCCTTCAATTTTGTCCTCTCCCTCAACAAAATTCCCATAACTTCTGCAACATTCTAGACTCACCTCCCTCCTTCAAACAACCCAAAATCTCTAACGCCATTAATACACCATGAAGTTTCTCCAATTCTCTGCATTCTCATCGATCCCATGGCTTCTTCTCTCTTGTTCCTCGCTCCCGAACTCTCTTTCAAGCCCAACAACTACTACACCACCACCACCACCAATTACTTGATTAGGCCCATTATCAAAGGCCCGTATCTCTCCCGCCATCTTCCCTCCAAAAAACTCCCTCCCAGAATCTCTCCTTTAAAGTTCTCTGCGCAGGATCAAGAAGAGCAAGCGAAACCGCCGCCGTCTTCTTCGTCCGTCGCCGTAGCGTCCGATGAGAACGTCGACGGAAAGCCCAGCGGAGAACCTGAACAAAGCCCGGACGAGGAGGAGGCCCAGAAGCAGCAGCAGGAAGTTGATTGGAAGACGGATGAGGAGTTCAAAAAGTTCATGGGGAACCCTTCGATCGAGGCGGCGATAAAGCTCGAGAAGAAGAGGGCCGATCGGAAGCTCAAAGAGCTCGATACGGAAGCGGAGAGCAACCCGATCGTTGGCTTCTTTAAAAGAGGCGTTAGAGAGAGCTTGAGGAGGGAGAAGGAGAGGTTGGAGAAAGCCGAGGAGACTTTCAAGGCCCTGGACCTTAACAAGGTAATGACATAGGTTCGATTCTTGCAATGGTAGTTTGTAATTTTGAAATTGTTGCGCTATTGATTGATTGGTTGGTTGCAGTTGAGGGGCTGTTTCGGGTTTGATACGTTTTTCGCTGTGGATGTGAGGAGATTTGGGGATGGTGGGATTTTTGTTGGGAATTTGAGGAGGCCAATTGAGGAAGTGATGCCGAAGTTGGAGAAGAAGCTCTCGGAGGCGGCGGGGAGAGAGGTGGTGCTTTGGTTCATGGAAGAGAAGACTGATGACATCACGAAGCAGGTAATCCATTGATGCCCACCAGGTTTATGTGATTATGTGTGAATGAAGGCTCTAAAAATTCATGAAGATGATGATGAAACGATAACAGACTCTAAAACTACTCTATGCATCCAAATTAGAAATGCTCCTAATTTCCTCTCGGCATACAAAAGAATTAGGAAACTGTTGAGATGTTATGCATTATTGAAGATGCGAATCAATATTGTCATGAAACATGGAAAGAAGAAGATCACATTGATGTGCATAGCATAGACCAGCCAATGCTTGCCTACATACATAAATAGTGGATGTAGATACACATTTTTTTGCTATGACAGAGAGTACGTGAGAACATAAACCAAAATCGAGCTAATACAATGAGAAGCCACTCACCAATTGTTAATATTATGCGTTGCTATTCCCTGCACCTTCTAGAGCACAACCCCATTGCTCTTTACCCTCTCCGTGTTGAGTGATATGAGGGTCTACACTCTACATATCCTTAGTCTTTGACGTGCTCACTATCAATGAAATGATGGTGTATCACTATTGTATAAGAACTAGGAACGTCTTTGCATCATGATCATCATAACACATTGGAAGACTATATACATGTCAACAAATTAACAATCCAACGTGTGCATTCATGCTGGAAAATCGGTCTGTTGGTTGGATATGTCGTTCATGCGAGTCCTAAAACTAGTAAACCTGCTTCGTCTGGTGATAGGTCAAATCCATGGGCTCTCCTATTTTTGATAGATTGAGTGGTGATTCAGCTTATCGTTTCAATGGTTAACAAAATTTGTTTACTTATGACCACTGGTGGACATAAGGTTTCCCACCACATGCCTTTGTTGGGCTCGTATATTGGATCCACATATTGCTTGGAATAGAGATGGCAAAGATGGAGTCCGCATGTTATATCAAGTGAAAACATCAAGGTTAACCTAACTATATTCGAATATGTGCCAGTGATCCCTCAACTGGTGTACTTCCCTGTTTTCACAACATAGACGTATAGGGTTACGACAAACTATAAACTTAGAAAAAGGTTTTCTCTGATCTATGATGTCAAACTTCTTAAAATTCCAAAAATTTAAGGAAGTGAAATATGCAAGAGAGGTTTACAATTCAAATTTTTAAGGAATTGAAATTTCAGATATAGCTGGTACTACATTTGATTTCTGTCTACCTTTATGGGGCTTTGATTTACTTTCCCTTAAGAATTTCTCATTGGCTAAACGTATAATGCTTTAGGTTTGCATGGTGCAACCCAAATCAGAAATGGATCTTCAATTTGAGTCTACAAAGTTGAGTACACCTTGGGGATACGTCAGTGCGATAACTTTAGGAGTTGCAACTTTTGGAACAATAGCTTTGATGAGCGGCTTCTTTCTTAAACCAGGTGCCACATTCGATGACTACATAGCTGATGTTCTCCCTCTGTTTGGCGGCTTCCTCTCTATTCTAGGCGTTTCTGAGGTTAGCATCTCTTTTCTGTTTTATCCATTGATTATGTGTGTGCATACAAAGAATGATTTTCTTAATTAATCTGTATTATTGGCATCTGAAAACATCCTCTCTTTTTTGCCATATTTTTTGTTTTCGATTGTTTATGCTCAGATGCTTCTTATGAAGATGGTAGTCCTATGGGAAAAAAATAAGTAGTTGTTTAGGACTCTGATGATGTAGCATGCTTGTCGACTCTTATGTTTGGATTGTATCTAATTTGTGCGCAATTAGCAACTATTAAATATCGCTACATGTGTTAAACTTTAACAGTTTAGTCAATCTATAAGCTGCTATCACTGTCCAAAAAACTGCCGTTGCAATGCATGTGCATGATGGGGGTGTCTGTTAGCCTTGAGAAACTCTGGAGTTCTAAATGGCCTAATCGTCAAACCAGTGTTCAGTTTCCCTCTATTTACATGTTTGCTTTGCCTGCCTCTAACAATTGCCTGCCTCTAACAAAATTCCGCTCCGTTGAGCTGTCTTTTGAACTTTAGCGCCTTGCTATCAAATCATGCCAACAATTTCTCTAATTGTGCAGATTGCGACGAGGGTAACAGCCGCTCGCTATGGTGTCAAACTCAGCCCGTCGTTTCTGATCCCATCCAACTGGACGGGGTGTCTTGGTGTTATCAACAACTACGAGTCATTATTACCGAACAAGAAGGCGCTCTTCGACATTCCTGTTGCCCGTACAGCTAGTGCATATTTGACTTCATTTGCGCTTGCAATCACTGCATTTGTGTCTGATGGCAGTTTCAATGGGGGGGATAATGCTCTGTAAGTCTTGTTAAATTTCCTCTCTTTTCCCCACTTTTCCATGCCTCCTTTTCCGCCTGGTGTTCTTGACAGCTACCGTTCCTTTATGCAGATTTATAAGGCCTCAATTTTTCTACAACAACCCTTTGCTCTCTTTCATCCAACTGGTGGTCGGCCCTTATGCTGATGAGCTAGGGAATGTGCTACCAAATGCTATCGAGGGGGTTGGGGTTCCGGTAGATCCTCTTGCTTTCGCTGGACTTCTTGGTGCGCTTCTTGTCTAACTACATCGTAACTCTCTTATTCGGGGTTATTCATTATGTTTTCCTCTGTTTCTTTCGACTTTATTTGTTTAGGCTTGGTTTTCTCATCTTGGGTATCAAAAAAAAATTTCAAAAATCAAAAACCAAAACCAAAACACAACTTAAATGAATTTGTTACATTGAGAGTCAAGGAGTGAGAACAGTAAAATATTTCTTATTTGGGTTATGATGACCATTGTCCTTGAATTAATATTGGCAATGCTTGTTCTGATTTTTGGAGTGAACCTTACCGGAACTAAAATCATTAGCTGAAATCATACGTTGTAGCCATCTTCCCACCATGATACAACTTTTTTTTTTCTCTTTCTTTTCTGTAGGCATCTCATGATATTAATTAAGACCGATCATGACTTTAATAGAATATACTTTACATGTTTGCAACCATATACAAGGCATCATATCCTTGGCACGACCCCACAATTTTGTAGTTTTTGTATCATCGTGTATATTTCAGCCAATTTGTTGATTTTATTTCAGATAACCATAACGATGACATTCAAGGTTCCTCATATCTAACTTGAACTTAAATGATATTGTCATTTTCAACCATGCACCTGAAACAACCAAGCACAAGTGTGGGAAAAAAAAATTGGCTCCTTGGGTGTATGTGAACAGGAACCAATATGAATTAGACCTTTATCCATATAAAAGATAGTTGTTAGGTTTCCAGTTTTACAAAGGGATTCGGCTGAACGATGACCATTGATACAGGAATGGTTGTGACCTCTCTGAACCTTCTACCATGCGGAAGGCTTGAAGGCGGGAGAATAGCCCAGGCTCTTTTTGGAAGAAGCACCGCGGCATTGCTCTCTTTCGGGACATCTCTCCTCCTCGGAATTGGAGGACTCAGCGGTAGCGTCCTCTGCCTGGCGTGGGGCTTGTTTGCCACATTCTTTCGAGGTGGGGAGGAAATACCTGCAAAGGACGAGATTACTCCCCTAGGAGATGATCGATATGCTTGGGGGATCGTCCTTGGCCTCGTTTGTTTCTTGACCCTCTTCCCAAATATCGGGGGCACGTTCTCCAGTTCATTCTTCAATCCTCCATACTTCAGAGGCGATATCTGAACATTTTAGGCTCGGTTCAGATTGAGTATTCATGTACCGCACACTAATTTGTATATATTGTTTCATGTCATTTATGAAAAAGTGCATATTAAACATGATTAAAGCAACTTCTGAAGTTAGATATAGTTTGCCATAATCAGTAAGATAGCATGTATACAAGGAAAAGAGGAGTCTTGGGGGGATCTTCATTTGGTATTTGGTTAGAGAACGGTGGAATAAGGATGTCGAATTTTTTTAATTATAAGTTGCACTGACACCTCCTTTCTATTGCAAATATGTGACATTAACCTTGGGTTGCGAGGCTGATACTACGTGGGTTTGCAAAGGCAGTCTCTCTAGGTATGAACATTAACCTTTAACGTCCCGTCCATGTATGAACTCAGACATTTTTCTGACAGCCAAAAAATCATGTTGGACCAAAGATCCGACTTTCCCTAAAGAGCTCTGTGTTGCAGTAAGCTTAGAATAGCCCGGACATAGCTCGGATTTGGCCGAGATAGCTCAGACTGGGCTCACCCAGCACCCAATCAGCTGCCAATAGCTCGGACCAGGCTCGCTCAGTACTGAGCCGGCTGTCAACAGCTCGGATTAAGATATATTCGTCCCGGGCCTAACTTGCCCAGTGTCAAGTCTGATGCCAATATCCTCTAATGTCAGCTACTGCATCATCATCAAGGATCATCTAATTGTATCAGTGGTGAGAAAACACTTGTAAACAGAATGCAATTATGATATATTTTGTGATCTCGATATTTATTACCGAGTAATAGCTCAAAACACTTATAACACTTTTTCCGAAAATCATTTATGTATCATAACATTTGTATCATAATGTTTTTTTTTGCATTACTTAACGTCTTTGAGCAGCTAAATTTTTTTTAAAAAAACCAAAATGCCCTCTTCTTCTTCATCCTCCTCATCTTCTTTATTGTTGCTTGTTTCTTTCTTGTCGTCATCCTAGTGCATCTTCTTTATTATTAGTATTGCCTTTTTCTAGGAAGTAAGAAGAAGAAAAATGAAAGAAGCATAAAAAAAGCACGAGTAGAAGAAAGAAGAGAAGTAGCAATATGAAGAGGAAGAGGAGGAGGAAGTAGTAGAAGAAAAAAGAAACAGAAAGAAGCAGACAATACTTGTCTGTGGTTTGGTCCCCCCCATATCCTTAGGATGACTTCACTGCTTGAGGCCAGACCTCAGCAGCTTAGCCTGGCCCACATCATCCACGTGTTGTGACCTTGGGCAAGTGATCGGCATCCTCTCTCCAAGTACAATTAGCATTCAGTATTTGTCATTTCTGCAGACACGGTCGGCCACCTTCTATGTACAAAGTCGGCTAGGCCTAGGACTCTGCAACCGTCCACGTGGCAGGCCTCATTTGGCCTTTGGCCTCTATAAAAGCAGGAGGGCATTCCCTCCGCAAGGTAGGCTCTCTGGGAGGTGAAACCCCTAGCAAACACCCATCTCTTTCTAGAAATGACCATAGACACATCCACGCTCAAGTCATGCACCGCCACACACAAGCTATCTTATGCATATCACCTGCTTTCCTCGTACAATCTCGATTGACTTAGGCATCAGAGAGAGACAGGGTGTCCGACCCCTGGCTCGTGGGTTCCGTCCCCCGAGACATCTGTCGCGTTCGTTTCTCTGTTTCAGGTAGTAGAGAATGAGGATAGTTCAAAAAACCGACCGCCATAACCGACATGTCTAGGCTCAATCTGTTATGGGATTGCTCGTCTCTGCAGACTGGTCAAAGTGCACGCCGGCCTAGCCCGGGTCTCACGAGAATCCATGCATCAACAGTTAGCGCTAGAAGGAGAGCCTTGTGACGACACATGTCACATAGGCTCTCAAACCAACATCTCCATGCTGATCTCCTTCAGATATCATCTCAGATCAACGAGATCCCCAACTCTGGCTTGGGCCGTTCCTCTCCCTCAGATCTCATCATCTTCGACATCTCGGATATACACCATTCAACGTCTTCTTCATCCTCCCTTTCAGTGGAGAACCCCATGATCTCGCAATTCCAAGCTCCATGGGACTATTCTAAGTTCAATCCTTTCGCGAGCCACGCTCCATGGGACGATCTTAGCGGTTCCATCTCGTGGTCCGCTCCTTCACGAGTTACGACCAATGAGGATGGCCTATGTGGTTACACCCACGGTCGGCTTCCTAAACAGCTACGCTTCACAAGGACCACCTCTGTGCAGGCCAACTCCTTACAACCACGCTTCACAAAGACGTCCTATGCAGTTACACCCACGGTTGGCTCTTAACGGACTCTGTTATACAAGGACGGTTCTAGCAGTTATACCCAAAGGTCGGCTCCCCGGTAGCTACGTTCCATAGCAGCCTCAGAGGTAAACACCCGAGAACAGTCCCAGGAATCAGCACGCCCAAGCTCCCTGGCGCAGCCTGGCAGCAAGGGCCAGCCCTTTTTATTTAGAAGGCCAACTACCAAGGCCTATTCCTAAGACGCGCATGCTGGAGCCAGCCCACCAACTGTGCTACCCGCCGACCCGACCCTGGAGGTCTGGTGAGGCAAGTTCCAATAGCATCCCCTCTTGTGACTTGGGTCAACGGGTGATCTGGTCAAACTGACCACTGGGCTCTGAGCAGGAGCCCGGGGATGTACAGACCAGCTCATCAAACTCCTCACTCAGGAGACTACAAGGCCAGCATGTACTTAGCAGCTCACGCTTGACAAGCAGTGTCCGATGACACGCTGTGATTTTACTAATTAGTCTCTTGAGTGAGGACTCGAGATTCGTACATCAGAGGAGTAGAGTAAGAAGAGCAGAGTAAGAAGATTGAAGTAAGAAAATTAATGATGTGATGATGGCATTTGATTTAAATTTTTTCCAAGCTGCCTTTTAATTTCAGAAAGGTATATTACTATAGTTCAACCATGTTCTATTACAATAGTCCGGCTGCTACAAGCGACCTCATTCTTTTACAAAGATCAAGCCCTTCGGCTTCTTTTACAAAGATCAATCCTTTTGGCAAAGAAGCACGGCTGTGTACGGGACACACGAAGTAACCTGAAGCTGTCTCTTCAGCGGGACCCATTTCTCAAAATGCCTCCAGAAGCTCGATGTCTGCTATGCGCAGACGCTGATAATATTTATACTGCATCACACAGTGTCGTGTGTAGCTATGAGTCGAATATAGGGAAGCGATCGATGAGTACCGACTATGGATCTTCGTTTGAAAGCTACGCAATCGGATTGGTGATTGGAGGGTGAAATAGAAAGGGGTGAATCAGATGATAAAAAGCTCTAAGGCATAGGGGAATCCCTGCCATAAGACTAGAGTTAGGATTAGACTAGTAATTAACTGGTCACTGGGTTCATTGGGACTCGGGAGAGGTCACTAACCTAAGGAAATTTTCATATCCCCCACTCTCGTAGTGCATGATATGGTATTCCCTTACGTCATCTCCTACCTGTCACGCCCCGTTCCCCAGAATATCTGGCATTTAAAATTTTTTCCCAAGTATCCTGAAGAGTGAGGGTGATGAGAGAGGAAAAGAGAGAGAGAAAGAAGAAACTGAATAAGCAGGCCACTACGCACATGCTGGGATAGTACAAGTGCACCTTCATTAAAATATCAAATAACTCATAAATAACATAGAACAACAACAACAAATTTATATAACAACTTTCATTTACATACATTGTCCAAATGCATCACTACACATACACCGCTACTCTCCACCTCCCATGACAACCATGTCACACTACACAGCTACAGCTCACTCCAAGACTATCCCTGAAACCCAACTCCAAGCCACCACCAACCATGCTGTCTCTGCTACCTGAAAAGTGGGGAGGAGCACGTCAATGCATGCCCCAATAGGAACCAACTTGGATTTGGAACACTAATTTAAGGTTATCAACCACAAAGTAAGGTAAGATAAATAAGACGTGCAACTAAATAATGTGACGAAAAGTAAACAGCTAAGTAAGGAATCATACCTGTGGTTTGATGTCGAGCTACTGCAAGACAAAGGTCAGCACGAATAATAATACAAGTATTCACACAACATATACTAAAAGAGGAATCACAAGTGCCATGTGTATCCATAGTGTCACAAGCAAGCAGGCATAGGGAAAGGGAGGCGTTGCAAACAGAAGAAGTAACATATAGAACACTTGTCTGTTAATTTATTTAGTTGGAAATTTGGGTAAACTGTGTGATACCAGGACCTAGACTTCACCCCAAATTTGGGGTGAATATAGCACATGGCGCAGTGGACACGGGCACTGTACGACACCGGGCCTCTCAGCGCCCCCGTCCATGGCAGGAGTGAGGATCTCCACATAATAACACAACCTCCGTATGTCCCCTCCACTCCCGGTAAAGGCGAGTGGGTATAAATATCCCCTCCACTCCCGGTAAAAGCGAGTGGATATAAACATCACATATCACATAATCATTTTTCTCAACTTCTCAGTTCAGGCCTCATATACACAATTTACTCAAATCCCACCTAAACCCGGGTTTTACTAACTCACCCTCATTAGAGAGGATTGAGATATATCCAATTTCATAATTTAACACCATACGTAACACGTTAGGGGTCATGATGGCATGGTGGACATATCACCTTAGCCGTCCATCATTAAACATAGGGTCATGCACTCACGTGACATTCCCTCTATCACAACACATCATCCATTCACAATTACAATGTATCCATGCCATTCAAGCCTCTAACTTCACCTATTTTCAATGTGGCTCAAGGCCAACACTAACACATGCATGTTACTCAATTTACCGGATATTGCCTTCATTGAGGCATTTCATCGAACAAATGATGGGGTCATTAACATAGCCATTATAACATGAGTAAATCCAAGAGCAATTATCACAATGAACCCCTACTTCAAGCAATAACAATACACATGCATAATAGAGGAAAATTTAACATCAAGTCATAGTTATAACATCTCTTAAACATTTCAGCTTGCTGGAAATTGTAAATAATGAAAGTTATAGATATACTAGTCCTGGATTCACAGATAAAATTGCATGCAAAAATATTAAATAAGTGATTTATGGTGAATTATTTGGTGAAGTGTGTCAAGTCTGTTTTCCAGACAGATTTCATAGTCTATAAAGATTGCTGTTTTGGGCATGTTTTAGCCCGAATTTCGAAATATAAGCACTCTGATTAAATTATAGATAAACTTGTTAAGTTTTCAACGAGATCAAAAACATCAAATTCCATTGTGTGTGCAGGTATTTAAATCAATTTTGTTGAACTGTGTCAAGACTGCAGATCAAACAGACATGTTGTAAAGATGGAATTTTTGCTCCTAATTCTTGAATTGAACATATATCAAAATTTATATGATTTTGGGGTAGCACTTCAAGATCTATACAAATATAATTTTTTCAAAACTTAATTCAAGCCACAGAGTCCAGAATTCAAGTAATAACACACATCAGAATTTCAGATTTTCAAAGAAGTGATTTTGCATAGAATCTCAAGGGTAATTAGTGAAATTGCAACATGGCACATGAAATTTCATCCCTAATACAAATTGAGTAAACATGATATCAAAATATAATAGCATGAAGCCCTAAATGGATTTCCAAATCCAAGGAGATCCCTACCTCAAATCTTGATTCTTCCTTTCTCATTCTCTTTCTCTTCCTTCCACCTTCTTTCTCCTTGAAGCACCCAAGCCTTTCTTGATTTTAGGGACTAAATTAGGGTTTTGGATTGAAAAATAAGGAGAAAATGAGAGGGGTATGGCCGGCCTAAGCTAGGGAGAAAGAGGAAAAGAGAGAAGAAAATGAAAGAGAAAAGAAAGGAAAAGTAAAGAAGAAGTAAGAAACTTCTCCCAAAATCTCCAAACCTAGAAGCCTCTTTTGGATAAGCATGCAACGTGTAAAATGACTAAAATACCCCTCCATCATCTAGGTATTTACAAGTTTGCCATTACTTTATGCACATACAACTTTAGTATGTACGCACAGCAGTTTTAGTCCAAATGACCGTTTTGCCCCTAACCTTTCTAAAAATTTACGGGGGTTGCCATTGACCCCTAACCCCTTTTCACACTTGCATGGATTCCCTACACACATCCACGCACATCCATGCATGCTTACATGCTTCACACACACACACACACGTCTAACACATTCCTGTTGTTTTACACCCACGACGTCATTTGCACTTCTCCTGCATTCACATTTCGCATTCTCTTCCCTTAGCCACGTATTACGGCCTAATCCCCCTTGCACTTTGTCACATACATCGATATCTACGCTTATTTCATGCCCACGTATGCATCGTAGGTAGAAATACCATGTGTGTTCAGTAGAATACCCGTATAGTGCAAAATAGGGCATGACATTCTACCCACCTTAAAATAAAGTCCATCCTCGGACTTTTAGGGTGTGAACTCTGCCCAAGGTCACCTTGGTATGATGGTCTTACTACTCATGAAGTACAAACAAGAATGCATACTCACGCCACACACACACACACACACACACACACACACACACATACACCATATGCTTTACTGTTGTCCATACACATATGCATCACATACATATCACAGATACATCCTATTATTCACCTAATAGCACATCCACATCACTATGTGTACTCACTACATATCCATACATTTATGTCTTTCACATAAACATCTAGGCACACAAATTCACACACTAACATATACATCACACACCACAATAAGTCGCTATACGTATTATTATACGTATTTAGATCACTACTCATATCTATGTGCATACGACATCACCTCATATCCATATCACAATATATAAGGTATTCATACATGGCATGCTTTCATATATACCTTCAAGTATAACAACTTATATTCTACTTGCTTATATATTACATATACGTCTACATGCATGCACAGACATGCGACTATACACATCAATCTACACACGTAACTTGACAAACGGGGTCACCATCATGGTATCACACCATATATACACCAGACCTCTATACACTCAATACTTATTCATATAAGTTCACCCATAATCGCATGCACAAAAATATTTACATATACATAATATTTAGTCACATCCAAGATACATCAACTAACACATGTATGATCAAGTCACTTAGGTCTGCAATCATAACTATAGATAAATATACACATAATTTCACATTCATAGCGATGCACCTACTGCCTCACACAGATAAGGACATATCACACACACAATACACACAAGAGTGCACAAACATAATACGTTTCCCTCATATGATATATATATATATATATATATATAGGAGGGATCAAATGACCCCCAAAAATGACCCCCTAAAATGACCCCCTATCAAAAATCCTATGTCCCCCATTTTTTCGGAAGATCCGAACCGTTCATCTTGATCTCCACCCTCTAAATACCTTACCCACCAATTTTCAACCCGATCCCATGTGTTTTGCCCGTTCATCAACCATTCGCAAAAGTTCTATTCATGCGAAACCGTTAAATTTGGGTCGGATGGATGAACGGGGAAAACATATGGGATCGGGTTGAAAATTGATGGGTAAGGTATTTAGAGGGGGGAGATCAAGGTGAACGGTTCGGATCTTCCGAAAAAATGGGGGGCATAGGATTTTTGATAGGGGGTCATTTTAGGGGGTTATTTTTGGGGGTCATTTGATTCCTCCTCATATATATATATATATATATATACACACACACACACACACACACAACTACCCTCGCATATGCTACGCACATACTGCAATAATCGTCAAGTAAATATAAATATTCAACTACACGCCACACACGCGTACACACACACACACACACACACACACACATCCTAATACTCACATATCAAACAGTTTCATTCACTTACATTCATTAAATATATATACACACCTATATTTCATACTCATCACATTCATATCCACACTGCATATGTATATACACACATGTTCTGGTATAGACCCACACATACATGCATACACACTGGAATATGATTCTCCCAGATACACTTAGATAGGCAATCATGTCGGAAAGATTCACAGATAAGCAAATAAGGATATATATATATATATATAATTATATATTTATTCAACCAATACACACACAATCATATCTGCTTCTATGCACTGTACACATGCTTTTCACATCCCTACACTCCGCTATGACATATATAATAGAAATCCACACAACTATAATACATATTCGCATATATGCATCAACCAATGCACCACACAGATACTCCATATGACCCAATTATATGCATATACTCCTTATGTACATGAAGAGGTATATATATCAATTCCATATATAGATATATAAGCCTACACACAGACAAATACACGTTTACTTATTGTTATTCGTTTAAAATTAAGGAATCCAAAATTTTGAAGGGATAATACTTAATTGAATCAATTGGTATGATGAGAGTTTCTGAAAAAATTTGGTTTAAAACCCTAAAAATTTGGAAAAAACTAAATTTTGGAAGGAACTAACATTTTTGTAAGGAACTAAATTCTTGGGCGAACTAAATTTGGGGAAACTAAAATTTTTGAAAAGAGAAAATTTTGGTGAATGGAAGAACTAAATCTGGAGAGAACTTTTGGAGGGAACTAAATCTTGAGGGAGCTAAGTTTCGGGGTGAACTAATTTTTTTCGGTGAACTGAATTTTCTGGGGGAACTAAATTTTGATGGAATTAAAATTTTTTGAAAGTGAAAATTTAGGTGGGAAACCCCGAATATTTTGGAAAAATTAAATCAGCATGAAACTAAATTTTGGGGGAACTAAAATTTTGTGGATAAATTAAATTTTCTGGGGTGAACTAAATTTGGGCTGAACTAAAATTTTTGGAAAATTTTGGGGGGTCGTTATTCTGGAAGGAATTATATTTTGGGGAAACAAAATTTTTAAGGGACCTAAATAAAAGTTATTACGCTTTAATTATTTTGTTGGTTTAAAATTAGGGGATCCAAGATTTTAGGGGGAATATATTAAATGAACCGTGCCCTAAAGGCACGTGTTATGACTAGTATATATAACATTTGACAACTGTTTTTGAATTCTAGGGCTGACTAGGATAAGATAAAGAGTGGCTGTGATTTGATCTTAGAGAATGGAAGGTTGTGATGAGTTTTGAGGGGGAATCCATTTGTTGAAATTTGGTCCAGCTTTGAAAGTTTAAATGAAGGGAGCTTTGAAACCATGAATGTGAGCTTTGAAATTTGGTCCAACTTTTAAATGAAGGAGTTCTGCGCCAGCGCCGAAGGCGCCTGTTAAATGTTTTTACGCTGATTTGTTGTTCCGCATCGAAGGCGTCTGCGTCGAATTTGCTGTTCTACGCGAATTTGTTATTCCCGCTAAATTTTTTTACGCTGATTTGTTATTCCGCACCGAAGGTACCTGCATCGAATTTGTTTTACACGAATTTGTTGTTCCACACCGAAGGCACCCATGTCGAATTTGTTGTTCCGCACCGAAGGCGCCCGCGCCGAAGGCGTCTGTACCGCTAAATGCTTTTATGCTAATTTGTTGTTCTTTTAAATTTTAATAATTTTTTGGGGAACAAAGATTTCACGGGAAAAATCTTAAATGAACCATGCCCGCGGGCACGCGTTTTTTTACGCTAATTTGTTGTTTCGCACCGAATTTGTTATTCCGTGTCGAAAGCACCTACGTCGAAGGCGTCCGTGCCGCTAAATATTTTTACACTAATTTGTTGTTCTTTTAAATTTTAATAAGTTTTAGGGAACAAAGATTTCACGGGGAAAAATCTTAAATGGCACGGTTTATGACTAGTATATATTACATTTGTCAACTGTTTTTGAATTCTAGGGCTCACTAGGACAAACAGGTTGATAGAAAGATGGTTGAGATTTAATCTTGGGAAATCAACGGTTGAGATGAGATTTTATGAAAATTTTGGGAGGGAAAACTTTTGTATTTTAGGGGAAACTTTTTGGAGAAATAAATCTTCATTTAATTTTGTGAAATTCGATATCTTTGAATTTAAAAGGTATTGGAAGTTGAACAGCAATGCGTTTATGTGATTTAATTTATAATATTTATAACAAAAATAAGGAAAAGTAATATTATCGGTGAATGATATGTTGCCTATTCAAATCATCATTATTTATCTAGGCATTTGACTTCATCGAGAAGAAAACAATACACTCACAAATGGGATAACAGAATGTCGTAATTAATATACTCACACTGGACCTTGCAGACGTCATTATTAGGGCGCCCACGCGAGCCTTCGTCGCCGACTAAATTTTTTTGGTCTAATTTGTTGTTCCGCGCCATGCCGAATTTATTGCTCTACGCTAATTTGTTGTTTCGTACCGAATACGCCAGTGTCAAATTTGGTATTCCGCGCCGAAGGCACCAGTGCCGCTAAATATTTTTACACTAATTTGTTGTTCTTTTAAATTTTGGCTGTGAAAATAATTTTTTAGGAAACAAAGATTTCGCGAGTGAAAATATTTAGTGAACCGTGCCCGCGGGCATGGGTTATGACTAGTATATATAGTATAACATTTGGTGTTATATTTTTGGCATCTTTCATGAGATATTGGTACATAACATTTATGAGTATATTTGATTCATTGATATATTGCGTAGATTTATTTCATGTTTTGAGAGAAATATGAGAATATATGCGTCATTGAATATCACTCATGATTTGCTATAATTCGTAGTATCACATATTTTAACTTCATTATGAATGTTGAATATGTTCTAAAGGGGAATGAGCATTAAAACTCAGATAAAAGAAAAAAAATGTTGGATATGTTAGAACTCAAAAAGAAAGAGTAACCATGGCTCAAGTCTATGGTCCTCTATTTATTCATTCATATGGAATACCAAAGGGCATGAATTCCAAAGTTCCCCATTATACTAACTCTTGGGGAGTAATGGAGTGATAAAGTGGTGGAGAGGCCAAAGGCCTCCCTCACTCATTACACTCCCCTTATCCATCCATTACTTTGGTCTTAGCATATAAAGCTAAGAGGGTGGATACTTCTGGATCCAGAGTAATCGTGTTTGCCTCGTTAAAACCTTAGCTGTGGAAAACCCAGTGGGAAAAACCAACAGCTTAAGGAAAAAGAGTGCAACCCACAGGTTACTCCCCCTGATCCGTACAAGCTTCGGGCTTGTAGATCTTTCAGCTGTCTCATACCAATTCCTTTTACAAGTTTTACAAAAATACATCTCGATAAAGACTTAGTAAATAAATCAGCTAAGTTGTTGCAGGACTGGATCTATTGAACTTTGACCTCCTCGTTCTTTTGTAGATCTTGTGTCCAGAAGAATTTGGGAGATATGTGTTTCGTTCTGTCGCCTTTGATGTAGCCCTTTTTGAGTTATGCAATGCATGCAGTATTATCTTCAAACAAGACAGTGGGCTCAAGATCACCAGTCTTCAGGCCAATGGCATTAAGGATGTGTTGGATGACGGAGCGAAGCCAAAAACACTCTTTGCTTGCTTCGTGGATCGTAATGAGTTCAGAGTGATTGGATGATGATGTTGTTATGGTTTGCTTTACCGATCTCCATGAGATAGCAGTTCCTTCATAGGTAAACACAAAACCAGTCTGTGATTTTATTGTATGGGGATCTGATAGGTAACCTGCATCAGCATAACCAAGTAACTGGGAGGAGGCACCTCTCTGATAGTATAGTCCCAGATCTATAGAACCCTGGAGGTAGCGTAGAAGATGCTTTACTCCATTCCAGTGGCGCTTTGTAGGTGCAGCGCCGTGTCTGGCAAGAAGATTAACTGCGAACGTTATATCGATACGTGTGCAGTTTGCTAAATATAGAAGTGCTCCAATGGCACTGAGGTAGGGTACTTCAGGACCCAGTAAATCCTCCCCCTCTTCCAGCGGCTGGAAAGGATCCTTATGAACATCCAGTGATATCACGACCATAGGAGTACTTAAAGGATGTTCCATTTGAAACTTGCTTAGAAGTTTTCTTGTATAGTTTGATTATTGTAACATGATTCCACCTCATAGGTGTTCAATCTGTAAGCCAAGACAGTACCTCGTTTTGCCTAGGTCTTTCATTTCGAATGTATACTTTAGGTTTTCAGATATCTCGTTGATCTCTGCAGGAGATCCTATGAGATTTATGTCGTCCATATATACTGTGATGATGACAAATCTCGTTCCCGTTCTTTTGATAAAGATACACGTGCAGACTTCATTATTTGTGAATCCTTGCTGTGCAAGAAAAACACTTAGTCTGTTATACCATATTTTTCCTTGTTGCTTAAGACCATATAATGATCTTTGAAGCCTTATAGAGAAGACGTCCTGAGGTCTCTCTTTCACCTCTGGGGGTAAATTAAACCATCTGGAAGTCTCATATAGATTTCTTTATCTATATCACCATATAGATATGCAGTCACAACGTCCATGAGCTGTATTTAGGCTTTCCAGAGATGATAGGCTAAGCAAGAATCGAAAAGTGATCGCATCCATGACCGGGGAATATGTATCTTCATAATCAATCCCCGGCCTTTGGAAAAATCCCTGCGCTACAAGGCGTGCCTTGTAGCGTATGATCACATTTTCTTCATTTCTTTTTTTAATGAAGACCCACTTATATCCCACAGGTTTAACACCTACATGTGTTTGGATTACTGGTCCAAAGACTTTGCATTTCAAGAGTGAGTCCAGCTCTACTCTTATTGCCCCGTTCCACTTTGGCCAATCTACTCTGCGTTTACATTCCATTAGAGATCATGGTTCGACGTCATCGTCGTATTCAGCGACGTGAACGGCAATAACGAACGCAAAATCATCGTCGAGGGCTGTGCTATATCTGTCCAGTACCTCTCCAGTACGTACGTAATTTAATGATGTGTCTCCTATCGTTTCCTCTGCAGGGAAAATAAGGAGGGGAGAGGTTGCTGGTCTGAGCTCATCATCCTGTGGAGGGATCATCATAATATCTCAGGAATCTTCCTCTTTCAAGAAACTTTATCTTTTGAACCTGGCAGTCGTCCTCTTTTCAATTGAGGTACAACCAATTCTGCTGCCGGTGGATTGCATCCATCTTTGGGGATGTCAATCCTAGCTGGCGAGTTGGCAGCAGGGACGTGTAAACGAACAATCTTCTGGTTGTCCGTAAATTTATCCGGCAGTAAATGTACTGTGTTCTGAATGTGAAGGATATTCAGGATCTCATCTTCATACAGATTAGTACGCGGATCATATAGAGACAAAGACTTCTTGTCCCAAGAAATGGTATCAGAAGCGACAGGCTTCTTAGACCGTGTGCCTAGTTTTGGAAAAGTTTTCTCATCGAATTCATAATCATCAAGACGTGCTTTAAATGCGTCTCCCGTGAGAGGTTCCAGGTATCTAATAATAGAGGGTGAATCAAACCCAATATAGATACTCAGACGACGCCGAGGACCCATTTTGGTCCTCTGAGGTGGTGCTATTAGGACATATACCGCACAACTAAACACTCTCAAATAAGAGATATCTGATGGTGCACCATATGCTAGCTGCATCAGAGATAATATATGGCCACCAGAGGGCCTTATCCTAATAAGCGATGCGGCATGCAGTATAGCATGCCCAAAGCATCCACAGGCAACTGGGATTGCATGAGCAATGGACGTGCAATCCATTGGAGTCTCTTTATAAGAGACTCTGCTAATCCATTCTGGGTGTCAACATGTGCTACAGGATGTTCAACTTCGATACCCGTTGCCCGACAATAGTCGTCAAAGACTTGAAAAGTGAATTCGTCCGCATTATCAAGACGTAATTTCTTGATATGGTTATCGAGGAAATGAGCCCACAACCTAATTATTTGTGCCAATAGCTTTGGGAAATCTAGGTTGCGGGTGGACAATAGGCACACATAAGACCATTTTGTGGATGCATCAATCAGTACCATGAAGTACCGAAATGGGCCGTTTGCAGGATGAATAGGCCCGCAAATGTCGCCATGAACTCTCTCTAGGAAGCCTGGAGACTCTAATCCCACTTTCAGGAGGGATGGTCTCGTTATTAGTTTTCCTTTAAAACAATGGGGACAACGAAACTCACCCTTTTGAAGAATCCTCAGGTTCTTCAAATTATGTCCACGGGATTCAGTGATGATGCGATGCATCATAGCTGATCCAGGGTGACTAAGCATATTGTGCCAGAGTTGAAATTCTGGCAATGAAAGGCACTTCTGGTGCTCAGTCATATTGGCTTCTATATGATGAATATATGTGTGGTAGAGATCCGATAGGAGTCCCTTAAATCGTTTGTAGATGATCTTCTGGCTATCTTTTTGACGATTCACATACATATATTCAATGTTTTCTTCATCTCCAGTTTCTAAGTGATACCGTTAAAACGAATATCCTTGAAACTTATGAGATTCATATTGGATTTTGGAAATAAAAGTGCATTTTGTATTTTGAGTCTTGTATTATTTGGGAGCAATATGATTGCTTCACCAGATCCTTCGATTATATTGGACAGTCCTGAAATTGTGATAACAGGACCATCATATTTGTTTAAGCTATAAAAATACATCGATCGCGAAGGATGGTGTGCGTCGAAGCATTGTCCACTAGACACTCACACTTCATCTATATTAAACAAAGCAAAAATTTATTCGCGTAATGAAAATAGAAATTCAGATTAAAGTTCATCTAAAGCAAACTTCAGATGAAGCTACAATTATTTAAATGCATAGAAAACAAGAAGATAAGGCTCAATCGAGCAGATCATCATTCTCGAAGTCTTGTGCAGTGAACTTGGTCGGAGCTTGAATATCCACCGGGTTTGTTTCAGGGGGAGGCTTCTGTTGAGTATTGATTCCCCGAATTTGGTTTTGATGATGAACAAACATAAATATCGTGAACTAACTCTTTGTGAGCGCAGTTATGGAGATCGTCGCCAAAATTCTATGAACATCAAAAGCGACATCTCAAGACTTCTCAAAGCGCGTGATCATGTGCCTGAAGCTTCGTTGAAGCTCTAGGAGCATTATTGAAGTCAAGAGATTCGGATCGAAGATTTTGAAGACGGTTCGTCAAGTTTTATTTATAGTCTTCTAGCTTCTTTTCGTAGAATGTTAAGCCTTGAGTAGGTCTTACATGATTATCTTCGTAACGCTCATATCTTAGAGCTAGGATTATCCTAGAAGCCCATAGAAACTTTCCCGAAGCTTCACGCTTCATTTCACGACTTCTTGTGCATCTTAGTTGGTTCAAGAAGAAGAACCAACCGACTAGATTGTCATCTAGTCGGTCAGTAATCCTTCTTGAACCGACTAGATCTCCTTGCTCAATCCAGCATCTTCACTGTTGACCAATTAGTCGGTCCAAGAAGGTTCACCGACCGACTAGTTGTCAAACTAGTCGGTTAGGAATCCTTCTTAGACCGACTAGTTAAGACTTCATTTTTCAGCCTGAGCTACTGTTTACAGTTAGTCGGTCCAAGAACATTCATCGACCGACTAGTTGTGAAACTAGTCGGTTGGAATTTGTTCTTAGACCGACTAGCTCTACTTGAATTCAACCTATTCTATTTCAACTCTTAGTCGGTCAAAGAACACTCACCGACCGACTAGTTGTCAAACTAGTCGGTCGGCAAGTCTTCTTAGACCGACTAGTTCTAACTCCTTGAATTCACTTTATTGGCTGTGAATTAGTTAGTCGGTCCATGTTGAATCACCGACCGACTAGTTGTGAATCTAGTCAGTCAGTGATCCATCTTAGACCGATTAGGCTGCTTCAGAAATAGATCCGTTGGAGCATTAAATGCACGAATTTTCTCTCTCTCTCTTCTCTATCCTATATAATCTTGAGATGCTTCTTCATAGCATTCAAGGTTGATATTAATTGGGTTTTAGAGAATCAAAGAGAAGCATTTATTTCTCATTTCCAAGCTTTCATTTCTCACAAGAATCACTCCCTCACTCTTATTTCTCAAGAGAGATTCATTGATTGTGAGCTTTTCAAGCCAAGAGCTTGATTCAAGGTCACCAACTCCTCCCTAGGCTTCCATTGCTGGTCAACTTCTTGGAGTTAGGGTTTGGTGCCTTCTTCTTCCTCAAAATCCTCCTTGCCCTAAATCGTAAGTTTACTCAAGGCATAGGATTTTGTTGGTAAGCATTTCATATTTTATTTACTTTGATATTGCTAGTTTTACTCTCGGTTGTGAGAGTTGTGTGTGATCCCGGTTTGTGGGAGTCACATTTTCATTTGTGTATGATTTGATCTTGTAGAGGTTTTCTACAAGAATTTCATAGTGTAAATTTGAGTTAGAAGTTTCTAACTCAAGTAGCCGGAGGCGATCCGGGTGTTTGGGACGTAGGATCACCGGGAACAAGTTGGGGAGACTTGGGTGGATCCGAACCCGTTATATCGTTTGTTTGCGATTGTATTTTATTGTTGTCACATTTTCTTTTCCGCATTGTTGGTTGAGTTTGTAAGATAATTAGGAAGTATCTTCTTAATTATTTTAAAGTACTATTCACCCCCCTTCTAGTACTTGTGCAGTAGCTATCAGGGCATTACAGCTTCAGGCTTGCCTGATACGGGTCCTGGAGGTGGCGAGGAGTGCGATAGTTTCTGGACCAATGTCCAGTCATGCCACATTTATGGAATTTGTCCTCCCAGTTCTTCTTTGGAATTGACACTGGACCAGTGTTCTTACGCTTCCATGTGAAGTTTTTCTTCCCCTTGTTATTGTTGTTCTGGGGTGGTGCTCTTGTTGGCTTCATTGCAGCTTTTCCTTTGTTCTTTCTAGACTTCTTCTTGTTTTTTCACTTCTGTGGAGAAACATGGTGGGCTTCAGGGAGAAGGGCAGCACCAGTAGGGCGCAGATTATGAGTGGCAGGTAGTAAGTCTCTATTCTGCTCTTCCCTAAGAAGGCAAGAGAGTAAATCAGAGAACTTCGTGAAGTTGCGTTCACAGTACTTGCATAAGGATTGCATCTTTCTTGTGGAACGAGGTAAATGTCTTTTCCAATATGCGATGCTCCGAGACTTCTTCACCATACAACTTCAAGCGTGAGGTGATATTATGAAGTGCTGAGTTGTACTCAGCAACGGATTTATAGTCCTGAAGACGGATTTTTTCCCACTCATAACTGGCACGTGGTACTATGACATCAATTTGATGCCTATAATGTCGCGCTCGCTGTCCACAACTTAAGAGGGTCTTCTACCGTTAAGTATTCGGCCTTTAAGGTCCGATCTATGTGTCTCCTGATATAGATAATGGCTTTCACCTTATCCATGTCGGAGACAATGGCAATGGAACTGTCAGCTGGCTGGGTCGATGCAGGGGACTTGCTAGCAGTTTTCTCGGCCGCTGCGGGGGCCAGATTTGAGTGAAGGAGTGCCATTGAATGCAAGTGGAACTTCAGGTCCACTTGCCAGCTCAGGCAGTTCTTTCCTGCTACGTCAAGGACCTCGAAATCGACGCTAGCCAATTTTGTCATTTATCTATGCAATTAAATACGCATGAATTAATATTTGTGAAAAATAAATTCACGCAAAGTAAATAAACAGTCATGTGGGGATCGGCCAGATAACCTTAGA